>CM035429.1:120411380-121011380 GCA_020310875.1 Ceratopteris richardii | reverse complement strand
TATGTGCGTAAGTGCACTAAGTGCTATGTCAATAAAGCTAAAAGGTTGAGGATTGGAGGACCCTTCACCCATTGGATATTCCTAATGGGAAGTGGGAGAGTATCTCCATGGATTTCAAAGAGGGCATGACTCTGTTCGAGTAATTGTGGATAGATTAACCAAAATGGCTAGATTTATTCCAATACATATTACAGTGAAGACACCTTAGTTGTCTAGGTTGTTTGTAGAGAACTGATATGTTGTATGGTCTTCTTTTAGACATACTTTCTAATCAGGATAGGAAGTTTACTAGCCACTTTTGGAGAGCAATCTTCAAAAGTTTGGATACAAAAATTAGCATGAGCACGGCTGATCATCCACAATCGGATGGGAAAATAGAGAGGGTTAACCAAATCCTAGAGGATATTACATGTGTGGAAGAAAAATGAAAAGAGTAGTGTACTAACAAAAGAAAGAGTGTGTGAGACTCAAAATGAGTAGACCATGAAATGGGTAAACTCATGCGGATTAGAAATGAGCTAGCCAAGAGCATGGAGTAGGATCCTCAAGCTTCTAACCAAGTACAAATGGGGGAGAGGGCCTCCTTATATAGATTTGGGAGGGGATCTCCAAAGTACATCTCATGTGGAATAATTCCCCTGAAAGGAGAATGAATACAAGTAGTAGAACCAAATGGAAAGGTACCCAAATACAAAGGAAATACAATATAAAATCGAAATAAACTAGAAATGGAGTGTCTCAAGATGATGTAGGACCAATCATGTCATCAACACCACCTCTACAACTCCATTTTGGAGCGGTTGAATGTTGTAGAGGTCCACCAAGTGCTTGAGCAGAACTGGAGTTAAAGCCTTCATGAACATGTCTGCTAGGTTCTCCTGAGAGGTACACTGCTCCATTAAAGTAATCTCCTGAGAGACGAGCGTCTCACGAATGAAGTGGTACTTGATCTCAATGTGCTTTGTCCGAGCGTGGGATGCTAGATTCTTGGCAATGGCCAAGGCTGACTGGCTATCCATGTGAATGCATGTTAGAGTAACCTACAAAACACCAATGTCAGATAATAAACATCAAATCCAAATGGCCTCACATGCTGTGAAGTTGGATGCTAAGTACTCGGCCTTGGTGGATGATAGAGCAACTCTAGGCTGCTTCTTAGTTGCCCAAGAGGTAGGTCTTGGGCCAAGCAAAAATATGTACCCTGAAGTAGACCGTCAAGAATTAGGATTGTTAGCCCAATCTAAGTCTGAATATCCGACGAGTTCGATGCCCCCTCTGTACCAAAGACCATGATGTTAGGTGAGGGCTAGCTATTGAAGTGGTCTCTGAGCAACATCCCAATGAGTCTGATGATGCTGATGTGCAAATTGATTGAGTATACCAACTACATAGACAATATATGGTCTAGTGTTGGCAAGGTAGAGTAATGAGCCAACAAGCGGTCGATGAGTATGCACATCCACAAGTGATGATGAATCCTTCATTTTGAGCTTGATATTTGGATGAAGTGGTGTAGATACTGAGTGACACTGGTCCATGTTATATCTGGAGAGTAGATTAGAGCAGTACTTCTTTTGTGATAGGAATATGCCTACTTCGGTTTTCCAAACTTCCATATCTAAGAAGTAGTGAATTATGCCAAGATCTATCATAGAATACTCAAGGTGAAGCTGTGTGATGATGAATTGGATGCGTTCTTCATCTGATCCTATCAAGATCAAGTCATCTACATAGAGGATTATGATAGCTATTAAGGACTCGTTCTTATAGGTGTATAAGTTTGCATCAACACTACTTCTTTGAAATCCTTTATCTTCGAAGAACTTGTGAATCTTTTCATACCATGCCTTTGGAGCTTGCTTGAGTCCCTAAAGTGCTTTGTGAAGTTTGTATACTTGTTCTTCCTTTCCTTCGATCTTGAATCCTTCTGGTTGTTCAACATATACTTCTTCTTGAAGATCTCCATTGAGGAATACACATTTGACATCCAGCTGCTAAATGGGCCACTTAAAATGAGCACTTAGTGCTAATATGATTTTTATGGTTGTGAATCTTGCAATAGGAGCAAAGGTTTCTTCATAGTCAATGCCATGTTGTTTCTTGTATCCCTTAGCTACCAACCTTGCTTTGTTCTTATCTAATGTTCCATCTGGTTTGTATTTGACCTTTGTAGAGCCACTTGAATCCTATAACCTGATGATTTGCGGGTTTAGGAACAAAAGTCCAAGTTATCTTCTTCTCTATTGCATCCATTTCCACTTGCATAGTTTCTTCCCACTTAGGTTGTCCTTGAGCTTCTTTGTAGTTAGAAGGTTTTGGAATTTTTTGAATCTGATGCATCAAGGCATAATTGACATAATGACTTTGTTCTTGCTATCTCTTGTCAATAAGTCTTTGACATCTTCTTGGTTGACTTGGAGTACTAGTTTTTTAGTTGGGTTTGGAAAAGAATGAGTCCCCCTATGTATGTAGATGGGTGGACTAAGACTTGTTGTTGGATTCTTGCTGGGGTATGTGGAAGCTTCATTGAATATTACATCCTTAGATATTATGATGTAGTGGTTTTCAAGATCATATAAGCAACATGTGTTTGATTGCTCACTATACCCTATGAAGATTTGCTTCTTAGACTTTGGATTGCAACTTGTTGAGATCTTCTTTCGACATGTGGAAAAATGCTTCACTTTCGAATACTCGAAAGTAACACACATTAGGCGTTCGTCCATATTATGCTTCAAATGGTGTCTTGTTGTGCAATGCACTGGTGAAGCCTTGATTTAGTATGTGAACAGTAGTTTGCACTGCTTTTGCACAAAACTTGTAGGGTAAGTCTTTGTTATGAAGCATAGTTCTTGCCATTCCCATCACATTTTGGATCTTCCTCTCAGCTACTCCATTTTGGGATGGAGTGTGAGTTGAGTGGCTTGTCTTTTTATCCCTTTTTGTTTTAGAAAGTTTCCAAAGTCATGATTTATGAATTCACCACCTCCATCTGATTGGATGGTCTTAATGGACTTGGAAGCTTCATTCTCCACTTGGATGATCCACTCATGAAACTTAGCAAAAGTTTCTACCTTTGATTTCAAGAAATACACCCAAATGTAGCGGGAGTGGTCATCTACTAAAAGAAAGAAGTAGAGTGATCCACTAAGAGATGGGGTGTTCATGGGTCCACAAAGGTCCATGTGGATAAGGACTAAAGGGTCCCTAGCACTTGTTGATGCTTCCTTTGGAACGGGGGCCCTATGTTGCTTGCTTTAGTGCAAGCCTCGCAGACATCATTGAGTTGTCCAAGCTTGGGTAATCCTTTCACTATCTTTGATGAAGAAATTCTTGGTAAATAGGAGGTGTGGCCATATCTTTAGTGTCACAAACTAGATAGTGATTCCTTCGATAGAAAACAAGATAATTTATATAATCCCTTCTCTTCAACACCTTGGACAATTATTTCTTTTGTATGAGGGTCAATGACTTTGATAGAGGTGTTATCAAACAACACCTATTTATTATGATTGGTAATTGCTTTTATGGACAGCAAGTTCATGCATAAATTGGGAACAAATAACCCATTTGAAAGTGATTTGCATTCCCCTTGAGTGTTGGTGATCTTTACTTTGCCCTTCCCTTCAATAGGTAGACTTTTGTTATATCCAAGGTACACTTCACTTGTGTGCTCTTCAAGTTCTTGAAAAGAATCTTTATCTTTACACATGTGCGAGGTCGCTCCACTATCAAAGATCCATTTGTGAGGGGAGCTAAATGTAACTAGAGCATTTGCCTCAATAGAAATAAAGAGTTCTTTGCTAGAGCAATGTGATCTGTGTTGCGAAGGTTTGGATGAGTGCTTGGAACTCAAAGCCTTTGAGGTCTGTTTTGTCTTATAACAGAATTTCTAGTTACAAGTATACTTCTTGGAGGAAGAAGTTGATGATGGCTTGGGTCCATTTCTCATATGATGGCTAGTATTTTTGCCTTTATTAAAGGGCTCTTTGGCCTACATCACAGTCTATTGGGAGGAGATCGACTTAGCTCAGAAGTCGTGAAGAAGCAGAAGACAACGGATTTCTTCCCAAGTTAGAACTTGCCCTCGATTGTACAAGGTCATTACAAAGGTCTCATATGACCTAGGTAGCTTGTTAAGTAGCCTTACGGCCATATCTTCACTAGAAATCTACTGACCATAAAGTGCTAGCTTTCATTGGTAGTCTTCAAAGTGAGCGATGACTTTTGTGATTGTGACTTGTGGTTGAATAGTTATGTTATGGAATTCTGTTTGTAAAGCATAGATCTTTGAGGATGTTTTATCTTTGTATAAGGCCGCTAAAGTGTCCCAGGCTTATTTGGATGTTTTACATGTCGTGATGTGCCCTTTGGTCAGTTTATCATAGCCTAGTAGGAGTTGGCTGTTGGCAGTAGCCTTGGTACACCAGGACGTACAAGACGTGAAAGCCAAAGAGGGGAGTCAGAGCGAAGGGACAGCACAAGCAAACAGGGCAGTCAAAGAAGATCTGGCAAGTAGGCCAATATTTTTTCAAGACATTAATGCGAATCAAAGAGATGGACATGCAGGGAGGAAGAGCAAGTAGGGAGCTCGAAGATATGTATGGCAGATCACTAGAAGAAACCCCTACAACAACAGTGATTTTTATCACTAACAATCATTGTAAATATCATTTCACATTTTTGTAGCTCCATTTTGTGCAAGCCAAGGAGTCCTTGAGCTTGAGGAGCCTTAGAAGTAGTTGCGTACTAATTTTCGTATTTTTTAGATCTCGTTTGATCCCCCAAATAAGCCCTGGAACCTAATTTTTAACTAGGCCGGACACTAGGTCTGGACAGGGCCAAAAGCTAGTCAAAAACTATAAAAAGAGCTAGAGAGCTCATTTTTGAGGTTAGATTGTAATTGAAACGAACTTGTAAGAGCTTTTGAAAGTAATCTAAAGAACTCCATTGATTCTCTCTCTTTGTCTTGCCGTGTGTGCGCGTGTGTGTGTATGTGTGTGCATGCTTGTGTGCTTCTCACTCACGCACTTGTGCCACCACTTGCTCGAGGTCTTCATACCCTCCTCACGTCTTCCCGGATTGACATTAAAGGAGGTGCTACTCATCACAGAGCTACACCAAATTTTGGCGCCGTTGCCGGGGATCGAGCTTTGAGGACGAGCGTGTGATGGTAAGACGTAGAGTTGACGCGTTGGAGTTGTAGGTATTTTCTTCACGCTCATCGATTTTCTTTTACTTTCTTCACTATCTTCATCACCATCATCATCATCACCATCTCCCACGTCCATCTCCATCATCGCGAAAATTTCAGTTTTTTGACTATATCCCCATCTCCACCTCATTTCCCTCATTTCACTTGTGAGAGAGAGCGAGAGAGCGAAATTGCATGTGCTATTTTTTGCATGTTTTGTGAGCATTCTGCAGGTACAAGCCGCATCATCATCCCCAGCACTCTGCGCAG
Source organism: Ceratopteris richardii (assembly GCA_020310875.1). NCBI lineage: Eukaryota > Viridiplantae > Streptophyta > Polypodiopsida > Polypodiales > Pteridaceae > Ceratopteris > Ceratopteris richardii. Next base: position 121,005,916 of record CM035429.1, on the reverse strand, counting down.
GTACGGAAATCTGAGTAACTGTCTGTGTGTCGCCGAGCTCTGTCAATCGCGACCGACTGAAAACTTGCTCTAATTGCTAAACAAAGTGCATATCCATGACCTACAGGCCTAGAGCTTCCCAAAAATGTGTTTAGTTTTTTGAAATTCCACAGATTTCTGTCAATCGCGATCGCTCTGTCAATCGCGATCGACAAACGACGACGGACAGACCTGTCAATCGCGATCGACAGCCCACGACGGCTCTGTCAATCGCGACCGACAGAGTCAACGACCGATTGACCACGACCGACTGACCATACGCGTGACACGTGTCAATCGCGATCGAGTCATCAATCGCGATCGACTCATCAATCGCGACCGACACAGTCAACGACTGTTTGACCACGACGGACAGACCACGACGGCTCTGTCAATCGCGACCGACACGGTCAACGACTGTTTGACCACGATCGACAGACCCTCGCGACCGACCTGTCAATCGCGATCGACTCATCAATCGCGACCGACAGAGTCAACGACGCTTTGACCACGATTGATTGACTTTTCGGCCACGTGTCAATCGCGACTGACAGCCACGACGGACCTGTCAATCGCGATCGACACGTCGATCGCGACTGACCTGTCAATCGCGACCGACAGACTTTGCGAACGCGTTAGAAGGGCAAATTAGGTCAAATTTCTAAGGCAAAATTATTGGTCTAAATTGTGATTAAGTGTGGGACAAACATTAGGGTGTGGTATTGCATCGCGAGGCCGTGCCACAAGTTACTCGAGTAATCCTGTTTGACTGTTAGCTCGTTTTGAATCCTGATTTAACCCCCTAAACCCTGAACAGTCATAACTTTTTCATATGAAATCCAATTTTTGAGCTCTTGGGCTTGTTGGAAAGCTCGTGGCATATACTACACGCCCTCAACTGTTTTTTATAAAGATAATGCGTTGATTTTCAGAGAGGGTATTTTGAAGTTGACCATACCCAGGGGGCTCAAAGTCAGGGGTCTTTAGAATTATTTTCCTAAAAGTCACAATGCAGATGTGTGTTTGTGTCACATGAATGAAAGTGGTTGGTTTTGTCCTTTGAATATAAGCATTGAGCTAACCGTGGGACTTTTATAGGTCCATTGAGAGCAACAGAGAGCATACAAAGCAAGGTTTCTTTGCAAACTTGAGAACCGGGTTCTTGAGCACCATAAAGCAAGGGATCAACAAGTAAGGTTGGAATATTCTCAACTCCCTCTGTCATTTCCTAGCTCAAGCTAAGAACGAGTAGAGGTAGGAGTAAGTCAGGTTGACGATAGGCAGTTATCAAGCTGAAGACTACCTAAAAAACTCAAGTTCAAGTTAAAAACATAATCTCTGTACTGTCGATAACCTAAAGGAAAAGAATCTAACGTGGAACGATCAACCTAAAGTACGAAGAACATTCAAGTGTTCCTGACGACGTGATATCAGACAAGACCATAAACACAATAATTAACTAAAAAGAATCAAGTGACTGGTACCAATTGATCGGCAACGAGGTTGTACTCTGGAAAAAAATTGGGCTAATCAGTTAGGCATATGAACCTTAGATCAGGACGACACCTAGCAAGAGAGAGACAAAGCCTTAGGTCTTCAGAGGCTAGTGTCAATCACACTGCAAGGTCTTGGGCCCAGCAGTTGAGCCACCACTCATACTACCCTAGCTCTGAGACCAGTGAGTCAGAAATGTCTCAAGGCATGGACAGACCCACGGGAAGTTCAGGAGTGCCTTATTTGTACAGGGTAGAAGGCCCTTACAAAACACAGCTTGAATATCTTAGGACCAACCGACTAGGTGCTAGCATCTATGAGGACGGCCTAGGAAGATCCGTGGTCCAGATTAAAAATCCTGATCAATCCATTGGACTAGAGCACCCAGCTGTCAAGTTTGAAAATGGTGCATACCTGGACAAAGAAGGAACTATATATGTAGTCACTAGTCACCCTGATAGGACAGATGACTTTGGGAATGTAATCTCAGAAGCGGACTTAGGTGACCTGGAACAAGGGAACATGGGTGCGGAACCTAGAACCCCTCGAGGTAAATCAGTTCTCACTAGGATTATCACGCCTGAATGGGTCCCCCAAGACAACAAGAGCATAGAGTTGCTCCTCAATCGAGAAACTGATGAAGCCTTTTGGAGGTATAAGTCTAATCAGCCAACAGACATAGGAAATATCATGATCTATGAGTTTAAGGATCCGGATAGCCCAGGCAGAGTGACCTACTTAGATCATGCTTCAGAACGGATCTTTGTGGTGATAGAAAATGATAGGCATGCCTACACTTGGAAGGGTGAATTTATTTTCCCCCAACCAAGATCAAATGTATCCTATGGTCACCCTGGGGCTGGAACTTCCCAAGCTCATGGTACGCAAAGAGACAGAAGTAGAGATAGACCAGAAGTAAGTTTTGCCAACCCAGTGGGCAGAGAAAGAACGAGAACAGAGACGAATAGGGTAGAACCTGAGATGCATAGAGCCCACAGGAACCAAAGAAATGTAGATGGATTCCCTCTGCCGAGACCTAGAGAGCACACAAGAACTTTGAGACCCACCCAGCTAGTTAAGTCCATGAAGAATTACTTTGACGGCACAGGAGATCCCTATGATCATGTGGCGGAGTTCAAGCAAGTCTTGAGAGCTGAACAAGTGGAAGATCTGTTCACGCAGTACAATGCCTTCGGTCTAACCCTTAGGAACACAGCACTCACATGGTTTCAGCCATTAGATGAGCATCAGTTCAGGAGCATAGACCAACTCCTAGAGGCATTCATTGTAGAGTTCTCTAAGAGCGGCATAAGACACAATACCTCCTCATTGATTCACAGCTTCAAGCAAACCCCTCAAGAGACTGTGAGACTTGCAGGAAGAAGATTTAGGCAATACCTTGAAAGATGTCCTATTTCGGAGCTACCCACACCTGCTAAACAAGTAGCCTTATTCCTTGACGGATTGCTGAGTACAAAATTGAGATCCTATGTGTATCTGAAGGACCCTAGGACTATAGAAGAATGTGTACGCATGTGCATTGACATTGAAGATAACCTAGGGGAAGAGCTAGAGCTTTCCAAAATCTACAAAGATTCAGATAGTGCATCTAGCCACTCTTCCACGCAATCTACATCAATTGAGGAACTCGCGGAAAAAGTAGCTCAGAAATTAGGTGTAACTAGCAAACAAATCCCAAGGTTTGCCCCTGTGAAAAGATGCTATACTTGCGGTGGCGACCACATGGCAAATGTGTGTCCCATTATGGCCCAACCCCAAGTTAACCCTAGTAGCCAGTACTGCACCATAGAACGGAAGTACACAAACCACACTGCGCAAGATTGCCCATACAACAAGCAGGCAGTTAGGCAACCCTACCCTCAACCCTACCAACAAGGCAGATACCAGAACCAGTATCCTCCACCACCACAATATGCTAGACCCCAACAAACCTATCAGCAACCATATCAGGCCCAACAGAGACCCCAACCGGTACTAGCTCAACAGCCCCCAAACCCCGCTAACGTGATTCCAGTAAAGTATGCTGTTGCAGAAGAAAACCTGAATAGGGCCATAATACCAGTAACCCCATTGATCTCAGAAAGTGACCCAAGTGACCATAGCTTTGATTCTACACATGTCGATAGTCCCCAGGCTTACTACATGCAGTCTCCAGAACATGGTGAGTCTTACTATAGTGAAGAACCAAGTGAACCTAGTTGGGAGTCAGATTACACGAACGTCATGTATGCAAACCCCAACCCCAGGCCTCAACCTAGGCAAGTAAGACCTCCATTCCCAAGAGGACCGTGCTACAGATGCCAGGGAGATCATCTCATTCGTGATTGTCCCTTGCCCCCACCTACACAACCCCAGTCAGTGACTATCCAAGGTTTTTGCCAAGATTGTGGAAAAGAGCATCTTTTACGAGATTGCCCAAAGAACCCCAATAATATGCCAAAAATCACTCCGATCAATGTGATTGGTTTGGTTGTAGATTCCTCAGGAAGCGTCACTTCCACTGCACCAGTGCAGGTAGTCACTAGAGCTCAGGCTTTGCAGCAAAACCAAGAGACAAACCAGGGTAAGAACTCAGAGGCTAGTGAAACCGAGAGCATAACAAAGAAAAGGACTAGAGCATGGAAAGATAGTCGGGAAAGAATGAAAAGACAATGGGCTAAAAAGATGAGTGAACTTGAGGAAAGCATAAGAGAAACCAAAGCTAGGATAACTGAAATCACCTCTCAAATCCCCTCTCACAATACCCCGCCGCCACCCCTCCCATCTCCATCTGACCCACCACCTTCCCCACCACGTCATACGATTCCACCACCCCCTAGGGTAGGATCAGTATTAGCTGATCCCACTCTTGAAGACATAGACATGATGCTCAAAGCATATCAGGCCAGAATCCAAGAAGGGCCGAACGTCACGGATCATGCCAAGTGCTATCCTAGAGCTGACCTAGAGATAGAAAGAACCAAACTGTGCGCGAAAATGGTCGCATTGGCTCAGACTATGTTTGAAGCCAGCCGCCTTTTCAATTACTCGGGCTCAGCCAAAACGCAATTACACTTGGATGGATTCCTAGAGAAATTAGAGAGAATAATTGCAAGATCTGCCAAGGACGAAAAAAATCAAGAGAGAGAGAAGGCAAGCAAAAATATGGATCCTTCCCCATCCGAAGTGTATGTGGCCAATTCCCCTAAACCGGACAACTTCCCCTCCTTAGAAAGAATAGAGAGGCCAATAGCACAGTCAGAAAAGGAACCTACCCCTCAAAGAAAGGAAAGGGCAAGAGAACGGATAAGCCAGCCTCTTCAGGAAGCCCGTGGGCCTCCTCAAGAAGCTTATCTTCCTCCCCAAAGGTCACAGGAGCCTCCCTCGAAAGCATATGTACCTCCACAGGTAACCCACATTCCTTCCCACAGAGCGTATGAGTCTGTTCGGAAAAGTAATAGCATAAGTAATCCTCCCCAAGAAGCTTGTGCTTCAGCCATCTATGACAACGAGGAAAGAGCCAACGATAGAATAAGCCCTCCTTCCCAGGTAGCATATGTACCTAATTCTACGGAGCCAGACACTTCTTCTTCTATGAATCGGTTTGCACCAGACTTCCTACGAGAGATTCAAGAAGACAAATGGGATAACGAAAGTGAGGTCACCCCTCCTTTTGAACTTGTGGACGATGCACACGACCAATTCCCACAAGACATCCCATCAATTTACGGGGAACATGAGAGTACTCAATCTCATGAGAGATTGGACTTTGAGTCTAATTCCATACAGGAGCTACCCCACTTCACAGGCCCATGGGAAGCAAAGTCCACATGTATGAGAGCACCCACAGTCATGGTAAGGAACGACGACTCAGTCATACCGAGGAACACGGAGGTAGTAACGAACACCAAGATGCAACGCGATATCACTTTGGAAGAGCTGCCTGAGGATAGACCAAACGCGCGGAAATATGTAGCTAGTCAAGTAACTGAAACTGCAAAACCTCGTTCCCGGGTAGGATCCCATAGGATAGTACCGGAAATTCCCTTGGATAAGATAGGAGATATGTGTGAAGGTGAAGAAGGGAACACCTACCTTCCCATCACCTACCAAGAGTACACCACCAAGGCAATTTTGGACTTAGGTGCAGGAGTTGCAATTGCCACCACCTCCTTATGGAAGCGTTGGGGCAAACCGGCACTCAGGCCGACGAGAATGAAATTGCAAATGGCCGATGGTCACATAGAGAGACCCCTAGGATTGTTAGAAGGGATAACTCTCACCACTTGTGGTGTCGAGTTTGAACATAGTTTTGCTATATGTGACTTCAGCAAAAATCATGCCTATGAGATGATTTTGGGAAGACCATTCATGCGACAGTTGCAAGTGGTACAGGACTGGGGAACCAATTCTTTGTACCTGCAGCACTTGGGTGTTACAACCAAAGTGAATCTCAAGGATTACTCTCATAGAGATGTCCCTCCTATCCAGTGGAATCCCATCCATAGAGCCAAAGATGATACAGAATCGGTGCATTCCATAGGGTCCGGATCCTCATGGATGCATGAAGACACCCACTTATGGATGTGCAAGGTAGCGGTAGAAGAAGAGAAGAGAGAGAAAGCCAGAGAGGTAGGTGCGAAAGAAACCCATAGATCAATCCAAGACCCAGCCTATGCACCTATAGTTTTTCTAGACGAAGAATTTGAACCTCACGGTTGGGCAGAAATTTTAGCAACAATGGACGTAGCCATCAATGAAGAACAATGGACACCTCACTGTGAGGAGGATGGCTATGATATTTCGGTCTTCTCCATAGAGCCAATCATGGGAGAGGCAGTTCTAGAAGAATGCGAACCTAGCCCTGATGCATTTGAGGATGCAAGTGACTCCGATCTAGAGTCAATCATTATGGACCCACCATTTGCATCAGATGAAGAATACTTCCATGAAATAGAATTCCAACCCCAGAGGCATGGAGAGGTTACAAATGATGTAAGATTAGCAATGCAGATGACCCCTAAGGAAGAAGGAAAGAAACGAAAGAAGAGAGAAGCCTTACCAGAAGAGGAAGAATCTTTGTTTGAGGTCCCAGAAAATTTTAAGAAGTATGAGATAGATGACAGGAGAGTCATGATAAGAATGCCTAAACGAGAGACACAATCAGGAGAGGCCTATGATAACAAAGAAACCACCAAGAAAATAGTAGTGGCTATAGAAGAAGGAGAGGAGAGATGCACGTATATAGGCCATGACCTGACAGAAGAAGAAGAGCACGAATTGATTGCCTTGCTAAGAGAATACAGAGATGTATTCGCTTGGAGTTACAAGGATTTGAAAGGTGTTGACCCGGACATATGCTCACACACCATCCCCATGACCTCAGATGCTAAACCCTCTAAGCAAAAGCCTTATACATATAACGATAATTATGCTGCTAAGATCAAGGAAGAGATAGATAGACTGGTTGAAGCTGGATTTATCTACGAAATTGAGCACACTGAATGGGTGTCCCCCATCGTAGTGGTGCCCAAGAAGAATGGCAAGCTGCGTGTGTGCATTAACTTGAAAAAGGTTAATGCCGCCACGATTCGAGATAACTATCCGCTTCCCATCACAGAACATCTCTTAGAAAGAGTGGCAGGCAAGGAAGTGTACAGCTTCCTTGATGGATTTTCTGGCTACAATCAAGTAGCCATAGCTCCAGAGGATCAGCACAAGACAGCCTTTGCCACAGAATGGGGCATTTTTGCTTTTAGAGTAATGCCATTTGGGCTTACCAATGCACCAGCCACCTTCCAGAGGCTGATGTGCCATGTGTTTAAGGAGTTTTTGAGGAAGAGTTTAGAAGTCTATGTTGATGATCTTTGTGCTCATTCCAATGTTAGACAAACCCATATCCCTGAACTCAGACAAATCTTTGACAAATGTAGAGAATATCAAGTCTGCCTGAACCCAGAGAAGTGCGTTTTTATGGTCAGGCAAGGCAAGATTCTAGGACATATAGTGTCAAAAAATGGCATATCTACCGACGAAGAAAAAGTGAGGGCCATAGCAGAGCTACCTAGGCCAAAGAATGTCAAGGAAGTACAAGCTTTCATGGGGCATTGTGGGTATTACCGACGTTTCATCCACATGTATGCGGTCATTGCAAAGCCCATGTACGGACTGCTGACAAACTTTGAGTGGACGGATGAATGTGAGAATTCCTTCCAAGAGCTTAAACGAAGATTATGTTCAGCACCAATCTTGACCACACCAGATTGGAATAAACCATTCCATGTTCATGTGGATGCATCCAATTATGCTATTGGATGTGTGCTTGCACAACCTACTGGTGAAGGTAATATGGATCTTCCAATTGCCTATGCCAGTAGACAGTTGAATGCGGCTGAACGGAATTACACCACTACAGAGCGAGAAGGCTTAGGCATGGTATATGCAGTTAAGAAATTTAGACACTATTTGCTTGCAAATAAGTTTAAATTTTTTACTGATCATCAGGCACTATTATATCTTGTAAACAAGCCATGCAATACAGGAAGATTAGTGAGATGGTTTCTCTTGCTAATGGAATATGACTTTGAGGTTGTGGTAAGAAAAGGTAGGACTCACTTGAGAGCAGATCATCTCTCTAGGCTCACATCGGGAGAAGCCCCACAAGGAGTGCCAGATGACCTTCCTGATGCTTACTTGTTTAATTTGGAAGTTGTGCCGCAGTGGGCCAAGCCATTGGTACCAGTATTGACATACGGACCTAATCATCCAGTGATAAACACACGGAATAGGGAGGTGGTAAAAGCCCAAAAGTACCACATCATGGCAGGAAATATGTACAAGCACACAGATCAAGGGATCTTGGCTTGTTGTGTAGAAGAGGATGAGTACGCTAAGTGGTTGCAACTAGCACATGTAGGTGCACTAGAGCAACACCATTCAAAGCAACGAACTTTACAGACCCTAAAGAGATTCGGAGTGCATTGGCCAACTATGGAAGCGGATGTCCAAAAGTTGTGCAAGGAATGCCCAATCTGTTGCACTAAGCCACCTGTGGAACACGCCACTCTTTATCAAGTATCTATTGTGCCAGAATGGAGTGAACCACTAGTATCCTTCTTAAAGACGAAAGCGTTCCCTCCAGACATGACTCTGGCTAGGAAAAGGAGTTTAGAACAAGAAGCTTTGGATTACTCACTCATAGGTGATAATCTATATAAGCGCGGTAAAGATGGTTACCTGAGGTTATGTGTCCATGAAAGTGAATATCTCAAGATCTTGGAAACTGCTCACCAAGGGGTAGCAGGAGGACACTTTGGACCAGATCGGGTGATCAAGGCAATAATGTTTGCGGGCTTCTGGTGGCCTACCCTTCACATGGATGCACATACCTATGTGAAACGGTGTGATGTCTGTCAGAGGACCCAGTATCCTATACGCAAAGATGAGATGCCACTGAAACCTATGATGGGTGGACGTGCATTCTCTAAGTGGGGAATAGACTTCGTAGGTCCTATTAATCCCCCAGCTAAGGGTTCTCATGCGGAATACATCATTGTGGCAACAGATTATCTCACCAAGTGGGTAGAGGTAAAAGCTACAACCAAGAACGATGCTCAAACAACTGCCAAATTCTTGTTTGAGAATGTGTTCACGAGATATGGACTACCTATAGAGCTTGTAAGTGATAGAGGCACTCATTTCTTGAATGAAGTTATTGAAAATCTACTCCAAGAATTCTTGGTAATACACAAGAAGTCTGCCCCTTATCACCCTCAAGCTAATGGTCAAGCTGAGAGCACTAATAAGATTTTGTGCAATGTACTGACGAAATTAGTGAACACTAAACGCTCTGACTGGGACAAACAGCTACACCATGCTGTTTGGGCATACCAAGTTGCCTACAAAACGGTACTCCAAGCCACCCCCTTTCAGATGGTATTCGGTCAAAACGTTGTGCTACCCTTGGACTTCCTGATTCCTACATTGAGAGTAGCACAAGAGTATGAATGGACAGGTCATGAGCTCTCCTCTAGGATCTTTGACCTTGAACGATTAGGAGAAACAAGACTGAGAGCCGCGGCAGGAATATATGCAGCCAAGAAGAGACAGAAGGCATACTTCGATGCCCATGTGAAGGATAAAGGCTTGAAGGCGGGAGATCTAGTCTTAGTCTATACACTGAAACAACACGCGAGGAAGCTAGAAAAGAGAGGCTACGGACCTATGATCATCAATAGGATCTCCACAAGTGGAGCAGTACAATTGGCCACATTAGAGGGTGATGTTCTCCCTAACTATATTAGCGGATGCAGAGTCAAGTTGTATCAGGAACCCCTCACGGAGGAAATGCTGAGCCGACTCAACACTGCTAAGAAACGCAAAGAGGAAGAAAAGAGAATTAGAGAAGAAGCTCAAGCAGAGGCTTTAGAACGCATCAGAAGGATGAAATTACGAAGGCAAGGTAGAGATCAGCCTGGAGCGAATGACTATGCAGACCAAGGATTTCCCATAGCCATGTGTGAAGTTGCAGGAACAAGCTCGAATAGAATAATTGATAGACGTCCTTTCATAACCATAGACATAGGACAAGGAAAGAGTACAAGGACCGTAAGGGCCTTGATTGACTCAGGTGCTGCCACTAGCGCTGTTAAGTTGTCTTACTGTCAAGAGTTACAGTTAACTGTTCATCCTGTGGAAGCATACCTCATAGGATTGGGAGGCGTGGAAACCCCTTGCATGGGCGAGGTGGAACTTCCCCTCTACATTCGCGAGGAGGCAATGACTGTTAAAGTACTAGTGTGTCAAGATGAGGATCTCACTGAACCTCTCGTCTTGGGTCAGGATTGGATCTTTGACCAAGCAGTCAATCTAAACCTAAGAAGTGGACTTCTCCAGGTTTGGGTCAATCGTAGTCGAGTTACAGTAGAATTAGACAATGGAGCACTCAAGGAACTAGGAAAGGCACAGACTCCTGGTCCTTCCAAGGGTACACATGAAGATGACCATGTTGTTCTTGTCCAAAACTATGTGTTGCAGAGGAATGATATTCGCAAAAAAGGAGTCAGGAATGCAACGGAACTCCCTTCTTTTCCAAAGGCTAGAAAGAGGCAGCAACCCAAGATGGATCAAAGGCAGAAGAAGCAGGGTACTACCTATGTCCGAGATCAAAAGTACCTGCGCAGCAGAATGGCCCAGAAAATAGACCAGGTATGGGTGCGGAAAGGCGAACGACCGGTTGCACCACCATCAACTACAGGGGCAAAGCCTCTTATTAGTGACCAAAAACACAACGCTAATAAGAAGTCTTTCAGAAATTCTTCTGCTAAAGTAAAATCTATTTGGGTGCCCAAGAAGTCGATGAAGGCAAGCCCACAATCAAGACAAATTTGGGTGCCTAAGGCTTGCTTGATGGCACAAGTAGCTACGCTGAGGCCACAACCTAAACAGCATAACGCAGCGACGCATACTGCCAGATTTCACTCGTTCTCGACACTCATGAACACACCAAGACCCAAGAGCGTACATGTAATCAATTGTAAATGGGTCCCAAAAAGGCCTCGTTTTCAAACCACGACACCGAGAAGGCTCTGTAGAGACTCTCCGAAACCGAAGGCAAAACCCACTCACTGCATTTGGCAGCCTAGGGCCTGTAATAAACCCCCGACCCCAATTTGTAAATTCATACCCACTTACTAACTGCAGTAGTCTCCTAGGACAACACAAGCACTAACTACACACACTGTCTTCATGCACTTACTAACCACTAACTCACCTTCCACCTCATGTTAATGTTGTAACGGGGACAACAACGAATTTATTCTGTCCATTACGATGTTAACACTTGGTTCTATATTCTCACAGAACCAACCAGCGAACAGGGCCATGGCAGAAGCAGGTACCAGTTCTCAAGCCGGATCTGGTGCCCAGATTGTGGACATAGAAACACTTCTCCTTGAGCCACGTCTCACCGCAAGACCGCAAGAGCTTCAAGCAGTGCATGTGCTCCCCATCCAGGATCCTCCTCAAGGACACACTTCTCAAGTAGGTAAGCATGCGCATTGGTTCAGTGATGTTGCTGGACCACTGGGCGATGGAACCTATTTCTGGGAAGCAGAATTGGAATTCAATGGCAAATGGGGTCGATACCACTTTTTCGCACGCGAGTTTGAAAGCTATCAAAATGCCGAAGTCATGAGATCAGTTTGGATCAAAGCGGGTGTGGAAAGTTATTTCAGGACTCACTTACCAAAGCCGGATTTTTTACGATGTTCTTATCTGATCAGTACCATCACGCCAAGCAGAGCCAAGGGCGGCGACAGCACCTTTGTGTTGCCATCACTGCTGCCGGGTAATGAGCTTAAAAGATTCAAGTTGACCCTCAATCTGGTAAGAGAAGCATTAGGCATGTATGGCATGCACATCCCAACAGAAAAGGAAACCATGGTTCCAGGTCGAATGAAGCACAAAGATCTTAATAAGCTGAAGGACATGGTAGCGATGACACCTACCATTGCGCTTCACCTGCGAACCATCATGCAACATTTTGCTTTTCCCGCCCAAGAACGATTCACAATGCCCCCGAAAAAAATATGGTTCAGTTTATATCTAGCAGAAACCGAAAGCCTGCCCATCAATGTGCCACACTGGATCATAGATCAGATCCACCTAGCGCATCAAAGGTGGAACAAAAAACAGAAGAATGTGCTCCACGGGTGTTGTGCTTTGACCAGAATAATCTATAGATGCTTGGCTTATGACGTGCTTGTTCAGCGGGCACTCGTATGGTCCCGAGTCCAAGAATTCCAGAGAAGACTATCAGCAGCATGTCCCCCATCAAAGAAGATGAGGGGGGGAGTCCAACTACCCTGTGCTCAACCAAGGGGAGCTACCGCTACACCAGAAATCACTCCTCCCCAGACACGACGAGTTAGGCCATTCACAATCCGGTTACCAAGACCAAGCACCGAGGGGCCTAATCTGGTGTTTCCACCCATTCCATCCGATTTGGAATTTCCGCAGGGATTTACTCTTGAGGACCTCACGGATGAAGAAATTGCCAGATTAATCTATGACTCTAACCTCGAAGCCGAAGCAGCGCGAGCTCAGGAACCGCGACCCCAAACAACATCGGCCCCCACCCAACCACAAGTTGTAGAAGTCGATGTAGATGAACAAGAGGCAGGAGGAGACGAAGAAGAAGCCGACGAAGAACAACATCAAGAATATGACGAACTCTCCGAGTTAGCAAGTGCCCCAGCATATTCGGCACAAATCAAGAGACTATATCGAACCATGCGACTGGTTCAGGAACAGCATCAGATGTCTCTAGAACAGGGCAAAAGACTCATGAACGACTTGCTAGCTGAGGAAGGTGTGGACGAGTTGTTCATTGAGTCCATGAACCTTCATGCCGACGCCGTAGGACTGGACGAGGCCATTCATGAGGCAATGGCCTACATCCACAGGTTTGAAAAAAGAGTTCCCGTTCGTCCCAGGAGGTCCGGGAAGCAAATTCACATCAATACCTCAGCACCAGGCGAGGCAGCGCAAGCAGAAGAATATCAGGAAGCACCGATGTCACCACCATCCCCACCTCACACTACACAATTCACTCCACCACAGGACACTAGCACTACCACATCCACTACCACTACCATTGTCACCCACTCTCTCCGGGAATCCAATACGGGGGAGTCACCATGCCCACCTTCACCACCCTGTTCACCGATGTCACATCCACTCCACCCACGATTCCCATCTACACCGTCACTCAAACAGTTGACACGATGGAAACATCACCTGCCACAGCACCACTCCCTCCCCCCATGCCACCTTCACCACCCATACCCCCTCCCCCCACATCTCCACGTACATCCACATCATTCACCTCTCCCATTCCCGCCCCCATTCCCCCTGCATCTTCACCCCTCCCAGCATTATTTAATGTAAATAACATATTTTTAGCATTAAACCAATGTGTATACCAGCTCCAGCATGAGTACAAAGCTCTGGACAACCGGTATCAGCAACTGGAAACGCACCATCAAAACTTACAAAGACAGTCTCACATTCTACAAACAGAAAATGCAGAACTGAATCAACGCTACACGACGCTTGAGTAGGCTCACCAAACATTATTGGCGGCACCCCAACCATCGACAGAATCAGGTGCCAAACAACTAGAAGCTTTGCTCGAGGTATACCAAGCCGATAATCTCAAAGTCCGGCGTAACCTGGCACTTCTCAGAAAGCACATGGCGGCCGCCCTTGAAGAGAACAAGAGACTGCAGCAGCAAAACGAAGCAAATCTAGAAGTAGCAATGGAAGGCTCTCCACACGAAATTGATCCAGAGCAGTTTAAAGCTGTGCCCTCAGAGACAATGAAGACCATCTTGGACAGCTATGCAGATCTATTAGAAGCTCATGATGACTTGGAAAGGGAACGTGATGCGCTGCGCAATCAACTCCAAGAGCAACAGACAGCACCCAAAGTCACAGAAACGACCACGACTTCAGAGGAAGTCAAGGCATTGAAAGAGCAGGTGGCCGAATTACAAGCAAGATTACTCACACATGAAAGGCAACCCTCTCCAGTTGTCGAACCAGAACCCGAGGATTTGGTACCCATCGAGGTAGATGAGACGTATGAGGAACCTTACGTTCCTATGCCAATGCCAGGTGGTGAGCAAACCGCAGAAGGAATGGATACGTTAGAAATCGAAGTACCTGAGTGGCTCCAAACACTAGAGAAAACGGCATCAACTCATGAAGATCGAGTGGCAGTTCAAATCCAATCTATGGCAAAGATAGAGGACACTATTATTAAATCAGAATACTTCCGCAGCATGTCCCACCATAGATGGATCGGAACCAATGATGATCAATACGTGCCATATTGTATACTCCTGGCGGACTACAATGCAGAAATCCAACATAGATGTGGCAAACCTCCAACGTTTGCTACACAATTTGGGCCAGATGATATCCCAGAGAGCGCCAAAAAAGGATCCATTCATCAACCCACTTGGAGGATCCGACTCCTCGAAACCTACCCGGAGATGGTTCGCACCTGGACGAATATGCCTCTTTTTATTAAATATAACCCTTGTTATGTTCCTGTACTCCGCAGACGCACATGGCCAGAGTTTACCATTGCAGTCAAGAATATCAAGGGATGCGCCAAATGGTTAAACTACGTCTATCTAGCACCCCCTCAAGGGCCTCCCACCGTCAATTACATGATTTCCACTATACGGCACTGGAGCATCCGATTAAGGAATACCCCTGATGTAATGGCCCAGATGTGCATGAAAATTTTTGAGTTAATGCTTATTACATTCAGGACATTCAAGAATATCAAGGACCCACACTTCTCAGGCGTCGGATTCCTTACAGGAAACCAAGATTTAGTTTATGACATGAGCACCACTCCTTCTATAGAGGTGATATACGCTTGGCACGCCAGAATAAAATACCTCCCAGCCTGCTTTAAACAAACATTTGAAGAGATGTTCATAACAGGGTTCTGGGAATACCACTCAGAAATATTTGTACCTAGACCCTCACATCTCCTCCATTTATTTGCTGTGGAGCGAACCATTCACTCAGAGCAGTTACGGGTGCCACATCCAGATGTCCCAGGGCCACTCAATTGGGATGCATTGCTGACAGATCTAGCAAGGGGACTCAGGTTAGAAGAACACCACCTCGCCGCCGATGTTGTACAATACTACGTCCAAAAAGCAGCTAGACAAGGGTCTGTCAGGGGCGACAAACGCGAGAGTGGGGGGGGTGTTGGCAGTAGCCTTGGTACACCAGGACGTACAAGACGTGAAAGCCAAAGAGGGGAGTCAGAGCGAAGGGACAGCACAAGCAAACAGGGCAGTCAAAGAAGATCTGGCAAGTAGGCCAATATTTTTTCAAGACATTAATGCGAATCAAAGAGATGGACATGCAGGGAGGAAGAGCAAGTAGGGAGCTCGAAGATATGTATGGCAGATCACTAGAAGAAACCCCTACAACAACAGTGATTTTTATCACTAACAATCATTGTAAATATCATTTCACATTTTTGTAGCTCCATTTTGTGCAAGCCAAGGAGTCCTTGAGCTTGAGGAGCCTTAGAAGTAGTTGCGTACTAATTTTCGTATTTTTTAGATCTCGTTTGATCCCCCAAATAAGCCCTGGAACCTAATTTTTAACTAGGCCGGACACTAGGTCTGGACAGGGCCAAAAGCTAGTCAAAAACTATAAAAAGAGCTAGAGAGCTCATTTTTGAGGTTAGATTGTAATTGAAACGAACTTGTAAGAGCTTTTGAAAGTAATCTAAAGAACTCCATTGATTCTCTCTCTTTGTCTTGCCGTGTGTGCGCGTGTGTGTGTATGTGTGTGCATGCTTGTGTGCTTCTCACTCACGCACTTGTGCCACCACTTGCTCGAGGTCTTCATACCCTCCTCACGTCTTCCCGGATTGACATTAAAGGAGGTGCTACTCATCACAGAGCTACATTGGCCTAATGCCCTTTTATCTTTAACATTCCAGATATGCCAAGATTGTAAGTTGTTAGCCTTATTCGGTTCTGGTTCGGACCCATCTATTACATCATGAAGGAGATTGGTGTACCAATGAATGTAAAAGGTCTGCTCTTGATTAGCAGCCTCTTCTTTTGCATAGAACTTGCCTTTTTTGGATATAATCGAGTTTTAAGAAAATTCTTGATGTCATGGTACCATCCTTGTGCTCTTACAGAGAACAATTCAGCATTTGGAAGTCATCATTCACTCCAATTGCTTTATCATTTGTGTTAATCCTAGACATGTGATCAGCCATAACATTTTCTATTCTAGGTCTATGGACTACAGAGAAATCAAATTCTTGGAACAGAAGGAGCCACCTCCATACCTTTCCAATCATTTGTGGCTTATTTAGTAAATACCTCAGTAGTTGGTGATCAATTATAATAGAAAATTTCACCCCTAGCAAGTGTTGGAGTTAGACATCTATGGAAACATGTGAACAACATAAGGAAGAAGAAGAAGAAGAAGCTTGGAGCACAATGCACACTATTGAATGTGTTACCACTAGAATGTACAAAGATAAGTAATCCATTAGGGCTTTAGATGTATATACAAGCCGAGGGGAAAAAACCTTCTAAAGGGCGAAAAAAGTGCCCTGGAGGTGTTCACACACATCAGTACCTAAATATATCCACAAATCCCCCCTAGGAGTGATGCGGTGAACAAGGAGTTGACACTCATGTACAAGGAAGTGCCAAGCTATGCGGAATCAATCCACAAAAGGAAGTAAGCCCAAAGCTTTGCGAAAAGCTTCAAACTTCTCTCTAGGTAGAGCCTTCATGAAAAGTTCTGTGATGTTCTCGTGTGTGGGCATATATGCCAAGCTGATCTCTCCAGGAGAGAACCTCTCCTTAACATGATGATAATGCACCTCAATATGCTTAGTGTGAGCATGGAACATGGGGTTCCTTGCAACTGCCAATGCACTCTCATTGTCAGTGAAGATGGTGGTGGCAAAAGACTGACCAACACCCAAATCAGCCATAAGGCATTTGTGCCACACAGACTCAAGCTGCCCTATACTGAGCCTCACAACTGGACGTGGCCACAGTAGGCTGCTTCTAGCTCAACCAACATATACATGAGCTACCAAGCATGAAGCAAAAGTCACTAGTGGACACACGAGTGTCGTAGCAATCAACCTAGTTAGAGTCTGAAAAAGCATGAAAATCTAGTGGTAGTGATCCCCCTTAGGATAAAACAACCCAAGAACTGGGTACCACTCAAGTAGCAAAAGATGCGCTTAATTGTCTACCAATGCTTGACACCTGGGCAATGCATAAACTTGCTCATCTGTAAGACAACAAACTGAATATCTGGCCGAGTAATGCATAAGTAAATCAAGCATCCAACAGCCTGCTGATAGAGAACAACATCAAATGCATCTCAGCATCATGAACACTCAATCGTAAACCTATCTTCATAGGAGTGGCAATAGGTTTACAATCTTCAAGGCCAAAATGCTGCAATAATGTGTCAATATATTTCATTTGACACAAATCCATTCCACCATCAACGTGCGTAAAGTGAATTCCCAAATAATGATGTAAATGCCTCAAATCATACATCTCAAATGAAGCATGTAAATCAACCTTGAAATTAGCAATATGCTTCTCATGAGGACCAATGAGCAGCATGTCATCAAGATACACCACAACAATTAGAAGCACATCATTAGCATGCTTAACATATAAGGTGCTTTCAGTTGGACTATTCTCAAACCATGTGCAATCAGATAGGCATGTATCTTTTTATACCAAGCACATGGTGCTTGCTTTAAACCATATAGTTCCTTCTTTAACCTGCACACCTAGTTTTCATGTCCTTTCTGCACAAAGCCACGGGGCTGAAAAACATACACTTCTTCATGCAAGTCACCATTCAGAAATATTGTTTTAATGTCCAACTTATGTACATTCCAACCATGATGAGCTGCAAGTGCACAAATGCTACGAAAAGTAGTCATGCAGCAAGTAGGTGCAAAGGTTTCATCAAAATCAATGCCTCTTTCCTGCACATAACCCTTTGTAACAAGCCTAGCCTTATACCTATCAACTTTTCCATCACGTTTATGCTTTAACTTGTATAGCCACTTAGTGCCAATAGCCTTCTTGCCAACAGGCAAGTCACATAAAGACCAGGTACCATTTTTTATGATAGCATCATATTCAGATTGCATTGCAGCCATCCAATGTTTAGGATTTTTTGCTTCATCAAACGAAACAGGCTCAATCTCATCACAGAGACTAGAGGCAACCATAGCATAGCAATCTGATGCAAAAGAGGCACTATGAGAGCTTGAGCAAGTATGATATGATAGAGGTGCATCGAATTTTTTGTCATGCAAAATCTTCACCAGCCATTTTGGCATAGTTTTTGCCTCCTAAATATCAGTTCTCTCATCAACAAGTGCACCATGTAAATCTGCATCAGAAATAGAATGATCTGGATCATCACATGAAACTTGAATGGCTGAGAAGTTGCCTCATTAGGACCAGCACTAGACTGTCCACTTGTAAAAAGAGGAAGCAAAGTATCATACATGTTTTTGGAGCTAATAGATGTCTCCTTCATACATGAAAGTAAAGGCTGAATAGCATCTTCCACAAAAACAACATCATGGCTAACCAAAATGTGTTTAGTATATGGATGATACAGACGATAGGATTTTCTTTTCGAACTATACCCAACAAAATTACATTTTATTTCTTTATCATCCAATTTTCTAAGATGTTGTTCATGCATTAATGCCTATGTTAGACAACCAAAAACACACAGATGAGCAACAAATGGTTTGCGACCATGCCAAGCCTTATATGGAGTGATAGACTGTAGTGCTTTAGTGGGACACCTGTTAAGTACATATGATGCACACATGACAACCTCAAGCCAGAAACTATGTGGTAAGCCTAACTTTTGACCATACACCTCGCCATCTCGATGAGTGACCTATTCTTTTGTTCAGCAACTCCATTCTGTTGAGGTATATGCGGCACAATGCATTGATGTTTTATCCCACATTAAGCTAGAAATGCATTAAAGTTACATATATTCCCCCCCTTGATTACAATGGAGGGTGTTAATTTTATATGCTATCAGATTTTCAGCCAAAACTATCAGGGGACCACTAGATTGTGCTCTCTGACTACAGTAGACAAGATTTCAAAAATACACTTTTGATTACAAGATCACCCACGAAGGGAAAATAATACAAGAATATGTGACTAATACAAGATGTCCTACAACCCGGGACTGATAGGTATGAATAACTTGACTAGAGATGATACACAACCCGGGATCGTAAGTATCAGATAAGATATCTAGATTACAAGAACTCCCTTTTGGGAGATGAGCTAGATACAATAAAGAACTCGACAAGATTGTTAGTATATGATCAATGTCTACCCCTCATGATTGTATGCACATTTTGTAAGGCCCCCTTTATGAGGAGAAGCCAAGCGTGCATTACCCAATTGATGGGAATCCCAACTTGAATGTTGGATGAAGGTCATATTCGACCATGTAAGGTATTATAAGGAAAGGGAGTTACCAGGGTCCCCAATTGTGGGGTCCAGGGCAGCGGTGAGCAGCCTCGGCTGGGGGGTCCAAGGGGGCCAGCGGGCCCCTTGGCAATCATTTATATTTGTTAGGTCGGTTCAACCAGTCTAAGCCGTGTATGGCAATTACGCGGGCGGTGACCGCCCACGCTCTACCGCCCATGTATAGCGGTCCATGGCAGGCCACCCATGATCCTATATATACATGACTTCTGCACTACCTAAGACACTGAGTTGAGCCAGCATACCTCTACCTTGTATCTCCCTATCTAGAGTTGTCTAGATCACCATTTAAGCTCTACCTTGAGAGCGCACGGGTGGACAACGCCATCATCTTTGTACTTGCTCCTAGTAGAAAATTGTTGAGATTCTCCTATATCTATTATCTTCTCTGCTATTGCTCCTGTGTTATATTGCGTAACTATTGTCTTACATGGTATTAGAGCTGTAAGGTTTGAATAGCTTGAGAAGTATCATTATTTTAGCCTACTAGCAGACTAGAATATCAGTAGATTATTCGAGTGATTACATGATGGCTTCATCGTCGAACACTAGTCTTGGTGCTTCAGCTAATGTTAATGCTGCACCTATTCGAATTCGTCCACCTGCATTCACTGAAGGGAAGCTGGATGGAACCAACTATACACTCTGGAAGTTCAAAACTTTTGCAATTTTGGACTCCTATGAATTACTTGACACTGTCATGGGACCGATGGGATTGGATCCAGAGCCTATACCAGTTGAAGATCCAGCAAATTCAAGATTGATGATTCAGCCAGATCCAGATCTTCTACGAGCTTGGAAGAGGCGGAATGCTGATGCATTATGTGCGATTGTCACTAGTGTAAGTGATTCTGTGCTTACTTTAGTTCAACATACTACTAAAGCACATGAGGCTTGGGGCATATTGGCTTGACAATATGAGACCAAGAACCACACTAGGATACAGAATTTAGAAAATTAGTTGGCAAATGAAAAGCATTCTGATTCTGAAAAGGCTGAAGATTTTATCAAACGGATCAAGCATCTTCAAGATCAACTGGTTGCACTTGGTGTTGTTATAACACCAGAAGAGCTGGCTCGAAGATCTGTACGTGTTCTTCCAGCAAAGTATGATGGATTAGTAACAGCCCTTAACACTCAGGTAAGACCAACTCCTCTTACATTTGAAGAGTTTTGTGCCATGCTTTTAGAAGAAGAGATGCGGCTGAAGAATCGGCAAAGTACAACTGATGCTGCATTCTCAGCAAATGCAAAAGGTAAAGGCTCTTCAGAGGGATCAAATAAGAAGCCAAAGAAGAAAAAGTTCACAGGAAGTTGCTTATATTGTGAAAAGAAAGGCCATGCCATCAAGGATTGCAGAAAGAAGCAAGCTGATGAACGGAATGGGACTGTAAAATCATCATGGAAGAACAAAGAGTCTGCAAACAACACAGAGCTGGAACTTTGGGTAGCTATTGAAGAGGTATGTTCATCTGCTCAAGCTCGTGTTGATGAGCCATGGATTTTAGATAGTGGAGCTTCTCGCCATATGACTAGTAAAAAGGATTGGTATAGTTCCCTCGTGCCTCTGCGGGAATCCATCAATGTAGTGGTGGGAAATGACTCCAAGTGTCCAGCTGAAGGAACTGGAACCATCTCTTTTATCACTTCTCCAGGTGTTGAGAAAAAGTTATCCGATGTTCTCTATGTACCTACACTCAAAAGAAATTTGTTGTCAGTTTCTGCAATAACAGATCGTGGACTCGAAGTTCACTTCAATAAGAGTGGTGCGGAAATCATGGATTCATCAGGTAATGTTGTAGGTAAAGGCATACGACAGGATAACTTGTATGAGTTAAGTGCTTTAACTGCTACAGAAGATAAAGATGTAAGCAGGTTATGGCACCAATGATTTGGGCATCTCGGATTTGCAGTTTTGAAGGAGATGCAACGAACAGGGATGGTTGCTCATTTGCCTGCATTTTCAGAGTTGCAAGAACCTTGTGAAGCTTGTATGATGGGCAAGCAACAACGAAAGGCGTTTCCAAGAGAGACCAGCAATCGATCTCAAGCTCCTCTAGAGTTGGTACATGCTGATCTCTGCGATAAAATGTCTACACCTGCTTTAGGAGGATCTTTCTACTTCTTGCTGTTAGTTGACTATCATAGTAGAAAGATGTGGGTTTATTTCATTCGAGAGAAGGCTGATGCTTTTGAAAAATTTAAAACGTGGCATAAGTATGTAGAAATTGAATCAGGAAGGAAACTGAAGAAATTTAGAATAGATAGAGGAGGTGAATTCTTGGCAACAGAATTCAACAATTACTGTAAGGAGCATGGTGTGAAAAGGCAACTTACCACAGCTCATACACCCCAACAAAATGGCGTTGTTGAGCGTAGGAACAGGACAGTAGTTCAAATGGCTCGTTGTATGTTGAAGGCTCAAGACATGCCTGATTCATTCTGGGCAGAAGCAGTCAATACAGCAGTCTACATCCTCAATCAAAGCTACACAAAAGCACTGAAGGGGATGACTCCTCAAGAAGCATATTCTCGTAAAAAGCCTTCAGTTTTGCATTTCAGAATTTTTGGTTGTTTCTGTTATGCACATATTCCTGATTCAACAAGATCAAAGTTGGATTCAAAAAGCAAAAAGTGTGTCTTCCTAGGATATAGTGAAGAGTCTAAAGCATACAGGTTATGGGATCCTGAGGCAAGGAAGATTTTTGTCAGCCGAGATGTGGTGTTTGATGAACGGCCACACTTAGGAGAAGATAAAGGTAAATCTACTATCTCATCAAACGGAGAAATATCTCACCTTTTGCCTATCAAAAGACAGGTTAAAGTTGAGGAGGAGGAAACATCTGATGGAGAAATTTCCTCAATAAAAAGCTAACCAGTTGTAGCTGCATAGCGTAAGCCACTACCGAAGTGGGCACAACAGCTCTTTGATGATCACAATCCACATGTAGATGTACCAGAATGATCATCGGATGGATTACGAAGATCAAAGAGAATAGAGGAGCAAAGAAGAGCCTCAGAACACATTGTTAACATGGCTCTAATGGCAGATATCATGGGTTTGATAAAGGAACCTACCACCATTGAAGACGCCATTGATGATCCAGGTTAGAGAGCAGCAATGCAGTCTGAGTATGATAGTATACTCAAAAATGATACATGGGATCTAGTCGACTTGCCGCCAAAGAAGAAGGTAATAGGTACTAAATGGATTTGGAAAGCTAAGTATAAAGCTGATGGAACATTAGAAAAGTATAAGGCACGATTAGTTGCACAGGGTTTTTCACAGATTGAAGGATTTGATGTTCAAGAAACTTTTGCACCAACAGCACGCATGACAACTATTCGGACGGTACTTGCAGTAGCTGCACAAAAGTCCTGGCCTATTTTCCAGATGGATGTCAAATCTGCATTTTTGAATGGTCACCTCAAGGAGGAGGTATATGTATCTCAACCACCAGGTTTTGAGGTGCCCAATTCAGAAAATAAAGTTTGCAGGTTGAAGAAAGCTTTGTATGGACTTAAGCAAGCTCCACGAGCTTGGTACCAACGAATAGATCATTTTTTCAAAAATATGGGTTTTGAAAGAAGTACTTCTGATGCTAACTTGTATGTAACGAAAAGGGATAGCAAGCTAGTTGTTGTCATTGTATATGTAGATGATTTGATCATTACAGGAGATCATCAGGAACTCATCAATCAAACTCGCATCAGCTTGGGAACTGAGTTTGAAATGACAGACTTAGGTCTACTCCATTTTTGTCTGGGAATTGAAGTATGGCAAAGGAAGGATGGCATTTTCATCTCACAACAAAAATATTCCAAAGAAATTCTCAAGGCATTTGGAATGATGGACTGCAAACCAACTAGCACACCTATGGAGGTAAATCATAAGCTATCTATGGATGATAACATGCCTAATGTAGATGCTAAGAAGTATAGGAAGCTCGTTGGAAGTCTTATTTTTCTGTTGAACACTAGACCAGACATTTGCTATGCTGTTGGAGTGTTAAGCAGGTTTTCCAACAAACCTAAGGAGAGTCGTTGGAATGCTGGAATGCGAATTCTAAGGTACATTGCAGGAACCTTGGATTTTGGTATTTTGTATACCACAGGTGATACACTCCAAGGATATTGTGATTCAGATTGGGCTGGAGATTGTGATTCTAGAAAATCAGTTTTTGGATATTGTTTCTCACTTGGTTCAGGAATATTCTCTTGGGTAAGTAGGAAGCAACCAACTCTCGCACTCTCCTCCACTGAAGCAGAGTACAAAGTAGCTTGTTTTGCTTCTTGTGAGGCAGTCTGGTTAAGGAGAATTCTTGCAGATCTAGGCTTTCCATCAAATATGCCAACTGTACTCAAGTGTGATAATCAAAGTTGTATGGCTATTGCAAAGAACCCAGTATTTCATGCTCGCACCAATCACATAGAAGTACAGTACCATTACATTCGTGAGCTAATTGAAGATGAAATTGTGGAGCTAGAATATTGCCCAACAGAGGCAAATTGTGCTGACATATTCACTAAAGCACTTGGAAGAGAGCAGCTCAACAAGCATCTTCAACAGATGGGCATAGGACCGAGACCTACTTGATTTATCATCGGTAAACATTGAGGGGGGGTGTTAGTATATGATCAATGTCTACCCCTCATGATTGTATGCACATTTTGTAAGGCCCCCTTTATGAGGAGAAGCCAAGCGTGCATTACCCAATTGATGGGAATCCCAACTTGAATGTTGGATGAAGGTCATATTGGACCATGTAAGGTATTATAAGGAAAGGGAGTTACCAGGGTCCCCAATTGTGTAACTATTGTCTATTGCGTAACTATTGTCTTACAAAGATCTCGTGCTACGAGATTACAAGAGGACAAGACAAGATGTCTTGGATACAAGACTAGACAGGATTGGAACAAGGAACAAGACAAGAACAGGAACTGGAACTTGGAGAGTACTTACTTGGTGGTCACGAATCCTTGAGCTCCCAAGATTGGTATTGGCAAGAATAATTATGAATGTGGCCAACCCCTCCTTATATAGGTTTTCAAGGGCAGTTCATGAAAGGCGGTTGCGAATTGATGATGTCATCAATTTGAAACATGAGCTCTGGATATCCGAATCAAGCAAGTAGATAGTCGATCTTAGGGTTTTGACACGTTCTAGATGCAACAGAAGCATTGGTTTCTCCTAAATCTGAACCAATCACGAGATACACGGTTCACATGGAATCTAAGGTTCAGGATGGTTTCCTTTGTCCATGATATCACCTCCCCCTCAAGCGACGAGTTCCATGAGGAGCGGTCATGTTATCTGGTCTCGGCTTTGTTGGATTTCTCTTATGGAATTCTTGAACCTTGATTGGTGCTCTTTGAAGGTTTTCTGCAGGTTCCCAAGTACGATCATTGATGTCATACCTTTTCCAATGAATAATGTATTCCAATCTTCCTGGGGATATTATGGAATCTAGGACATGCTCGACTTCAAATTCTTCATGATCATCAATCTCGATAGGTGCTGAAGGAATAGGTCTCTCCCCCCTCAATGGCGAAATCTGATATGGTTCCAACATGGATACATGGAAAACTCGATGTATTCTCATAGTACTTGGTAGCTAGAGCTTGAAGGTGACTGGATTAATCTTGGCCAAGATGGTAAATGGACCAAATCTTTGATGATCTAACTTTGCACAAGGTCTTGAGGTTTGCAAATTGCTTCTGAGTAACCATACTTTATCTCCAATTTGATATGATGGATTTCTGAACACGATGTTGATCTGCATAGTACTTATATGGTTCTTGAGCTTTACGGATCTCTTCCTTGAGTTCTTTGTGAATGTCCATTAGGTACTGGGCCTTGTCTCTGGAAGCTGGGTTCTTGACATGATTTGAGAGTTTTATATCCATCCTTGGATGTTGTCCATAATTTGCAAAGAAAGGAGTCTGCTTAGTAGATGCATGAACACTATTGTTATAAGCAAACTCTGCAAGTGGTAAAAGCTCAAACCAATCATTTTGATGATAGTTGCTGGTGCAACAAAGATATTGCTCTAGGACTTGATTCACCCATTATGTTTGTCCATCAGTCTCTTGATGATTTGCTGTGGATAGTTTAACTTGAACACCAAGGAGCTTGCAAAGATTGTTCCAGAAGCTGGATATGAACTATGGACCTCGATCACTGGCAATATCATCAGGCAATCCATGAAGCCTAAATATGTACCCGAGAAAAAGTCTAGTAGTGGATGCACTTGTGATTGCCTTGGTAATTGGAATGAAGTGTGCCATCTTTGTAAATCTATCCACAATAACAAGAATGGCATCATACTTATCTGACTTTGGTAGATCTGTGATGAAATCCATAGACAATGAAGCCCATGGCCTTTCTGGAATAGGTAGAGGTTGCAAGAGGCCATGAGGTTTATGTCATCGTACCTTAGATCTATTGCAAGTATCACAGGTTCGAATATATTCTTTGACTTCCTTCCACATCTGAGGCCACCAAAAGTCCCTTGATATGAGTTCTATTGTTTTATTCACTCCAAAATGTCCTGCTGCAAGGTTGTCATGGCATTGTTGAAGTACTTGGATCCTGGGCTTTCCTAGAGGGACATACAATAGGTTCTTATAGAGTAGTAACCCATCCTTTTCCTGAAATTCATTTACTTCTTGGAATTTTCCTTCTTGAGATTTCTGCTTAATGTTACAAAACAATTCATCCTGTGGTAGATTCTCACAGATCAAATGATTCAAGGCTGAATCTTCATGATGGGTTGATCAAAGGCCTCTTCACCCTTCTTTGGTGCAAGGTAAGATCTTCTAGACAAGGCATTTGACTGACATTATTGACATCCTGGATGGTAGGTGATGACAAAATCGAACCTAGATAGAAAGTTACTCCATCGAGATTGCCTTCTATTGAGAATGCGGGTGGTCATAAAATACTCTAGGTTCTTGTGATCTGTATACACAGTAACTTTATGAGCTGCTCCTTCTAGATGGTGATGCTAGGTATCAAACGCATCCACCATGGCAAGAAATTCTTTATCATGAATTTCATAATTAATTTCTAGAGGGGAAAATTTCCTTGAATGATACACAACTGGATCTAGGTGGCCATCATCTCCATATTGGGATAGAATGGCCCCTAGGGCAAAGTTTGATGCATCTGTTTCTAGGAAGAAGGGTTTGCTCGAATCAGGATGAACTAGGATTGGGGCAGTAGTGAATGTGGATTTCAGGGTCTGAAAGGCTTTTTCTGCTTCTTCAACCCATGAAAATTTTGAGTTTCTTGTAAGCTTGGTAAGAGGTGTCACAATTTTGGAGTAATCTCTAATGAATATCCTATAAAAATTGGCAAAGCCTAGAAAACATTGTACATCTCAAACACACAAAGGTGGTTTCCAATCAAGGATTGTCTTGATCTTCTTAGGGTCCATAAAGATTCCTTTCTCTGATACAATGTACCCTAAAAGCTCCACTTCTGTCTAATGGAAGTAGCACTTCTCCAATTTTGCATATAACCCTTTTTCTCTTAGTTTCTCTAGGACTATCTTTACATGACATTCATGATCTTCTAGATTTTTGGAGAATATCAAGATATCATCAAGATATATTACCACAAAATCATCTAAATACTCTCGAAAGATATCATTCATCATAAGTTGAAAGACTGTTGGCGCATTTGTGAGACCAAATGGCATAACTACATATTCAAAGTGTCCATACCTTGTTCGGAATGTTGTCTTCCATTTGTCTCCTTCTCTGATCCTGACAAGATTGTATGCCCCTCGAAGGTCAATCTTAGTGAAGAAATTTGCTTTTCCAAGGTAGGGGATATATGTTCTTTATTGTGACTTTATTCAGACCACGATAGTCCACACACATTCGAAGAGTTCCGTCCTTCTTCTTTACAAATAGTATAGGGGCTCCTGCAGGAGACTTCGAGTGTTTGATAAACCCCTTGGCCAGATTCTCATCAATATTCTTATGTAATTCTGTAAGTTCCTCTAGGGATAGTCTATAGATTGGCCCAAAAGGTGGTTGTGCTCCCTCTTGAAGTTCTATGGCACAATCATAAGGTTTATGCTCTGGGAGCATATCTGCATTCTTTTTTTCAAAGACATCTTCAAACCCTTGGTATTGGTCAGGTAGCTTCATTGAATCATCTTTCTTGGGCTCTTGAGTTGGTATGGCATAGATCATATACATCGGTTCTTTCCTTACTGCATGCATGAAGGCTTTGGCTCCAACATATTTCAGGTTCTTTTGGATATCTCGATGGGTGATTTTATTATTCTCCCAATTAATTTCTGGATTATGTTTCTTTAACCATGACATTCCGATGATAACCATGTTTACTAGACTTGATATTACATTGAAACATATGTGTGAATCATGGTCACAAAGGTGTACTCTTAGTGGTATGGTTTCCATGGTTATGTTCCCCGATGCTAGAGGCCATCCATCTACTACTTCAACTATTACTGGCTTGTTCTTCTGAGATACTGGAATTCCATGTTTCTTAACGAGTCCCTCATCAATGAAACATGAGGAGGCTCCTAAATCTACCAGAGCTATAAGGGAAAGGGTCTTCTTAGACATGATTAACTTGACAGGGGCAAGACATGTTTCTACGAGTGTGGCTGGAATTATGAGACCCTTTCTTATATCATGGTCCGGCTGTATGGTCTCTTTTACAACTGGAATTTTTCGTTTCCCTTCTCTACAGGGGTGGCTGTGACTTTGGAGTTTGTTCTCTTGTTGGGACAATTAACTACAATATGGCTAGGGTTTCCACAATACTAGCATAACTTGTTATCCCTCCTTCTTTGTTTCTCTTGTGGTGTTAGAGACTAGAACCTAGTTACATCTATTTGCATACGTTCGAGCATAGACTCATCTCTACGAGTGGGTTGGAAGAGTTTCCATTGGCGAGGTCATCCTTCTACTTGTTTTTCTTGTTTCCTTTCAAAAAGGCGGTTATCATATTGAATAGCTTGGTTGATGTATTCATTCAATGTCTTAACCTCTGGCATCGTGAGTAGAAGGTCCTTCACATCATCTCTTAAGCCCCATATGAATTGGCTTATGAAATAATCTTCGTGCCAAGTGAGGTCACATATCAACTGCCTAAATTCAGATGCATAGGTAGAGGTAGGGCGTTTACCTTGATGTAGCTTCTGAAATTTTGTTTCTGCCACTCAACTCGTGTCTGCATCTCCAAATGTGACGATGAGCTCTCCAAGAAATCCCTCATAGTCATGAAGTACGGCCATATCCTTCTCCAAGATTGGGGTGAACCATGATAAAGCTTGGCCATAGAGCAAGGTTCCAATAAAACCGACCTTGGATGCATCATCAGGGTGTCTATCAGGCTGCATGCGGATGTACAATTTGACTTGTTGCAAGAATCCATGAAACTTTGTGCGATCACCATCGAACTTTTCTGGCATGCAGATCTTGGGTTCCTTCATAAATGATGTACTAGGCCATTGATTCACTTGAATACTCCCTTGATTTGCTTGAAGACTCTCGATTCGTTCTTCTAATTCTTGGAGGAGTGCACCTACATGCATTGGATGTCCCATCTCGACTTGTGTCTGTCGATGACTAAGTCTTTGACTTGTTGTTGGAGACTCTGAAGTGATGCTACAATCTGTTCATAAGTGTTCTCCATGATGCCTAGTCTTGGATAGAAGATAGTCTTGCCAAAATGTCAGGGGAGCACTAGATTGTGCTCTCTGACTACAGTAGACAAGCTTTCGGAAATACACTTCTGATTACAAGATCACCCACGAAGGGAAAATAATACAAGAATACGTGACTAATACAAGATGTCCCACAACCCAAGACTGATAGGTATGAATAACTTGACTAGAGATGATATAGGAGATCCCACAACCCGGGATCGTAAGTATGAGACAAGATATGTGGATTACAAGAACTCCCTTCTTGGAGATGAACTAGATACAAGAAAGAACTCGACAAGATCTCGTGCTACGAGATTACAAGAGGACAAGACAAGATGTCCTGGATACAAGACTAGACAGGAGAGGAACAAGGAACAAGACAAGAACAGGAACTGGAACTTGGAGAGTACTTGGTGGTCACGACTCCTTGAGCTCCCAAGACTGGTATTGGCAAGATTGATTATGAATGTGGCCAACCCCTCCTTATATAGGTTTTCAAGGGCTGTTCATGAAAGGCGGTTACGAATTGATGATGTCATCAATGATGTCATTAATTCGAAACATGAGCTCTGGATATCCGAATCAGGCAAGTAGATAGTCGATCTTAGGGTTTTTGAACATTCCAAATGCAACGGAAGCATTGGTTTCTCCTAATTCTGAACCAAGGGTTCACATGGAATCTAAGGTTCAGGATGGTTTCCTTTGTCCATGAAAAAAACTATAAAGTGTTTGAAGCACATAAACACTTTGGACTTTGCTTTGAGTGGATAAACCCATGCATGCCTAGAAAAATCGTCAATCAAAGTCACGAAGTAAAGATAGTTTCCAAAAGAAGGTGTTTGCACATGACCACAAATATCACTATGTACAAGCTGCAATTTTTGTGTAGCCCAAATTGAACCATCTTTTGGAAAGGAGGAACGCTGCATTTTGCCCAAAATACAGCCTTCCAAGACATGTTTTTTGGGTGCCTCATGTTTTTGGGCAAAGAGGACACCATATCAGATTTTTGTAGGTGAAGCAAACTAGCAAAATTCAGATGACCAAAGTGTGCATGCCAAAGCTTTGCATCTGACATAGGCTAAGAATCATGTACTGTACATGCCGAATCATTCATAGATCTTTCATAGTTTATGAGCTTATACAGCCCATGACATAAAATGCCAGAAGCAATAATCATGTCACCATTTGACAGATCATGAATTGTACATCTGTCACCAACAAATTTCACAACCAAGCCAATCTTGGCTAATGTAGAAATTGATAACATATTTTTTTTTATCCTTGGTACAAATAAAGCATTTGGCAAAGTGAAAGAACTACCATCAAAAGTATTCAAAATGATCTTACCAACTCGCATGAGAGGATAAGAGGGGTTGTTGGTGCATGTGACAGTATTCCCTGTAGGGGCAGGCTTGAGTGAAGAGAAAAAACTATGCTGCAAGGTAATGCATTTAATCACCCCACTATCAAAGTACCAAACATCTGAGTTTACTACGGACATGCATTTCTCATAAGAAGATGGGTCAAAACTGCAAACAGTAGTAAATTCCCATTCTTCATCCTACACAAGATTAGCAGACTTTGTTTTCACTGTAGAGGCCTATGCAACAACCATTCCTACCTCTTTCTTCTTTGCCTCTTTAGCAACCAGTTCCGGACAGCTTTTATCAACATGATCATTTGCTTTACAATATTTGCAAAACAATTTCTGTTTTTATGATTTCTTCTCATCTTTGTCTTCCTTCTTTGAATGTGAAGAATTAGCAGATTTATGTTGTCTAGTAGAAGAGCTCCATTTTCCTTTGCCCTTCTGACTAGCCAAGAAAGCTTGATCTGCAACATGCATAATAGACATGTTCTTCCTAGGCTAATCTTCTTGCAAAAGAATAGAAACTAACTCTTTGAATGTTAAGGCATTTGGATTACTTTTCATCATCAAACGAAGAGTAGAAGCAGACTCTGATATGAGTCAGGAAGACCATTCATAACAGTCTGCACAAGTGAACTATTAGGAAGGGCTTCATCAGCAGAAATCAATTGTTCCTTCAAATCCTTGATCTTTGTCAAAAAATTGTCCATAGAATCACCTTCATTCATGTGCTCACTCTCCAATTGTTTGCGGAGGTAAGCAACACAAGCCTCATTCCTATTGGAGAAGATGGTGGATGGTCATAAGAGATGAAGTGGTGTTGCTAGATCCTGCTTCACACCTACTAAGAATGATGGCTCGAGAGTGTAGTGGGCCTCTTTAGCTAGCTAATGAGCATAAATACTTATATATGTTGCTTGGAAGATGATCCACTAATCAATGGATCAAGACAGATAGGTTGGAAGTTGATGCAACAACAAAAACTTACTATTTTAGTTCCTACACCTGTTCAATGTTTTGAACAGTTCTCTAATCACAGCAGCAATTGCCTTAAATCCTTTTGTGGAACTCTAATTAACTTAGTAAGCTATCAATCATGAATGATTTCATAAAAATGATGGACTACACATAGAGAAATATGTTTAGCAAATCACAGCATCATCCCAATATTTACAGGCTGCAACAATCAACACACTAGTGAGAAAAGATGTGTTAATGTCTCACGATCCTGCAAAACAATGATAATGAAATTTTGAAGGCATATAATAGACAATACGCTGAATCTATCATGCTTTAAATCATGGAAAATGATCTACTAAGCATTGAGAACAAGCTCTGAGAAGATCACAGTTGTGATGGAGTTATAATATAGAAGTGAACTGAGAATGTAATGATCATATATGTATTAAATCACATACAAATAGAATGTCATTGGCAATCATACATTGCTCAATGTGTGAAAGGTGAATGAGCTATGAGATAAGCTCTCACTTCACAATGAATGTCCTTCAAAATGATCTCATGCGCTCGAGATGCACATGGGTCTTTTTGATCCCCTTTTTATAGTTGTACTTGGAGCCAAATTTTGAATTCAAATTCAACCATCTACCTAAAAGATGAATCCTAAAGTATAGAATGGATTCCATCATCACCCAACAACCAAATGATCCATGATTTAGAGCTTCCTTACTCCACGTGGATGAGAATCACTTTTACAAAGATAAATGTGAAGGATTTTTACAAGAGGTTGATCATATGAAGCCTTGCATAAGTTATGCTAATAGATCAAGTATGAGCTGATTAACCAAGTACATGGGCTTGGTTTTGATTACATCAACAGCTCCCCCTCAAGCCTAACATGCTTGGTCTTCATTCCTTGTTGATTTCCTACAAACCAATCATCAATTTGAATCGATAATGGCATGTTTGACAGACAAGGCTATCAATGCATTTGCCTGCGCATCTTTGCTCTCCGAAAAAATTTTCTCTATAGTAGGTGCATCAAAAACTGCAGCACGAATAGGAATTTGCATAATATCACCATCGTCGACTCCATCTGTATCAACTTCAGTACCTATATTCGCAGGTGTAATCGGACATCTTTCAATACCCTGCACAATATTCCATAGTCCTTTTGCAACCAATACATGTCGCATCATATAAGCCCACAACAGGTAATTCCTGCCATCCAACTTATCCTCAACAACCAGCATATGAAATACGCCACTGCTTTTAGCCATGGCCATTGACTAAAATACCCTAATGCAGGAAAATGACTTATTTGATAAATTTGAACAAAACTACCCAAATGAGTTCTGCTAGACCTGTAGCAAACTTTGAGACGCTTATACTGGTGAACCGAAACTGGTACATCTTTGGCACAAAAAGACAAAATAGCTTGTACAAGCACTACGATAGTGCATTCGGAGGCCAAAACAAGCTCAGATCGTGATTTCGACACCTTAGAGTGAAGATGTTTTGATCTCTAAAACACCCTGAGTATGCTCACCAAATTTCATGCGATTTTGAGATTGTGATAGGAGGGGTGTAGATGAAGTTCTAGATGAAGCAGTGACCTACGTTGATACAAATTTTTGGAGTTAGATGTCTGTGGAAGCACGCGAACAACACAAAGCAAGAAGAAGAAGAAGCTTGGAGCACAACACACAATACTGAATGTATTACCACTAGAATGTACAAAGATAAGTAACCCATTAGGGCTATAGGCATATATACAAGCTACGAGAATAAAACCTCCTGAAGAGGGAAAAAAGTGCCCTGGCAGTCCTAGTGTGTTCACACACATCACTACCTAAATATATCAACAACAAGTAATGGTGAAACTTTTGGACAACAAAAACCATTGCTAGGGCTTCACTTTCTATGGTGCTATAATGTTTTTCCACTTTTGTCAAAATTTGAGTGGCATATAGGCCTGTCAAGCTTGTACTCTTTACTATGTTGAGTCAGGACTACACCCATTGCATATGCACTTGCATCCACATGTACATGGAAAATCTTTGACCAATCTAGTGTGATTAGAATTGTTGTAGGCACTAGTTTGGACCTTAATGTCTGGTAAGTTGTTTCCTCTTCTTCATTCTACTTGAAGGGTACTTCTTTACTTGTAATCCTACCCAGTGGCCTAGCTATCTCTGCATACATTTTAATAAAGCTCCTATGGTACCTGGTATGCCCCAAAAGTCTCTGAATTTCTTTTGGGGATTTGGGTTTTGGAAACTTTAGCATAGATATAATTTTATCTGGGTCATGAGCCATACCTTTAGTAGATAGCGCATGTCCCAGGAGAGTTCCTTCTGTCACGATGAAGTGGCACTTGTTAGGGTTCAACTTTAGTTTCTCCTCTCTACATCTTTTAAAAACTTTTTGGAGTTGGCTCAAGTGATTATCCAAGCAATCCAAAGGAGTCTGCATGCAAGTTCCTGAAAAGGATGAAAAGTCATCCATGAAAATTCTAAGGGCTTTCAGCAATAAGGGTCCATAAATAAGGTGGACATTCTTGTTGAATGTCGTTGGAGCATTTCTAAGTCCAAATGGCATTTTTACATATACATATGTGCCCCATGGTGTAATAAAAGTGATCTTTTTGTGATCCTCTAGATGAATGGATATTTGATTATATCCACTAAACCCATCCATGAAGCTATATAGTGCATGTCCAACCACTTCCTCAATGACCTGCTCTACAAAAGGCATGGTGAATCCATCCGTGATGGTTACCTTGTGTGATCTGAAATCTACACACATCCTGATTTTTTCTTTGGTACGAGAACGATGGGTGAGAGCCATTCCAAATGTTCCATAGGGATGATAATTCCTGCATCCTCCATTTTTTGTATCTCTAAATAAATAGCCTCAGCATGTTTTGGATTTAGTCTATAACTTTTACCTCTTATCGGTTTAGCTCCTTCAACGAGAGGAATAATGTGCTCTCCAAAACTGGCAAGCACTCCTTCTTAATATTTGTAATTGTAGGCAAACACATCTACATAAGGTTTCAAGAAAGATCTTACCTTTTCAAGGAGCTTAGAGTAGCTCCACAACCAGTGGCCACTAAAATTGGATAATTATTTTCTTGGTTGCCTAATTGAACTTCTTTGATTGGGTTTCTATCCACCAGTGTGTCTACCTCTTCATCTCCAACTCTGTGTTCTTCCAATACTTTCTCCCACATTGTTTTGTAAGCAAGTGTATTCTGAATTTCAATATATTTCTCTTTGTCCGGCATCCATCTTGTAGGGATTTCTTCAATAGGAAAAGAAAATTCATCACTAGTATACTTTACCTTGTCTTTAACTTCAATAGTTTCCTTCCTTGTGGTTGTACTATCCTCATCCAAAATGCATTTGAGGGGTGTCTTTCGGATTTACTTATGCATTACTTGGCCAGATATTCAGTTTTTTGTCTCACAAATGAGCAGGTTTATGCATTGCCGAGGAGTCAAGCATTCGTAGGCGGTTAGGCGCACCTTTCGCTACTTGAGTGGTACTCGGCTACTTGGGTTGTTTTATTCCAAGGGGGGATCACTACCGCCAGATTTGCATGCTTTTTTTGACTCTAATTGGGCTGGTTGCTATGACACTCGTGTGTCCACTAGTGGCTTTTGCTTCATGCTTGGTAGCTCATGTATATATTGGTTGAGCAAGAAGCAGCCTACTGTGGCCAGTTCCAGTTGTGAGGCTGAGTATAGGGCAGCTTTCATAGGGACTATTAAGTGTGTGTGGCTCAGATGCCTTATGGCTGATTTGGGTGTTGGTGAGTCTTCTGCCACCACCATCTTCACTGACGGTCAAAGCGCATTGGCAGTTGCAAGGAACCCTGTGTTTCATGCTCACACTAAGCACATTGAGATGCATTATCACTATGTCAGAGAGAGGTTCTCTACTGGGGAGATCAGCTTAGCATATGTGTTGGGGATGTAAGGGTCATGTGACCTTACCCCCATATTCATATATATACATCATATATAGAGCATTGCCTCAATAGAGATCATTATGTGGGTTTCGAGGCTCCCATACACATGTGCATGTCTCTCCTCTCTTCTCTCTCCCTCCATCTCCTCCTTTCTCCTCTTGTTCTGCACACCAAAGCCCTTCATTGGTATCAAAGCATGTTGAAAGCTTGTGTGCAAGAAGCTCCAATGGAAGCTTAGGTCACAAGAGATGAAAGTGCAGATCGGCATCTCTCAACAACAGTTTAGTATTTCAACCATAACTTGAGCTACAGAGCTCGGATTGATGCGTTTTAAGGTTCTATGCATAGCGACACAGAGAATTGCAAGGTCATAGAAGAGTGCAGAACCTTGTTCGGAGTGCTTCAATGCCGAAAATGCAAAAATGCAAACTAATGTAGAAGATCTACAATCACTTGGACAGTAGGTAAGTGTTTTGGCTATAAGTTGAGTTCTACAAATTGGAATGAGATGATTCAACTTGCTATGCGTAGCTTCGAATGGCCTCTACAAGTTTATAGAAGAAGACAGTCCAAACTTTGAGTGTTAGGTCACCGAAACTACAAAATACAGAGCAGCATTATTACAGGTGAAGGTGAAATTGACAGTTGATGCTTGTTTTGTGTATATCTTGAGCTACGCACGTTCGATTGAGATGTTCTTTATCTTGTTACGTATCCAAGAATGATATCTTGAAGTTTGCTGAAGATGAAAACTTCATATTCAGAGGTTATCACGTCTGAAACAACAAAACACAGAGCAACATATTTTCGCCATAAGAACCCTAATTGCCCTTGGAGGTTGAATTTGCTTTGGAACTTCTTCGAGAGAGAATTTTTGGTGTGCAAGCTCTTATTTTTAGAGCTTCAAGGAATTTTCCATGTATGATCACTGTGGTAGCTCCTCCATATGAGAGCAAAACATAATTTTGTCACGTGTTTAGCATGTGAGATGAGATTATGGTATGCTCCTTTTTGAGAGTTATGTCATCATAAGTTCGATCATGGATGTATAGTGGCATTGTGGTTTATATCTTGCTTATGCCACTTGGTTATGGATTTAGTTGCCAGTTGCACACAATTCTGTGAGAGTTGATTGTGGATCTTGGTTGGTACTTGTATCTTTGTTTTCTTTGCAAGTACATGATCCAGATTGGAGTCTCAGTTACACATTCATTTGTCACCGTTATTAGCATTTGGTCATTGATTGATATATATTTGCTAGTGTGATTCTTGGCATATATGGATGGTAATTCCCACATGGTTTATTTGGTTCAGAGTCCATTTTATAGAGGAGATGCTGCCGAAATTTTGATAGCTTTTATGCTAGAAAAGATCTCTAGTGGATCTTGAAGCTTGTGCGATAGCTTTGGATCATTGCTTATCTCCATTCATTTGGAAGTGGTCACATGTTATTCGTGACAGGCTGGACCATCTTGTAGGATTCATTCTTGAGTGGGAGGTGTATTGCCATTGTATTTGCATGTATTGCTATTAGTTTTTTGGCATATGTAGTAGCCATTATCTTTGGTTGGATTAGTTACAGGTGGTGACGGGTTACTCATCCTTCTTTGGTTATTGGTTATCTTGTTTGATTGCTTAGTCTACAAGGGATACTCTGTCGAATTTTCCCCAAGATTCTTTCACATCTACTTGGTTATTTTGGAGACTTGGTGAGTAGGCTTATGCTCATGTTTTTATGTGTATGATAGATACATGGTTATGTGATAGTTGATTCACATGGTTTCTTCTCCAGTGAGATATTTGTGATGTGAGTTATGCATATAGATATGCAGGTGTGATCCCATTGAGGATACAGTATTATTTTTAGTCTCTTGTGACATTGCTAGTCTCTTGGACTGCGAGCATGGTGTCTTATCGGTTTGATGGCATTGACTTTTCGAGATGGAAAGCTCAGATGTGGCATGTTTTGGTTCGTGCAGGGTTACACATGTATGTGCATAGAGATGCACAAAGGCCTCGTGACATGCCCAACCATGTATGGATGGATATGGATGCATTGGCCAGCTCCACTATTCGATTACAGCTTGTGGATTCTATATATGAGTGTGTTATGTATGAGGAGATGAGTAGTGCATTATGGCAGAGACTACATGATATGTATGCAAGTCCATTGACTTATGTGAGACATAGATCACATCGACAGCTTTGATGTTGGCATTGTGGTCGTGAGGGCCATATTCAGCGATGTTGCTTCAGGCGGATGCGACAACGACGTCAGAAATATGCACGTGATGCAGGTCAGGTAGTGGTTTCAGGAGATTCTATGGAAGTTGATTATGCTAGTGATGGTGATATCACTTTCTCCTATGGTTCATCTCAGGATTCCTTTTGATCATTGGAGAGCACACATATGGCTTGGTTGCTTGATGCATTAGCTAGTTTTCATGTTACTCCACATCGTGAGTGGTTTTGTCAATTCTCAGGTGAGAGTCATGGATGTGTGCACATGTCTAATGGTATGACATATGGCATTGAGGGTGCAGGATATGTATGCCTTATGCTACCTAGTGGAGCATCACTTATGCTTAGATATGTACATTATGTGCCTTCATTCCCTATGAGCTTGATTTTAGTTAGCCAATTACAAGAGATTAGATGTTATGCTTTCCTTGGTGAGCATCATTTTCAGTTGCAGTTGGGATAGCTTATGCTTATGAGAGGTGCTAGGATTGGGCACATGTATCTAGTGCAGGTACTTCATGTGAGAGACAGTCTCGTCTCAGTGGGAGTTCACCCTTATGTGCGACCTGAGACTCATCATGTCTCATTTTATCTATCTACAGAGAGGTCTATTGACATTGATGATGCACATGTATGGTAGGATTCAGATGCTTAGATGGATGCCATATAGAGCATATTTTGGATGCTCATGATGCTTATATAGAGCATGATTGTTTTGATCATATGGATGTTGTTATGGAGCACACTTCAGATGATCAATTGGATGCTTTAGAGCATGATGTGGATGCTCATGTAGAGCATTGTGATGATACTCAGTTAGAGTGTGATCATCATTTTGACCTTGGTGATGTTGTGCGACTAGCTCATGTAGAGCATGATGATACACTTGGTGTGGTAGAGCAAGATAGCTCTTATGATACACAGTGTATGCCAGAGCATACTAGCTCTCAGGATTCACACCTAGACATATCATTGGTTGATAGAATGGCTGATTTGGATGTTGAGAAGTTAGCAATTATGCAGTCATTCTTGGATTCGCTCATGCTAGATGTTGACACAGATATGTCAGGACATGTTGGTCTTGATGATGGTGCTTTGGGTGCCTTGGATATAGGCATGGCTGATATAATTAGGTTAGCCAAGATATCACATGTTTCATCAGCATTCGGGAGTCTAATGTACGAGTTGTTATGCTCGAGACCAAACATTGCAGTTGCTATTGGAGCATTTGCACTTGGAGTTGTCATTCGTTTGATGATTGACATAGGCATAGAGTGAGTGGGAGCTTTGCAGGAACTTCATAAGTTCTTGTATCAGTCAGATGTGAGCTCGACTCTTATCGATACGAGTCTAGAGCAGTTTGAGGTGCATGGATACACCTTGTTCGAGGCAGTTGGTGTAGGCTGATCTGTATGGGTTGAGATCCGAACCCTTCCTGTACATTATTATATAGCCCTACATCATTCTTTGTATATTTTTCCACTTACGGTCACATTGACCCTTAAGTGGGAGATTGTTGGGGATGTAAGGGTCATGTGACCTTACCCCCATATTCATATATATGCATCATATATAGAGCATTGCCTCAAGAGAGATCATTATGTGGGTTTCGAGGCTCCCACGCATATGTCCATGTCTGTCCTCTCTTCTATCTCCCTCCATCTCCTCCTTTCTCCTCTTGTTCTACACACCAAAGCCCTTCAATATGTGCCCACGTGGGAGAACATTGCAGACCTTTTCACAAAGGCTCTGCCTAAGGAGAAGTTTGAAGCTTTCTTGCTTCCTTTTGTGGAGTGATTTCCACACAGCTTGGAACTTCCTTATACATGAGTGCAAGCTCCTTGTTCACCGCATCATTACGAGGGGGGATTTGTTGATATATTTAGGTAGTGATGTGTGTGAATACTCTAGGACCACCGGGGCACTCTTTTCCCTCCTTAAGAGGTTTTTTCCCTCGGCTTGTATATACGCTTATTGCCCTAACGGGCTACTTATCTTTGTACATTCTCTAGTAATACATTCAATGTTGTGTGTTGTGCTCCAAGCTTCTTCTTCTTCCTTGTGTTGTTCGCGTGCTTCCACAGACGTCTATCTCCAACAGTTTGCAGGAAAGATGGCTGTAGGAACTATATGGTTATGCAACAAAGAGAATTGTTGCTAGCATTTGTTTTTATGTTTTTGTAGGTTATGGATTCCATGTATGAGTTTATGGCATGCATGCCATGGGCTTGTCAAGCCCTATGTTGTTGGATGGCCTGTGTGCCATTGAGTTTATGGTTAAAATTTTTTGGGATTCCATTTCCTTGGGGAAATGCTGTCGAAAATTTTCCCACCTCATGGAATTATATATGCACTTACGTTTAGGTAAGAATGTTATGGCATGGTAACATGCCTTTCCTGCAAACATCAGTAAGGTGTTAGCATGCTTTTTAAGGATGTATTTGATGCACTTAGGACCATCATAGTAGTATAGATAAGGCCACTTCAGAAGTAATAGGACCCCTTCACATAATCCTTATGGATTTAGACCATAGGATTGCTAAGGGAAGGAGTTATACCTTCACCATTAGGAATGTGCACAAGCAATCCTATACGTTTTAGGAAGTTGCATATAGGCACGGGAGATACATTTATGATAATCTCTAATATAGTGAATATTTATTTATCTTCAAAAGAGTCTCATGATGATTAGGAGACTATGGGCTATTATGATGAATACCCAAAGAGTGATTAATTTCACTAATACACCTCAATTGAGCAAGTAGTGAAGCATTTTTGCTACACTACTAAGGAAACCAATTAGATGGGATTAGAGAGATGGGTTTCATGAGAGAGCATCGACGAGTGCTATGTGGTTCAAGTGATGGTTAGGAAGGCCACAAACATGGCACTAGCTCTATGACTTAGAGCATAGATCCCCTAATCAGAAATAGTTGGGGTACCCAATACATGTATGTATATGAAGATCTACAGAGAGGTACTTAGAATCAGTCTTGGTACCTAAGAACAAGTTAGTTTGGAATATAAAGGGATATCCATTGTCACTTGTTGACTAGAACCAAACTATACTAGTTCAAGGATATGGGACTCATTTGAGTCCACCTACATGATTTTAGGATATGGGATTCATTAGAGTCCACCTATATATTCCATTAAATATATATGGAATATATATTCGGTTTAGTGTAGGTATGATACCATGAATTGGAAGAAGGTTCCACTCGTATGGGACGGTGGAAACGGCTTCCCTTTGAGCACTTTTCTTCTATGGCCAAGAAGAAAAGGACTCATCATTCATGGCGTCATGTCTCACTAGATCAGAGGAGAGCTCTTAGTAG
Organism: Ceratopteris richardii; assembly: GCA_020310875.1. Lineage (NCBI taxonomy): Eukaryota > Viridiplantae > Streptophyta > Polypodiopsida > Polypodiales > Pteridaceae > Ceratopteris > Ceratopteris richardii. Next base: position 120,964,689 of record CM035429.1, on the reverse strand, counting down.
ACATCTCCTTAGGATTGGGAGTTATCATTCATAGTTTAGGGAAGATTTATTCTTCTAGTCGAGAATGTGATAGGTGATTTTTGAAAGAACTTGGAGAATCTTGTAGAAGGTAGGAAAGTGCGTGTCGAAGCGACGAAGTTTGGTCTAGCCAACCGGCACAAGACAAGCCCTTGAACTTATGGAGACTCAAATAGACCTTATAGGCATGAAATAATTGCAAATAAATGCACTATATACTTTGGAGCATCAAGGAGAAGAAGTCGATACAAAACAGATAGGTTTGCACGTTCAATAGTTCAAAAAACTTACTATCTATGGAAGAGACAATGAACTTCAAATGCCCATAGCGACCAGCATGATTACAATTAGAACAAATCCTTTTATGGGAGTGAAACACATAGGTTTGAGTGTATATAATGCACAAAAGTATAAGGAATAAGCAAAATATGCTATAGGAATGAATCAGACATTCACCGGTGGTAGTTCCTATTTTTCAGGAATATGCAGAGATTGACCCCAAGACAGAAAACCTGAGATTTCTCCCACTCTACTAAACCAAATGCTATGAAGATTTAAATGCATAACTTAGACACTAATAAATTTCCAATGAGCCATCTTGCACTCAATTTGGAGCTCTAAAGAGAGAGTAGGAACCTCTGCAAGATTAATGTTGGCGAAGAAGATGATGCAAAAAATTGAAGGAGCAAGAAAATGATGGTCACAAGTGTATGTATATTGCTTCCATGTATTTTACAAGTGATTTCAAGCCTTTATATAGACTCTAGAATTGATCCGCAACTTCTACAAGTGGAATTTGAATCTACTTTTAGGTGATTGATTTCTTGATTGAATGCAACTCAACCACCACAAATTCGTGGGATTTGGGCTCTATGTTTCTACTTTTACATGTGTAAAGCTCAAGGCTTTTACAACAGTAAATGAACCATCAAAAATCTCTCAAAAAATACAATAAATGAGCATAAGAAAAAGAACTCTCCAATGGATATTCTTTCGATGCGATAGGCTTTGATGTAGATCAAATCCACCTCAAGCATAGTGTAAGCTTGATGTTCCAACAACTCCCCCTCAAGCTAAAGTATGCTTGATTCTTCATTCTTGAATAGGTTGAATACGTGGTATAGCTTTGAATCTACAAAGCTTTATTCCATCAAGTGCCTTCGTCATCATATCTGCTACTTGCTTTTCAGTAGGAAGAAAAGAAATGTCAATCTCCTTTGCCATGAGCTTCTCCTTGATGAAGTGGTAATGCACCTCTATGTGTGGTTCTTGCATGGAAAATAGGGTTTGTCGCTAGATGCATGGAACTTACATTATCTCCAAATATGTGAGGTTTGGAACTCACAAGTCCAAATCTGTATACAATGCCTTTAACCATATTGCCTCTTGAGTTGTTATGGTCAAGCCTCTGTACTCTGTTTCAGTCGAGGATGACGCAGTTGTTGGTTGCTTCTTGGAACTCCACGACACTAGCTTTGAACCTGCAAATGCTAAATAATCGGAAGAACTTCTTCTATCATCCTTAGCTTTTGCCCAATCTACATATGAATAGATTTTGATATCCAAATTTGAAGAGTAAGGATAGAATATACCTTCGTTGATTGTATCTTTGAGATAATTAAGTACTCTCTTAACTGCATCCATGTGTGGTCTTCTTGGCGAGTGCATGAACTAACTAAGCACTCCCACACTATATGAGATGTTTGCCCTTGTATGAGTAGCATATATCAAGCTATCTACCAAGCTTTGATACTCTTTAATGTCTTCAATTTTCTCACCTTCATAAACACTAAGTTTATGATTCATCTCCAAAGGTGTACATGCAAGTTTAGTGTTCTCCATTTTGAACTTGAGAGGTAGATCCTGAATGTATCTTCTCTAAGTCAAATACATTCCTTCATCTGTGTATATCACATGCATACCTAGGAAATATGTAAGCTCACCTAAGTCACTGATTTTGAGCTCCTCTTGCATGTGTCTCTTGATCCTTTGAATGCCATTTAGATCATCACCTGTCACAATAATATCATCTACATATACACATAGATAGATAACCTCACACTGATCCCTTTTGATGAATAGAGAAAGATCTGAGTTGCTAGATTTGAACCCTTGATCTTGAAGATATGTAACCAATCTGTAATTCCAAGCTCTAGGATCTTGCTTCAATCCATACAATGCTTTCTTAAGTCTACAAACATAAGATGCATGATTAGGGTTTTCAAAACCTGGTGGTTGTGCCATGTATACCTCTTCACTTATCCAACCATTTAAGAATGCATTTTTCACATCAAGTTGGAGGAGTCTCCATTTCCTTGTAGTAGCTACACTTATCAATGTCCTGATTGTAGTCATCTTTGCAACTGGTGAGAATGTTTCCTCATAGTCTATACCATGAGTTTGAGAGCATCCTTTGGCAACTAATCTTGCCATGTACCTGAAAACTGATCCATCTGAATTCCTTTTAACTTTATACACCTATCTGCAACCAATTACCTTTTGCTTCGAAGTCATTGGAACCAAATCCCAAGTGTCCATCTCCTTCAACGCATCTATTTCTTCTTTCATGGCCTTTTTCCAATTAGGGATTCCCTTTGCCTCTTCATAGGTTGAGGGTTCCTCTAAAATAGAGTCTTTTGCCAAGTAGATTGAATGCTTTGTAACAAATGTGGAATGATATCCATACCTTTCTGGTTGTTTCTTCTCTCTTGCTGATCTTCTAGGTGCTTGTTTGGAGCATTCTCCAACCTCTTGCATCTTTGCTTTGCCTCTTGACTTACATAGTTTGTAATCCTTTTCTCTTTCATCTTGATCATCATGTGTATCACTTCTTGGATCCTCGACCTATGTATCATGCTTGCTTCCTAATTGACGAGAATCAGAATCAAGATCATATGGTAGAGTTACCTTTTGTTTGTCTTCATCATACCAAGGCTAGTGTTCTTCAAACACAACATTTCTAAAGTTGTAGTGAATTGCTTGGTTGAAGGATTATAGAACCTGTAACCCATTTGAGTTGAATCATATCCAATAAACACTACCTTTGTTGCCCTTTCATCTAGCTTACCTCTTATTTGTGATGATACATGAACATAAGCTAAACAACCAAACACCTTGCAATGTCCAAGACTAGGTTTTCTTCCATGCCATGCTTCATAAGGAGTCATACCTTGAAGTGATTTGGATGGTAGTCTATTGACAAGGTACACAGAAGTTGAAATAGCTTCTGCCCATAGATAATGTGGAAACTTCTTCTCTTCAAGCATTGTTTGGGCTGATCCTACCAATGTCTTGTTTCTCCTCTCTACAATTCCATTTAGTTGAGGAGAGTACCTGATAGTCACTTCCCTTTTGATACCTTTATCCTGCAAGAACTCATCAAACTCTTTGGAGAAGTATTCTCCCCCTCCATCAGATCTGAGCTTCTTTTGAGATTTCTCTCAATCTACTAAACCAAATGTTATGAAATTTTTTAGGCATAAACTAGACACTAATATCTTTCAATGAACCATTAAAACTCTCTCAAAAAAATACAATAAATGATCATAAGAAAAAGAACTCTCCAACAGATATTCTTTTGACACGATAGCCTTTGATGTAGATCAAATCCACGTCAAGCATAGTGTAAGCTTGACATTCCGACAATTTTATCACAATTGGTATCACATACTCATTTTGATTTTTTCAACAATGATAATTCCATCAATTTGATTGGAGCATATAGATCCATGCATAGGGTATGGTTGACAAAGATAGTTCTTTAGTATGGATACATGTGTTTACGTTATCATATCATATCATTGGTGACCATTTTAGCAGAGGACTTTGACCGTAATAAGGAATTTGTTTTCTCCACTCTTCACTACATATACCTTCATTACCTAGAGGAGATTTGTTCTCCATCTTCATAAAAATGAATGTAATGGGCAGTATGCATTAGTTATGGAAGATAGGAGCAAACAAATTCATAAGTTTCTTTTTTGAGGAAAGGAGAAAGTGGGAATCAGCTCAGCGATCAAGGAGAAATCTCACTTTAACTCAGAGATCTCACTGTAGCTCATGTTCTTTGAAAGAGAAAAAAGGAAAGGAAAACATGATTTCTTCATATGTGAAGAATAGAGCATGTTTTCCCTTCTGAGAGAAGAGGTGTTTAGAAACCATCTCTTAGTCTATATTCTAAAAGGAATTCATTTATTCTACTTTTTAGTGTAATTTTCCTTCATATGGGAGTTTGATTCTCCACTATTTTGAAGGAAGAACATGGAGAACTTATGTGTAGGTTCTCAATTATGGATGAGTAGAGTACTTTGACTAGATGAGATGATCTAGTTATTGACATTAGTTAGACTAGGAATAGAGTTATGTCTCTTCTCTTTACGGTTTCTAGGAGATAGGGAGTTATCTAACCTATTGAGGTACCAAACTCTTAGTTGGTGTTACATCATGAGCATGATGTGTAAACATCAGTTAGGAGGATGGGTACTAAGGGATTATTTGAATCTCATAGGGGATTTTTTGCATTCATATGGAAAACTAAAGGGAAGAGAATATTTTTGAGTTTGCACTAGTGCCAATAGATGCTCTTCCAATAGTCCAATGGTAAAGGATGACAAACCATGGACTTCTTAGTTGGTGAAATGTAGAGATTACATTTTACTATCAAGAAATTCTTATATATGAACTAGATAATGGAATTGCACAGTCACAAGATAGTTTAGAGTAAATTATTACTTTTGAGCACACTCAAGGTTAGGAAGACCTAGAGAGTTATGAGGGCAATCTATCATTTCGTCCTAGATGGGTTTGGAGTCACTTGTTATGGGACTTTGTTCCATATTTCCCAAGATTGTATGGTTTATTATCTCCACTTTGGTATGGTCAAGCCTATAAGCTTGAAACTTTGCACTTCCTTTCCATATTATTACTCCATGGAGGATACATCATATGGAATTAGGTCATTTTGGTGATTTAATATATTATGGGAGTGATAATTTGGAAGTTGAGTGTCTATGGGAGATAGTAGGCACCACTTAGGCCGTTTCCCACCTTTGAGATGATCTCATACGAGACTTCTTAAGGGGAAGCATATGGGGAAACAACACACAGAGATGACCATGTACATAGAGTACATGGGGTTCAGGGGCGTCCGAGCACTTTCTTCTACCATTACAGATATTTCATCTACATTTTCGAGGACAAAAATGCTTTCAAGGGGAAGGGAATATCACATCATGGGCCTATGGCAGATCATGGTGTATTACCACATGGGAAAGTTTAAAAGGTAGAAGGTTCGGGTGTGGTTGGGAGGAAAAAAATAGCATGTGATCTGTGTGTGTGTAGGCAACGGATGTTCATGAGTAGCCATGGAAAAAGAGGAAGTACGATTTTAACAATTTGCCATGATTTAAAGCATGGTACATTCATCATACTGTCTATTACACATCCACAAAATTTCATTAGCATTGATTCTCGAAATCGTGAGATATTAACACATCTTTGCTCACTGATCTGTTGACTGTTGCAGCCCGTAAATGTCGAGTTGCTAAACATCTTTATTTGTATGTAGTCCATCATTTTTTATGAGATCACTCATGATTGATATCTTACTAAATTAATTAGAGTTACCCAAACGGAATCAAGCCAATTGTTGTTGTGCTCAAAGAACTGTACAAAACATTGAAAGGTATAGAAACTAAAATAGTAAGTTTTTGCTCTTGGATAAACTTCTTACCTATTTGTTTTGATCCATTGATTAGTGGATCATATTCCAAGCAACATATATGAGTATTTATGTTCATTAACTAGTTGAAGAGCCCCACTACACTCTACAGCCATGATTCTTAGCAGGTGTGAAGCAGGATCTAGCAACACCACTTCATCTCTTGTGACTATCCACCATCTCCTCCAACAACTACATGGGAATGTGTTAGCACCCTTAGCACCCTTGAGAGATGGTTTCCAAATTTTAGTTTACCTTCCCAAGCGTCTTGTTAAGGGAAAGGACATGGGGAAACACTATAGATATATGACCATGTGCATCAGATACATAGGTGTATAGTGGGAGTAGTGTTCTATTAATTCTCTCTTTCTATAAGACCTTCCAATACCATTTTTGAGGACAAAAATGGAATTAAGAGGAAGGAAATGTTACATAGAGTACCCTTATAGAGAGGTGTGAATCACTTCTTAGTTTTATTTAGATGGGCTCACACATGATTGCCATGTGGTACCCATGTTGAAGCCATTTGGGGGAGGGGACTCCCTTGACTATGGCGTGAGAGAGAGAGAGAGAGAGATTCAATAGTCGGTACATGGCTAGGCAAAAAGAACAGAGACACACATCCTTATGCATGCATTCATTGATCATCATCATCTTCCTCCTGTTCTATGCAGGTTGACCTCCAAAAGTAGGGAGGCTCATCAGGATCGTTATATATTTCCAACTCTCATTATACGATAAGAGGAGTTGTCAGCACATGTGCTAGTATCCCTATAGGGGTAGGTTCATGTAACCCCATGAGAACTTGACCACTAGGCTAAGCTTCTTGCTTGCCGAGGAATTGGAGAATTTCAATCTAAACTTAATTTTGGTGTTGCCAAGTCGTTTCTTTACAAGAAATGCAAATAACTATGTGAAGGGTATACTCCTTAGGAACAGAGAAGTGTATAATATGCACTACATCGTTGATTGGAAGATACATGTTACATGGATTGTATTATTAGGATTTCTCATACAGAAGATAATCTTCTTTTGTACAGTAATTTGTATTTATAACTTCTTCAAAAAACGTTAGAAGACAAAAAGTCCTCATTTTAGGATTTTTCATACAGAAAATGATCAGTTTGTACAATAATTTGTATTTATAACTTCTACAAACATTAGAAGACAAAAAGTCCAAGTGCACGTAGCTTACTGGTTTGACGCTTTGAACCTTTGAGAGAAAGTCTTGAGTTCAAGTCTTGATTGAACAAACCTTGAGTTCCTCAAGGATGAATGCATCTACATTGTACAATATGAGGTCAGGTGTGTGAGTGTGTTTTCAATTCTACTAAAAAAAAAGGTCCTCATTCTTACTTTCTAACGCGGTTATATGTTAAAAAAAAAAAGGAGGTTCGGCCGAGGCCTAGTCCCACGACTTTAACTTTGAAATTGCAACTGTACAAGGAAAGGCTTAGTACCCATGAAACTCCCCTTATCCCATAAGAACAAGGGTTAGACTCAGACCGAGAATGACTTACAATAGACGGGGTCTAAACTGGCCCGAAGGCACAGGCTCCATGGCCCGAAGGCACCACATTCTTTCCACAATCAATAAAAAGAACTTATCAAGAACAGTATAGGTCAACCTTGAAGAGCAGTATACATCAACCTTGAACAGGACGGCAACTTTCCGGTCTTGTTCGACTCCTGCATTGGCTTGGGAAGTCGGGAATGGTGGAAGTGAAAAATGTGTACGAAACGAAATACGTCATAGCAGCGTTTGGTTGGGTTAAAAGTCAGAGAAGATGATCATGAACTTCATTCAAGGAATTCGTCATGGAACCTGCGCTGTCGACGGCAACGGAGGGGCAAGCAGTAGTTCTCTCCGGCATCGGGCTTCTTCTGTTATCTGTCCTCAGCCTTCTAGTTTACCGCCGCAAGGACAAACTGCATCTCCCTCCGCGTCCCTTCCCTCCGCTTCCGCTCCTGGGCGATGTCCTTTACTTGCGTAATTACAGAAGGACTCTCTCGTTGGATGACCTGAGACAAAGATTGGGCCCTATATTTACTCTCTATGTAGGGAATACGCCAACTATCTATATTACCTCCGCTGCCCTTGCCCACGAAGCCCTCGTTGAGAAGGGTGCCGTCTTTGCGGCACGTCCCCAGTTAGCTACACGGAGTCTTTTCACGAGTAACTTCCGGACCATCAGCTCTGCGACGTATGGCCATCACTGGCGCATGATGCGCCGGAACCTGGTTCAAGAGATGATGAGCTTGTCCAAAATCCGTTTCTTCAAGCCGACTCGGCGGAAAGTCGTTGATGATCTTCTGGTTTGCATTGACGCTGGAAGCCGTCAGAATGGAGGTGTTATTTCTCTGTATCCCTATCTTCGATCGGCTGTTTATCAGCTTCTGTTACTCATGTGCTTTGGCTTTGAGTTCTCTCAATCTGAAGCACAACAAATCAGCTCCCTAACAGATAAGATAATCAAGAGAGCGGCGAGAAGTTCGCTGGAGCTTTTTCCATTCTTACGGATTTTTGATGTGAGAGCACGGAAATATGCATTCACTCTCCGAGCAGAAGAGGTGCAGATTAACGCATCTCACATCGAGAAGCATAAGGAACTTGCCAACGTCGGTGAGCTTGTTGCAGGTAGTTATCTGGAAACTCTTCTTCACATGGATGCTGGGATAGGCCTATCTACAGAAGACCTTGTGTCGCTTTGTACAGAATTTCTTATCGGTGGCATTGATACAACCGTTACAACACTTGAATGGGCCATGGCCTGCCTCACTGCAGACCCTCGAATTCAAGCTAAGCTGTATGCTGAAATCCATAATGTGGTGGGAGAGCGGCATGTTGAGGAGACTGATCTTCCTCATCTGCCCTATTTGCAAGCAATCGTGAAAGAGACTCTTAGGCTTCATCCGCCGGTCCATTTTCTGCTACCACATGCTGTGTCAGAGCCATGTAAACTAGGAGGCTATGACATCCCAACAGATGCAATCGTCCAATTCCATACTACGTCCATTTCAAGAGATGGGAACATTTGGGAGGAGCCCCTGAAGTTCAAGCCGGAGCGATTCTTGGTGTCAGATGTGGACATAACAGGAACAAAGGAAGTGAAAATGGTACCATTTGGAGCTGGCCGTCGCATTTGCCCTGGTCTGGGTTTGGGATCTATTCACCTCGAGCTCTTCATCGCTCATCTTGTGCAGAAATTTTCATGGGCTAGTGTACAAGGTAGTCCATTGGACTTGGGTGAGGAGCAAGTCAGCTTTACAGTGCGTATGAAATCTCCTCTCAGATTGCTAGTGCAGGCGAGAGGTGCATGTTGATTCAGATTTGGCATGCAGCACCTGACCGTTTAGGCATGCAAGTACATGAACCATATACAAGGATGAACGATATTTTATGTTGGTGCTTCTTTGAAGTGTCGGAAGGATCCAGGATAGAGTGTAGATGTTTGGATGTTGATGATATTTATGATGATAGGCATTCATGAGGTGTGGCAGTTTGTATAGGAGAAGAAGTTGGGCCATGATGAAATTGCCCATGCAGATTTGTCTATATTGTATTGGGTTTGAGTGTGTATTTTTTTTATCAAGATCTTATTATTATAATCTCCACGACCATCACCACCACTCGGTGTTTGAAGCCGAGGAAATGTAGCAATGAGAATTGCCATACTAAACAATATGTAAGTTGGTGTTTGAGATCAAGTCAACAGAGATTTGTATAGCTATGTCATTAGCTGCACATCATTAGCACATCATTAGCGCATCATTAGCTCATGATATGTCACATAATGTCACTGTTTCATATAAATGGGTGGCAAAGGGGAACTGTTTATATGTCACACAATGCCTGCCCTTAGTATGCTATGACTGTTTACATATTGAGAAGGAGGAAGCAAGGCGGAATGGGTTGAGATACTCTAAGATTTTTGTTGCTAGATTAGGTATAATAAATTCCAGAGAAATTTTGTGATTAATTATCTTAATTTTAACTAGTTGTTGATAAGATCTTTATAATTTCTAGACCATGTTGTGTCCTAATGTTTACTTTGGTAAAAAAAAAAGGGTCTCTGCAGGGTCTACAAGAGACTTAAGTGTTCACAAAAGAAAATCTCTTCAAATGATTAGATAAATAGATAAAAGGAAAAATCGGTTGGAAACTTTAATATTTGTGTGCAGAAGGATAATGAAAGATGACATTAATCAATGATGTTTCTAGTAGAGGACACGTAGGCATATCTAATGTGTACACTAAATTTTAGGTACTTTTGTTGGCCTCAAATGCATGAAGACATTGACAAACGCATGAAGTCAATAGGCAAGTCAACGAAGGCTATGGTAGTTTCCATGATTTTTGTAGCTCCTATTAGTGGTGAAAATCCATGTTGTTCTCCTTTTTCAAAAGCTTCTTAATCTTAGGGTATGCTAATTTCACTTCCATATGAAGAGAGCTAAACTTCCCATGTAAGAGAGTCATTTGATCAAGATTTGCATCAAGAGTCACTTAACTCTTCATGAATTTATCATGTTTTAGAGAAACATGTATGATCAAGTTCATATTCTCATGATCAAGTTCTTATATTCTTCAACATTTTTCTCTTCTTTTATATCTCACTTGCGATATGATTAAGTGTACATTAGTAGTTAATTCTTGTCTTATGATGGCAGAAAAGTATAGTTCAGGTTTCTATTGTTTCCGTTTCTCATTATGGTTTCGCTTCCAAGGTGACCAAAGTCATTTTAACTATATCTGTTTCCCTTCCTCTATCATCTTTCATCTAAGTCTTTTAAAGCTAGTAGATTTCATTTACATAATTATTCAAGAGAAGAGTAGCATAAGAAGAGTGCATGTCGAAAGGATGATGCTTCCAATCGACGATTCTACATAAGATCATTTTTCTTTGGTCTCGCTTGCGATACCTTTTCCATATTTAAGATGAAGCACCTGACATGCAAGTACATGAACAATATGCAAGGATGAACGAGATTTTATGTTGGTGCTTCTTTTGAAGTGTCAGAAGGATATGTCTCCTTGGGGATAGCCATTTTGCAATTCCATACTACGTCTATTTCAAGAGATGGGAGCATTTGGGGGGAGCCATGGTGTACAAGGTAGTCCATTGGACTTGGATGACTTTACAATGCGTATGAAATCTCCTTGCAGAGTGCTAGTGCAGGAGAGAGGTGCATGATATCAGATTTGGCATGCAACACCTGACCGTTTAGGCATGCAAGTACATGAACCATATGCAAGGATGAACAATATTTTTATGTTGGTGCTTCTTTGAAGTGTATATGTTTCCTTCGAGATAGCCATTTTGCAAACCACCAGGATAGAGTGTAGATGTTTCCATGTTGATGATATTTATGATGATAGGCATTCATGTGTGACAGTTTGTATAGGAGAAGAAGTTGGGCCATGATGAAATTGCCCATGCAGATTTGTCTATATTGTATTCGGTTTGAGTGTGTACCTTTTTTTTTTCAAAAACTTGTTCTTTAAATATCGATGACCATCACCACCACTGGGTGTTTGAAGCCGATGAAATTATAGCAATGAAAATCGTGATACTAAACAATATGAAGTTGCTGTTTGAGATCAACTCACTGAAATTTGTATAACACATCATTAACTCATGATATGTCACACAATGTCACTGTTTCATATAAAGGGGTGGCAAAGGAGACTGTTTATGTGTCACATAATGCCTATATATATTAAGAAGTAAGCAAGGCGGAATGGGTTGAGATACTCTAAGATTTTTTGTTGCTACATGTCACTCTAGCACAATGGTAAGTACCAATGTGAGGAGATTCACCTCATAAATGTCAATCCGTAGAGACGTGAGGATGGGTATGAAGACCGTGAGCAAGTGATGGCACAAGTGCATGAGTGAAAGCACACAAGCATGCACACACATACACACACGCGCACAAGGTAAGAGCAAAGAGTGGAACAATGGAAAGAATTTGATTCCAAAAAAATCTAATACAAGAGCTCAAATCTCTAACAAGCTAACCTCAAAATGAGCTCTCTAGCCCTTTTTAGTTTTTTGAGCAGTTTTGGCCCTGTCCAGACCTAGTGTCTGGCCTAGTTAAAAATTAGGTTCCAGGGCTTATTTGGGGGCTCAAACGGAGTCTAAAAATTATGAAAATATTGATAAGATACTTCTAATACTCCTCAAACTCAAGGACTCGTCAGCTTGAACAAAATGGAGTTGAAAAAATGAAAAATGGTATTTACAATGGTTTTTAGTGATGAAAATCACTATTTTTATAGGGACTTCTTCTTGAAATTTGACATGTGCTTCTTGTGAGCTCCCTACATGCTCCTTCTTCTTGTGTGTCCACATCTTTGATGCGCTTCCACTCCTTGTGCTTGACCTTGAGCTTCAACACTCCCCCCCCCCTCTCGACTATGTCATCCGTGATAGACCCTTGTTGGAGTGGGTATTCCATGTAGTACTCTGAGAGGTAGTGTCCATCATGTATCAACAAGAGCGGCCCATCGTCCAAATGTAGCTTGGTCGGTTGTCTGGTTCTTCAGTTTTTGACTACTAGCCTATCCGAGAGTTGGTCCCATTGTATGTACTTCTTCCTTGGATTTGAGTTGGATGGTGTATTTTTGTGCTTTCAAAGATTGATAGTTGCTCAAAAGAGGTTTGTCAATATTGATCTTGAGGAGTTGTCGATTGTGAATTGCATCATAGGTATGGATGTTGTACCCTTGATGTTGTTTGGATCTTTGAACATGAGTTTCATAGCATGAGGCCAAGTACTTGTGACCCATAATGACTGATGGGTAAGTGCATTAGTGCATGGGTTGAAAACGATAGTGCCTTGTGCACGACCTTGTAATGTTGCCCTATGTATGCATACCTGGGGAATGCATTGTAAACAGTATGGTGCAAAAATGGTTCTCGAGCTAAGTGCTCAAGGGTATGCTGATGAAGAGGTTTCCTAATCTATCACGGTTAGAGTGTTGTCGAGGTAGCCATGCTTACCATGGTCGAAGGTCCATCGATATGCATCTCTTTGTGTTGTACTCACATCATAGTGATTGACCATTAGCTTTCTTTCTGTTGATGAATGTCCTTGTTTTCACTGATGGGATTCTTCAAGCGCACAATCCTGTTTGTTTTTTTTTGGAATAATGTCACAAAACAAGAAGAAAGAGGTTAGTATCAAGAAAATATTTTTTCATATGTCAAGTGTGTTCCATGTGCCTGGGATTTCTCAATTGTGTCTATGCACAACCATGTAATGTGGCCCTATATTAATGCATGCTTTGGAAATGCATGGCCTGAATGGTGCAAAAGACAAGGTTATGCCAAAGGCACATGGTTGTTGCTCATCGAGGCTTTCAAGTTGCTGGTGGACGTTGATGCCATCTTTGTTGGAGGTAGCCACTGGATCTTGGAATGATGTGATCAATCGATGGTGAAATGACAACTAACCATTCCTCCCTTTAGGGATCCATTTGAGAATAGTGTTCGACTGCATATAGATCAAGTTTGGCTTCTTCATTTGTGGATGGTCACTTGAATTTTTTATCCCTTATGGTTGGAACTTTGTTTTTCTGGGTGCTTCTGATGCTTTTGGCTTCCAAACCCATATCCTTGATGAGTGTCTTCTTACGTTTTCCAAAGGGGTGAGTTTATCTTCTTTTGGTCTCTATGCTTAGTTCTTACCCTTTTCTCTCCTTTTCTTCTTTGTTGAGACCTTTTGCATGGTGGAGAGCATAGGACTTTGTGCATGTAAGAGTCTTTTGGGAACCCACATGTGTAATCGCCCTTGTTGAGATGGTCCTAATTGCTTGGTTCTTGTCTTCACATGGTTGGCTTGCCTCGGTGGGAAGTGTGTTGGCAAGGCTGGTGGTTGCTCTCCTTCTCGTACCTAGATTTGCTTCATGCCCGGAACTAATTTCTTCTTGAAATCTCTTTGTCTATTTTGATATAGAGGTTGTCATGTATTGTTTTGCTTGCCGTTTTGGTTGAGTTGTGGTGGCGGCATTAGTCCTTGCACAAGAGGAGGAGTCCAATTGTCTTTTAGTTTGTTCTTCCATGATTGATTTCTTTTGGAACATAGAGATTTTGACACATACAACATCGGTTTTGCTAAGATTAGTCCTAGAAGAACTAGGAGAATGAGTGACATCTAGACTTGTGAGCATGCAATTCTCTAACTCCAATGTAATGCATTGGTCCTATAACCAAACTTGACGAAGTTGAATTCTTAGGTTCAAGCTGACTCCATGGTCGTAAATCCAATCTTGACCCAAGACAAGTGGCTCTGTAAGGTCCTCATCGTGACACACTAGCATTTTGACTTTCATTGGAACATCTTGAAGGTAGATGGAAGTTCCATCTCACCCAAAAAAGGGGTTTCCACACCTCCCAAACCTATGAGATAGGCTTCTATGGGCTTGATGTTCAATTGCAGGTCTTGGAAGTATGAAAGTCTAACTGCGCTAGTTGCTGCACCTGAGCAATCAATGCTCGCACAGTCTTTACACTCTTTCCTTGTCCTAACTCTATGGTCACAAAGGGATGTTGATCGATTATTCTAGAAGTAATTATTCTCGATTTTTGGCACATGTCCATGTGATATTTTAGGGCTTCTGGGTTGCCATCTAGGCTTGATAACCTTAACTTATTTCGTCTAATACACTCTCTCACCTCGACTCGTGCTTCTTCTCTGACCCACAACTCTTCTTCTTTCCGCTTCTTAGCAATGTTGAGTTTGGTTAGGATATCCTCTATAAGAGGTTCTTGATATAGCTTGACTTGGCATCCACTAATATAGCTTGGCAAGATGTCACCCTCTAGAGTGGCCAATTAAACCACACTACTAGTGGAAATTCTATTAATGATCATGGGTCCATATCCTCTTTTCTCCAACTTACAGGCATGTTGTTTTAGTGTATAGACCAGCACTAGATCTCCTTCTTTCAATCGTTTATCTTTGATGTGTGCATCAAAGTATGCCTTTTGTCTTTTCTTTGCAGCATAGATGCCTGCTGCCACACATAGCCTCGTCTCACCTAAGCGTTCTAGATCAAAAATCCTGGAAGACAACTCATGTCCACTCCACTCATGCTCTTGTGCTACTCTTAAAGCTAGGATTAAAAAAATCTAATGGTAGGACAACATTATGTCCGAAGACCATCTGAAATGGAGTGGCATTGAGTACCGTTTTGTAGGCCACTTGGTAAGCCCAAACAACATGGTGAAGTTGTTTGTCCCAACCAGAGCATTTATTGTTTACTAGTTTTGTCAGTACATTACATAGGATCTTATTTGTGCTCTCAACTTGTCTGTTAGCTTGTGGATGATAGGGGGCAGACTTCTTATGTATCACCAAGATATCTTGGAGAAGGTTTTCAATGACTTCATTCAAGAAGTGTGTGCCTCTATCACTTACTAACTCTATTGGTAACCCATATCTGGTGAAAATGTTCTCAAATAAAAACTTGTCAATCATTTGAGCATCATTCTTTGTCATGGCTTTGACTTCAACCCACTTGGTAAAGTAATATGTGGCTACAATAATGTACTATGCATGGGAGTTTCTAGCTGGGGGTTAATGGGACCTACAAAGTCTATACCCTACTTTGAGAATGCACGTCCTGCCATCATTGGCCTCAAAGGCATCTCATCTTTTTTTATCGGATATTGTGCACATTGGCATGTGTCACACTTTGTTTTCTTGCTAGACTAGCCTCATTGGGCAATGTTCCCGATCTCATAAATTCTACCAATGGAGCACTCCAATCTGAAATTAATGATACATGATAAAGCATTGCATGCTCCATTGGGGGTCTCTTCTAGCACACTGGACAATTCTTGATCCAATCATGTATTTCTTTGTTCATACTAGGCCAATACACTCCTAAACATTTTAGATTTTGGAATGTTTTTTGTTTAGAATAATGAATTCCTAGCAATCCTTTAAGGGCTTGTTGCAACCAACTATTATGTCCATCGTCCTCGACACAACAAGCTAGTACACCCTCTGTATCTTGTTTGTACATGCTTCCTGCTAATATGTGATATTTTTGTGATTTCACAATTTCTTCTTTGTTTGTTTTCACATTCTTGTTTGTAGGTCTGAAGGTTAGGATTGGTACCAACTTATTTTTCCATTTAGGAACAACTTCTAAATTGAACAGATAAGCATCGGGCAATTCATCAGGAACTCCTTGTGGTGACTCCGCTGAAGTGATGTGAGAAAGGTGATCCGCCCTAAGATGGGTCCTACCTTTCCTAACTGCCACTTAAAAATCATAGTACATTAGTAAGAGGAACCATCTTACTAAGCACCCTGTATTGCAAGGTTTATTGAACAAATATAATAAAGCTTAATGATCAGTGAAAAACTTGAACTTATTGGCCAGTAGATAGTATCGAAACTTCTTCACAACATATACCATGCCTAAGCCTTCTCGCTCGGTTGTGGTATAGTTTTGTTTTGCTACGTTTAGTTGTCTACTTGCATATGATATAGGCAAATCCAAATTTCCTTCACATGTGGATTGTGCTAGCACACATCCTATTGCATGATTGGATGCATCTACATGGACATGGAATGGTTTATTCCAATCAGGAGTAGTCAGTATTGGTGTTGTGCACAAATGTCTCTTTAGCTCATTGAAGGAATTCTCACATTCATCATTCCACTCAAAATTTTTCAACAAAGCATAAAGGGGTTTAGCTATGATCGCATACATGTGGATAAACCTACGGTAATATCCAAAATGGCCCATAAAGGCTTGTACCTCTTTAATGTTCCTTGGCTTGGGAAACTCCGCTATGGCTCTTACTTTGTCCTCATCCATTGATATTCCATTCTTCGAAACAATATGACCCAAGATTTTGCCTTGAGGTACCATGAGCACACACTTTTCTAGGTTCAGACACACTCAATATTCTCTGCACTTGTTGAAGATCTGTCTGAGCTCAGGGATGTGGTATCTTCTTTCTTCGGAAAGAACACATAAATCATCCACATATACTTCCATGCTCTTTTGCAAGAACTCTTTGAAGACATGACACATGAGCCTTTGGAATGTTGCAGGTGCATTGGTGAGCCCAAATGGCATCACACGGAATGCAAAGATTCCTCATTCTATGGCAAAAGCTATTTTGTGTTGATCTTCTGGGGCAATGGCTACTTGGTTGTCCAAGCCCACATAGCTTAGTGGTTTGTTGCCTCAAGTTTCTGGGATGAAGTCTTGAGTTCAAACCTTGGCTGGACATATCTTGAGTTCCTCAAAGATGGGTGCCTCTATCATACGAGGTCGGGTGAATAAGTGTGTTTCCAATTCATTGTAATCTAAAAAAAAATGGGCTACTTGGCTGTAACCTGAAAATCCATCAAGGAAGCTATAAACTTCCTTTCGTGCAACACACTCCAATAAATGTTCAGTGATTGGAAGCGGATAACTATCTCTAATCGTAGGAAGCTATAAACTTCCTTTCGTGCAACACACTCCAATAAATGTTCAGTGATTGGAAGCGGCATTAACTTTTTTAAGGTTAATACACATGCACAACTTCTCGTTCTTTTTGGGAAGCA
Source organism: Ceratopteris richardii (assembly GCA_020310875.1). Classification (NCBI taxonomy): domain Eukaryota; kingdom Viridiplantae; phylum Streptophyta; class Polypodiopsida; order Polypodiales; family Pteridaceae; genus Ceratopteris; species Ceratopteris richardii. The sequence goes on along the minus strand of CM035429.1, from coordinate 120,947,372 downwards.
CTACAATGGGAGACACCCATTCAATATGCTCAATCTCATAGATAAATCTAGCTTCAATCAATCTGTCAATTTCTTCTTTTATTTTTGCAATGTAAGTGTCATTATATGTGTAGGGCTTCTGTTTGGTAGGCTTGGCGTAAGCTATCATGGGGATCGTATGAAAGCATATTCTCGGATCTACTCCCTCTCTTGCATCTACTCCCTTCAAGTCTCTATAGTGCCATGCAAACATGTCCCTATATTACCTTAATAAAGCTACCAGCTCTGCTTCTTCTTTTGCACTTAGGTCTTGTCCTATGTATGTACATCGCTCTTCATTCTCATCAATGTGTACTACAATCTTTTTGGTCTTTTCTTTATTGTCATATGCTTCTCTTATAATGGCCTCTCTTTTAGGCATTCGTGCCAAAATTTTTCAGTCTTCAAATTCATATTTCTTGAAATCTTCTGGTACTTCAAACAATGATTCCTCCTCTTCTTGTTTTGCTACTATTCTTTTCTTTTTCTTTTGACCTCCATCGCTTCCATCCTTTGACTTTACTGTTTTGATACTTGCGAGAGGTTCTTCTTCTTTTTGGGTAAACACTCCTAGGTCTTCTAGATAGTGCTTCTCTGAATTAAAGAAATTATCCATCACAATGGACTCTAGATCATCATCGTTCTCTTCTTCTTCTATGAAGTCACTAGGGTCACATTCTTCTAGCGTGGGTTGACACATGAACACTGAAATATCATAACCCTCCTCATCACAATGAGGTGTCCATTGTTCTTCATTGACAACAATGTCCATGGTGGCTAAGATTTTTGGCCTGCCATGAGGCTCAAATTCCTCATCTAGAAATATCATCGGTGTATAGGTTGGGTCCTTAACTGCTCTATCTCCTGGAGGAGTTCCTTCTTCTCTTGCTTTTAGGAGCTTTTCCTCTTCCTCTACAACCTTGGACATCCACAACTGAGTATCTTCATGCATCCAAGATGGATCAGAATTACTTTCAGAATGCATAGAGATTGAATCTTTTGGAGCCTTGTGGATAGGGTTCCAGTGCAGAGGTGCTACATCTCTAAATGTATAGTCTTTTAAGTTGACCTTGGTTGTGACCCCTAAGTGCTGCAAGTACAAAGACTTGGTTCCCTAATCTTGCACTATTTGCAATTGTTGTAGGAAGGGTCTTCCTAGGATCATCTCATAGACATTATTTTTACCAAAGTCACATATAGCAAAGGTATGTTCAAACTCTACACCACAAGTGGTTAGAGTTATCCCTTCTAGCAATCCTAGAGGTCTTTCAACATGGCCATCAGCCATCTGAAGCTTCATTCTCATTGTTCTTAATGTAGGTTTACCCCATTGCTTCCACAAGGAAGTGGTCACATCTGCAACACCCACACCTGAATCTATGATCACTTTGGTTGTGTAACCTTGGTAGATGATTGGAAGATAAGTATTACGTTCTTCACCTTCACTCATGTCTCCTATTTTGTCTAGAGGTATTTCTGGGACTTTTTGCTTAGAGCCTGCTTTGGACACATTTGATTCAAGTTCTCAAACCTAATTCGCCACATGTTTCCATAGCTCTAGTTTTACTTTGAGTAGCTCTTCTACGGTGAGATGACACTGAACCTTAGTGTTCTTCATGACATTAGTGTTCCTTGGAACCTTTGAGTCTTCATGTCTTACCAATATTGTGGGATCTCTAATATGAAGAGATTCATATTCCCAGGGTCCTGTGAATTGTGGCAACTCTTGTAAAGAATTAGATTCAAAATCTAATCTTTCATCTTCTTGTTGCTATGCTTGCTCTCCATAGATTGATGGAATGTCTTGGGGAAATTGATCATGAAGGTCATCAATCTCAAGAACAGGAGGGGGATTACCCTTCTCCTTGGCCCATTTCTCTTCTTGTATTTCCTGCAAGAACTCTTGAGAGTACTACTGAATTGAAAGAGATGTTCCATCATCCACAGAATCAAGAACATAAGCTTTCGTTGGCGGTGAGCTTTCTCTTTCAACTATTGGTTGAGCCTATGGAGGTAAAGAAACCTGAGGTTTGTTTACCAACTGCTCTAATCTTTCTAGTAAGCCCTAAAAATGCAAATGTGGTTTGTCAAAGTTTGTCTGATTGAATGACTGACTAGTTTCGAGCATAGCTTGAGCTAGCTCTACCATTTTCATGCACATTTTTGTTCTTGGATAGCTTTTTATCCCTTGCGATTGGTTCTCTCCCTAGTATCCTTCCATTTTCTTGTTTTCCTCTTACTAGGTTCTCCTCATTCACTTGACTCTGATTGTTCAGCTGGCTTATCTTGTTTTAAGGCTTGTGCCCTAGTAAGTGCTTGTACAGGTGCCACATTACTACTACTTGCACTTGAATCCACCACTAAGCCTACCACATTAATTGGTGTAACCTTGGGCACACCAGAGGGATTCCTAGGACACTCTCTCCGAAGATGTTCCTTGCCGCAGTCAAGACAAAAGCCTTGTATTATGATGTTTTGTCCTTGTCTTGGAGTCGGTGAATGGGGACATTCATGAATGAAATGGTTGCCCTGACATCTAAAACATGGTCCTCTAGGGGCTTGTGGTCTTACTTGTCTTGATTGGGGCTTGGGTTAGGATTTGTATACATGACATTGGAGTATCTAGCCCCCAATTCGTTTCCATAGGTGGTGTCTTGTATTGATAGGAACAAGCCTCACTATGCTCTAGTGAATCTGTGTATTAAGCTTGTGGACTATCTTCATGGGAGTAGTCAGAACTATGAGCATGAGGGTCATTTTCTGAGACCAAAGGGGTCACTAGCACCAATGCTCTATTAAGGTTCTCCTCTGCCGCTACATACTTAATTGGAATCACATTGGTAGGAGCTGGTTGTTGGTTTCCTAGGACTGGTTGTGGCCTATATGGTGCCTGATATTGTTGTTGTGGCCCATAATATGGCTGTTGGTATTGATTCTTATACCTACCCTACTGGTAAGGTTGCTGATAATTTTATCTGACAACCTGCCTGTTGTATGGACAGTCTTGAGCCATGTGGTTTGTGTATTTTCTCTCAACGGTGCAATGTGGAGCATTCAAATTTCCTTGGGGTTGAGCCATCATCGGGCAAACATTAGCCATGTGGTCTTCTCCACAATTGTAACATCGCTTCAATGAGGTGACCCTTGGTTGTTGTCTATTTTGAACTCCTAGCTTCTTGGCAAGCTACTCATCTATCTCATTGGAGGCTCTAGAGGTATGACTAGTAGAACCATCAAAATCTTTATAGAGTTTCAACAATCCTAACTCCTTGCCCAAGTTGTCTTCTATGTCAATGCACATCCTCACACACTCTTTTATGGACCTAGGCTCTTTCAAGTACAGATATGATCTTAACTTTGTGCTTAGTAAGCCATCTAAAAACAAAGCCACTTGTTTGGTTGGTGTGGGTAACTTTGGAATAGGGCGTCTTTCTAAGTACTGTCTAAATTGTCTTCTTGCAAGTCGCACTGTTTCTTGGGGTGTCTGCTTGAAGTTGTGGATCAAGGATTATGTATTATGCTTGATGCCACACTTGGAAAATTCTACAATGAATTCTTCCAAAAGTTCACCTATGTCTCGATAATTGTCACTATTTAGAGGTTGAAACCAAGGTAAGGCAGTACCCTTGAGAGTCAAACCAAATGCCTTGAGAGGGTCTAAGGGTACTTGGGTGCTCTCAGGGTCTGGGAAATGGAAACTCATGTTCATCTCTTTGATGCCTATGTGCTCTATGTATCTCTCTTTCAGGCCTTTCACCCTCATTTCTTGATCTATCTCCACCCACAGTATGTGCAAAGCTTACCTCAAGTCTCTCTTTGGTTTTCTCCCTCTGGGTTTCATGAGCCTTGGATGATCCTTCTCCTTGGAGGCCATGGGACATATTAGATCTTGGTGGAGGGAAAATCAATTCACCTTTCCAAGTGTATGCATGCCTGTCATGCTCTGATACCAAGAACATTTTCTCTGATGTGTGATCTATATAGACCACTTTTCCTGGTGTCTCTGGATCCTTGAACTCATAGATGGTGACTACTGGGCTGGGTCGATTTGGCCTGAATCTCCAAAAGGGTTCCCCTATTTGTCTATTCAAGAATAGTTCTATGCTTTTGTTATCTTGAGGGATCCAATCTGGAGTGATTACTCTAGTCAAGACTGACTTACCTCTAGGAGTCTTGGGTTCCCTTCCTAGGTCTCCTTGCTTTAGGTCTCCTATATCGTTCTTAGGAATGATATTTCCAAACTCATCTATCCTATCTGGTAAGTTGGTAACTACATACATGGTTCCTTCTTTATCAACGTACGACCCCTCTTTGAACTTGACCACTAGGTATTCAAGTCCAAAGGGTTGATCCAGATTTTTGAGTTGGACAACTGATCATCGTAGACCATCCTCATAGATGCGAGCACCTAATCGGTTGGTCCTGATATATTCCAATTGTGTCTTATAGGGACCTTATGGTGTTTGTAAATAGGCAGTACATGTGGGTCTTTCCAAGACATTTATGAGTCACTTGTTTCATAACTTAATGTGTAGGGATAACCACTAAGTTGTTGAGCCCAAGACTTGGTTGTATGGTTGACAGTGGCCTCAGATGATCTAATGCTTTGCCTATCCTTGCCTAAGTGTCTACCAGATCTCAAGTTCATAAGGTTTTTCTATTAGTTCAAATTTTCCCTTTGTATTGCTCAAAATCCTTTGGAGCCCCCTTGGGTTCCTAGTCTCACCTAAAGGTAAACTTCAAAATACCATATCTACAAATGGATTTCGTATGGGAAAGTTATGCTAGTTCGAGATTCTTGGGGTTAAAACAGCGAAACAGGATCTATCTGGGCATGCTTCAGAACAGACGATACATGATACTAGGTTTGACGATATGATATTTGTGGTTGGCGATACTTGGAATTCCACGATACGATACTTGATCCCACCACAATACACGATACCAGATTTCTACGATATGATACCTCTGTTTTCCATGATACACGATGCCACAACAAACGATACCACCTCAGGCAATATGATACTGCCAAGCCGACAACTTCCAACGATATGATACTGCTCTAGACAATATGATATTGGAAGTGGTCATGGTACGATACCTCTTGGTTCATGATATGATACTGACCTACCTTGCGATATGATACTGCTAGCAAGATGATATGATACCAAGAGGTCTAAGGCACGATATGATACCAAGTTCTACGCCATACAATACCTTACAGACGATAGGATCCTACTAAACTCATGATACGATACCACTAGGTGGACGATACAATACCACCGGGCTCACGATACAATACCACTCCAACCGTGATACGATACTGCTTGTGCTATGCAATATGATACCACTGAACTGACACGATATGATACCTCTTGCTGGATGATATGATACTGCAAGATGCATGATACGATACCACTTAAACGTGATCATGATACCTTGAGCTGGCGATACATGATATCTTGATTATACCTCAAGGAGGCAATACAATACTCGACAAGTATCATGATACACGGGAGTTCTGGTATCACGATACCAAAACTCAATCGAACACGATACTTGGAGTTTTTGGAGTCCAAATTCTAAATTTTTTGTGGATATGTGTATCTTATGAACTTCTTGTCACTCTTATGTGCTTGTAGATGCAAAAACTCTCACCTATTCCACGATGTTGCACTCCCAATAACAGACAAAGGTAGTCTCAGACCGCACGATACTTCACTTAGTTTTCTGATGTTTTGAGAGGATTTCAAGACTATTTCTTCAGCGTTTCAGCTCTAAAATCCCTCTATGCTTCTTGCTCGCAGCCACAGGTGAAAAACGAGGCGAATGTAGAGGCGAAAGTGAAGAAAATCTGAGAAGCTGGAGGTGGGAGGAAATGGTGGTGATGGTGAAGATGAAGATAAAGAAAAACTCAGAAATTGAACTGAAAATGGTGATTTTTTTTACCTTCCAACGTTGTTACTCTACGTCTTACCGTCACATGCTCGTCCTCCAAGCTCTCTCCCCAACAACGGCACAAAATTTGGTGTCACTCTAACACAATGGTAAGACAACATGAGGAGATTCACCTCATAAATGTCAATCCGTGGAGATGTGAGGACCGGTATGAAGACCGTGAGCAAGTGATGGCACAAGTGCATGAGTGAAAGCACACAAGCATGCACACACATACACACATGCACACACAAGGTAAGAGCAAAGAGTGGAACAATGGAAGGACTTCGATTCCAAAAGAGATGTAATACAAGAGCTCAAATCTCTAACAAGCTAACCTCAAAAATGAGCTCTCTATCTCTTTTTATAGTTTTTTGAGAAATTTTGGCCCTGTCCAGACCTAGTGTTTGGCCTAGTTAAAAATTAGGTTCTAAGGCTTATTTGGGGGCTCAAACAAAGTCTAAAAATTATGAAATCGGTATCATGATACTTCTAATGCTCCTCAAGCTTGAGGACTCCTCAGCTTGAACAAAATGGAGTTGCAAAAATGGAAAATGGTATTTGCAATGGTTTTTACTGATGAAAATGACTATTTTTATAGGGATGTCTTCTTGAAATTTGACATGTGCTTCTTGGAGCTCCATTCATGCTCCTTCTTCTTGTATGTCCACATCTTTGATGCTCTTCCACTCCTTGTGCTTTGTTGGTGCAAGGCAATCAACAATTGAAGTTTTGATGAAGTTTTGAAGTCAAGGATTGAAGAAAAGGTCAAGATATGAAGCATGAAGAAAGTACATGTTTAGAGAATGAAGATGTGTATACATATGTACATTAACTTAGAGTTACCTCACTTATACTTTTGTATGGTTATGAGCTTGTACATTTTTTGCCTATATATACAAGGAAAAATGTTGGGGAAAATATGAGAGACTATGAGAGAACAAGAATTTAAGAGAATTAGAAGTCACTAGACACTTGTAAAGTGAGTAAGATAGCTCTCTCATCCAGATGTAAAAACATTTCAGTAATGAAGAAACGTTGCGCCCGATTTTTTTGTGTGTTCTCCTTCTGTGCTTGATCAATTCAAGAATCCTTTTGTAGGTGTTTAATGCCATAGTTGATGAGTCTATGGTTAAAGTTTGAGAGCCTAATTGTAAAGAGGCTATGAGAATTATGAGTAGGAACATTCATATGTGAGAAAGTGTTGAGTGTCTTCTGAAATAGGTGCAATCTTGATGGTCAAAGAAATGGTCAGTTGTTAGTGCACAGTTTAAAGTTTTGCACAAATGAGGAGTCAAAATCTAAGTTGGGAGGTAAGCCATCTATGGCTAAAAGCATTTGCATAAATGGGTTCTAGTTTGGGAGAACCAAGCTTTAGAAGTTGCAGGTGTCAAAATCGACTGTAAAGAACTACAGTTTTAGACATAGGTGACTTGTTGAGATCGTTTCTCAAGATCTACCAAGTCTTTTGGAATGATTTAACTTGGAGGAGGTGCCCAAACTATTGATGACACCTTGAACAAAGTTTTATAAAAAACGTTACACATTTGATAAGTCAATGAATGAGTTATGTGCAACAGACTTTTTGCGTAGACATCTTCTTCACAGTTTGTTCAAGTTTTTGGTAGTTGAGTATTGATCCTCCAAGTTGGTGAAGATTTTAAGTTATTCTTGATATATAGGTGCTCTAACTTCGAGGATAACTTGTTCTTTTGGAGATTAACACTCTCCATCAGTGGTATCAGAGCAAGAAGCATCAAAATTGAAGAAGGTGGAAGCTTGAAAGTAAAGCTTGAGAAGGAGGTCCGAAGATATCAAGAAAGACAAAAGGAACTTCATTTGAAGCAAAGGTACATTTATTTCTTATAAAGGTTGAAGAATTTAATACACAAATAAAGAAAGGATGGGAGATTCTCTTCAGATAGAGAAATTGGATAGAGAGAACTATCCAGCATGATCAATGAGGATGGAAGCTCATCTTATGAGCAAAGACTTGATAGGTTATATCACAGGTTGTTAGCGGCCGCCGGATTGGAAATGTATAACTGAATCTTGTTCGCACGAGCGAAAAGTTGTTACAGACAGATAAATCAAGAAAAGACGCGCCAGTGACGTTCCATGGTGGATCACCAGACTATCTGTCTGGGTGACTGAGCGGGGCGTTACTGTAGTATTTGTTTGCATAATTTCAAGTATTCTGAGTTTTATGTTCGCCTCTTGTCTTGTCTGCTATCGACATCTGTTCTGTTTGTTAACTTTATAGATGTTTGAGAGATCACCAGACTCTCTGTCTGGGTGATTGGTCTGTAGCGTTACTGTGTGTCGAGTTGATTAATTCAGAGTATCTTGTCTAATTTCTGAGTATTCTGTGTGTATCTGTGTCTCTTCTTGTCTGTTGTCTGTTGGTATCCATTGCGGTTGTGAGTATCAGTAGTTCGCGTATCGTGTTATCTCTTTTCTTGGAATGTTCGGCAAGTGTGTGGCGAAGTCTGTGCAGTTGTGGTAACGCTTTTGTTATTCGGGTTGTATTAAGTTGTCTTAGTATCGAGGTCCAGGTTCATACGGCAAAGTTTAAACGACAGTCGAATTTCTTGGGTTGCGTACTGAACCTTCAGTACGGTGTATCTGAATACCTGGATTCGTTGTGTCTTCGGACATTGGTCGGATTGTGGTATCCATTCGGTAAAGGTTGACGATTACTCTTGTTTCTGGTATTTTCAGTAAGTTATGTGCAGATGCAATATAGCATCTTAGCGTATTCGGTACATGTGGCTGAGCTAAACTGTGAACTGTAATGTCTAAGTACAACAGGTTCTTGATAGAGCTCTCAGCATCAGTATATTGCTGTGTATAAGTAGTTAGTTTGGGAACTAAGTATAGGGCCTCTGTCTAACATACCCCTTCCACTCCCAAGAACCCAAGAATCGCTTAAACTCACTTCTGATAGTTAGAATAACATCGTTTAACACTGGCACCGTCTGTGGGAAGGTGGCAACAGATCAGATTGTTGCAAACCAGTTATGGAAACGTGACTGTAAATTTTTAATCGACAGTAATAGTACGCGATTAGTACAAAAGATGATACATGTCGGTTACTCGATCCGGTGAAACGTATCCAAAGAACCGCCAGCCTGTGGTACTTAATTTGCTAAGGACGACTCCGGGAGGTAGAAGTACAACTAGGTCTAACCGAGTTGTCAAGAAAGTAAAGAATGTTAGTAGTGATTCCGGTTATATTCCGGTGGAATGTGCTACACCTCTGGTAAATTTCGGTACAATTTCGGCACAGTCTGTCGAAGATATAGTAACTCCAGAATCTACCAGGACGCAGCCTGAAGTTAGTTTAACAACATTGGGTAAAGATTCAAATTTGTTTACGACTAGAAACACCTTAGCCAAAGAAATTAGTGAAGGTGAAAAAGCACCTTGTTTTGGTGAAGATTCGACACATTCCGGTGATATTTCGGTAACAGTTGCTGAAAGATCGCAGTTCTCCAGCGGCGGTTTACCATTTCTCGATGAATCTTCAGCCCAATCACCGCTATTGGGAGTAAGCTTTCCTACATTTGACATCAAGAAGGAAGGTAGCTTGTTCGAAACCGAGATTCGAAACATACTGAACAAGATTATCGAACCAGAAAGTGCACAGGCCGACGATACAGATTCCGACGGTTCCGATATTCAGCCCCGAGATACAGAAGATAGTCACAATACAACCATCAGAGCCATGAACGGGCAACAACAACAGCAGCAACAACAACAACAGCAGCAACAACAACAACAACTATGCCCACCTAGGCCGACTCCAACAGGAGTAACGTACACCAAATTTGGTGGATTCCCAGGAGATGACCCAGATGCTCATGTACGCACATTTGAGATAAGTTACGCTGTGCTCAACCATCCAATTGCTAATATGGTACAAATCACACCAATAGAAATGCACGCTGCAGTAATTCAGACCCGATCTGGTAAACAACTGCAACCAATAGCAGAAATATTTGAACCAGGCATACGTGAACAACAAAGGATGTATGATAAAGCTAGTCAATGGACCATCGCAAAACCTCCAGTGTTCCAAGATCCTATGACAAAGGAACACAACAACAAGATTCTAATTCAACAGCAGGCACATCATCTTCAGCAGGCGCATCATCTTCAGAATCTGTGGAAAATACAATCCAATCACAAAAGGCCTGGGAAATTTTATCTAAAGCATCCATCACTCTTTCTCTGGGCCAATTACTTGCACTAGTACCGGGAGTTCGACAACAATTTCAACAACAGTTCAGTCCTGTGCCTTCTTGCATTCCAACAACAGCAATAGTGCAACCGAAACCTGATTCTACGGTCGATCATTCAGTTCCTTTAATTATGGTATGGTATAAAAATCATAAAATCACACAGGTACTAATTGATGGAGGATCTTGTGTCAACATTGCTACTGCTGCACTATGTAAAAAGTTAGGGTGGATCAAAATCGAACCAGTTCAATTTTTTGTCAGAATGGCCGAGCAATCAAGAGTTCATCCTGTAGGACTTGTACGAAATGTACCAATAACTTTACAAGGTACAACATTTAAAATGACCTTTGTCATACTAGAATTACCGGAATCCACCCTTGATTATAATCTCCTTTTCGGCCGACCTTGGCTGAAGCACGCTAAGGTGATACAAGATTGGTCTCCACAGGAACTCACTTTCAAAGATAATAATCATGAGTACGTTGTAAAATTAGATGCTATACAACCTTGCAAGTTGCATGCTAGACCGTATTTTGCAGAACCAGTCCATATGCTAGATGGGTTGTTAGATGATGAAGAAGAAGAGTTTCTGAAAAATAACATTGACTTGATCTCCCTAGGAACTGTTGATCTACAATCTGTTGTAGATAATTGGAATCCTACAGTTTGTACAGTGATGTTTGTAACAGGAAAAGATATGAAAGAAGATAAGGCTACCATAGATGACGCTGATCTACAACAACTTTTTAAGCCAGTTGAGGATACAGAGAAGCCTCGACAATTCTATGTTCCAGAAGATCAATTGACCACTTACAATTTAGGGGATGAAGAAAATCCACGACCTGTTAAGATAAAGGAGAGCTTACCTGAGTTATTTCAAGCAGATTTAATCCAAATACTTTGAGAATTTTCTGATGTATTTGCTTGGGATTACAAAGATATGAAGGGTTTGGACCCGCGCATCTATCAACACAGGGTCATGTTGAAGCCGGAAGCAAAACCACTTAAGCAACCCAGCTACCGGATGAATCCAAACTATGCATCACAGGTAAAGGCAGAACTTGATCGGCTACTCAAAGTCGGATTCATTGTACCAGTAGAGCATGCTGAATGGATCTCACTAATTGTTATTGTCCCTAAAATGAATAAGCAGTTACGAATATGTGTAGATTACCGAAAACTGAACGCAGCTACAGTGCCTGATCCCTTTCCGCTACCTTTTCTTGACACAATGCTTGATAGAGTAGCAGGACATGAAATGTATTCATTCTTAGATGGGTACAGTGGGTATAATCAAGTTAGAATGGCTGAACAGGATATACCGAAGACCACCTTCATTACCAACTGGGGTGTTTTCGCATGTACTGTTATGTGGTTTGGATTAAGAAATGCCCCGAGTACGTTCCAAAGGTGTATGCAGGAAATATTTTCTCCTTACCTTACCTCTTTTATGCAAGTATATCTTGATGATTTTTCGATTTTCGGTAAGATGATAGCACACCTGTTCCATTTACGGTGCTGCTTTGAAAAGTGCAAAGAATACAGACTCTGTTTGAACCCAAACAAATCTGTGTTTGCGGTTTCATGTGGAAAGCTACTTGGTCACATTGTATCTGCACAGGGTATACAGGTGGATCCAGATAAAATCACAGCTGTGTTAGAAGCACCTGTACCCACTACACCTAAGGAAGTAATGCGCTTCATGGGCCAAGTAAGATGGCATGGTCGACACTTATGATTTCTTGCTCATTTGGCAATACCAGTGAATCGATTGATAACCAAGACTCCTCGACAATTTGAGTGGACCCCGGACTGTCAAACTGCTTTTGATCGTCTAAAGGGATTACTAACACAGGTTCCAATCTTATAGCCTCCTAACTTGGATCGCCCATTTCATGTATTTGTTGATGCTTCAGATATAGCAATAGGGAGCGTTCTAATGCAACAAACCGATAAGTGGTTCAGACCAGTGTACTATGCAAGTCGAAGATTAGCCCCTGCTGAAAAGAATTACTCTGTAACAGAGAGAGAATGTCTAGGTCTAGTACATTCTGTCAAGAAATTCAGACATTATTTGCTGGGCCGTAGATTTACTTTTCATGTAGATCATGCTGCACTTGTCTATCTAGTTTGGCAACAGCATCTAAGTGGTCGATTAGCACGATGGGTTCTGCTTTTACAAGAGTTTGACTACGAAGTTATTCATCGGCCAGGCAGTTCACATGCCTTAGCAGATTTTCTCTCTCGCTTAGATTCCGGTGAACCTCCGATCGGTATAGATGACACAATACCGGCAATTTATGTCTCTTAACCGACTAATGATGAAATTACAGACCCACCTATGCCATCTACATATTATGATCAGATCTTGACCTTCCTCACTGATGGATACCTTCCTACTCGGACTTCTCCTGCAATACAAAGGAAAATTTCAGTTTTCAGTCGCCGATTTCGGTTGATTGCTGGGGAATTATACTATATAGATCACACTAGAGTTTTACTTCGTTGTATTCCACCACATGAAGTTAACTCAGTCATTAATTTGGCTCACTCAATTCCTTCCGGTGGCCATTTTGCTTCAGACCTAACACACCGGAAAATTCTGCAAAGTGGTCTTTGGTGGCCTACTATGTATAGGGATGTATCACAGTTTGTCAAACAATGTGATAGTTGTCAGAGATCTAGACAGCCCCTGCAACGTCATCTTTTCCCTCTACAACCTGTCTTACCATTAGAGCCTTTTCAGAAGTGGGTTCTAGATTTCATTGGCCCTATTACACCACCAGCAATCCTCAGTAATAATTGTTATATTTTGACATGTACTGATTATGCTACCAGATGGGCAGAAGCCTGGGCTTTACGGTCTGCCACAGCTGTTGCGGTAGCTAAGTGTCTACTAAAGGATGTCTTTCCATGTTTTGGCTTACCGTTGGAACTTATTACAGATCAAGGCACTCATTTTGTCAACAATTTAATGAAAGTACTCACACATTCGTTTCAGGTCACACATAAATTTAGTTCACCATATTATCCTCGTGCAAATGGTTTGGCTGAGAGTACAAACAAAACTTTGTTGAATATGCTTCGAAAATTCATTTTAGAAGCACCGGAAAGATGGGATCAACTGCTACTTGCAGTATTATGGGCATATCGAACTACATACAAGGTAACAACAGGACTAACCCCTTTCAAACTAGCTTATGGATTGGAAGCAATAGCACCGATGGAGATAGTTATACCAAGTTTATGAGTAGCAATCGCTCAGAAACTGCTACCTAAAGAATCACTGTCATTTCGGTTGGATACACTCAGAGAATTAGACGAGCATCGATGGCACAGTTTTTTGACTATGCAGGAAGTACAGCTAAGACAAGCTCGAACACACGATCGATATCTAAAGACTCCAATTTTTTCGGTGGGACAACTTGTACTCTTTTACAATGCAAAGTCGAATCGCTCTGCTGGCAAATTCAAGTTACGATGGTTTGGTCCCTACCGGATTACTGAACAAGTAGGCCCAGCAACTTTTCAGTTGACCACTTTGACCATAATTCCTCTTCCAAAGGTGATAAATGGATCAAAGCTGCGGCCGTATCAACAAGCATCTAATCCACACTGAAATGTTTCGCGGTTAGCCGTGTCTTTTGGCGTTCTCTTTTCTTTTATTTTCTTTTCTTTTCTTTTTTTTTGGCGTGCTTAATAAAATAATTCTGTAAATATCCGCGTTTTGATACCTAATTATGTCCACAGTCACCCTGCCCTTTCCAGCTACTCACGCATGCACACCGAAGTTAAGAATTATCATCTCAATACCACGCGATGATTAGTCACTCTTGATTGCTCTCCACTGCAATGCATCTACTTAACCTTTTCTGTTTCGCCGAAAATCACTATTGTATTTGTGTGATTTGTGTTATTGTGCGTACCCTGTGCTCTGTGTACTTGTGATTGCTGTCTCTGTGTGCACCATGGAAGCTCTGGCGAACTATGCCGCCTTTCGTGATGGACTCCCTGCCGACGTGGGAGAGTTTCTACACACCCGTGGGTTATCCAATTTCGCTGAGCTGCCTTGGCATTCAGTAGAATCCCACCCCTTCTTTGCCCAAATAATCTCAGCCATCGCCAAAACACTGCTACAGAGTAGAGTTGGCCTATCACATCCTTACCAACCCAAACCGTAATCACCTTCCAAGCTTTTGCCGATGCGTTTCGAATCCCTCAACAAGGTCAAGAAAATGGCCCGAACCTGCCCGTAGAAACAATGATAGAATTGTTCCCTAGGTATTCATCAAACGAGTACGCGATCCTATGTCGACCTGAACCTGAAAGATCTATGCTGCAATTCCTTGTAGCCATCCTTAATCTCCAGAAGCGAACTTATGGCATCTCTAGGCCTTTCTACTCCGCTATCGATTTAGCTGCTCGAGAACTAGTCAACTTCGCATCATTCTTCTTCCACCGCATTCACCGAGAAAGCGTAGCAATCATCAAACAGGTAAACAAGGGAGGAACGCCAAGATCAAGACTCCCTCATATCATATCATTCCTGTTTCCGGCCATCCTTGCAGCACAACCACCACCCAGAGGCCCGGTCCTAAGACATGAAGGATCTGTGCAATTATGGGACGATGATGAAGAAGATGAAGAGGAGCTAAACCAACTATTCCGCCGGAAGAGAATCAGAATCAGTTCTTCTGAGAGTGAAGCACAGGGATCAGCCAAATGAAACAAAGGTGATGACAAGGAAGAAGAAAAACATGACGAAGAAACATTCCACGACATCGCAACATTGATGCAGCATGAATCCTCCGCGCAGTCATCTTCCCAAGGGCAACAAGAATAGGAGAATCATACTGAAGCTGACACAAGCTCTACAGAAGAAGCATCCCAGCGGGAACAGCAAGTAGATGAGGAACAAATTGCTAAAGAAGTTCTCGAAGAGCTGCTTAAGGCAGTTGAGTCCACAGCCGCAGAAACTGCACAACACATTAGAGATAAGGTATCACAGTCAAATTCTGTTCTTCCCACTCCCCCATCGGAGCCGCCAATCAAAACCATTATCCCCATCCAACCCATTCACCCTAACGAACCCACTGACTCCTCTTCCTCATCCCCAAACTACTCCCCACCCAACTCCCAACAACTCCTCACCACGTCCTCATCTCAACCTCGCCAACATCTCCCACTTCCTTCGATTCTCGTAATCTTTGAACTGGCCAACATGGGTCAATTGCTAATTCAGTTATCACAGCAATTGCCAATCCAAATGAGAGAAGTCACCGATAATATTTGGAATGAGTTACAACACAAGGTGGACATCCTAGAAGCAGATATCACGCCTCTACAAGAAGAAATTGATGCGGTCAAAGCAGAAAACCATCAGCTGCACGCCCAAATTACCCATCTCCAAGCCTAGCTTGCAGAACAAGAAACAATTGCCGATCAAAGAGATACCGCACTGGCAGATCTCAACCGAAAGGACAAGCTACAAAGCGAAGCACAGGCCAAAATCAGTCAGTTGAAGATCGATCTAAAGGATAAAGAAGATGCCAGAGTAGCATTAGGTAATCTATTGGAAGAGACCAGAGTGCAACTCGATGAAGTGGTGCAGCAAAACCAAGAACAGCAGAGGCAAGCTAGGCTAACAGAAGAAGAACTTCAAAGAACAAAAGAAAATTTACCAGATGTCAACAACATGCTCAAACACTATTTGACCAAGGAAGCTCAAACACAGAAGTTAATATCAGATTTCCGACACGAAAAGGAGTCATACTCCAGAACTGTAAATTTTCAGATTCAAGAAATTGAAAGAAGGGAGAATCAGCTGGAAAATCATAAGGAAAGAGTAAACAAGATGGAGCAACAAGTTGCAGATATGAAGGTATCCAGAGATGCGGCGCTCGCAAACGAATTTTATTTACAGGAAGCCTTTCTACAGACCCAAGCAGAGATTTTGCTCACCAAAGCCATAGCCTTAAGTTCTATAAGAATAGATGCATAGTTAATAGAACCGAACACACTTAAACAATTCTTAGAAACACTAAAGAAAAAGATCGCCCGCACCTTAGATTAGCTAGAAATATGTACTTAGAAGGCATTATAGATGAGCAGTAGTTTTGTAAAACCTGCGGGTTCGAGTCCACCGTGCGTGCCAGAGCGTTAGCGGCCGCCGGATTGGAAATGTATAACTGAATCTTGTTCGCACGAGCGAAAAGTTGTTACAGATAGATTGTAAAAGTTATATAAATCAAGAAAAGACGCGCCAGTGACGTTCCATGGTGGATCACCAGACTGTCTGTCTAGGTGACTGAGCGGGGCGTTACTGTAGTATTTGTTTGCATAATTTCAAGTATTTTGAGTTTTATGTTCGCCTCTTGTCTTGTCTGCTGTCGACATCTGTTCTGTTTGTTAACTTTATAGACGTTCGAGAGATCACCAGACTGTCTATCTGGGTGATTGGTCTGTAGCGTTACTGTGTGTCAAGTTGATTAATTCAGAGTATCTTGTCTAATTTCTAAGTATTTTGTGTGTATCTGTGTCTCGTCTTGTCTGTTGTCTGTTGGTATCCATTGCGGTTATGAGTATCAGTAGTTCGCGTATCATGTTATCTCTTTTCTTGGAATGTTCGGCAAGTGTGTGGCGAAGTCTGCGCAGTTGTGGTAACGCTTTTGTTATTCGGGTTGTATTAAGTTGTCTTAGTATCGAGGTCCAGGTTCATACGGCAAAGTTTAAACGACAGTCGGATTTCTTGGGTTGCGTACTGAACCTTCAGTACGGTGTATCTGAATACCTGGATTCGCTGTGTCTTCGGACATTGGTCAGATTGTGGTATCCATTCGGTAAAGGTTGACGATTACTCTTGTTTGTGGTATTTTCAGTAAGTTATGTGCAGATGCAATATAGCATCTTAGCGTATTCGGTACATGTGGCTGAGCTAAACTGTGAACTGTAATGTCTAAGTACAACAGATTCTTGATAGAGCTCTCAACATCAGTATATTGTTGTGTGTAAGTAGTTAGTTTGGGAACTAAGCATAGGGCCTTTGTCTAACAGACCCCTTCCACTCCCAAGAACCCAAGGATCGCTTAAACGCACTTCTGACAGTTAGAATAACAGCGTTAACACAGGTGAAGAAGAAAAGCCTCAGTTCAGAGATCCTAGTGTTCCAACTAGGGATGAATTGTCAGATTTGAAGACTTGGATGAAGGGAGATGCTCAAGCTAGGAGCATTATCTATATGGGAGTTAATGACTACTTGCTACCTCACATTAGAGGTTGTCACTCTAGCACAATGGTGAGTACCAACGTGAGAAGATTCACCTCATAATTGTCAATCCGTGGAGACGTGAGGACTAGTATGAAGTCTATGAGCAAGTGAAGGCACAAGTGTGTGAGTGAGAAGCACACAAGCATGCACACACATACACACACACATGCACACAAGGCAAGAACAAGGAGAGGAACAATGGAGTTCTTTGCATTAGTCAAAAAAGTCTCTTACATAAGCTCAATTCACAAACAATCTAACCTCAAAAATGAGCTCTCTAGCTCTTTTTATAGTTTTCTAACTAGCTTTGGTCTTGTCCAGACCTAGTGTCGGGCCTAGTTAAAAATTAGGTTCTAGAGCCTATTTGAGGGCTCAAACAGAGTCTAAAAATTATGAAAATTGATATGTAGCTAGTTCTAATACTCTTCAAGCTCGAGGACTCCTCAGCTTGCACAAAATGGAGTCTATTCTACCAAAAACGGAATTTACAATGTTTGTGTAGTGATTAAAATCACTTGAGTTGTAAATGGTTCATGGAAAAAAATGATTTGGCCTTGTTGCCGTATTGTGCATGACTCCTCCGTTGCTTTGTATGCCAACACGCCCCCCTTCCTAGCGTCTGTCGCCCCTGACAGACCTCTGTTCTATCGGGTGGTCGATATAGTATTGGATGACATTGGTGGCAAGTTCGTGTTCTCCTATCCTTAAGCCTCTTGCTAGATCAGCTTCCAATGCATCCCAATTTATTGCGCCAGGGACCTCTGGTTGCGGGGTGGTGTAGTACTCAGAGTACATTGCTTGTTCACAAGCAAAGAGATGGAGCAGGTGTGTTGGCTTCGGTGCGAAGATCTCCGAGTGATACTCCCGGAAACCTGATCTGAACATTTCTTCGAAGGTCTGTTTGTAACATGCAGGGAGGTATTTGATGCGTGCATGCCAGGCGTAAGCCACACGAATACTGGGGGTGGTGCTCATGTCATACACCAAATCATAATTTCCATTGGTAAACCCCGGGAGACGTACCTGTGGTGCGGCTGCATTTCTAAAAGTTTTCAGGACTACCTGCATCATATCTAAAATTTTAAGCATCATTTGAGCTGCTACATCTGGCATGGGCTTCAATCGCGGCATCCAATGGCGAATTGTTCCCATCATGTATGCTACCGACGGTGGTCCCTGTGGTGGCGCAATGTACGGGTAGTTTAGCCATTCCTTGCATTGCGCGTTGTTCTGCACTTTGATATTGAATGCCTTCCAAGACCTGTGGCGTGGAACTGGACCGTAGCATGGATTGTATAGGAGATGTAAAGGTGCGTTGTTCCATGTGCGTAGCATTTCTGGATATGTCTCTAGAAGTTTCTACCGCCAGGTGGGTTGACGAATTTTGCCTTTTTGCGCCTCTGGAGGAAGGTCTTCGGGTTGAAATTGGGTAGCAAAGGTAGGAATCTGACCCGTGACTCTCTGTATTTCTGCATTATAATCAGCCAGGATAATATAATAAGGCCTGTATTGGAGTTCAGATGAGAGGATAAGGCGTCTCGATGACAGGTTCTTGAAGTAAGCAGATTGTAGCACAGTTTCCTCTATGACCCTCATGGCCTGATTTTGCACTACTGTGTGCTCTTCGTGAGAACTCCCGATTTCCTCCACTTGACGTAGCCATGGAGGCCGTGGTGCCTCGAATGTGTCCTGAGCTTCTTCCGTTTGTTGGCCTCCTAGGAAGGGTTGTGGGTCGTATTCTTCTTCAAATGTCTGTTCCACAGGAATTTGTACTACTTCTTCGTCGGTGGGAGCCTTTGGAGGGGAAGGTGGTCTCTCATATTGTAGTAGACGTGCTTGCAATTCGGTGACCTGTTTCTGGAGATCTTTTAAGGCCTCTGAGTCCGTGAGAAGTGAAGCCGCGGAGGAGGTGGTTTGAGAGGCTGCTGTTGTTTCTTTTTGGTGTTTCTGCTTCAGTTGACCCAGTTCCTCTGATAGCAGGTCATGTGCTTCAAGCAGCATGGCATAGTCTTCCAATATGATCTTGATATTGTCGGGGGTCACTGCTTGAAACTTTGATGGGCTGATGGGTGCCCTAGGTGTGCTTTCGATAGCTGCTTCTAGGTTCTCTTGATTTTGTAATTGCAGGCGTCGATTCTCTTCATGAGCGGCAGCAAGATGTCGCTTGAGTAGGGCCATATTTCGCTGAAGCTTTGAATTGCGTTCCAGCTGTGTCTGTAGGTGACCTTCTACCACTTGTATTGCTTCCTGATTTGTGTTCTGTAACTGTACCTCCAATATGCTATGAGCCTCTTGGAGAGTTTGGAATTGTGTGTGGAGGCAAGCATTTTCCTCCTCTAGTGCAGCAAGGCCGTGTTGTAGTGTCTCCGAGTGCTCTTGCAGGCGTTCATTCTGTTGCTGGAGCTGATTGTAATCTGTCCTTAAGTTTGATATACAAGCTAGCATGGTGTCCAATGCATTTCCTATAGATGAGGGGGTGGTGTTTACAATGGAAGATGCATGGGAAGGGAATTGGGGAAGGGGAAGAGTGAATGATGTGTCTATTGAAGACGTGTGTGTGGGTGAAATTGGTGGAGGGGGAATGGGAGGAGGTGGAAGCGTGGGGGGAGGGGGAGGTTCCATGGGTGGTGAAATGTCCATACTTTCAGGAGTGGGTGCGAGTGTGGGGTCTACCATATACATTGGAATGGTAGGTGGTGTGTGTGTGAAAGTGGTGAATAGATGAGAAGTGGGGTGGGGAGCTGAAAATAAAGGGAATGGTTGAGACCTGGGTTGAAAAGTTCTAGCAAGGAAGTTATGGAGGGATTAGAGAAGTGGAGAGATGGAGGTCGGGGGTTGAGGTTGTAGAGTTGAGGAGGGCATGAAGGGTTGCGTGGTAGCAGGGAAACCCATGAATATGGATCTAGGGTCAGGATGACCTATGGCTGAGGGCATGGGGGATGGTTGTCCTAGGGCAGGCTCTATGAGCGATTCGGTGGATTGTGTAGTGATGGGGGTTGCTTCATAGATTGGGTTATCAGAGGTGGAGAATAGGGTTGAACTAGAGATGGGAGTACGGAAGATGAAGGTTGGTTCGGTGGGTTGAGTGGTCGAGGTGATTTCCACGGTTTCTGCTCTAGGAGGCGATGGTGGGGGTGTGGGTGGTAGTGGCTCGGTGGATTCCTCATGGGTGACTGGGTGCTCTTGGCTAGCAGTTTCTGTTGCTTGGGAGGTTGTCCTGATGGGTTTGGATGTAATACTTGGCCCTTCTGCCGTTGTAATGGGGATCTGGATATTCTTACCTGAGCGTGGTCGTGTCTGGAATCTTCGTGGATCATATTGAACTGGAGACCTCCTAATGGCAGTTCGCACTGCTTCTACTACCCCATATGTTTCTGCCATCAATAAGAGACCTTCACTATATTCTGAGTCAACTCCTGCTTCTTCCAACAACTGAGTCATGAGTACTCTACTGCTCTGTTCGGTGAGCAGTTGTTGCGATCGCACTCGTTCCATAATTTGATACAGCCTTCGGAGTTCTGCTGTATAGGCGGGGGCTTCGGTGGTCTCCTCTTCATATGCTCCTTCTTCTTCTAGGTGTCCTTGTTGTTGACCTTGCTGGGCGTCACTCCAATGTACATGGCGGTTGTCTGTAGACTTTCTTCTTCTTTGTGAAGATGTGCCTTGTTCTTCTGCATCTGAATAATACTCTACATCAGAGAGTTGTGTACTTTGTAAGAATGCTTCGAAGTCTTGAGGATCCATTCCTTCAGCATCTCCAATTGTAGCAAATTCAAATTCAGATGGAGTAGGAGGAGCTGAACGGGTAGCTTGTGTCGTAGTTTCAGATCCAGACCTGGGTATCCTAATGGTAAAGGGAGGTACAGTGGTCTCCCTTCGTGGCGATACTTCAGGAGTAGTCAGAACTTCCCTTGTCTGGACACAAGGGATCGCACCCCTCATGCGCTTGGATTGATGTGTGGACATCTTGAGCTTCTTAAACATTTGTAATTGTGCCCAAGTTAAGGCACGTTCAATGGGAACATCGTATGCTAGGCACCGGTAAATAATGCGTGTGTGCACAGCAACCGTTCACCACTAATTTCCTAGAAGACCTTTTATTTGCTTCATACAATTGATCTATAATCCATACCGGCAGCTTAATTGGTAACGCACCTGCCTCCGCTAAGTAGAGAGCGAACCAGATTCTTTTGTGTGGTTGTGTGAAGCGGTCTTGGCCGGGGAAAGCAAAATGTTGCATGCACATTCGGAGAGGGATGGACACGTTTGGTGTGAGTGCTGCCATGTCTTTAAGCTTCAATAGTTTCCTATCCTTCATGTTAGTAGGAACGAGAGCATCCTTCTCAGAAGGTACATGTGTGCCGTGCATATTCAGAGCAGCGCTCACCAACTCCACAGTAAGTTCGAACCTCTTTAACTCGTTGTTGCCCAGCAAGGAAGGAAGAACAAATGATCCTGGTTTGTCCTTTTCTTCATTAGCTTGTAATGTGGAGACCAAATAATAGCATCGGAGGAGATCCAGTTTAGGTAGTGGTGCTTCAAAGTATTCTGCTAGCCCTGCACGTTGCCATATGGTCTGCAGATCCTCGGTGTTCTGTAGAGTCTCAAACTCCTTGGAGAAAAATTGGAATCGAACCCATGATCTGTCATACTCACACTTAGACTCCCATATATACTTGGCCTCTCCTAATGGACCTGGCATGCCATTGAACCAATGAGAATTGGCATGGACTCTTTTTGTGATCCCTGTGGGTGGATCCGGTATCGGGATCTGCTGAAGGTGTTGCAGCTCCACAGGTCGTTCAGTTGGTGGCACATCCACAGGTAGACTATCCACATCGATTCCTGCAGTAAGTATTCCTACTTGTGAGCTCGGACCTGTCGCTTCTGCCATGTTACTTCTTGCCTTCTGATTCTGTGAGAATATAGAAACATGTGTTAACATTATAAAGGACAAGTTAGAACCGTTTTTGTCCCCATTACAACATTATCATGAGGTTCGGGAGAGATTAGTAGGTTAATAAGTGCTCGGTGCTTGTGTGTGTAGTTAGGAATTGGTTGGACCTAAGAACTAAGTGGAATGATGTAGTGTGAGAGTGACGTAGTTAGTAGGTGGGCATGGATTTACAACTGGGGTCTCGGGGTTTATTACATGTTTTAGGTTGCCAAATGCAGTGGATGGGCTTTGATCTTGATTTTGTGGGGACTCTGAAGAGTTTGATAGGGGTATCTGCTTGAAGATGAGGCTTTTTAGGGACCCATTTACAAGTGATTCTACTAGTGCTCATGGAAGAATATGTGTCCGTGCATGATGCGTAAGACTGGGCCTCAGATGTTGGAGTGAGTGAAACATGGTGTACCGGTTGCGGCCTTGGTGTAGCTATTTGAGCCCGCAAGCAAGCCTTAGGCACCCAGATTTGTCGTGATTGTGGGCTGGCCTTCATTGACTTCTTGGGTACCCAAATAGACTTCACCTTCGCAGAAGAATTAATGAAGGACTTCTCATTAGTGTCATGTTGTTGACTACTAATAAGAGGTTTTGGCCATGGGGTCGGCGTGATCTGAACAGGGTATTCGCCTTTTCGCCTCCATACTTGCTTCCATGGCTGAAACAATCTGCTTTGCGCCTTTTTTTGGCATCCAGTATCGGTAGTGTTCTGCTTCCTCTGTATTTGATCTGCCGTGGGTTGTTGCAACCTTCTGGTCTTTGGAAAAGAAGGGAGTTCCGTCCTCTCCCTGGCTCCGTTGTTGAGATTAGCCTCTTTCTGCATCATACATTTTTGGACAAAAATAGCATTGTCAACTTCATGTGCGCCCCTGGAAGGACCAGGAGTTTGTGCCTTGCCTAGTTCCTTGAGTGCCTCATTTTCCAATTCAACTGTAATTCGGCTATGATCTACCCATACCTGAAGAAGTCCACTTCTTAGGTTGAGGTTGACTGCATGATCATAGATCCAGTCCTGACCCAAGACAAGAGGCTCAGTGAGGTCCTCATCTTGACACACTAGTACTTTGACTGTCATCACTTCGTCTTGAATGGAGATGGGAAGGTCCACCTTGCCCATGCAAGGAGTTTCCACACCTCCCAATCCTATGAGATATGCTTCTATAGGATCGACAGTTAATTTCAATTCTTGACAGTAAGACAACTTGACAGCACTAGTGGATGCACCTGAGTCAATCAAAGCTCTTACAATCTTTGCACCCTTTCCTTGTCCTACTCCTAGGGTTACAAAAGGCCGTCGGTCGATTATTCTATAAGAATGCCCACCTGAAGTCTCGCACATGGCCATAGGATAGCCTACAGATTCTTGAGTGTCAAGCATAGGCGGGTCTCTACCTTGTCTCCTCAATTTCATTCGTCGGATGTGTTCTAAAGCTTCTGCCTGTGCTTCCTCTCTAATTCGTTTCTCTTCTTCTTTACGTTTCTTGGCAGTGTTGAGTCAATTTAGCATCTCTTCAGTGAGGGGTTCCTGATATAACTTGACTCTGCATCCACTTATGTAACTTGGTAGAATATCGCCCTCTAAAGTGGCTAGTTGAACTGCGCCACTTGTGGAGATTCTATTGATAATCATTGGCCCGTAACCTCTTTTCTCTAATTTCCGTGCATGCTGCTTCAATGTGTAGACTAGGACTAGGTCGCCTGCTTTCAAGCCTTTATCCTTCACACGTGTATCAAAATATGCCTTTTGCCTCTTCTTCGCTGCATAGATTCCTGCTGCAGCTCTCAATCGTGTTTCGCCTAGACGTTCAAGATCAAAGATTCGAGAGGAGAGTTCATGGCCTGACCAGTCATGCTCTTGTGCTACCTTCAATGTAGGTATCAAAAAGTCCAGGGGTAGCACAGCATTTTGGCCAAATACCATCTGAAAGGGGGTGGCTTGGAGTACCGTTTTATAGGCAACCCGGTATGCCCAAACAGCATGGTGTAGCTGTTTGTCCCAATCAGAGCGTTTATTGTTCACTAGTTTAGTCAGCACATTGCATAAGATCTTATTAGTGCTCTCAGCCTGGCCATTAGCTTGTGGATGATAGGGGGCCGATTTCTTATGTATCACCAAGAATTCTTGGAGAAGGTTTTCTATGACTTCATTCAAGAAGTGTGTGCCTCTATCACTCACCAACTCTATTGGCAATCCGTACCTCGTGAATACATTTTCAAATAAGAACTTTGCTGTTGTTTGAGCATCATTTTTTGTAGTAGCTTTCGCTTCTACCCACTTGGTTAGATAGTCTGTGGCCACGATGATAATTCAGCATGTGAATCCTTAGCTGGGGGATTAATAGGACCAACAAAGTCTATTCCCCATTTAGAGAACGCACGTCCGCCCATCATAGGCTTCAGTGGCATCTCATCCTTGCGTATAGGGTACTGAGTTCTCTGACAAACATCACACCGTTTCACATAGGTATGTGCATCCATGTGAAGGGTTGGCCACCAAAAGCCTGCAAATAGTATTGCCTTGATTACCCGATCTGGTCCAAAGTGTCCCCCTGCTACACCTTGGTGAGCAGTATCCAAGATTTTGAGATATTCACTCTCATGGACACATAGTCTCAGGTAACCATCTTTACCACGCTTGTATAGATTATCACCAATGAGTGAGTAATCCTGGGCTTCTTATTCTAAACTCCTTTTCCTAGCCAGAGTCATGTCTGGAGGGAATGTTTTCGTCCTCAGAAAGGATACTAGTGGTTCACTCCAATCTGGCACTATGGACACTTGATAAAGAGTGGCATGTTCCACAGGTGGTTTAGTGTAGCAGATTGGGCAATCCTTGCACAACTTTTGGACATCAGCTTCCATAGTCGGCCAATGCACTCTGAGTCTCCTTAGTGTCTGTAAGGTTCGTTGCTTTGAGTAGTGTTGCTCTAACGCACCTACATGTGCTAATTGCAACCATTTAGCGTACTCATCCTCTTCCACACAACAAGCCAAGATCCCTTGATCTGTGTGCCTGTACATACTTCCTGCCATGATGTGATACTTTTGGGCTTTTACTACCTCTCTATCCTGTGTGTTTAGTACTGGGTGGTTAGGTCCGTATGTCAACACTGGTACCAATGGCTTAGCCCACTGTGGCACCACCTCCAAATTAAACAAGTAAGCATCAGGAAGGTCATCTGACACTCCTTGTGGGGCTTCTCCCGATGTGAGCCTAGAAAGGTGATCTGCTCTCAAATGAGTCTTCCCTTTCCTTACCACAACCTCAAAATCATATTCCATTAGCAAGAGAAACCATCTTACTAATCTTCCTGTATTGCATGGCTTGTTTACGAGGTATAGCAATGCCTGATGATCAGTAAAAAATTTAAACTTATTTGCAAGCAAATAGTGTTTAAATTTCTTAACTGCATATACCATGCCTAAGCCTTCTCTCTTAGTAGTGGTATAATTTCGTTCAGCTACATTCAATTGTCTACTAGCATAGGCAATAGGAAGATCCATATTACCTTCACCAGTAGGTTGAGCAAGCACACATCCAATGGCATAATTGGATGCATCCACATGAATGTGGAAAGGCTTATTCCAATCCGGTGTGGTTAAGATTGGTGCTGAACATAATCGCCGTTTAAGCTCATTGAAGGAATTCTCACATTCCTCAGTCCACTCAAAGTTTGTCAGAAGTCCGTACAGAGGCTTTGCAATGATGGCATACATGTGTATAAATTGTCGGTAATAACCACAATGCCCCATGAAAGCTTGTACTTCCTTGACATTCTTTGGCCTAGGTAATTCGGCTATAGCTCTTACTTTCTCTTCATCCGTAGATATGCCATTCTTTGACACTATGTGTCCTAGAATTTTGCCTTGCCTGACCATAAAAACACATTTTTTGGGTTTAGGCAGACTTGATATTCTCTACATTTGTCAAAGATTTGTTTGAGTTCAGGAATATGGGTTTGTCTAATGTTGGAATGAGCGCAAAGATCATCAACATAGACTTCTAAGTTCTTCCTCAGGAACTCCTTAAATACATGGCACATCAGCCTTTGGAAGGTTGCGGGAGCATTGGTCAACCTGAATGGCATTACCCTAAAAGCGAATATACCCCACTCTGTGGCAAAAGCCGTTTTATGCTGATCTTCTGGTGCAATGGCCACTTGATTGTAGCCAGAGAACCCATCTAGGAAGCTGTACACTTCCTTGCCTGCCACCCTTTCTAAAAGATGCTCAGTGATAGGAAGCGGGTAATTATCCCTGATCGTGGCTGCGTTAACCTTCTTCAAGTTAATGCATACTCGTAATTTGCCGTTCTTCTTGGGCACCACCACAATGGGGGATACCCATTCAGTGTGCTCAATTTCATAGATAAATCTAGCTTCAACCAAGCAGTCTATCTCTTCTTTGATCTTGGCAGCATAGTTGTCATTATATGTGTATGGCTTTTGTTTTGAGGGTCTGGCCTCTGTAGTCATGGGAATCGTATGTGAGCATATGTCCGGGTCCACACCTTTCAAATCCTTGTAACTCCAAGCAAATACATCTCTGTATTCTCTTAGCAAGGCTATCAGCTCATGCTCTTCTTCCTCAGTGAGGTCATGTCCTATGTAAGTGCACCTCTCTTCTCCTTCTTCTATGGCTACCACTATTTTCTTGGTGGTTTCTTTGTTATCATAGGCCTCTCCCGATTGCGCCTCTCGTTTAGGCATTCTAATCATGACTCTCCTGTCATCTATCTCATACTTCTTAAAATTTTTCGGAACCTCAAACAAAGACTCTTCCTCTTCTGGTGTGACTTCTCTCTTCTTTCTTTTCTTTCCTTCTTCCTTATGGGTTACATGTGTGGCTAGCCTTACATCCTTTGTAAGCTCTCCGTGCTTCTGGGGTTGAAATTCTACTTCATAGAAGTATTCTTCATCTGATGCAAAAGGTGGGTCCATAATGATTGACTCTAGATCGGAGTCACTCGCATCCTCAAATGCATCAGGGCTAGGTTCACACTCTTCTAAAACTGCCTCTCCCATGATCGGCTCTATGGAGAAGATTGAAATGTCATAGCCATCCTCATCACAGTGAGGTGTCCATTGTTCTTCATTGATGGCTACATCCATGGTTGCTAGAATTTCTGCCCAGCCGTGAGGTTCGAATTCTTCATCTAGAAAAACTACAGGTGCATAGGCTGGGTCTTGCATTGATCTATGGGTTTCTTTTGCACCTATCTCCCTGGCTTTTTCTCTCTTCTCTTCTTCTACTGCTACCTTACACATCCATAAGTGAGTGTCTTCATGCATCCATGAGGATCCTGATCCTAGGGAATGCACCGATTCCGTATCATCTTTGGCTCTATGGATGGGGTTCCATTGGATAGGAGGGACATCTCTATGAGAGTAATCCTTGAGATTGACTTTGGTTGTAACACCTAAGTGCTGCAAATACAAGGAATTGGTTCCCCAGTCCTGTACCACTTGCAACTGCCGCATAAATGGTCTTCCCAAAATCATCTCATAGGCTTGATTTTTGCTAAAGTCACAGATAGCAAATGTGTGCTCAAACTCTACACCACAAGTAGTGAGAGTTATCCCCTCGAGTAGTCCTAAGGGTCTTTCTATGTGCCCGTCAGCCATCTGCAATTTCATTCTCGTTGGCCTGAGAGCTGGCTTGCCCCATCGTTTCCATAAGGAAGTGGTAACAATTGCAACTCCTGCACCTGAGTCCAAGATGGCCTTGGTTGTGTATCCTTGATGAGTGATGGGGAGATATGTGTTTCCCTCTTCACCCTCACTCATGTCTCCTATCTTGTCTAAGGGTATTTCTGGCACTGTTCTCTGGGATCCTACCTGGGAATGAGGTTTTGCTATCTCGGGCACTTGATTGGCTACATGTTTCCACACTTCTGGTCTAACCTTAAGCAGCTCTTCCAACACACTGCACTTTGGTGTTCTTCACTACCTCTGTGTTCCTAGGTATGACTGAATCTTCGTTTCTTACCATGACTGTAGGTGCTCTCATACAGGTGGACTTTGCTTCCCATGGGCCTGTGAAATGGGGTAGTTCTTGTAAAGAATTAGACTCGAAGTCTAATCTTTCTTGAGATTGGGCACTCTCCTGCTCTCCATAAAGGGAAGGAAGGTCTTGTGGGAATTGATCGTGTGTGTCATCCACAAGTTCAATGGGAGGAGGAACTTCACTCTCTTTAGCCCATTTCTCTTCTTGAATCTCTCGCAAGAATTCTGGTGTGTATTGATTCATAGAAGAAGAGGTGTCTGGCTCCGTAGAGTTAGGCACGTAGGCCTCAGGCACATAGGCTTTCTGGGTAGGAAGACCTGCTCTTTCACTAGCCTTGTCATGGTGTTGAGGGGCGGGCTCCTTTTGTGATTGTGCAATTAGATTCTCTATTCTTTCTAGGGAGGGGGGGTTGTCTGGTTCAGTGGAATTGGGCACATAAGCTTTCGGTGGGGGATGGGTCATGTTTTTGCTTGCTTTATCTCTTTCTTGATTTTTTTCTT
Source organism: Ceratopteris richardii (assembly GCA_020310875.1). NCBI lineage: Eukaryota > Viridiplantae > Streptophyta > Polypodiopsida > Polypodiales > Pteridaceae > Ceratopteris > Ceratopteris richardii. The sequence continues at coordinate 120,918,452 of CM035429.1, read as the reverse complement.
CCTTGGCAGATCTTGCAATTATGCCCTCTAACTTCTCTAGAAGTCCATCCAAGTGTAATTGCGTCTTGGCTGAGCCCAAGTAATTGAAAAGGCGACTAGCTTCAAACATAGTCTGAGCCAATGCGACCATTTTTGCGCAAAGCTTGGTTCTTTCTATCTCTAGGTCAGCTCTGGGGTAGCACTTGTCATGATCCGTTACATTTGGCCCTTCTTGGATTCTGGCCTGATATGCTTTAAGCATCATGTCTATGTCTTCAAGAGTGGGATCAGCTAATATTGATCCTGCTCGGGGTGGTGGGTGGGTTACGTGGGGTGTATTAGAGGGTGGAGAGATGGAGGGTGATGGGGATGGTAGCGGTGGGAATGTGTGAGAGTGCCGTTGAGATGTGATCTCTATGATTTTGGCCTTGGTTTCTCGTAGACTTTCCTCAAGTTCACTCATCTTCTTTGCCCATTGCCTTTTCATACGTTCACGGCTATCTCTCCAAGCTCTTGTTCTCTTCTTATTTTGGCTCTCAGTATCGCTAGCGTCTGGGCTCTTTTCCTGGCTTACCCCTTGGTTTTGCTGCAATGCTTGAGCTCTAGTGATTACCTGCACTGGTGCAGTGGAAGTGACACTTCCTGTGGAATTGACCACTAACCCAATAACATTAATCGGAGTGATTTTTGGCATATTGCTGGGATTCTTGGGACAATCTCGTAAGAGATGTTCCTTTCCGCACTCCTGGCAAAAGCCTTGGATCGTAACTGATTGGGGTTGTGTAGGTGCAGGCATGGGGCAATCACGTATGAGGTGATCACCCTGGCATCTGAAGCAAGGTCCTCTAGGAAAAGGGGGTCGTATCTGCCTAGGTTGAGGTCTAGAGTTGGGGTTTGTGTACATGACATTAGCATATTCAGGCTCCCAAATAGGTTCACTCGGTTCCTCACTGTAGTAAGACTCACCATGTTCAGGAGACTGCATGTAGTAAGCCTGGGGACTATCAACATGTGTAGAATCAAAGCTATGGTCACTGGGATCACTTTCTGAGATTAATGGTGTTACTGGGACTATCGCTCTATTCAGGTTTTCTTCTGCAGCAGCATACTTGACCGGAATCACATTAGTAGGAGCAGGTGGTTGCTGTGCTAGCACTGGCTGGGGTCTCAGTTGCCCTTGATAAGGTGGCTGATAAGTTTGCTGTGGTCTGTTGTATTGTTGTGGTGGGTACTGATTCTGGTATCTACCCTGTTGTGGATATGGCTGAGGGTAATTTTGCCTAACAGTTTGTTTGTTATATGGGCAGTCTTGTGCAGTGTGGTTGGTGTACCTGCGCTCTATGGTGTAGTACTGGCTACTAGGATTCGCCTGGGGTTGGGCCATAATGGGACATGCATTTGCCATATGGTCACCGCCACAAGTGTAACACCGCTTAACTGGGGCAAATCTCGGAATTTGTTTGCTAGAGACACCTAGTTTTTGAGCTACCTTCTCTGCAAGTTCCTCAATGGATGTGGATTGACCAGATGTGAGGCTACTAGAGCTATCAGAATCCTTATAGATTTTTGATAGTTCTAATTCCTCACCTAGATTGTCCTCAATGTCTATGCACATGCGCACGCACTCTTCTATCGTTCTGGGGTCCTTCAGATACACATATGACCTGAGCTTGGTGCTCAACAATCCATCTAAGAACAAGGCCACTTGTTTGGCTGGTGTGGGTAACTCCGGCATCGGGCATCTCTCCAGGTACTGCCTAAATCTTCTTCCAGCTAGTCTGACCGTCTCTTGAGGTGTTTGTTTGAAGCTATGAATTAGTGAGGAAGTGTTGTGCCTGATTCCACTCTTAGAAAACTCAATGATAAATGCCTCTAAGAGCTGGTCTATGTTTCTGAAATGCCTCTCGTTCAGTGGTTGAAACCACGTAAGGGCAGTGTTCCTAAGGGTTAGACCAAAAGCATTATATTGTGTGAATAGGTCCTCTACCTGTTCAGCTTTCAAGACTTGCCTAAACTCTGCCACATGGTCATAAGGGTCACCCGTGCCATCGAAGTAATTCTTCATGGACTTCACCAGTTGAGTTGGTCTCAAGGTCCTCGTGTGCTCTCTTTGTCTTGGCAAAGGGAAATCATCGGCATTTCTTCGGTTCCCTGGGGCTCTATGTCCCTCAAGTTCCCCTCTATTCGTGTCCATTCTCGTTCTTTCTCTTCCCCAAGAGTTGGCAAAGCTTACCTCAGGTCTCTCTCGACTCCTTTCTCTTTGAGTCCTCTGAGCTTGAGATGTTCCAGCTCCTTGGCGACCAAAGGACACATTCGATCTTGGTTGGGGGAAGATAAATTCTCCTTTCCAAGTGTAAGCATGCCTATCATTTTCTGTAACCCCAAAGATCCTCTCTGAAGAGTGATCTAAGTAGGTCACTCTTCCTGGAATATCAGGATCTTTGAACTCATATATCATGATTGTTCCTACCTCACTCGGTTGACTAGGTCTATATCTCCAAAATCCGTCTCTTGGTTCAAGAGGAGATCTATGCTCTTATTATCTTGGGGAATCCACTCTGGTGTGATAATCCTCGTGAGAACAGATTTGCCTCGGGGGGTTCTAGGTTCTTCGCCCATGTTTCCTTGCTCTAGGTCACCTAAGTCCGTTTCCGGGACCACATTCCCAAATTCATCTGTCCTATCGGGATGACTGGTGACTACATATATTGTCCCTTCCTTGTCAAAGTATGCTCCATTTTCAAACTTGACAGCTAGGCGTTCTAGTCCAATGGATTGGTCAGGGTTTTTAATCTGGACCACCGCTCTTCCTAGGCCGTCCTCATAGATGCTAGCACCTAATCGGTTGGTCCTAAGGTACTCGAGTTGCATCTTGTAAGGGCCTTCCACCCTATGTAAATATGGCACCCCAGAACTTCCTATAGGTCTCTCCATACCGTGGGACATCTCAGACTCGCTAGTCTCAGAACTAGGGTAATACGAATGATGGCTCAACTGCTGGGCCCAAGACTTCGCAGTATGATTGACACTAGCCTCTGAAGATCTAAGACTTTGTCTGTCTCTCCCTACGTGTCTACCTGACCTAAGGTTCATATGCCCTTTGTACGTTGCTGATTCTTTGGTACCAGTCACTTGTTCCTTTTAAGTTCCTTTGGATGTGTTTTCTTGTTTTTAGTTAAGCGTCATCAGGAGCACTTTCGTGGGTCGTACTTGATGTTCTGCGTCCGCTTAGTTTAAGTTCTTTTCCTTTAAGTTATCCCTTGACTACAATTTTGCCTACCCTTGCACTTGAGAAATTAAGGGCTCTTCAAACTTGAGTGTTCCTATCGTACCCCTAGTCAATCAGAACAACTACTCGCACTTAGCCTATGCTAAGAATAGACTGAGGGGGTTAAGTGATGTTCCAACCTCAAGTCGCTCCTCCTGGCGATGCTGGTCTACCCCAGGAAGCACGTTCCCGAGCTTGTTCTCCTTGGCACTTACTTTGCTTTCTCCAAGAGCTCTCGATGATCCTGTAAGAATCCCAAGTTTAGCTTCAAGTTGATCCTTCAATTGACAGACAATTTATTTCAGACACTTTTTTAATGATCCTTGTTCCCCCTTTTGTATTGCTAAAAATTTTCTCTAGAGCTCCCTTGGTGTTCCTAGAGCTCAAAAAATGGATTTCGTATGAAAAAGTTATGACCGTTCAGGGTTTAGGGGGTTAACCAGACAAACAGAACCTTTCAGGAGTTTTAATGCATTTTTCTAAGGCCTTTGCAAGTGTGTGAGTATTTGAGTATGCAAATATGCCCAAAATTTAGCTTAAATTTCCAAAAAATTTACCCCTTAATTTTTGCCAAAAATGTCTGTCTATCGCGATAGGCGGTGTCTGTCGCGATAGACACAAACTATCGTGGGGGGTTGTCTGTCGCGATAGACGGTGTCTGTCGCGATAGACACAAACTATCGTGGGGGGCTGTCTGTCGCGATAGACGGTGTCTGTCGCGATAGAGTGGTCTGTCGCGATAGACGGTGTCTGTCGCGATAGACGGTGTCTGTCGCGATAGACGGTGTCTGTCGTGATAGAGTGGTCTGTCGCAATAGACGGTGTCTGTCGCGATAGAGTGGTCTGTCGCGATAGACGATGTTTGTCACGATAGACGCTGTCTGTCGTCTGTCGTGATTTGGTCTATCACGATAGACTGGGTCTGTCGTGGAATTTTGGTCTGTCGCGATAGATAGGTGTCTGTCGCGATAGACGCTGTCTATCGTGGGTCTCTGCCTGTCGCGATAGACGGTGTCTGTCGCGATAGACTGAAAAAACGCAAATTTTTGAGAAACTTCTAGTGATTTGGAGTGCTCTAATGGAGTAGGTTACCGTGCCAAACACACATTCACAAAATATTAGATTTTTTTTTGTCTGTCGCGACAGACAGAGGTCGTCGTCCCGGGACCTGTGCAGAGTCTGTCGTACCTGCGCACACTGCTGGAGAAGATGGTACAGCTAGTTCCTGCAACAAAAGCTCAAAAACACACCAAAAACAGATAGCATGCAAGCTCTCTCTCGCTCTCTCTCACAATGAAATGAGGGAAATGAGGTGGGGAGTGTAATATGACAAAAAAACTGAAATTTTTTTTGTGGAGATGGAGATGGAGGTGGGAGATGGTGGGGATGATGATGGTGATGATGGTGATGCGAAAGTAAGGAAAAAATGAAGAAAAATAAAGAGGAGGAAGGATATTACCTATAACTCCAATGTCTCAACTCGACGTCTTACCATTCACACGCTCGTCCTCGAAGCTCTCTCCCCGGCAACGGTGCCAAATTTGGTGTCACTCTAGCACAATGGTGAGTACCAACGTGAGAAGATTCACCTCATAATTGTCAATCCGTGGAGACGTGAGGACTAGTATGAAGACTATGAGCAAGTGAAGGCACAAGTGTGTGAGTGAGAAGCACACAAGCATGCACACACATACACACACACGCGCACACAAGGCAAGAACAAGGAGAGGAACAATGGAGTTCTTTGCATTAGTCAAAAAAGTCTCTTACATAAGCTCAATTCACAAACAATCTAACCTCAAAAATGAGCTCTCTAGCTCTTTTTATAGTTTTCTAACTAGCTTTGGTCTTGTCCAGACCTAGTGTCCGGCCTAGTTAAAAATTAGGTTCTAGAGCCTATTTGAGGGCTCAAACAGAGTCTAAAAATTATGAAAATTGATATGTAGCTAGTTCTAATACTCCTCAAGCTCAAGGAATCCTCGGCTTGCACAAAATGGAGTCTATTCTACCAAAAACGGAATTTACAATGTTTGTGTAGTGATTAAAATCACTTGAGTTGTAAATGGTTCATGGAAAAAAATGATTTGGCCTTGTTGCCGTATTGTGCATGACTCCTCCGTTGCTTTGTATGCCAACAGAGGTCTTGAAAGTGCAAGTGATATATTGAATGTTTTGGAGGAACATTTCCAAAACACCACAAAGTCAAGGAAGGCATCCTTGTGGGTAGAGTTTACCACATTCAAGAAGAAGGCCTCTCAATGCATCTCAAATTATGTAACAAGGATGAAGGAAATTGCAGATGCATTAGGAGCAGTTGATGAAGATATTGAGGAGGATAAATTGGTAAGGCAAATCCTCACAGGTTTGAGAGGTGATGACAAATGGAAGCCATTCATTTTGTCTACTGAATTATCACTAGCTCATTTTACTCCTGACTTAAATCAGTTGCTAGGACACATGCTAACCTTTGAGCAGGATGTCAAAGGTGAAGGTGATAAAAGTGCAGGTCAAACAATGTATTCAAAGGATAAGAAGAAGAATAGCAAAGCGAAGCAACAAGCAAATGAAGATGAAGGAACAACTAGCCAGGCTAACTTCCTAAGAGGAAGAGGAGGTGGCAAAGGTAGAGGAAGAGGCAGCAGTAATAAAGATGGAGTCAAAGCTTGCTAGATTTGTGGTAAGACAAATCACTTAGCTCATGATTGTTGGCATAATACTCAGAATAATGGTGGATATAATCAAAACTTTAATTCGAGAGGAAGAGATGGCAAAAATCAAAGAGGTAATTTAAGAGGTAGACGTAGTAGAAGTTATTTTGGAAGAAAGGCACGTAGAGGATTCCAAAGCCAACAATACAACAATACCTACTACAATTATGCTTCTGAATAGAAGGAGGATTCAACATTGATAATGAATGCAACTTGTGAAAGGCAAAGTGAAGACCAAAGAGTCTTTTACATTGACTCAGGGTGTAGCAATCACCTGAGTGGCAACATAGCTTTGATGACTGACTTGGAGAATAAGGTAACTAATCATGTAGTTCAAACAGGTGACAATACAAAGCACAATGTGAAGTCAATTGGATCAGTGAAGGCCAAGGATGGAAGTATTCTCTTGAGTAAGGTTATGTATGTTCCTACAATTCCAAAGAATCTGATAAGTGTAGGACAAATTGTTGAAAAAGGTTATGAAGTTAGGGTCAATAATGAAGGAGTTTTTGTGGAAGACCCTAGCAATGGATATAAACAAATTTTTTCATGGAAGAAAGAAGGAAGATTGTTCACATTGAAGATTCAAGGTAATGTTGGTCATGCCTTGTTCACTTATGGAGGACATAAGATCTCTGAGTTAGATCTTTGGCACAAAAGGCTTGGACATTTCAATGAAAGAGGCATTAAAGACATGGTTAACAATGGTTCAGTGCTTGGATTGCCTAATTTTGCAGGTCAACATATGACATACAGATGTGAGGCATGTCAATTAGGTAAGGCTCATAAGCAATCTTATTCCAAGCATGGTTTTATGTATTCAGAGAAGCTTGAGTTGGTACACACAGATGTGTGGGGACCACCAAAGGATTTCAGTATCAATGGTTCAAGGTATTATGTGATTTGTGTTGATGATGCTACCAGATGGATCACTATCTATGTGATCAAAGATAAATCACAGGTATTCAATACATTCAAGCATTATCATGTGTATGCAGAAAGAATCACAAGTCAAAAGTTGAAGAGACTAAGGTCAGATGGAGGGGGAGAGTATTTCTCTAATGAGTTCAGTGATTACTTGTGGAATGCAGGTATAAAAAGAGAAATTACTTGTAGGTACTCTCCTCAACAAAATGGTGTAGCTAAAAGGAGGAATAGAACTCTTGTTGAGTTTGCAAGATCCATGATGAAGGAGAAAAATTGTCTCAATTATTTGTGGGTTGAGGCTGTAAATATAGCTACATATTTGGTCAATAGATTACCATGTAAAGCTTTGGAGGGTATGAAACCATATGAGGCATGGTGGGGTAAGAGACCTACTCTAGATCATTGCAAAGTATTTGGATGTTTGGCATATGCATATGTGCCATCTCAATTGAGGCACAAATTGGAACCTAAAGCTGAAAAGTATGTGTTCATTGGATATGATGATAAGAAGATGGGATATAGGTTGTGGATTCCATCCACAAAACAATTCCTTGTGTCAAAAGATGTTACATTTGATGACCGAGGTACTTGGTATGCAGGTACAATCAATATTTATGCAAGTGATGAAGAAGTTGTGAATCAAAAGAAAGGTAAATCAAAGGTTCAGATATTTGATGAAGAGGAGAACAATGAAGTAGAGGTTGAAGTTGAAGAAGTGCCAAGATTTGATCCAGAATGTGATGAACCAGAAACATCAAGAAGTGGAGAACTCAGAAGGTCATCAAGACACAAATGGCAACCTACAAGGTATAGCTATGACACTTATTTTTTGACTACTAAAGATTATGCTTATATGGTAAAGGCAGATGAAGACCCTTCTACATATGAAGAGGCAAAAGGCAAGGAAAATTGGGAGAAATCTATGCAAGAAGAGTATGATGCATTGATGGAGAATGACACATGGGATTTGGTTCCTAAACCAAATAGTCAGAAGATCATTGGATGCAAATGGGTCTACAAGACAAAGAGGTTTGCAGATGGAAGTGTGTCTAGGTATAAAGCTAGACTTGTTGTGAAAGGGTCTACTCAGACATGTGGTATAGATTATGATGAGACCTATAGTCTTGTGGCAAAGATGACAACCATCAGGACACTCATAGCTATTGCTGCATGTAAAGGTTGGAAATTATGTCAATTAGATGTGAAGAATGCTTTTCTAAATGGTTATATTTGAGATGATGTTTTCATGGAGCAACCACAAGGATTCAGAGATGAAAGGTATCCAAATCATGTATGTAAGCTCAAGAGAGCTTTGTATGGTTTGAAGCAGGCCCCAAGGGCATGGAATTATAGACTTGTGAAGTTCTTGAAGGAACTTGGTTATCAAGTATCTAAAGCAGATAGTAGCTTGCTTGTTAAAGCAAGTGATGATGGGTTCATTTACATGTGTATATATGTTGATGATATAATTCTTACAGGTACAGATGAGAAAGGAATTCAAAGCCTAAAGAAGCAAATGGAGAAAGATTTCAAGATTAGTGACTTGGGAGATTTGTCATATTTCTTGGGCATGGAGATCTCATACACTCAACATGGAGTGTATGTAACTCAAGAAAGGTATTTGAAAAACTTGTTGATCAAGTTTAAAATGGATGATTGCAGGGTAGCACCTACTCCAATGGAAGTGAATCACAAATTGAGCAGATATGGAGGAGAAGAATTAAAGGACATGAAGCTATATCAAAGTTTGGTTGGTAGTCTGATCTATGCTACATTAACTAGGCTTGACTTGTCATATGCAGTAGGAGTGTTGTCTCAATTTATGCATTGTCCTAGAAAAGAACATTGGGTTGCACGACAAAGGGTGTTGAGGTACGTTAAAGGTACACTCAAAGAAGGTTTGTATTATGGTATTACATCAGATACAAACATCAAGATATATAGTGATACAGAATCCTGATGATAGGAGATCAACTTATGGATACTTGTGTTGTGTGGGAGATAAGTTAACTTCATGTTCAAAGAAGCAACACACAGTTGCTTTATCATCCACAGAAGCTGAGTACAAAGGTATGGTTGAAGCTGCAAATGAAGTGATATGGCTTAAGACTCTTATGAAGAGTTTTGACATCATTTAGAGTACACTCACTATTCATAAGATAACATGAGTTCATTGTATTTAGCTGCTAATCCTGTTTTTCATGCTAGGACTAAACACATTGAGATTTAGTATCATTTTCTAAGAGTGAAGGTGATGGATAAGGAGATTGAAGTCATACATACTTCAACAAAAGATCAGATAGCTGATATGCTAACCAAAAGCTTGGATGGACCAAAGCTACAGAGATTCAAAGACATGGCATGAATAAAGAAGATAGAGAAAACCTCAATTGATGATTGAGGGGGAGTTGTTGGTGCAAGGCAATCAACAATTGAAGTTTTGAAGTCAAGGATTGAAGAAAAGGTCAAGATATGAAGCATGAAGAAAGTACATGTTTAGAGAATGAAGATGTGTATACATATGTACACTAACTTAGAGTTAGCTCACTTATACTTTTGTATGGTTATGAGCTTGTACATTTTTTGCCTAAATATACAAAGAAAAATGTCGGGGAAAATATGAGAGAGTATGAGAGAACAAGAATTGAAGAGAAATAGAAGTCATCAGACACTTGTAAAGTGAGTAAGATAGCTCTCTCATCCAGATGTAAAACTTTTCAGTAATGAAGAAAAGTTGCACCCGATTTTTCTATGTGTTCTCCTTCTATACTTGATCAATTCAAGAATCCTTTTATATGTGTTTAATTCTGTAGTTGATGAGTCTATGGTTAAAGTTTGAGAGCCTAATTGTAAACACGCTGTGAGAATTATGAGTAGGAACATTCATATGTGAGGAAGTGTTGAGTGTCTTTTGAAACAAGCGCAATCCCGATGGTCAAAGAAATGGTCAGTTCTCAGTGCACAGTGTAAAGTTTTGCACAAATGAGGAGTCAAAATCTAAGTTGGGAGGTAAGCCATCTATTGCTAAAAGCATTTGCATAAATGGGTTCTAGTTTGGGAGAACCAAGCTTTAGAAGTTGCAGGTGTCAAAGTCAACTGTAAAGAACTATAGTTTTAGACATAGGTAACTTGTTGAGATCATTTCTCAAGATCTAATGACTCTTTTGGAATGATTTAACTTGGATGAGGTGCGCAAACTGTTGGCAACACCTTGTAGAAAGTTTTATAAAAGAACTTTACACATTTGATAAGTCAATGAATGAGTTATGTGCATCAGACTTTTTGTGTAGACATCTTCTTCACAATTTGTTCAAGTTTTTGGTAGTTGAGTATTGATCCTCCAAATTGGTGAAGGTTTTAACTTATTCTTGATATAGAGGTGCTCTAACTTCAAGGATAACTTGTTCTTTTGGAGATTAAGACTCTCCATCATGCTTGACCTTGAGCTTCAACACTACATTAGTTGTAACAAAGTTGAGAGAAATTATGTGATTAATTTTATGATTATAACAAGAAGAAAAGGGACAAGGCCCCTCCTTGCAAAGAAGCTTACCTTTGAAAATGATTATCATCTCATTCAATGTTTGAGGGTTGGCTGACCCCTAAAGAGGAGTCATTATTGGCAATTGGTTAAGAGCTAATAGTCTAAACCCAGAATTCGTCTACCGTCAAGATATCAAAATTGGTAGAAAAGACCTTCACAAGAGTCTAAAATGTATTTCTTTGACCCATGCGTGGTGGATCAGCTATGGACATTAACAACAAGTGGTTAGATAGACTCGTGAACACCAATGAGGATTGGAATCATCGGTGGATTGGTGCTTCCTTCGGGTACCCTTTTCAACTCACCATTGTCTCCATGTATGCTCCCAATTTAGACTCAGAGAGGATTTTCACCTAGCATTCTCTAGCCCTTCTTTCCAACAATGTCGTGCTTTGTGGGGATTTCAACATGGTTGAGGCTTGTTGTGACTGATGGGAAAATAGAGGGAGGATTATTGATGGTCATGAGAAAGATGTCTACGACCATGTCAAACTCTACCTGGACCTTGTTGAGGTTAAAGATGAGACACAATTCTCTTTTGAAGATTTGAGGAAAGCAAGGCTTGATAGAAGCTACATTGCTCAAAATATTATAAAAAATTGGGGTCACCCCTCACTCTCCCAACGAGTGAGGGGTGATCTTTAAGCCTTATCATCCTTGCCTTTAAGCCAGTTGTCAATCTTAAGAAAGCACCTTGGTTTCATGCCAATGCGGCAACCGTCTCTTTCCACTCAGTTCAACAGGAGATTAACTATCTCATATCACTACCTTGTCATCCTTGCCTTTAAGCCAGTTGTCAATCTTAAGAAAGCACCTTGGTTTCATGTCAATGCGGCAACCTTCTCTTTCCACTCAGTTCAACAGGAGATTAACTATGCTTGGAAGTCAGCCTTTTCCACTTGTTCTTCTCTTGCCAAATCTTGGGGGACCATGGTAAATGAGACATGACATATTTTGACTAAGGCTCATAAGATTTTTCAAAAGGTTCATCGTATCCACAGGGAGAATCTCTATTGGTGACTGTGGCATCTTGAGGAGGAAGTGAACAAAGGCCACTCTCAATACCAAACAGGGTTATGGAAAATCATAGGCATGTTGAGATACAAAGAAGAAATTCAAAGGAAAAATATACAAGTGTTCTTTAAAGAATGGTGGGCAGGTAGGGCAGACAAACCTACTAAAGAAATGTGTGGCCTACTCAAGAAGAAGCAAGCAAAGGAAATAATCCCCTTCATGATGGACATCGACGGGGTTGAATGCAAGATGGTTGAAGAGAAGTGTTGGTTGATTGTCAAACACCTTACCCAGCTACTGGGGTTTCTACATCACTTTCTCCCCATAGGCAAAATTACATGGCGACCATCTTGGGATTTAAAACCACAAGAATCTTGCAAAATTTGAAACCCTTTCTTGAAGCTCTCATTACGAAAGCTCAGATTCTCTAAGTTATCGATTCACTTCCTAATGAGAAAAGGCCAGGTTTGGAAGGCCTTATTGATGAGTTTTTCAAAACCTTTAGACATGTGGTGACATCGCCTCTATGTTTGGTGTGGAAATAGGCAATTTTGTTTGGTGCGCTACCTGAATGTCTCAATAATGGCATTATCAACATTATTCACAAAAAAGGTAACAGAAACAAGATTGAAAATTGGCACCCAATTACGATGTTACAAACATGTTACAAGATCATTGCTAAATTTATTGTGAATAGAATTCTATGTCACTTACAAAATTGGATAAGTGAGAATAAAAAAGGATTCATCAAGGGGAGATCCATCTTGGAAGCTATCATTGATGTTCGGGAAGGTCTAGAATTTTCTAAAGATTCTGATCAAGATATTATCTTTCTTAAGATTGACTTGGACAAAGCCTATGATAGGCTTGAGTGGGGCTTCATTCTCCAATCGTTTAAAGACCTCAGTTTTGTCTGAAATTCACTAGGATAGTCTCTACTATGTTCCAAAATGCATCAACTCAAAAAAACATCAATGGCCAACTTTCTCAGGTGATTAGTTTAGAGCAGTCTATCGGGTAAGGATGCCCTTTGGCTATTGTTGTTGATGGTCTGAGCTGCCTTGTGAATCATCGTGCTAGTTTAGGCCATATTCAAGGCCTCTCTCTACCTCTCAATCAAGGACAGATGATCATGAGACTATTTGCAGATGACACGAATGCCTTTGTGCATAATGATATGACCAGCATTGATACCTTTAAGAGTTGCCTAAATACATTCTCTGTGGCTTTTGGATCCAAAATTAACCACTTGAAAACTGATTTTAGGGTAGTTAGGGGACATCCTCCCTATTTTCTTGTTGACCAAGGTTGTGAGTTGATTCCTAGTGGTCAAATCTTCTTCCTGTTAGGTATTTTGATGGGATTTGATGTGTCGATGGACCAATGTTGGAACTGGTAACTCTCAAAACTTGATAACAAGTTGAACTAATAGAAAGGTATGTAGATCAACTTGGAGGGGTGGGCCATGGTAATTAACACGTTCCTAATTTCTTCAACTATTTACTTTCTCTCTTGTTGGAAACCCAAGGACCAAGAAATTGCCAGGTTCGAAAGAATCTATAGAAAATTTTTGTGCACGGGTGACCCCAATAGAAGGGGAATCCCTGAAATTTAAATGGCCGACTTGCCTTAGCCATAAAGATCAAGATGGTTTGGGCATTATCAACATTGAAGGCATGGCCAACAAGCTTGCTGCAAAATGGTTAATTAAAGCTTGGTGCAACAGTGAAATCTCTTGGGCCAAACTTATTTTTAGGAACAGGTGTGCTCTTAAGCTTATGGGCCTCTTGGGTTGGAAGGACCTTGACCTTCTCACCCATCTATTCTCCCCTTTTGCAGTGTCTCCTAAAGGTTTGAACTTGGTTTGCTCTCTATGGAAGAGTTGGAACAAGGTCAAACAATTTGTCAAGATTAGTGATGATTGGAGGTAGGCGGCTGGTATAAGACAAAACAATTCAATTTGGTTCCCTATCAAGGGCATCAGAGATGTGGAGTTTTGGAACCTCCAAAAATCTAGGAAGCTATGGAACAAAGGTTTTTGTTTGTGGAAACACCTTTGGAGCCAAGATACTTGCTAGTGGATTAGATTTGAGGACATCCACCCATATGTAAGAGTGAACTACGAAGAATGGATCTTATTCTAGAGAAAATTCACCACTTGGGATTGCTCGAAGACTCGTTTCCTCATTAGCCAGAACCCTCCTCACCATGAGGGCCTTAGATGGCACAATGGCAATAGCCTAGAAAAAATTCCGAGATTCAGGAAGACTCAAGACTTCAATGTCACGCTTAATAATAAGTGGTGCCTTGATTGGTTGAGCTTGCGATGGGACTTTAAGTTCCAATCCATTTGGCTTCCCCTCATCGAAATAATAAAGTAATGGCTTATGTGGCAAATTCTCGACTAGGAAATTTGGACCAACGTAAAGGCTAGTAAAATTTGCAAGGGCCCCGTCATGCAAATGGTGCCTATGTGACAATGAGGACTTGGGACACCTCTTTCTCTCGTGCCCAAAGTCAAAGTCGATCTGGTAGACCCTTGAAAAAATCTTGCTGATATAGGGACAAATCAATTGGAAATGAGAAGCAATTGAGTGTTCCTCGCCATTGTGGAATGTGATTAGAGGCCAGACCCTGTGGAAGACCTGGAAAGAGAGGTGTGCGGCCAATTTTGGAAGCCCTCCTAAAGAATGGTCGATAGAAAAATCCATATTCCTTTTAGGAAAAAGAATTTCCAATTGTAATAAACCCCCCCCCCCCCCCCCCCCCCTTTTAGACATCATAGAGTATTTTTCCTTGAGAACAACAAGATCAAGAGCAAATGGGCTCCACATGAAGGGGAGGAGAGGATGATCAACCTTCTTTGTAAAGCTCTCTAATGATGTAAGCCTCGCTTTGTAGGATTCCGGGGACCCCATGGGTACTAAGCCCGTTCTCTTGTACAATTGTTTTTTCTATTAATTAAATTCTAGGAGAGTAGGTTGTTGTCGAACTTCCATTTATAAAAAAGAAAAATTCTCTTATTTTTAACTAGTTCTTGATAAAATATTTATAATTTGTAGACTACGTTGGGGGGATAATGAAAGATGACATTAAATTTTGTACAAGTTCGATGAGGTTTCTAGTAGAGGACACTTAGACTATCTAATGTGTACACTAGATTTAAAGTACTTTTGTTGGCCTCAAATACATGAAGGCAATGAAGATTAGGTTTTACATTGACAAAAAGCATGAAGTCAATAGGTAGTCTCCATGATTTTTGTAGCTTCTATTAGTGTTGAAAATCCATATTGTTCTCCTTTTTCAAAAGCTTCTTAATCTTACGGTACGTTAATTTCACTTCCATATGAAGCGAGCTTAACTTCCAATATAAGAGAGCCTTTTGATCAAGATTTTTTATCAAGAGTCAAATTGGCAAGAGAAGAGCAGCATATGAAGAGTGCATGCCGAAAGGATGATGCTTCCAATCGATGATCCTCCATAAGGTCTTTTTCTTTGGTCTCATTTGCCATATCTTTTCCATTATCTCGTCTCTATATCAAAAATTGAAGGCTATTGACATACACAACATCAAGTTTATAAGGCGCTTATGAATGCTTGTTATTTTTTCCTTCAATGTGTGTGCATCTTTAAGAAGTTCAAGATCATATGTGTGTGCCTTGCTGTATCATATGTGTGTGCCTCTTTAAGAAGTTCAATATGTAATAGATCACGAAGAAAGTGAAGAACCTAATAGCATCTGTACCAATAGATGGTGTTCAAGGAATTTCGATTTATGCCAACAAAGAAGATTCTGACCTGAAGTGCCAATTTGGCTTATGAATACATATTTCAGTCAGTATAATGATTTGTATGACGGTCAAGTATAACATTTCTTGTAGTGTTTTTTTCCCCTATTGTTCGATGACTATACTGATGGCTATAGTGACATCTTGACCGATGGGATTCTTTTTCTCACTTTTCTCACCTCTATATTGGTGGAAAACTAATAATTCCTAACTATTGTACTCAGAAATTCACTGACTATTATATCGACGGAATGCTTTACATAAAAGAAACTACACATTGTGCATAACATTTGGAAAACACTACAAGAAACGGCCACCCTATAGGGACACACAAAGCGACACAATATTGTCACTGGTCAAAATAATGAGATGTCGTTGGAAGAATCACGTGCTGATCATATATATATATATATATATATATATATATATATATATATATATATATATATATATATATATATATATATATATATATACATACATATATGGTGTTTCTATTGGCACTTAAAACGATGTCTTTTTATCTTTTATAAGATGCAGCTTTTTAAATGATGCTTAAGCGGTTACCTAGAGTGATCGATAAATGACACAATGTTGCATATTTGGAAAAATTTTGTATATGCAATAAAGGCCACATAAGTGATATTTTTTAAGAGCAAGAGGAGATGCAGCTTTATAAATGATGCTTATGCGGTTACCTAGAGTGATCCATAAATGGCACAATGTTGCATATTTGGAAAAAAATTTCATATGCAATAAAGGCCACATACGACCACCTTCTCTCTCCCCCCACCTTCTCTCTCCCCTCTGTCCAACAGGAGATTGCTTCTGCTTCGAAGTCAGTTTATACAACGAACTTCTATCTCCCCTCTGTCCAATAGGAGATTGCTTCTATTTGGAACTCACCTTCTTGTCCTGTTCATCACCTCCCAAATGTTGGAGGACTACTGTAATTAAGACCCATTGTATTCTCGCTAGGGCCCATATGTTTATTCGTAAGGTTTGTTAGGCTTAGAGGGAGAATCTCTATTGGGGACTAAGATGTCTGGAGATGGAATTGAACAAAGGCCATGCTCAATACTAGATGCGGTTTCGAAAAATTAGAGATATGTTGAGATATGAAGAAAAATTTCAAAGGAATAATGTTCAGGTGTTCTTTAAAGAATGATGGGCAAATAAGGCAAACAAACCTACTAAAGAGATGTGTAGACTCCTCAAGAAGAAGCAAGCTATAGATTCGATCCCCTTAATGCTGGATATCAATGGGGTTGAATCCAAGACGGTTGAAGAGAATAGCTTGGTGATTGTCAATCACTTTTCCGAACTTCTGGGAGTCTCTATCCACCTTTCTCCCCACAGGCGTGATTGCATGGCGACCATTTCTAAAGTCAAGACCTCTATAATCCCGCATAATTTGAAGCAGCTTCTTGAAGCTCCCATTTTGGATGTTGAGATTCTCGAAGTTATTGATTTTCTTCCTAATGGGAAAAGCCTGGGTGTGGATGGCCTCACCAATGAGTTTTTCAAGACCTTCTCACATGTGGTGACTAATCCTCTATGTGTGGTGTGGCAAGAGGCAGTTTCATTTGGTGCCTTACCTGAATGTCTCAATAATGGTGTTATCAAGCTTATTCATAGAAAAGGAAACAAAAACAGGATCAAGAATTGGCACCCAATTACAATGTTACAAATAGGTTACAAGATCCTTGCTAAAGTTATTGCTAATAGAATTTCTCATTTTCAAAATTGATTGAGTGAAGATAAAAAGGGTTTCACCAAGGGAATGTCCATCTTGGAAGCTATCATTGATGTCTCGAAAGGTCTAGATTTTGCTAAAGAATCTGCTCAAGATGTAATCTTTATTAAGATTGTCTTCGACAAAGCCTATGATAGGCTTCAGCAATCAAGAACAGATGTTCATGAGATTGTTTGCTGATGACACGAATACCTTTGTTTATAACGATACGACTAGCATTGAAACTTTATGGAGATGCATAAACACATTCTCCATGGCTTTATGATCCAAAATAAACCACTGTAAAACCACTTTCAAGGAAATTAGGAGACACACACCACAGTTTCTTATTGACCAAGGTTATCTGCTGATTCCTAGTGGGAAAATATTATGCTTATTAGGTATTCAAATGGGATTTGATGTCTCGATGGACCAATGATGGAACTGGGTTCTCTCAAAGCTTGACAAAAAATTGGCCTACTGAAAAGGTATGCAGATCAAGCTAGCGGGAAAGGCCATGGTGATTAACACGTTCTTGATTTCTTCTACTATTTACTTTCTCTCTCGTTGGAAACCAAAAGACAAAGAGATTGTTAAACTGGAAAGGGTCTGCATAAATGTTTTGTGGACATGTGACCCCAACAGAAGGGGAATACCCAAAACTAAATGGACTACTTGCATTATCCAAAAAGATCAAGGTGGTTTGGGCATTCTTTACTCAAAGGCATGAACAACAAGCTAGTTGCAAAATGGTTAATTAAGGCATGGAGCAACAATGAAGCCTCCTAGGCCAAGCTTATTTTTAGGAATAGTAGCGATCTTAAGCTTATGGGCCTCCCGGGTTGGAAGGTCCTCAGCCTCCTCACCCTGCTCTTCTCCCCTTTTCTGGTTTCTCCACGTGGCTCGAATTTGGTTTGCTCACTTTGGAAGAGTTGGAACAAGGTCAAAGTTTGTTCGGATAAGTGAGGACTAGTGATGTGTGGCTGGTATTAGACAAAATGATTCAATCTCACTCCCTATCAAGGGCATTAGAGGTGTGGAGGCATGGAACCTCCATAAAGCTAAGAAACTTTGGAGCAAAGGTTTTCGTTTGTGGAAACATTTTTGGAATCTAGATACATGTCAATGGATTAGATTTGAGGACATTGATTCGGATGTAAGAGTGAATTATGAAGAATCTACCATTTTGCAAAGCAGATTCATCACTTCGGAACACTCGAAGACTCGCCTCCTCATTGGCTAGGACCCTCCCCACCATGAGGGTCTTGGATGGCTCAATGGCAATAGCCTTGACAAAATTTCGAGATTCAAGAAAAATCTGGACCTTCATGTCACATTTAATAGGAAGTGGTCTCTTGATTGGTTGAATTTGTCTTGGGAGTTTAAGTTCCTTTCACTTTGGAACCCACTCATTCAAATAAAAAAGTTAGTGCTTATGTGGAAAACCCTCCACTAAGGAATTTGGATGAATGCAAAGGCTAGCAAAATTTGTGGGTTACCCCCATGGTGCAAAAGATGCTTACTAGGCAAAAAAGACTTAGGGCACCTCTTTTTCTCATGCCCAAAGTCAATGTCGGTTTGGCATACCCTTGAGAATATCTTGTAGCTTCAGGGACAAATCCTCTCGAAGCAGGCATTGTTGTGGGGAAGCGATCGGTTGTTTTGTGGAATGCAATTAGAGGTGAGACCCTCTAGAAGATCTGGAAGGAGAAGTGTGCTGCCAATTTTGGAAGCCCTCCTAAAGAATGGTCATTAGAAAATTCTCTTTTCCTATTAGGCAAAAGAATTTCCAATTGTAAGAAACCCTCGCCTTTCAGACATCATAGAGTGTTTTTCCTAGAGAATAATAAGATTAAAAGCAAGTGGGCCCCACATGAAGGGATCAGAGGGTGATATACCTTCTTTGGAGAGCTCTCTAAATTTGTTTGATCTTCCCCTGCTTTGAGGGATTCGGGGGGTCCCATGGGTTCTAAGCCCATCTTGTACAATTTTTTGCCATACTAATTAAATTATGGGAGAGTAGGCTATTGCGAAACTTCCATTTTGAACTTGGCAAAGAGAAGAAATAGGACTATAGTTGAACCTGCAAGGTCCATGCTTAATGAGAGGAAATTACCCAACTATCTATGGGTAGAGGCTATATCTATAGCCACCTATCTCATAAATAGAATCACATCAAAGCCATTGGACGGGATGACACCCTATGAAGCTTGGAATGGAAGAAGACCTAGCCTTGATCATCGCAAGATATTTAGATGCATAGCCTATGCACCTCTTCCATCACAAATTAGGGGTAAATTGGATCCTAAGGCAGAGAAATGTGTATCATTAGATATGATCTAAATAAAAAAGGGTAAAAGTTGTATAATACAAGTACTAAAGGCTTTATTGTTAACAGAGATGTTGTCTTTGATGAGAACAACTCTTGGTTTGGAGATGATTGTAGGAAAGGCAAGCTACCTTATGACCTAGAGGATGCCTTTCCATCATTACAAAAGGTAAATGATCAATTACATGAAGATACAAGTGATTTTGATGATGATCACAAGACACCAAAGAGGAATATTAAGGCATGGAACAATATAGGCAAAGAGAAGATGCAAGAGTTGAGAGATATTACAGAATCTTCTCAACAAACAATAAATAGATCAACTAGGGAAAAGAAGAAGCTAGAAAGGTATGGAGTTGACACCTCTCTGGTCACAAAGCATTCAATCTATATTGCTCAAGATAACAACTCAGAGGATTCATCAATATCTAAAGAAGCCAACAAGAAATCAGAGTGGAGAGAAGCAATGGAGGAAGAGATAGAAGCCCTCCAAGAGAATCAGACATGGGACTGAGGTTTTGAACTCACAAGTCCCAAATCTGGGTACAATTCTTTTAACCATATCCCCTCTTGAGTTACTATGGTCAAATCTCTATAGTCTGCTTCACTTGACGATAAATCAACTATTGGTTGCTTCTTGGAACTCTACAACACTCACCTTGAACTTGCAATGCTAAGTATTTAGAGGTACTTCTTCTATCATCCTTAGCTCCTACCATATCTACATTTGAATAGATTTTGATATCAAGATCTAAAGAGTAAGGATAGAATAATCGTCATTGACTGTACCTTTGAGGTACTTAAGTACTCTCTTAGCTCCATCCATGTGTGCTCTTCTTGGTGAGTGTATGAATTGGCTTAGCACTCCTACACTATATGAGATATCTACCCTTGTATGAGTACCATATATGAACCTATCTACCAATCTTTGATACTCTTTAATGTCTTCAATTTTCTCAATTTCAAAAACACTAAGTTTATGATTCATCTCCAAAGGTGTACCTGCAGGTTTAGTGTTCTCCATTTTAATTTTAAGAAATAGATCCTGAACTTATGTATCTCCTCTGAGTCAAATACATTCCTTCATCTATTTATATATGACCTGCATACCTAGGAAGAATATGAGCTCACCTAAATCAATAATTTTGAATTCCTCTTTCATATGTCATGTGATCCTTTGTATGCCATTCAATTCATCTCTTGTCACAATAATGTCATCTACATATACACATAGATAGATAACCTCATTGTGATCCCCTTTGGTGAATAAAGAAGGATCTAATCTATTAGGTCTGAACCCTTGATCCTATAGGTATGTAACCAACCTATAATTCCAAGCTCTAGGAGCTTGTTTCAATCCATACAATGCTTTCTTAAGATTGCAAACATAACACGTATGATTAGGGTTTTCAAAACCTAGAGATTGTGACATGTATATCTCTTCACGTATCCAACCATTTAAAAATGCATTTTTCACATCAAGTTGAAGGAGTCTCCAATTTCCTATAGCAGCTACACTAATCAATGTTCTGATTGTATTCATTTTTGCAATTGGTGAGAATGTTTCCTCATAGTCTATACCATGTTTTTTTTAGCATCCTTTGGAAACTAATCTTGCCTTGTACCTGCAATTTGATCCATCTAAGTTTCTTTTCGGTTTATATACCCTCTACAACCAATTCACTTTTGATTGGGTGACATCAGAACCAAATCCGAAGTTTCCATCTCCTTCAATGCATCTATTTCTTCTTTCATAGCCTTTTCCCAATTAGGGTTTCCCTTTGCCTCTTCATAGGTTGAGGGTTCTTCTAAAATTGAGTCCTTTGCCAAGTAGATTGAATGTTTTTAACAAATGTGGAATCATATCCATACATTTTTGGTTTTCTTTTCTTCCTTGTTTACCCTCTAGGTGCTTGCTTGGAGCATTTACCACACTCTTTCATTTTTTCTTTGGTTTTTGAATTCCATAGCTTCTAATCATTTTCCCTTTCATCTTGGTCATCATCTGTATCACTCTTGGATCGTGGACATATGTATCATGCTTGCTTCCTAATTGATGGAAATTAGAATCAAGATCATATGGTAGAGTTACCTTTTGTTTGTCTTCATCATACCAAGACTTGTGTTCTTGAAACACACCATCTCTACGTGTAGTGCATTGCTTGGTTCAAGGAGTATAGAATGTGTAATCCATTTGAGTTGAATCAGATCCAATAAATACTACCTTTGTTTCCCTTTCATCTAGCTTACCTCTAATTTGTGAAAGTACATGAACATAAGCTAAAGAACCACACACCTTGCAATGTCCAAGACTAGGTTTTCTTCCATACCATGATTTATAAGGAGTCATAGCTTGGAGTGATTTGGATGGTAGTCTATTGAAAAGGTACACAAGGGTTAAAATAGCCTCTACCCATAGATAATGTGGAAACCTCTTTTCTTCAAGCATTGTTATGGCTGATCCAACCAATGTCATGTTTCCTCTCTCTACAATTCCATTCAATTGAGGAATCTAGTAGTCATTTCCCTTTTGATATCTTTATCTTGTAAGAAATCAACAAATTCCTTGCAGAAGTGTTCTCCCCCTCAATCAGATATGAGTTTTCTTGAGTGATCTACCTGTATGGTTCTCCACATGTACTAGATACATTTTGAAGCAATAAAACACTTCATTTTTAATTTTGACAAAGTATAGAATAGTCCATCTACTATGATCATCAATAAATAAGACATAATACCTTGATCTTGCCAATGAAGCTTATTGACTTGCTCCCCACATATTAGTGTGTACTAGGTCCAAAAGGTTGTTGTGGATATAGCCTTTATGGTTGAATGGTTGTCCTTGTGTCTTCTCAATCTGACATACGTAACATGTATTTGGCCTACATGTATTAGTATTGGGGATGAAAAAGTCATGTGACTGTAACCCCATATTCATGTAAAATATATATCATTTATAGAGAATTGCCTTAAAGGGATCATTATGTGGGTTTCGAGGAACCCATGCATCTGTGCACGTCTCTCCTCTCCTCTCTCTCCCTCCATCTTCTCCTTGCTCCTCTTGTTCAACACACCAAATCCCTTCTTTGGTATAAGAGCTTGCTGAAGGCTGGTGTGCAAGGAGCTTCAATGGAAGTTTATGGTAGAAGAGGTGAATGTGTAGGTTCATACCCTCTTGACAACTGCTCGATATTTTGGTCATAGCTCAAGTTAGAAAGCTTGAATTGGTGTGATTTAAAGTTTTAATCTTATTTAAGACACAAAGATACAATTTACAAGGACAAAAAATCTTATTCGTAGTTTTAGTTTGCAAAAAACTTGAAAAACATAGACATACATAGAAGACGAATACAGAATCACTTGGACAATAGGTTAGTGTCTTGGATGTAACTTGAGTTTTAGAGGTCAAATTAAAGTGATTCAACTTGCTATTCCTAGCTTAAAAAACCTTCCACAAGTTTCTAAGAGAACAGAAGTCTAGAATTTTTGTGGTAGGTCACCTTTATCTTGCAAGAACACATCAAATTCCTTGCAGAAGTGTTCTCCCCCTTAATCAGATCTGAGTTTCTTGAGTGATCTACCTGTATGGTTCTCCACATGTGCTAGATACGTTTTGAAGCAAAAAAATACTTTATTCTTAATTTGGATAAAGTATAGAATAGTCCATCTACTATGATCATCAATAAATAAGACATAATACATTGATCCTACCAATGAAGGTTATTGACTTAGTCCCACATATTAGTGTGTACTAAGTCCAAAAGGTTGTTGTGTATATAGCCTTTATGGTTGAATGGTTGTCCTTGTGCCTTACGTAACATGTATTTGGCCTACAGGCATTAGTATTGGGGATGAAAAAGTCATGTGACCTTACCCCCACATTCATGTATATATATATATCATTTATAGAGAATTGCCTTAGAGGGATCATTATGTGGGTTCAAGGCACCCATGCATCTGTGCAAGTCTCTCCTCTCCTCTTTCTCCCTCCATCTTCTTCTTGCTCCTCTTGTTCAACACACCAAAGCCCTTCATTGGCATTAGAGCTTGCTGAAGGTTGGTGTGAAAGGAGCTTCAATAGAAGTTTATGGTAGAAGAGGTGAATGTGCAGGTCCATACCCTCTTGACAACTGCTCGATATTTTGGCCATAACACAAGTTAGAAAGGTTGAATTGGTGCAATTTAAAGTTTTATTCATATTTAAGACAAAAAGATACAATTTACAAGGACAAAAAATCTTAGTCGAAGTTTTAGTTTGCAAAAAACTTGAAAAACATAGACATACATAGAAGACAAATATAGAATCACTTGGACAATAGGTTAGTGTCTTGGATGTAACTTGAGTTTTAGAGGTCAAATTAAAGTGATTCAACTTGCTATTCCTAGCTTAAAAAACCTTCCACAAGTTTCTAGGAGAGCAGAAGTCTAGATTTTGAGTCATAGGTCACCAAAAATATAGAATACAAAGCAACTCTACTGCAAGTGAAGGTGAAATTGATAGAAGATGCTTATTTTGTGCATATCTTGAGCTATGCACCTCTCATTGAGGTGTTCTAAGTATCATTATTGCTGAGGTTGCAGAGGTAAATCTTGAAGTTTGGAGCATCAAAAATGCACTATACAAACTATCATATTTTTCCAATATAACCCTAAAGATAGTTGAAGATTGGAATTATCTTCAACCCTCTTTTGAGCTCTTGGTTTAGAGCATCATTGGTTCAAAGATACTTGGGTGAAGTGTATGAGCTCTTTTCGTTGCTCTTGGTTTCCATTAGACCATGTATGATCATTGTGGTAGCTCCTCCATATGAGAGTAGAGCATGATCTTGTCAAGTATTTGACATGCGAGATGGCATTGTGATTTATCTTTTAGGTTTATCCAATCATGAGTTTGATCATAGTATTGTCCATGGATGTATAGTGGCATTGTTTTCTATATCTTACTTATACCAATTTGATATTACTTCCCTTGCACACATTTGATGAGAGTTGATTTTGGATATTGGTTAGTAATTATATTATTGTCTTTGTGCAAGTACACGGTCCACTTAGAGCCTCAACTATATATCATTTATCACCTATGTTGGCTTTGCATTGAGCCCTGTTATCATTGACCACAATATATGATTCCCACTAGTTTGATATATTCCCACATGGTTATTTTGGTTTAGATTCCATTTTAGAGAGGAGATGCTATCAAAATTTCATCAGCTTTTATGCTAGAAGAGTACTCTAGTAGATCCTTTATGCTTGTGTGATAGCTTTGGATCATTGTTTACCTCCATTCACTTGGACTTGGTCATAGGTTATTCATGATAGGTTGGACCATCTTATAGGATTCATCCTTGCATACACGGTGTATCACCATTGTATTGGCATGTATTTCCATTAATTTTTTGCATGTGTATTTGCCATTATCTTTGAGTACATCAGTGATAGGTGGTGACAACTTACTCATTTGGGAGATGAGTATGTGAGCATGCATTTAAATGTATGTGTATATGCCATTAAGTATATGGGATCATGTTCATACCATCATATGTGTGTAAAATATTGGAGAACACAAAGGTGTGTATGGACATGCATCTAGGTACAAACTTCATGGTTCCTTTCATTTGTGCATCTCCTTTTAGGGATGATATATTTGGAAGAATGAAAAAAAGGAAAATAAAAAGTTTGTAAAATAAAAATAATGAAAAAAGCGTGTTCATGTGTGTGTGAGTTGGGGGAGTGGGGTGTCAGAGGGAGTGGGAGAGTGGAGGGAGAAAATCGATTCCCCTTCCCCTCTCTCTCTCTCTATGGCTTCTCCTCTGTTGCAGAGCAAAGAGGCACAAAAGAGGAGCCCCAAATTTTTCAAAATTAATGGGCATATTTTTCTTCTTCAAAGTTTTAGGAAATTCCCTCAAGCTATGTAAATGCACTAGAGGAGTCCTCTAGATGCATAATCGCTAGTCATTGTAATATATTTCTTGTAAAGTAGTAGGAGAACAGAGATGTTGGCATCATACGAGAAGAAGCAAGTACGCGCATACATGCAGATCTAGCAGTGAGGCAGCCCATCAATTTTTTCCAATCCTTACATCATTTTCCAATCCTTACATCAATTTTTTCCAATCCTTACATCACAATACGAACTATGATTGATGAGATTTTGGTCTCGTTGGAAAGCTTGTTGAGAATCCTATGTGGACCTTGACTGGTTTTTGTAAGAATCATATGTGGAGTTTTAGAACATGTATTTTTAAGTTGGCCTTTAGATGGGACTAGGTGGTCATAAGATTTTGGGGGTACAGTGAGTTACTCCAAGGGGGGCCTGTAATTGTTGATGTGTTTCTTCCAATCCATTGTGGTAAAGGAGCTATATTAACTTGTGAACTTTTGCAGGAACATTGTGTGCACTCAAGGCATTCCAAGGCAAGCTAGCAAGGGTGAGTACCAAGCTTGGGAGAAGGCTTCCTGGGCTGGTGTAGCAGTCTGAGCAACCAGAGGATTGAGGTTGGAAGTTCTCTCAACCCTCCTTTGTCAATTCCTAGCTTAGGCTAAGTATGACTTAGGTGTGCTAGTTAAATAGGGTAACGTCAGGCACGAATCAAGTCCAAGAGAACTAATCACCTAAGTGCAAGCATTAAGTAGGTCTGAAGTGCGAAAACCCTAAGGGAAAAAAGTTAACTTGAATCGATCACTTATCAAGTGCAAAATTCATCTAAATACTCCTGACGATGTGATTCCTAACAAGAGCTTAACATAATATTCAACTAAAAAGAACAAAGTGATTGGAACAAATTAACCTACAACGAGAGTGTACTTGGGACCAAGGGGGTAGATAAACCAGGCATATGAACCTTAGGTCAGGAAGACACCTAGGCCGAGACAGACAAAGCCTCAGATCCTCTGAAGCTAGTGTCAATCACACTGCTAGGTCTTGGGCCCAGCAGCTGAGTAACTATTCAAACCACCCTAATAGTGAGTCTAGCGAATCTGAGATGTCTCAGGGTATTGAGAGGCCCACAGGAAGTTCAGGTGTGGCCTACCTACAAAAGGTTGAAGGTCCTTACAAAACTCAACTTGAATATCTTAGAACCAACCGATTAGGTGCTTACATCTATGAGGACGGTCTAAGAAGATCCGTAGTCCAGATTAAAAACCCGGATCAACCTATTGGACTAGAACATCCAGCAGTGAAGTTTGAAAATGGTGCATACCTGGACAAAGAGGGAACTATGTATGTAGTCACTGATCACCCAGACAAGACAGACAAATTTGGTAATGTAATCCTAGAAACGGACATAGGTGACATAGAGCAAGGAAACTTAGGGAGAGAGCCGAGGACCCCTCGAGGTAAATCAGTCCTGACGAGAATCATGACACCAGAGTGGGTTCCCCAGGACAATAAGAGTATAGATTTGCTTTTAAACCGTGAAACTGATGAGGCTTTTTGGAGGTATAAGCATGCCCAGCCTCATGAAGTAGGTGCTCTCACAATCTATGAGTTTAAAGACCCTGATAGTCCAGGCAAGGTAACCTACCTAGACAATACATCAGAGAGAATCTTCGTGGTCACTGAGCAGGGCAGGCATCCCTACACATGGAAGGGAGAATTTGTTTTTTCCCAACCTCGGTCTAATGTGTCTTACAACCACCAAGGAGCTGGGACCTCCCAAGCTCATGGAGCTCAACGGGATAGAAGTAGAGACAGACCTGAGGTAAGCTTTGCCAACCCCCTCGAAAGAGAAAGGATGACAACAGAAATGGATAGAGAAGAAACCGAGAGACCTAGAGCCCCAAGGAACCAAAGAAATGCTAACGACTTCCCTTTGCCAAGGCCGAGAGAACACACTAGGACCCTAAGGCCAACTCAGTTGGTGAAGTCCATGAAGAACTATTTCGATGACACAAGAGACCCATACGATCATGTAGCTGAATTTAGACAAGTGTTGAGAGCTGAACAAGTGGAGGAACTATTCACACAATACAATGCTTTTGGTCTAACCCTTAGGAACACTGCCCTTACATGGTTTCAACCCCTGAATGAGAGGCAGTTTAGGAGCATAGACCAACTTTTAGAGGCTTTCGTCAGTGAGTTCTCTAAGAGTGGCATACGGCATAATACCTCCTCCCTGATTCATAGCTTTAAGCAAACACCTCAAGAGACGGTCAGACTAGCAGGAAGACGGTTTAGGCAATACCTAGAGAGGTGCCCAATGCTTGAGTTACCCACACCAACCAAGCAAGTGGCTTTGTTCTTAGATGGATTGTTGAGCACCAAGCTCAGGTCATATGTGTATTTGAAGGACCCCAGAACCATAGAAGAATGCGTGCGCATGTGCATAGACATTGAGGATAATCTAAGCGAGGAGTTGGAGCTATCAAAAATCTACAAGGATTCGGATAGCTCTAGTAGCCTTATGTCAGGTCAATCCATTGAAGAACTTGCAGAAAAGGTAGCTCAAAAACTAGGTGTCTCTAGCAAACAAATTCCAAGATTTGCCCCAGTTAAGAAGTGCTACACTTGTGGAGGTGACCATATGGCAAGTGTATGTCCCATTATGGCCCAACCCCAAGTGAATCCTAGTAGCCAGTACTACACCATAGAGCGAATGTACACCCACCACACCGCACAAGACTGCCCTTATAACAAAAAAACTGTCAAGCAAAATTACCCTCAGCCATATCCACAATAGGGTAGATACCAAAATCAGTACCCACCATAGCAATACAGCAGACCAGAACAATCTTATCAGCCACCTTATCAAGGGTAGCAGAGACCTCAACTAGTCCTAGCGCAGCAACCCCCTGCTTCAACCAATGTGATCCTAGTGAAATATGCATCTGCTGAAGAAAATCTAAAGAGAGCCATAATCCTAGTCACACTGTTGCTATCAGAAAGTGATCCAAGTGACCATAGTTTTGACTCCACACATATTGATAGCCCACAGGCTTACTACATGCAGTCATCCGAGCATAATGAGTCATACTATTGTGAAGAACCCAGTGAACCCAGTTGGGAGACGGATTATATGAATGTCATGTATGCAAACCCCAACTCTAGACCTCAGCCTAGGCAGGTAAGACCCCCATTTCCTAGAGGACCATGCTTCAGATGTCAAGGAGATCACCTCATACGTGATTGTCCATTGCCTGCCCCTACACAACCCCAACCAGTGACAATTCAAGGCTTCTGTCAAGATTGCAGAAAAGAGCATCTCTTACGAGATTGCCCGAAGAACCCCAATAACCTACCAAAAATCACTCCTATCAACGTCGTTGGGCTAGTAGTAGACTCTACAGGAAGTGTAACTTCCACTACCCTAGTGCATGTGGTCACTAGAGCTCAAGCCTTGCAGCAAACCCAAGGAGTAGGGCAGGAAAAGAGTTCTGAGGTTAGTGAGACAGAGAGTATAACCAAGAAAAAGGACAAGAACATGGAGAGATAGCCCGGAGAGAATGAAAAGACAATGGTCACAAAAAATGAGCGAACTTGAAGAAAGCTTGAGAGAAACCAAGGCAAAGATAAATGAACTCGCATCTCAAAACCACTCTCACACTACCCCACCACCACCCTTTCCACCTCCCTCCAACCCATCACCTTGCATTCCCCAACTTTCTAATCCACCATACATAGCCCACCCACCACCTAGAGTAGGATCAGTCCTAACCGATCCCACTCTTGAGGATCTAGACATGATGATTAAAGCATATCAGGCCAGAATCCAAGAAGGGCCAAACGTGACAGATCATGACAAATGTTACCCTAGAGCCGATCTAGAGTTAGAGCAAACAAAGCTCTGTGCTAAGATGGTACAATTGGCGTAAGCCATGTTCGAAGCCAGTTGCTTGTTCAATAGCCCTAGCTCCACTAGAACACCGTTGCATTTTGATGGTCTATTAGATAGATTGGAAAGGCTACTTGCAAAGTCTGGAAATGGAGCCTCCTCCCAGCTTAAGGAGAGTGCAAGTGATAGAATAAGCATTCCTCCCCAGGAAGCTCATGTGCCTAACTCCACTGAACCCGACACCTCTTCTTCTATGAATAGGTATTCACCAGAGTTCCTCAGAGAGATTCAAGAAGAGAAGTGGGCAAAGGAAAGTGAACTCCCTCCTCCCATTGAACTTGTGGATGACGCACATGATCAATTCCCACAGGACATCCCTTCTATTTATGAAGAGCAGGAGAGTTCCCAATCTCACGAGAAATTAGACTTTGAATCTAATTCCTTGCAAGAGTTAACACATTTCACAGGCCCATGGGAAACTAAGTCAACTTGCATAAGAGCACCTACGGTCATGATAAGAAACAAAGATTCGATCAGACCTAGGAATACGGAGGTAGTAAAGAACACTAAAGTGCAGTGCAACCTCACCTTAGAAGAGCTACTCAAGGTTAAGCCTGAATTGTGGAAACACATAGCCAAACAAGTGCTAGATGTAGCGAAATTGCGTTCCCAGGTAGGATCTCATAGAACAGTGCCAGAAATACCATTGGATAAGATAGGAGACATGAGTGAAGGAGAAGAAGGAAATACCTATCTCCGAGTTACCCATCAGGGATACACAATCAAGGCAATTTTGGGCTCAGGTGCAGGAGTTGCAATTGCTACCACTTCCCTATGGAAGTGTTGGGGCAAGCCAGCACTCAGGCCGACGAGAATGAAATTGCAAATGGAAGATGGCCATATTGAGAGGCCCTTAGGATTGCTAGAAGGAATAACTCTCACTACATGTGGTGTTGAGTTCGAGCATACTTTTGCTATATGCAACTTTAGCAAAAACCAAGCCTACGAGATGATTTTGGGGAGACCATTTATGCGGCAGTTGCAAGTGGTACAGGATTGGGGAACCAATTCTTTTTATTTGCAACACTTAGGTGTTACAACCAAAGTCAATCTCAAGGACTACTCTCATAGAGATGTACCCCCCATCCAATGGAATCCCATCCATAGAGCCAAAGATGATACTGAGTCAGTGCATTCCATAGGATCTGGATCCTCATGGATGCATGAAGACACCTGCTTATGGATGTGCAAGGTAGCAGTAGAAGAAGAGAAGAGAGAAAAAGCCCGAGAGGTAGGTGCAAAAGAAACCCATAGATCAATTCAAGACCCAGCCTATGCACCTGTAGTCTTTCCTGACGAAGAATTTGAGCCTCATGACTGGGCTGAAATTTTAGCAACAATGGATGTAGCCATCAACAAGGAACAATGGACACCCCACTGTGACGAGGATGGCTATGACATTTCAGTCTTCTCCATAGAGCCAATCTTGGTAGACTCAATTTTAGAAGAATGCGAACCTAGCCCTGATGCATTTGAGGATGCAAGTGGCTCCGATCTAGAGTCAATCATTATGGAGCCACCTTTTGCATCAGATGAAGAATACTTCTATGAGGTCGAGGTTCACCCTCAAAGACATAAAGAGATCATTAATGATATGAGATTAGCCACACAAGTGACCACTAAGAGTGAACGAAAGAAAAGAAGGAAGAAGGAAGTCACTCCGGAGGAAGAAGAATCCTTGTTTGAGGTCCTTGAAAACTTTAAAAAATATGAGATAGATGATAGGAGATTCATGATAAGAATGCCTAAACATGAAGCCCAAGCAGGAGAGGCCTATGATAGCAAGGAAACTACCAAGAAAATAGTTGTAGCCATAGAAGAGGGAGAAGAAAGATGCACTTACATAGGGCATGACCTAACGAAAGAAGAAGAGCAAGAGTTGATAGCTTTGCTAAGAGAGTACAGAGATGTATTCGCTTGGAGCTACAAGGACCTGAAAGGTGTAGACCCTGACATATGCTCACACACGATCCCCATGACCTCGGAGGCCAGGCCCTCTAAACAAAAACCATACACATACAATGATAACTATGCTGCCAAGATTAAAGAAGAGATAGATTGCTTGGTTGAAGCTGGATTTATCTATGAAATTGAGCACACTGAATGGGTATCCCCCATTGTAGTGGTGCCCAAAAAGAATGGCAAATTACGTGTATGCATTAACTTGAAGAAGGTTAACGCAGCCACTATCAGAGATAGCTATCCGCTTCCTATCACTGAGCATCTATTAGAAAGGGTAGCAGGCAAGGAAGTGTACAGCTTCCTGGATGGGTTCTCTGGCTACAATCAGGTAGCCATTGCACCATAAGATCAGCATAAGACGGCTTTTGCCACGAAGTGGGGCATATTTGCTTTTTGGGTAATGCCATTTGGGCTTACCAATGCACCCGCTAACTTCCAAAGATTGATGTGCCATGTATTCAAAGAATTCTTGAGGAAAAATTTGGAAGTCTATGTTGATGATCTTTGCGCTCATTCCAACATTAGACAGACCCATATACCTGAACTCAGACAAATCTTTGACAAATGTGGAGAATATCAAGTCTGCCTGAACCCAGAAAAGTGTGTTTTCATGGTCAGGCAAGGCAAAATTCTAGGACACATATTTTCTAAAAATGGCATATCCACGGATGAGGAGAAAGTGAGAGCCATTGCAGAACTACCTAGGCCAAGGAATGTCAAGGAAGTACTGGCCTTCATGGGGCATTGTGGTTACTACCGCTGGTTCATTCACATGTATGCCGTCATTGCAAAGCCTCTGTATGCCCTTCTAACTAACTTTGAGTGATGCTTACTTGTTTAATTTGGAAGTTGTACCTCAGTGGGCTAAGCCATTAGTGCCAGTATTGACATACGGCCCTAATCACCTGGTAATACACACAAAAGATAGAGAGATAGTAAAAGCTCAAAAGTATCATATCTTGGCAGGAAGTATGTACAAGCATACCGATCAAGGAGTATTAGTCTGTTGTGTGGAAGAGGACGAGTACGCTAAATGGTTGCCACATGTAGGTGCATTAGAGCAACACTATGCAAAACAACGAACCCTACAGACACTGACTAGGAGTGCATTGGCCAACCATGGAAGTTGATGTCCATAGAATGTGCAAAGAATGCCCAATCTGTCGCACTAACCCACCCGTGGAACATGCTACTCTTTATCGAATATCTTTAGTACCAAATTGGAGTGAACCATTAGTAGCCTTTCTGAGGACGAAAACATTCCCTCAAGATATGACTTTGGCTAGACAAAGGAGTTTCGAAGAAGAAGCCTTAGATTACACAATCATTGGTGATAATTTATACAAACGTGGTAAAGATGGTTATCTAAGACTGTGTGTCCATGAGAGCGAATACCTCAAGATATTAGAGACTGCTCACCAAGGTGTAGCAGGAGGACACTTCGGTCTAGATCGGGTGATCAAGGCAATACTATTTGCAGGATTTTGGTGGCCAACCCTTCACATGGATGCACATACCTATGTGAAGAGATATGAGGTTTGTCAGCGAACCCAGTACCCCATACGAAAAGATGAGATGCCATTGAAACCTATGATGGATGGGCATGCATTCTCTAAATGGGGAATAGACTTTGTTGGTCCTATTAATCCCCTAGCTAAGGGTTCACATGCTGAGTATATCATTGTGGCCACAGACTATCTAACCAAGTGGGTAGAAGTGAAAGCCACTACGAAGAATGATGCTCAAACAACAGCAAAGTTCTTATTTGAAAATGTGTTCACTAGATACGGATTGCCAATAGAATTAGTGAGTGATAGAGGCACACACTTCTTGAATGAAGTCATAGAAAACCTCCTCCAAGAATTCTTGGTAATACATAAGAAGTCTGCTCCCTATCATCCACAAGCTAATGGCCAAGCTAAGAGCACAAATAAGATCTTATGCAATGTGCTGACTAAATTGGTGAATAACAAACGCTCTGATTGGGACAAACAGCTACACCACGCTGTTTGGGCATACCGAGTTGCCTATAAAATGGTACTCCAAGCCACACCCTTTCAGATGGTGTTTGGCCAGAATGCGGTGCTACCATTAGACTTTTTGATACCTACATTGAAAGTAGCACAAGAGCATGACTGGACAGGCCATGAACTCTCCTCTAGAATCTTTGACATTGAACGTTTAGGTGAGACACGATTGAGAGCTGCAACAAGAATCTATGCAGCCAAGAAGAGGCAAAAGGCGTATTTCGATGCACATGTGAAGGATAAAGGCTTGAAAGCAAGCGACCTAGTCCTAGTCTACACATTGAAGCAACATGCACGAAAATTAGAGAAAAGAGGCTATGGATCTATGATTATCAATAGGATCTCCACAAGTGGAGCAGTACAACTAGCCACTCTAGAAGGTGACATCCTACCGAGTTACATAAGCGGATGCAGAGTCAAGTTATATCAAGAACCCCTAACGGAAGAAATGCTAAATCGACTCAATACTACAAAGAAACGAAAGGAAGAGGAAAAACGAATTTGAGAAGAAGCACAGGCCGAAGCTTTAGAACGCATTTGATGAATGAAATTGAGAAGGCAAGGTAGAGATCAGCCCATGCCTAACTGTGAAGAAGCTTTAGATTATCACATGGCCATGTGCGAGGCCTCAGGTGAACGGACCCATAGGATAGTTGATCGCCGACCTTTTGTGACCCTAGAAGTAGGACAAGGAGAGAGTGCAAGCACAGTGAGGGCATTAATTGACTCAGGTGCAGCCACTAGTGCAATTCGACTTTCTTAGTGCCAAGAAATACAATTGAAGGTAACACCTATAGAAGCATATCTGATAGGGTTGGGTGGTGTTGAAACCCCTTGCATAGGAGAGGTGGAGCTTCCTCTCTACATTCAAGAGGTCCTAATGTCAGCAAAAGTGCTAGTATGTGAAGATGAGGATCTTACCGAACCTCTTGTCTTGGGCCAAGACTGGATCTATAATCAAGCAGTCAACCTCAACCTAAGAAGTGGAATTCTTCAGGCTTGGGTAGGCCAAAGCCGCCTCACGATTGAATTAGAAAATCTAGCACTCAGGCCATTAGAAAAGGCACCAACTCCTAGTCCTTCCAGGAACCCACTTGATGATAACTATGCTGTTCTTGTCCAAAGTTCTATGGTGCAGAGGATTGTCACTCTCGACGATGGTACAGAAGTCAATGAGGAGTCCCCATCTGCTCTAGTGAAGATTCTAAAGGGGCAGGCTGAGCAACACACGACACCGAGAAGACCGATGATCAAGAAGCATGTGCACCAACTTGGGCAACATGGAGTACCTCGTGGCAAGAAGCAGATCTGGATACGCAAGGGGGAAAAAACCACGGCCCCAAAAGTAGGTTCTCAAAAGAGCATCAAGCGAGCCACACCATCAAGGAATAAAACGAACGAGTTACCTAGGCAACAATCTAGACATACCATTTCTATTTGGGTCCCTAAGCGGTCAATGAAGGCTATCCCTAACGCTAGACAGATATGGGTGCCCAAGGCCTGCTTACGAGCTCAAATAGCTTCACCTCCAGTCACTAGGATAAATCAACATTCACAAGTACTCTTGGCAAACAGCTCAGGGAAGATACCTACACCTCACACTGTTACACCTTCAGTCAACCCTAGGAATGTCTGGAAATGGGTGCCCAAAAGGTCCCAAATCCAACACAATCTAGTCTATAAATCTTTACCTGTCAGTAGCTCGAAGAGCTACGAAGCAGCAACAGCAGGCACTAGCTCCCAGACAGGCACGAGTACTCAAATGAATTGAGATACCATGCTTGTGGAGGCTCCATTGACAGCAAGGCCTGAAGAGCTCTTGAATGTGAGAAGAATCCCCATCTCGGATCCTCCAAGTGGCCTAACAGAAAGAGTCAAGGGGCATTTCCATTGGTTCAATGAGATGCCAGGAGGTTTGGGGGATGCAGATCATATCTGGGAATCCAAGTTGGAATTTGGAGGAGTTTGGTGGACCTTTCAGTTCTTCTCACGAGAATTTGAAGCATTGCAAAATGTAGCTCCTCTTCAAGCTATTTGGCAGAAAGCGGGGTTACAGGATTATTTTAGTGCATCTCTGCCTAAGCCTGATTTCCTTTGGTGCTATTACTTGATTGCAACTCTGAAGGCAACAGGAGATAAAGATCATTCAGGCACATTCCTGGTGCCCTCTCTATCAAACCAGGAGGAAATGAAAAAGTTTGAGTTGAACATCACTTTAATCAGGGAGGCCCTTCAGATGTATGGCACCCACGTACCCTCCGATCGAGATCCTTTGATACCAGAGTCTATGAAGAACAATAAACTCAAGAAGTTGAAAGAAATGTGTGCCGTGACCCCAAACATTGCTATACCATTGCGAATGTGTCTTCAACATTTTGCATTTCCAGCGCAAGACCGATTCACACAGCCTCATAAGAAGATCTGGTATGGGTTATACCTAGCGGAGACTAGGAGCTTACCTATTAAAATGCCAGTGTGGATCCTTGACCAATTATATGAAGCGGGCAAACGAGGAGTGAGGAAGCCTACTTTGAATGGCTGCTGCGCCATTACAAGAATCATCTACAGAGGCCTCGCGTATGATGTGCCAATCGCACGGGCCCTTAAGTATTCACAGTTGCAATTCTTCCAGGGGTGGAAGTCAGGGGTTCAACCTGTGAAAAGAATGCGTGGATCACTTTCACAGGTTCTAATTCCTCGTGAGGCCACCACAGAAGCCTCCCTTAGAGACGAAGAACAAGTAGCCCCATTCACGATCCATCTCCAAAGACCACAATCAGAGGGCGCGGTGCAGCCCACTCCCTCAACCCCACCACTACCCACAGATGCTAAGTTTGCCTCCATGGATGCATCGGAGGAGGATACATCCTTTGACTTTGAGACTTTCTTGCAAACAACACAATTATCTGAGAGTGAGTTTTTCTCTGACACTAATGGTCCTGGATCATCATCCCAGAGAGGTAGGCCACATAGTGAGGCACGAAGAGTACATTGGGAAGATGAGGCACAACATACTCACGTTGAAGGCACACATGAACAAGAAGAGGCACAGGGAAATGAATCAGAGGAGAGTGAGGAGGAAGCCCTTGCTTACACTGCACAACTCAAACGGCTCTACAAAACGATCAAGCAGGTACAAAAGAGGCATAAGCTATCAGAAGAGGCAAATAGAGCGACGGTGAATTAAATGCTTCAAGCAGAGAACGTGGACCCCCACTTTGTTGACTCATTGAACCTTTTGGTGGAGACATGGGATTATAGAAGCTATTCGGATCATGTTACACTGAAACCCTCCTCAATACGATCAACGCATGATCGATACACGACCACGAAGGGGGAAGATGATTCAAATGGAAGTCTCTACCGCCCTCCCTACCACAGCTCAAGAAGACGTTCACATGGCCAGCCCCACTAACACTGATGCACACGACGACAGCACACAAATACCATCTCCCCCATCACCTCCCACCCAACCCACCGAACCCCTCACCTCTAGCATCACCGAACAACCCACAGCCATCCTTACGGAGCCTATGCCGCACACAACCATTTTTCCATCCTTATCTATCCCTACCTCTATCATTGCTTGTACATCTTCCCAACCTCATGTAGGTCATCCTGCCACCCATCAAACCATCATAGGTCACCCTTCTTTTCAACCAGCTCTTGGACAGCCACATGTCCCTACCCAAACACTAACACACCCATTTCCCTTCACCACTACATTTTCGACTTACCAACCCCTACCCACTATGCCCCTCTTAACCTCCTCAGAACCAACGCCAACCACCCTGCCTCCATTCTTGGTAAAACTTGTAAATATAGTTCAACAAATTGAAAATCATAATAGAAAGTCCCTTTCCCACCCCACCTCCCCCACATTCACGGCCACCACTAACACACCACCCACCATTCCAGTGTTCACGATTCACACTTCACACACAATCACGTCTGATCCCATGGACATTTCACCATCCACAGGACCACCTACCACCACTGTTGTTCCAACATCATCACATTTCACTTCACTCACATCTCCATTTCCAATCATTGTAGGCACAACATCTACTTTTTGTTGGTGCATGACAATCATCAATTGAAGGATTATGGAGAGATGAAGTCAAGGAGTCAAGAAGAGAACAAATTCAGATGGTTGAAGGAAGGGCATATTCAGAAAATCCAAAGGCATGTACACATATGTACATTAGCTGACTTATACTTTTGTTTAAGTCATACACTTGTATATATTCATCTATAAATATGTTGAAAAATGTCGGGCAAATAGAGCAGAAGAGATTTGAGAATAGGAAGAGAGAAATTAGTGTCATTAGACACATGAAGAGTGAGTGAATTGTCCATTCTCACTTAGATGTAAATTTTCTGAGAAATCGAAAAATTTTGCGCCTGATATTTTGCTGTCTGCTCCCTCTGTGTTTAATCTTTTGAGAAATCCTTTTGCACGTATCTAAGTCCATAGCTAATCTATCTATGGCTAGAATTTGAGAGGTTAATTGTAATCAGGCTGTGAGAATTTTGATTAGGAACATTCATATGTAAGAATGTTCTAACAGTCGAGAAATCTGGCGCACATTTCATCTTCAATGAAATGATCATTGCTCAGTCTATAGTGTAAAGTTTTACACAAATGAGGGCTTAAAATTTAAGTTGGAAGGTAAGCCATCTATGGCTAGAAGATCTTGAACAAACGGGTTCAGAGTTGGGAGAAGCAATGCTAAGAAGTTGCAGGTGTCAAAGTCGCCATTGTAGAGAAGCACTTTCAGACATAGGTAAAGTGATTCACACATTTCTCAGTGTGTACTTAATCTTTTTGAGAGATTTAACTTGGCAAAGTTGTGCAACCTTAAGGCGAAGTGTTGTGCAAAGTTTTATCAAAAACTTTACAGGATTGATTAGTCAATGAGTGACTAATCTGCAGCAGACTTTTCTGAAGAAACTGAAATTTTCAGAATAATCAATTTTCTGATAATTTGGTGAAGATTCTCTAAATTAGGTGGAGTCTAAAGTTGATCTTGATATAGAGGTGATCTAAATTCAAGGTTAACTTGTTCTTTTGGAGATTAACACTCTCCATCAGTGGTATCAGAGCAGGTTGTGTCAAAATTGAAGTGAAGAAGACTCCGACTATTGCAGAAATACAAAACTTTACATTTTGAAGGTGCAGAAGGGTAAAGGTTGAAGAAAGATCAAAGGAAGACATACAAAGAGCATCAAAAGGATCAGAAGGAGCAACATTCGAAGTAAAGGTACATTTATTATCTGTAAAGGTTAAAGATTTGAAGCTACAGGTGAAGTAAAGATGGGAGATAGTCTCCAAATTGAAAAGTTGGATAGAGAGAACTATCCTGCATGGTCTATGAGGATGGAAGCTCACCTTATGAGCAAAGATCTGATAGGATACATCACAGGAGATGAAGAAAAGCCAGAATTCAGAGATCCTAGTGTTCCAACTAGGGAGGAGCTTGCAGATTTGAAGAATTGGATGAAGAAGGATGCTCAAGCAAGAAGCATCATCTACATAGCAGTCAATGACTATTTGCTTCCTCACATTAGAGGACTTGAAAGTGCTTGTGACATTTGGAATGCTTTGGAAGAGCATTTCCAAAATACAACCAAATCAAGGAAGGCTTCACTATGGGCAGAGTTTACTACCTTCAAGAAGAAGGCCTCACAATCAATTTCTGATTATGTGACAAAGATGAAGGACATTGCAGATTCTTTAGGTGCAGTTGATGAAGATATTGAAGAAGACAAATTGGTAAGACAAATACTCACAGGACTAAGAGGAGATGAGAAATGGAAGCCTTTCATTTTATCTACAGAACTTTCATTAGATCACTTTACTCCTGATTTGAATCAATTGTTAGGACATATGCTAACTTTTGAGAATGATATCAAAGGAGATGTTGATAAGAGTGCAGGTCATGCAATGTATTCTAAAGACAAGAAGAAAGTCAACAAAGGAAAGCAACAATCAAGTGAAGAAGAAGGTACTTCAAACCAAGCAAACTTCATAAGAGGAAGAGGAAATGGCAGAAGTAGAGGAAGAGGCAAAAACAACAAAGAGAATGCAAGAGCTTGTTGGATATGTGGTAAGACCAATCATCTATCTCATGATTGTTGGCATAATAATCAAAACAATGGTAATTATCAGAACTTTAATCAAAGAGCAAGAGGTGGTAGATTTCAGAGAGGAAACTTCAGAGGTAGAGGTGGTAGGAATTCTTTTGGAAGAGGTGGAGGAAGAAGCTTCCAAAATCAATCCTATAATAACACCTACTATAACTATGCATCAGATCAGAAGGAGGATTCAACTCTCATTATGAATACATGTGAAACCTCACATGAGGACATGAGAGTGTTTTATATTGATTCAGGATGTAGTAATCATTTGAGTGGAAATATTGCTTTGATGACTGACCTAGATCACAATGCAATTAATCATACAGTGCAGATAGGTGATAATACAAAGCATAAGGTAAAGTCAATTGGTTCAGTCAAAGCTAAGGATGGGAGCACTCTTCTGAGTAAGGTACTTTATGTTCCCACAATTCCAAAGAATTTGATCAGTGTAGGTCAAATTGTGGAAAAAGGATATGAGGTAAGGTTCACAAATGATGGAGTTTATGTGGAAGACCCTAGTCAAGGGTATAAACAAGTTATTACAGGAAAGAAAGAAGGAAGGCTTTTCACATTGAAGGTACAAGGAAATGTTGGACATGCTATGTTCACATATGGAGAGCAGAAGGTGTCAGAATTGGATCTTTGGCACAAAAGACTTGGACACTTTAATGAAAGAGGTATCAAAGAAATGATTAACAATGATTCAGTACTTGGAATGCCTAACATTGCAGGTCAACACATGACATACAGATGTGAGGCATGTCAATTAGGTAAGGCTCATAAGCAATCCTATTCCAAGCATGGATTTATGTATTCAGAAAGACTTGAGTTGGTGCATACAGATGTGTGGGGTCCTTCAAAGGACTTTAGTATAAATGGTTCAAGATATTATGTCATATATGTTGATGATGCTACCAGGTGGATCACAATTTATGTGATTAAGGAAAAGTCAGAAGTGTTTAATACATTTAAACACTATCATGCATATGCAGAAAGGATTACAGGTCAAAAATTGAGGAGACTAAGGTCAGATGGAGGGGGAGAGTATTTTTCAAATGAGTTCAATGATTATTTGTGGAATGCAGGTATAAAGAGAGAAGTTACTTGCAGGTACTCTCCTCAACAAAATGGGGTAGCAGAAAGAAGAAATAGGACTCTTGTTGAGTTTGCAAGGTCCATGATGAAAGAGAAGAATTGCCCAAATTATTTGTGGGCTGAGGCTGTTAATACAGCTACATATTTGGTTAATAGATTGCCTTGTAAAGCTTTGCAGGGTATGACACCATATGAAGCTTGGTGGGGTAAGAAACCTACCTTGGATCATTGCAGAATATTTGGATGCTTGGCATATGCATATGTGCCATCTCAATTGAGGCATAAGTTGGAGCCTAAGGCAGAAAAGTATGTATTCATTGGCTATGATGATAAGCAAATGGGATACAGGTTGTGGAGTCCATCCACAAAGCAATTTATTGTATCCAAGGATGTTACATTTGATGAGCAAGGTACTTGGTATGCAGGTAAATATAATGTACATGCAGATGATGAAGAAGTAGTGGAACAAAGGAAAGGTAAAGCAAAGGTTCAATTACTTGATGAAAGTGAGAGTAATGAAGTGCAGGTTGAAGTTGAAGAGAGGCCAAGGTTTGATCCAGAATGTGATGAACCAGAAACTTCAAGAAGTGCAGAAGTTAGGAGGTCATCTAGGCACAAATGGCAACCTACAAGGTATAGCTATGACACTTCATTCTTAACTACTAAAGATTATGCTTATTTGGTAAAAGCAAATGAAGACCCTTCTACATATGAAGAGGCCAAAGGGAAGAAGAATTGGGAAGATGCTATGCAAGAGGAGTATGATGCATTGATAGAGAATCAAACATGGGATTTGGTTCCTAAACCTAATAGTCAGAAGATCATTGGATGTAAGTGGGTTTACAAGACTAAAAGATTTGCAGATGGAAGTGTGTCTAGGTACAAAGCTAGACTTGTTGTGAAAGGGTATGCACAGACATATGGAGTGGACTATGATGAGACTTATAGTCCTGTGGCAAAGATGACAACCATCAGGACACTCATTGCAATTGCTGCTTGTAAAGGTTGGAAGTTGTCTCAATTAGATGTTAAAAATGCTTTCTTGAATGGTTACATTTCAGATGAAGTCTACATGGAGCAACCAGATGGATTCAAAGATCAAGTGAGTCCAAATTATGTATGTAAGCTCAAGAGAGCTTTGTATGGGTTGAAGCAAGCCCCAAGGGCTTGGAATTATAGGCTTGTAAAATTCTTGAATGATCTTGGATTTCAAGCATCAAAGGCAGATAGTAGCTTGCTAGTCAAAGCAAGTGAAAATGGATTCATTTATGTGTGTATTTATGTTGATGACATAATACTTACAGGAACAGATGATAAGGGGATACAAATGATCAAAAAGCAGATGGAGAAAGAGTTCAAAATCAGTGATTTGGGGAACCTATCATTCTTCTTGGGAATGGAGATCTCTTATACTCAACATGGAGTATATGTGACCCAAGAAAGGTATCTTAAAAATTTGCTAACCAAATTTAAAATGGAAGATTGCAGGGTTGCACCTACACCTTTGGAAGTGAATCATAAATTGTCTAGATTTGAAGGAGAAGAGTTCAGAGATATGAAACTCTATCAAAGTTTGGTTGGTAGCTTGATTTATGCTACATTGACAAGGCCTGACTTGTCATATGCAGTTGGTGTGCTTTCACAATTCATGCATTGTCCTAGAAAGGAACATTGGATTGCAGGACAAAGAGTACTTAGGTACATCAAGGGTACACTCAAAGAAGGGTTGTACTATGGGTTTACTTCAGATACAAGAATCAAGATATATAGTGATGCAGATTGGGCAGGTAATGTGGATGATAGAAGATCAACACATGGATACTTGTGCTATCTAGGAGACAAATTGATTTCATGGTGTTCCAAGAAGCAACATACAGTTGCTTTGTCATCTACAGAGGCAGAATATAAAGGTATGGTGGAAGCTGCAAAAGAGGTAATATGGCTAAAGACACTTTTGAAAGTTTTTGATGTGATTCAGAGTACTCCTATTATTTGTGGAGACAATATGAGTTCATTATACTTGGCAGCTAATCCTGTATTTCATGCTAGAACTAAGCATATTGAAATACAGTATCATTTTCTGAGAGAGAAGGTCATTGAGAAAGAGATTGAAGTCATACACACTCCCACAAAAGATCAAGTTGCAGATAGGATGACTAAAAGTCTAGATGGACCAAAACTACAAAGATTCAAGGATATGGCAGGAATCAAGAAGATAGAGAAGAACCTCAATTAATGATTGAGGGGGAGCTGTTGGTGCATGACAATCATCAATTGAAGGATTATGGAGAGATGAAGTCAAGGAGTCAAGAAGAGAACAAATTCAGATGGTTGAAGGAAGGGCATATTCAGAAAATCCAAAGGCATGTACACATATGTACATTAGCTGACTTATACTTTTGTTTAAGTCATACACTTGTATATATTCATCTATAAATATGTTGAAAAATGTCGGGCAAATAGAGCAGAAGAGATTTGAGAATAGGAAGAGAGAAATTAGTGTCATTAGACACATGAAGAGTGAGTGAATTGTCCATTCTCACTTAGATGTAAATTTTCTGAGAAATCGAAAAATTTTGCGCCTGATATTTTGCTGTCTGCTCCCTCTGTGTTTAATCTTTTGAGAAATCCTTTTGCACGTATCTAAGTCCATAGCTAATCTATCTATGGCTAGAATTTGAGAGGTTAATTGTAATCAGGCTGTGAGAATTTTGATTAGGAACATTCATATGTAAGAATGTTCTAACAGTCGAGAAATCTGGCGCACATTTCATCTTCAATGAAATGATCATTGCTCAGTCTATAGTGTAAAGTTTTACACAAATGAGGGCTTAAAATTTAAGTTGGAAGGTAAGCCATCTATGGCTAGAAGATCTTGAACAAACGGGTTCAGAGTTGGGAGAACCAATGCTAAGAAGTTGCAGGTGTCAAAGTCGCCATTGCAGAGAAGCACTTTCAGACATAGGTAAAGTGATTCACACATTTCTCAGTGTGTACTTAATCTTTTTGAGAGATTTAACTTGGCAAAGTTGCGCAACCTTAAGGCGAAGTGTTGTGCAAAGTTTTATCAAAAACTTTACAGGATTGATTAGTCAATGAGTGACTAATCTGCAGCAGACTTTTCTGAAGAAACTGAAATTTTCAGAATAATCAATTTTCTGATAATTTGGTGAAGATTCTCTAAATTAGGTGGAGTCTAAAGTTGATCTTGATATAGAGGTGATCTAAATTCAAGGTTAACTTGTTCTTTTGGAGATTAACACTCTCCATCACTTTTCCCTTCCCCATTTCTCGACCCCTTGCATCTTCCACCTCTACCCTTGCATCCACCTCATTTAGTCAGGCACTAGACACTATGTTCGAAGCGGCCGCCCAGCTTAAACAAGAATACAGATTATTGGAAGAAAACAATAAGGAGCTGTGTACTCTATCATCCCATCTCCAGGCACGTGTCAATGCCTTGGAATTGAGTAATGCAGCATTACAACAAGAAGTTACCACCCTCCAACAATCGAATGTAGAGCTTGAAGCCAAGTATACAGAGACGGGTAAGGCTATGGAAGAACAACTCAGAGACCAGCTGGCCCGCAATGCTAGACTACAAAGAAACATGGCCTTACTTCATCGCCACTTAGCAGCTGCTCAAGAAGAGAACAGAAGACTACAGCAACAAAACCAGGAGAACTTAGAAGGAGCCATTGAAAACACCCCAGGGGCACCTATAGACCCTGCAAAATTCCAAGCTATTCCCTCAGAACACATTCAGCAGGTGTTAGAAGATTATGCGACCCTCTTGGAAGCACACGACCAACTAGCAGACGAGGTAAAGGAACTCCAAAGATCCCAAGTGCCCCCACCACACCCAACAGAACCTAAAGAGATGGTCAACGCTGCTACTTCACTAGGGCCCGAATCTTCAATGGCCAATGAGGTACTTGAGCTACACCAACAAGTCACAGAATTAAAGACTAAGTTGTTACAATATGAACGACCCCCCTCTCCACCTGATCAACCATCAGAGGAAGAAGCAGTAACCATCCCTATGGAAGAAACATTTGAAGATATCTATGAGCCTCAACCTCTTCGAGGAGGCAGAGTCACGGAGGAAGGACAAGACACATATGAGGAACCCCCTTCGGCATGGATGAAACAAGTAGAAGAAATGGAGCCAACTCATGAGGAGCGTATATCCACTCAGATGCTGGCCAGGAAGACTATTGAGGAGGCAATACTTTAATCGGAGTATTTCAGGCACTTGGCTCTTAGGCGACTGATAACCAGTTCAGAGTTACAATATAAACCCTACTTTGTACCATTGGCTGACTACAACGCTG
Organism: Ceratopteris richardii; assembly: GCA_020310875.1. Lineage (NCBI taxonomy): Eukaryota > Viridiplantae > Streptophyta > Polypodiopsida > Polypodiales > Pteridaceae > Ceratopteris > Ceratopteris richardii. The sequence continues at coordinate 120,873,768 of CM035429.1, read as the reverse complement.
AGATCAAACGAGTCACCAACAAGTACCCTACTTTCGCAACACAGTTCGAACCGGAGGACATTCCCGAGGCAGCCCGAAAAGGTGCCATATTCCAACCTATCTGGAGGCAAAAATTACTTGAGACCTATCCGGAGATGCTACGAACATGGGACCATGCTCCCATGCATTTGAAGTATAACCCTTGCTTTGGGCCTGTAGAACGCAGAAGATCATGGAAAGCATTTGCTATAAAGGTTCAGAACAACGCAAACTGCAAACAATGGCTCAATTACCCCTCAATTGCTCCCCCACCAGGCACACCAACAATAGCTTACATGATGGCTACCATCAGACATTGGATGCCACGTCTACACCCCATGCCTGATGTCGCTGCGCAGATGATGCTCAAAATCCTGGACATGATGCAAGTAGTGTTAAAGACCTTCCGCAATGTACATCATATCCAGCCTCCAATTCCGGGCTTCATAAATGGTAATTATGATTTACTTTATGATATGAGCACGACCCCGAGTATTCGAGTTGCTTATGCATGGCATGCAAGAATCAGATATCTTCCTGCTTGCTATAAACAAGCCTTTGATGATATGTTCACCACGGGGTTTTGGGAGTCACACTCAGAAGTGTTCCCACCCCGTCCAACCCACCTCCTACAACTATTCGTGTGCGAACAGACAATGCATTCAGAGCTCTACACAATGCCACAACCTGACATGCCTGGCGCAGTTAATTGGGATGCCCTGCAAAGAGATTTGGTCAGGGGACTATGGATTAAAGAACAAGAATTGGCAACCGACATACTACAACACTACATTGATCAAACTGCGGAGCAGAGCTCTGTCAGAGACGACAGACACTAGGGGGGGAGAGTGTTGGCATCATACGAGAAGAAGCAAGTACACGCATACATGCAGATCTAGCACTGAGGCAGCCCATCAATTTTTTCCAATCCTTACATCATTTTAAAAGTGATTCTCATCACTAGAAACCCTTGTAAATACCGTTTCACCTTTTTGTAGCTCCATTTTGTACAAGCCGAGGAGTCCTTGAGCTTGAGAAGCCTTAGAAGTAATTCCCTGCCAATTTTCATATTTTTTAGACCTCGTTTGAGCCCTCAAATAAGCCCTAGAACCTAATTTTTAACTAGGCCGGACACTAGGTCTGGACAGGGCCAAAGCTAGTCAAAAACTATAAATAGAGCTAGAGAGCTCATTTTTGGGAGAGCTTCTTGTAGTTTTGAACTTGTATGAGAACTTTGTTGCAATAGAAGCGATTCCATTGTCTTACTCTCTTTGTTCTTGCCGTATGTGCGCGTGTGTGTGTGTATGTGTGTGCATGTTGGTGTGCTTCTCACTCCCACATTTGTGCCTTCACTTGCTCGAGGTCTTCATACCATCCTCATGTCTTCCCGGATTGACATTAAAGGAGGTGCTACTCATCACTGAGCTACAAGAGATTAGTCAATAAAGTGCGGTCACTTGTGTGAAAGGACCATTTTTAAGACACATGTATATAAGTCACTTTGTGACTCTTTGTAAAGACTTTTTGCCATTTTGAAGAAGGAGAGCTTGAGAATTTTCGAATTTGCTTCTTTCCTCCAGATTTTCATCTTTGCTATGACCCTTTGTGTGTGTGTGAAGCTTGGAATGTGTGTGTAAGACTATTGTCTACCCCTCCCCAACACTTTTGAGCTACTGTAGTGTGTGTGTGAGCAAGCACGAGTTGTGGGGTGAGTGTGTGTGTGTTTCCCGCCATTCACTATTTCAATCATAACTTGAAGCATGGTTGTCAGAATCAAGTGACACCACTTGCAATAGAAGCGTCTTGTCAAGAGCTTCAAAATGAACCCGCTATTGGCCATATTTGGGTTTTGAATTGGGAGAAATCCTCAATTTAGTGAAAACTATTGTAAGTGGTATCACGGCAAGCACTTTCAGTAGTTAAGTGAGTTAGAGAGGTAGGTTAGTATTTTCTCATGCATGCTAGTTGAACCACTTCATTTTCCATCACGTGTGCACGTTTGGTTAGGTCAGTTTGTTGGATTGACAAATAAGCGTGTGTCAATTCCCCACTATACGCACTTGTGTGGCAAACGAGATTTAGTCTCCTTGGCACAAGTCTCTAAGGCTTTGTGACTTAGGTACACATGTTTTTGGAGCCGTTGCTGGGGAACACACTCGACCAAGGTGCCTTCGTGATGGTTATAGCTCTAGAGTGACGAAATCATACTTGTAGGAGTGAATTCATTCAGTGGCAAGTAGTTTGATGCTTCAGCACTTGTTACTTCACATCCCGGAGGTGTGCGTAATAAGTTTTTAGGTTTAGGTTTTGGAGAGAGAGAGGAGAAAGAGTTAGGGTTAGGCTAGGAAGAGAAGTGGAGTAGGAGTAAGTCAAAATTATCAAGAAAAATTCCCAAAAAAATCGTCAAATCAGTGTAGTGTAGGCTTCAGTCACCAAAAACTATAAAGCCAAAAATAGAAGTTCATTTGATACATACTTCAGTGTGGTATCATCTGAGAGCAGCGACTTGTATCGCGGGTTTGAGATCGTGCAAACAGATCCCCAAACTTACCTAGTGAACTCAAAGACCTAAGCATAACAACCTCAAGGTAACCTACATTCAAATCTCAATCTCAAAAAACTTTTAAAAATTGCACTTACATGTGATTAAAGGCCCGGACGGTATCCCGGGGTGGGACAGAGTGTTTGGAGGATTTTTTTTGTAAAACAGAGGTTTAGGAATGAAGAGGGGTGAGAGAAGAAGCAGGGGGTGAAAAAATTTTTGAATTTGGAAGTGATTTGGCTACAGTATCGCAATCGGTTGAGTTTTTGGTATCGTGATACCAAAAATTCCCTTGTATCGTGATACTCGCCGAAGTATCCTATCACCTAGTTGGTATCACGATCACGATTTGCCAAGTGGTATCGTATCACGGTCCACTTTGGTATCGTATCATCTCGATCACGGTATCGTATCGTTGACCTAGCGGTATCGTATCGCCTCATTTTCCAGGATCGTATCGCGACCTTTCTGGTATCGTATCGTGAAAAAGTTTCGTATCGTATTGTCCAAAAAGTGGTATCGTATCGTGAGAGTTCCAGTATCTTATCGCCCTAAACTTTGGTATCGTATCGTGCGGTTTCGCGGTATCGTATCGCCAGTTGCACTGGTATCGTATCGTCAGAATTTCGAGTATCGTATCGTGCGCCCTACAGTAGTATCATATCGTCAGTTCAAGTGGTATCGTATTGCTCGTTGCCCATAGTATCGTATTGTGTAGTCTTCTGGTATCGTATCGTGAATTCCCCAAGTATCGTATCGTGAGCATACTTGGTATTGTATCGTGACAAAGACTAGTATCGTATCATGTCCTGAAGTGGTATCGTATCGTCTACAACCTGGTATCACCTAGTGCAGTATCGCCAAATTGGTATCATCCAGAACACTTTGAGCATTTTCAAGGGTGAAATTGAGGCATTTGAGGAGCCACTTTGGGAGAGTTTTAGAGGTCAAGAGAGCCCAAGAGGGTGAATGAACTTGAGATCAGGAAGAGTTCTGAGTAGCCGGAGAAGTGTCATATCATCAGTAGGAAGCACCACTCAGGTCAGTCACCATTCTACCTATTCTGACACCTCTAGTGATTCAGAGGAGGAGATACACATGGCTTCAAAAGACATGCAAGGTCATGTTCCCGGAAGAAACTTCATGTCTACGGTAGAAGGGGAGTACCACACCTCCTTGCAATATGTGTCTACTAATGCCCAGGAGATTCCTATCTTCCTGGATGGGTTAAATAGGTCAGTTGCTAGGATGGTAACCTCCACTAATGCCACAATTGTGCCCAGATCAGCTGTCAAGTATGAAGGAGGAGTATATATGGATAAGTTGGGTCACATGTATATGGTGACAGAACACCCGGACTTGATCAATAAGAGAGGAGAATTGGAAGGACAAGAACATTCAGGAAGACCGGACTCTGAGGAGATAGTGACTACTCATAGAGGCAAGTCAGTAGTGACACGAATCTTGAGAGGGGATTTGATACCTCAAGATGAATATTTATTGGAGGTCTATTTGGTCCATGGATCACATTTATTGCTGCAAACTGATTCACCTGCACGCGGACACGAAGGAAGTCCTATGACCTTTTACGAGTTAAAAGACCCGGAAGATGAGTCTAGAGTAACCTACCTATCTAGATGAGTCTAAAGATGAGGCTTGTCGATGCCTTAGATAGAGCTCGATTGAAGTATATGGGCTTGCTTGTATTTCCCCAACGAGAGCAGGAAACTACCTCTCAAAATCCTTTTGGGACATAGCAAGAGACGGAACATACTGTGTCGAGACAAACAAGCCATCGGAGTGCTCCAAATAGAACACATGTACAATTTACAATGCCTGGAATGCAAGCACACAATCAGACACACCCTGGAATAGGCAACCAACACCAACCACCTGTGAGACCGAGACCACCCTTAGGAGTGCAACCTGGAATACCCCCAATTAGACCAGCCATCCTCGCATTCCCAGTAATGCCCAGGCAGCGTGAGCCCATAAGAAGATTAAGACCTATTCAGGTAGCCAAATGTATGAGAAACCATTATGATGGATTAGGAGAACCTTACGACCACATTGCTGAATTTAAACAAGTCTTAAGAGCTAAACAAGTGGAGGATTTCTTTATGCAGTATGAGTCCTTTGGACTCACCCTCACAGGAACGGCTCTGACGTGGTTCCAACCACTAGATCCCAATCAATTTGGAAACATGGAGCAATTCTTTTAAGAATTCGTAGGAGAGTTCACTAAGAGAGGGATTAAACACAATTCATCGTCTTTAATCCATAGTTTTAAACAGAACCCTAATAAAACCGTGAAAAGAGCTGCCCGAAGATTCAATCAGTATCTGGATAGATGTCCTATAGTAGAAAGACCAACACATCAAAAAATGATCTCCTTATTCTTAGACAGATTAACAAATGGAACTTTAAGAACATTAGTCTATGTGAAGAGACTACAGACGTTGAATGAATGTCTGCAAGAATGTATCGACTTAGAGGACAACCTAGCAGATGATCTCAAAAGTACAACCAGCCCTACTAAATCAGAAGACACTTGAAGCAGAGTAACATCCAATTCTAGTAATGTAGAAGAATTAGCAGAGCTGGTAGCAAAGAAATTGGGAGTCCAAGGAGATAGAAATTATCAACACCCAGCCCTAAGAGTACCCATGTTGCAGAGATGTAGCTCATGTGGAGTTGATCACCCCACTCACATGTGTGTTCGAGGAGGAGCAGGCGTACCTCAAACATACCCTTACAATAGGCAGCCCCATCAAGGAACCACATTGTATTGCCACATAGAACAAAAATACACCAATCACACCACGAAAAATTGCCCATTCAATAGGCAGACACAACCTCTATAACCATCTCAGTATCGACCATATGGATATCCACATAGAGAGCCAGGCAGAGAAATGCCCAAGTACAATCCCTACCCAACACCACCGGGAGCACCTAGACCATATGACAAAGTGCAATATGGAAACCCTCAACCAGTATTAGGACCATAACTACCACTCCCACAACATGTGGTACTGGTAAAGTATACCCAACCAGAGGAAAACTTAGAAAGAGCCATAGTGCCAGCATCACCAATAGCTAGTGTAGAGTCAACGAACCGAGGATATGAGCAATCCCAAGGGGAGTACTATTCCTATGATGCTAGTATAATGGAGTACGAGCAAGTTTATGATCCGCAATACTATGGATACGAAGGATATGACAATACCTATGGTCTAGAAGTGGCAACATTAATGTACACCGCAGCTAAAGCACAGTCACCCGTAAGACCACCCATCTGACCACCTGTGCCAAGAGGACTGTGTTATAGATGCAGAGGAGACCATTTTATCAGAGAATGTACTCGGCCTTACCACCCACCACCTCTAAGGACTTGGGAAGGATATTGTAGTGATTGTGGAAAGGAACATCTCTTTCGAGATTGACCAAAAAATCCCAACAAGGCTCAAGACACTACACCTATTAATGTGATCAAGGTGATAGAAGCACCGGGAAGTGATAAGGAATACACCGTACCATTAAAGGCCATTACACAAGCACAAATGAAGGAACGAGAAGGAAAACAACCGGATCTGGAACAAGAAAACAGTAGAACCTTAAACCCCAAAATTCAGATAGTGGAAGATTCAGAAGACCCTCGGGAGAGTACTCAAGCAATGAAAAGCCAAAAGTGGAAAGAAAGAAGAGAAAAACTCAGGGAAAAATGGATGAAAAACAAAACTCAACAAGATAAGAAACATACACGAAGCAACAAGAAGCCTAAAGAACCAGAGATTCGGGAAGACGTTTCCATTCCACCGCCTATCCATATATCAGAAAAACCAGGATCAATTCTAGCCGACCCAAAACCGGATGATTTGGATATGTGGTTGAAAGCATACCAAGCTAGAATTAAGACTGGACCAAATGTGGAGCAACATGAAAAGCTTTACCCGCTAGGAGAATTAGAAAAGGAGAGGCTAGCTATATGTAGAAAACTCATGGAGGTAGCTCAGGCCACCGTAGAGAAGACCATTCCAGCCCTCCCCGAGACAAGGATAGCGGAGGATCAATACCAGGATTGTGTTAAGGCCAAGGACAAGGAACCTAGAGAGAAGGTTGATAAATGTGAGCTAGTGAAAACTAGGATGAACCTATGTCAACAGTGCCGGATTTAGAGGCCGACTGGCCAAAAGAATTATGAAATAGAATCCGAGAAGAACAATGGAAAAGGAATGGAGTGGCTAAACCTCCTTTTGAGGAATTAGATGTGGAAGTTTATCAGCCAAGTCCCAACATGGAAGAAGTATATGAGGAAGTATCGAGACTAGACCAAAATAGGGAAGAAGCTCAGAGCATTTCAACCCTACCAAATTACATGGGAGAGTATGAAAAAGAATCCATGATCTTCCGAGGACCCACAATACGAGGAAAAGGAAAGGGAAACTTAGATAAGAATTCACACAATCTAACAGAACTTAAAAAGACAAAAGTACGATGCCAATTGACTGTGGAAGAGCTACTCCGTGTTAAACTGCAATTATGGAAACAATTAGCAGGTCAACTGGAATTAGGGCAAGAGAAGGACGAAAAGGAAAACAAGGGAAAAGAAAACCCACCTAAGGTACAAATCCCAGTGGATAAGGTTGGAGAATTTAGTGAAGGAGACAGGAGACGAAGGTAACACGTGTTTACCTCTCACTTACAATGGCTATATGACCAAAGCCATACTAGACACAAGAGCAGGAGTAGGTATTGCCACCAAAGAGATTTGGGAGAAATGGGGAAAGCCTGCCTTACGACCCACTCGCATGAAGCTCCAATTAGTAGATGGTCATGTTGAAAAAGCATTAGGAATACTGGAAAATATCAAATTAACCACCTGTGGAGTTGAATTTGAGCACACTTTAGCGATGTGTCAATTTGGGAAGGCAAATAACTATGAGATGATATTGGGACGGCCCTTCATGAGACAGCTTAGGGTAGTGCAAGATTGGGGATGAGACTCTTAATACCTTCAACATCAAGGAAACACCACCAAAATAAACTTGCACACCTTTGCATATAGAGACGTACCACCACTACAATGGAACCCCATACATAAAGAAGAGGATGATTTGTTTATCCATAGTGCTGGATCAAGCGATCAATCATGGATGCATGAGGATGCCCAATTGTGGATGTGTAAAGAAGCCAAGAAAGAGGATAATAAAAGGCAGTTATGACCAATAGGACATCCTAATTACCAGCCCATAGAAGATCCAATGTATATGCCTCAAATCTTTCCAGATGAAACATTTGAACCGCATGGATGGATGGAAATCTTAGCAACCTTGGATGTATGTGTGAATGAAGAAGTTCTGACGATGAATGAATGTGTGGACGAAGAAGGCTACGATGTAAATTTGTACATGGTTTTCCTTCAAGAAGTAGAAGCAGGGGAAATATTGGAAAAGGAGTGGAAAGAAGAATACGAGAGCATAGAGATGGAACCAGAATTTGATTCTGAAGAATGCTACCTAGAAGCCATTCGAATCGAAGACAAGTATGAGATGACCAAAGTGTTAGCAATAGAAGTAGCCCCCATAGTACCAAAGCAGGAGGAAAGTGTGAGTGAGATCGAACCAAATCCTGACATATTTGAGGTTTCGGAGCATTTTAAAAGATATGAAGTAGAAGAGAGAAAAATAGCTATTGAAATGCCTAAGAGAGAGGCAAGAGAAGGAGAAGCGTACGACAACAAGGAACAAACAAAAAAGATCATAGTGACTGTAGAAGACGGAGAAGTAAGATGTACATACATAGGAAAAGATGTGTCAACAAAAGAGGAAAAAGAATTAATATAGTTGATATGGGAATATCGAGATGTATTTGCTTGGACATATAAGGATCTCAAGGGTGTGGAACCCTCTATTTGTTCTCATAGAATACCAATGACGGCAAAGGAAAACCATCTAAACAATGCCTTTACACATACAATGAGGTCTATGCTACGAAAATAAAAGAAGAAATAGATAAGTTATTAGCAGTTGGATTCATTTATGAAATAGAACACACTGAATGGGTATCACCACTAGTGGTTGTGCCTAAGAAGAACGGAAAACTCAGAGTATGCATTAACGTGAAAAAAGTGAATGCACCCAGGATCCGTGATAGCTATCCATTACCTATCACCGACCACTTATTGGAAAGAGTTGTAGGAAAAGAAGTCTATAGCTTCTTAGACGGATTCTCTGGATACAACCAAGTAGCTATTCCTACTGAGGATCAACATAAGACCGCATTCGCTTTCAGAGTGATGCCTTTTGGACTCACTAACGCCCCTGCTACTTTCCAAAGGTTGATGTGTCATGTTTTCAAAGAATTCTTACAGAAGAGTATGGAAGTGTATGTAGATTACCTATGTACATATTCAAATCAAAGGCAAGATCACATTCCCGAATTACGGAAAATATTTGATAAATGTCAACAATATAGAGTATGCCTGAACCCTGAGAAGTGTGTCTTCATGGTAAGACAAGGGAAGATCTTAGGACACATAGTGTCTAGAAATGGAATATCAGCAGATGAAGACAAGATCAAAGTCATTTTAGAACTTCCTAGACCTAAGAATGCAAAAGAAGTGCAAGCATTTATGGGACATTGTGGATACTATCGCCGATTTATCCACATGTACGCTATAATTGCCAAACCCTTGTATGGACTGTTGACCCAATTCACTTGGATTGATGAATGCAAAAAGGCATTTAACAAGTTAAAAAGGCGACTTAGCACGGCCCCAATTTTGAAAACACCGAATTGGAACAAGCCTTTTCATATTCATGTGGACGCTTCAAATTACGCAATAGGATGCATCTTAGCTCAGCCGGTAGATGAAGGAAAGTTAGATCATCCAATTGCCTATGCGAGTAGACAACTGAATCAAGCCGAGAGAAACTATACAACCACGGAACGAGAGGGATTAGGAATGGTGTACGCAGTAAAGAAATTCAAACACTATCTCCTAGCCAACAAATTCAAGTTCTTCATAGATCATCAGGCCTTATTGTACTTAGTCAATAAGCCTTGTAAAACGGGAAGACTGGTGAGATGGTTTCTGCTATTGATGGAGTTTGACTTTGAAGTAATTGTGAAAAAGGGAAATACCCACCTAAGAGCAGATCACCTCTCTAGATTAACACATGGAGAACCACCAAGTGGAGTACCAGACAATTTGCCAGACACTTACCTGTTTAATTTGGAAGTGTGTCCAAAATGGGTAGAGAAGCTAATTCCAATACTCACTCATGGACCACAACACTCGATTAATAAAGAAAGTAAACAGGAAATTCTACAATCATGCAACTTGCACATTATTGCCAGAAGTGTGTACCATAAGGAACCCAACGGCGTATTATCTAGATGTGTTGAGGAAGACGAACAAATGAAGTTGATTGAACAAGCTCATGTAAACAAATGGAGGACTCACAGAGGAATTCACGAAACTCTAAGAGAATTGAATCGACTAGGAGTATACTGGCCTGATATGCCTAAAGATATCCATGATTATGTCAGTAATTGCACAGAATGTCAGGAAATTATACCAGATGATCACACATCCTTACCCTTCTCTACAATAGCACCCAAATAGAGTGAGACATTAGTAAAATTCCTAAAGACATGAAAACACGAAGAAGGAATCAGTTTAATAAGGAAACGATCCCTAGAGGAAATGAGTAAGGATTATGTAATTATGGGAAGACAATTATTCAAGAGGGGAAAAGACAATCAATTACGATTATGTGTGCATGAAGGAGAGTATTTACCCATATTAGAGATGGCACATGCAGGTGCTGCAGGAGGTTATTTCTCCGCTCAGAGAACTATAAAAATGATCCTATTTGCGGGCTTGTGGTGGCCAACCCTACATATGGATGCTGACACTTATGTCCGAAGTTGTGAGACATGCCAAAGGACTAAATACCCGATTCAGAGAGATGACATGCCATTGAGACCTATGGTTTGTGCTAGAGCTTTTTCCAAATGGGGTATTGATTTCATAGGACCCATTAACCCACCAGCCAAAGGGTCACATGCCGAATACATCATAGTAGCCACAGATTATTTGACTAAATGGGTGGAGGCAAAGGCTACTAGAAAGAATGATGCTGAGACCACTACCAAGTTTCTTTTTGAGCACATTTTCACTCGTTTCAGATTACCAATTAAGATTGTGAGCGATCGAGGAACACATTTTCAGCGAAGTCATAGAGTCCCTAATGAATGAATTCTTGGTGATCCATAAAAAATCAGCCCCATACCACCCTCAAGCCAATGGTCAAGCAGAAAGTTCCAATAAGGTGTTATGCACAATATTGACAAAGATAGTCAATAGTGGAAGGTCAGACTGGGACAAACAATTGCATCATGCAATTTGGGCCTTCCGAGTCGCTTACAAGACTACTATTGGAACTACCCCATTCAATCTAGTGTACGGACATAACGCAATCCTGTCAATCGATTTTTTAGTGCCCACTTTGAGAGTAGCCCAACAGTATGAATGGACAGGACATGAATTATCCGAGCAACTAGACCAAATTGAGAAGCTGCATGAGACTAGAATACAAGTGGTTGCAAGGATTTACGCGGCCAAGATAAGACAAAAGGCATATTATGATGCACACATAAAAGACAAAGGATTAAAAGAAGGAGACTTAGTTCTAGTCTACATCTTGAAGCAACATGCCAAGAAATTACAAAAACGCTGATATGGACCTCTAATCATCAATAGGGTTTCCACGAGTGGAGCAGTTAACCTAGCTACTCTGGATGGAGATATTCTTCCTAACTACATAAGTGGATGTCGAGTAAAACGATATATGGAGCCATTGACGGATCAAATGCTAGCACATCTTGTAGGTGCACAAAATAGGAAGAAAGAGGAAGAACGAAAAATAGGGCACAAGGAAATCTTTAGTCTATTAGGGGAGAAACACTCAGAGAGACCAGGAGTCATCAGAGGGGCTGAACCAATCGTGCAAGAGCACATAGCAAATGATTCCAGCACAAATCAATCAGAAGTAGGGCTAATAGAAGACGGGAATTCAAACCCCGATGTATCCAAGGAGAAAGTAGATTCATCCTACTTGATTGGTGAACAAAAGGAAACCGAGGAGGACAATACTCTTAAAGTCTTCCATGCAAAAGGGCGATCAATAACCGGGAAATCCACCATCAACTACTCACATTCAGGAAACATTAACTTCAAATGGGTTTGCAAGGATCGAGTGAAGGAATCAGAGATTGCAACACCAACACACATCATTTCTCATAAGGAGGCAAAGGTGGGCAAGAATTCTTCTTCACCGAAATCAGAACCAAAATGACTCTTGCAAGTATGGCTTCCTAAGCCTTTAATTGAAGCTCAAAAAACATGGCAACAAATGTGGATTCCCAAGAAGGTCAGACAAGCGGCCATTCAAGAGATAGACAAGGATGAGGAAACATTATATCGACACAACAGTACCATAAGGACTAGCGAGCTTCGTCGTAGATACCCCAAGAGAAGGAAACCCACCACTCAGATAACAACAATGAGCAGAAATGCACATGTAGCATGACAAAATGAGGAGAAGACAAGACTTTAAACCCCTACAACGAAATGGATATGGAAACCTAAGCAACAGCTAGGAATGGAACACCAAAACCAAGAAGATTTCTATTGCACACATGGAGCTTCCAATGCACCTAAAGTATGCATGATAGGGCCACATTACGAGGCCAGGCATTCGGCACATGATGTACATAATAGAATTAGTGGTGCACATTCTCCAATGGGGAACATGTCATAGCTTCTACTTCCTTAGGTATGGACCTACTATGTAAATAAATAAATGCTTCGGCTATGCTAATTCTTGTTTATTTCAGGATAAAATGAAAAAAATATGTGGTAAGGGATCTTACTTATACGAGAAAGGGGAACGGAGTGATGCAACGAACGAGATGTCACTGCAACACATATCACTAAAGACATGTCTCCCATAGAAGCTAATTCTCTTTTCATTACAAGTGTAGATGGCCTCTGAAGATTCTGAAGCAACCATTCAGGAGGAAGTGCTGGAATTCCCTCTACAAAGCGTGACTAAAGCAAAAGGACACTGGTTTAGAGAGGATCAACCAACTGGGGATTATCTATTCCTAGTGACCATCAAGTTCATGGAAACAGATCATCAGTTCCCTGTGATTTCCCAAGATTTCAAGGTAGTACATGAGCTCCCATCTACCATTGACATCATGAAGAAAGCGAGCATTCACAAATATTTTGAATTGCCAATCTACAAACCCGACTTTCAAAGGTGCACACAAGTTATGAATACTTCAGGTAAATCCATCCTTTTGCCCAATACCCAGAAGATGCTCCTGGATACATTTTTGGGAAGGTCAGTGCCAGGGAAGCATCAATAATCAGTGGCTCAACTATCACTACTACCAGATCCACCTCGAGATTATTTACCGACAGAAGAATACATGATCAAGACGATCGAATTTCGGATAGATCGCTATGCCACTGTACTAGATCTAGCTATTAAGATGACCAATAAAATTTTTAGCATGTTACTTACAGTTATTAAAGTGTTTCAGCACACTCAATATACTTTTTTGAACTTCATTGACATTAATCAGGGACCCGATGCCCTCATTTTTTATCTATCAACTATACCGAGCTGATTAACACTTATGGCTATATACTCAAGACTTATGTTTTTGCCAAGTACTTACATGCAGACATTTGAAGAAGCATTCTTTACGGGATTTTTTGAAATCGACTCCGAGATTTTTGTAAAGATGTCTTCAAATCTTAATGCTAGGATGGTGGCCTATGAATTGAGTTTTTTTGCAGACCATTGCCAGGCACCAGAAGACGGAGTCAAATCAAACCAATGGAAAGAATTTATGCTATGTCATGCAAGTCTGCTCAATCAAAGAGAGCAAGCTGAAATACAAACGTACTCACGTCACCATAAAAAGCCTATCGAGGATGACACAGTTCAGGAGGAGGGACGTGTGTGTTGGGAAAGATGGATGGATCCTCCAGAAGATTGAGTAGGTGCTGCTAATCCTGCTTTGCACCAGCCCTCAGTGACTCCAGATATGATTAGTAGACACCCTTAGCTTCCAAATGATACCAAGAGATCATATATGTACTTTGCAAATGATGTGTGTAGTGATCAAATCAAAACAGACTACTTGATACTTCACAAATCCAAGAAAACTTGCTATTTTGGTATTGACACCTGCTTAGAGTTATGCTCAGTATGATCAGTACACTTACAATTGGCAAAATTCCTTCTAGAGGTATTCTATTAGTTTAGTAAGCTACCATTTGCAAGTGGAATGAGATAAAATGATAAACTATACTCAGAGAAATCTCTTTAGCAAAATTATGGACATCCCTGACTTTTTAGGAAGTATGTAGACAAATACCAATGAGCACTTCGACCACAATTTCTCGAGATTGGCTGAATCAAGTTGCTTCAAACTTTGTATGCTTGTAGTATGCTTTGTGATGGATCTATCAAGCTTTGAATCACTTGATTTGGTGGAGTAGGCACTGAGATATGCCTCTTTGAAGTTGACAGACTTGAAGTGATACACTCAGAGAACACAGAAGTGATAGATGTAAATATATGTATTAATTCACATTGATGTACATTGCCATTGGCATGATAGACATTGCCAAATGGTACTCAGAGGTGTAGGCTATGGAGTAGAGCTCACACACTCAAGGGTAGATGAAATTAGCCTCGAGAGAATGGACTGTTGTACCGCGACTTTTCTAGATACATCTTATATATGAAGTGAGCAAGAAGTTGAATTCAAATTTGAATTCTTGGCTCCCTTCAATCTAGTAAAAGTAAGGAGATATTCCCTCAATCACAAGTTCTAGTTTTCCACGAATCTATCAAGTAGGTGTATCCATAAGATTCCAAGTCATTTAGACTTTTACATGGGTAAAGTGGTAATAAATTAGAAGCATAAGTTTCTATGGTTCTTCTCACATGTTGAGTCTTCAAGAACAAATCCAAGCCAAGTGTGTGGGCTTGCAAATTACACCAACAGCTTCCCCTCAAGCCAAACACTTTGGCTTAAGTCTTCATCTTCAATCTTCAATCACATCCTGCAATCCAATCATGGATTTGAATCTGCATAATTTGTTTCCATCCAAAGCTTTAGTGAGTAAATCTGCACATTGCATATTAGTAGACACATAGGTCAACTGAATGTCCTTGTTTAGCAACTTCTCTCTCACATAGTGGTAATGAACCTCTATGTGTTTTGTTCTAGCATGATATATTGGATTAGCTGCAAGGTGAAGAGAGCTTGTGTTGTCTCCAAAAATAATTGGGGGCCTAGTGTATAGGCCTAGCTCTGTATACAAAAGCTTTAACCAAATAGCTTCTTGAGTGGCATTGGCTAGCCCTCTATACTCTGCTTCAGTGGATGACAATGCCACTGTTGGTTGTTTCTTGGCTGACCAAGAAATAGGTTTATCACCTGCAAAGGATAAGTATCCTGATGTACTCCTCCTATCATCCTTGCATCCTGCCCTCTGCATCTGAATATACTTTAATGTCAATATCTGATGTATAAGGAAAGTACAAACCATGGTTCTGAGTTCCCTTTAAATACTTCAAGATCTTCTTTGCAGCCTCAAGGTGAGGTACCCTTGGTTTGTGCATGAATTGACTTAGCACACTAACTCCATATGCTATGTCAATTCTGGTCAAGGTAGCATAATTCAAACTACCTACCATACTTTGATATCCTGTGATGTCTTGAACTTCATCCCCTTCATGAGCACTTAGCTTGTACTTGAGACTTTAGCATTCTGCAGGTTAAACTTCTTCAACATGTCTTGTACATACTTTTTCTGAGTGATATATATACCTGAATTAGTATAAACCAATTCAAGTCCTAGAAAGTATTTCAATAATCCAAGATCATTGATCTTGAACTCCTTCATCAGAGTTCCTTTTTAGTTTGTAGATCCATCTGGATCCTATCACCTTCATAGAGTCCTTCTTGGGTACCAAGTCCCAAGTGTCACTCTCCTTGAGAGCTTCTATTTCTTCATCCATAGCTCCTTTCCATTCTGGTTTGGTGATTGCCTCTTCATATGAACCTGGTTCTTCACTTAACAAGTCCTTTGCAAGATAAATTGAATGCTTAGTTACAAGAGATGTATCATACCCATATCTGATAGGCTTCTTACTTTCTCTCTGAGATCTCCTCATTGCTTGAGTTGAAGATTCTGGTATATCCTCAAGCTTCTTCATCTTTATCTTGCCTCTGGACTTCCATGCGTTGAATTCTTCAAGATTGATTGTGTCATCATCTTCTGAACTTAAGTCTTCCTTCTGGATTGGTTCTTCCTTTGAGAGTTTTGGAAACTCCTCTTCCAAATCATAGGGTAGACTAACCTTCCTGCATTCATTTTCATACCATGAGTCATTCTCATCAAAGATGACATCTCTGCTTACCTTGAACCCTTTATTGGTTGCGTTGTAGAATCTGTACCCTTTTTGATTCAAGTCATAACCAATGAAAATACATTTTTCTGCTTTAGGGTCTAGCTTTCCCCTTACCTGTGAGGGAATATGCACATATGCTACACAACCAAAGATTTTGCAATGATCCAATGATGGTCTCTTACCATGCCAAGCTTCATAAGGTGTCATTCCATCAAGTGACTTTGATGGCAACCTGTTTATGAGATAGGTGGCAGTAGATACACTCTCTGCCCAAAAGATAATTTGGCAACTTCTTTTCATTAAGCATGGACCTGGCTGTTTCAACTATAAGTCTATTCCTTCTTTCAGCTACCCCATTTTGTTCAGGTGAGTACCTTGTGGTTATCTCCCTTTTGATGCCTCTTTCCTGCAAGAAGTCCTCAAACTCATTGGAGAAGTATTCACCTCCTCCATCTGACCTTAGCTTCTTCAAGTTCCTTCCTGTTTGATTTTCAACTAGTGCAAGATATCTTTTGAAACAATTAAACACTTCATCCTTGTGTTTCATAAAGTATAACACAGTCCATCTGCTATAATCATCAATGAAAGACACATAGTACCTTGATCCTGAAATGGAGGGATCCTTGCTAGGTCCCCAAACATATGTGTGCACCAAGTCTAGGTAGTCTTCATGCATAAAACCTTTCCTTGTATAAGGTAACCTGTGAGACTTACCAAATTGACAAGCACCACACTTGTAAATCATGTGTTGCTTGGATACATTAGGTATCCCAAGCACACATTGATCTCTGCTCATTTTCTTCAAGGTCCTTTCACCTATGTGCCCCAGTCTCTTGTGCCACATTTCAAGTTCTGAAAGTGTCTGGTCCTTGTAGCTAAACAAAGCAATATTCTTTGTGTCTTCTAATTCAAAGGTAAATAATCTATCTGATTTTTCTCCCTTGGCTATCCTTTTGAATCCATGTCTTGGGTCCTCCACATATGCTCCATGTTGAGTGAATCTGACCTGCAAACCTTTCTCCACAATCTGACCAACACTCATTAAGTTTTTGGTAATAGTTGGTACATAAAGTACCCTGCTCAATAGGTTCTGGTTACCATCACAAGTTTTTACATTTCCAATCTTTACTACAGAATGCTTAGTATCATCACCTGTCTGTACTTGATGTTTGCCCTTGGGTTCCTCAAGATCAGAGAGTAGTGCCACATTGCCAGCTACATGATTAGAACACCCTAAATCAATATAAAACAGATGATCATCATTGATACCTGACTTGGAAGTCATATTCATGATCAATAGGGAGTCATCTTGCTCCTTTGTGTAGTTGTTGTAGTCTTTCCTATTTTTGAATCCTCCTTGGTAGTTACCATTGTGGTTGTAATTGTTGTTGTAGTTATTGTTGTAGCCATTGTAGCCTTGGTGTTGGTTGAATCTTCCTCTGCCTTGAGAGTATCCACCTCTTTGATAGCCTCTTCCTCTCTGATTTTTGTAGTTTTTGTAGCACTCATCTATGGTGTGGTTAGACAATCCACAAATGTTGCATGGTGATGAATTGTAGGATCTCCCCCTACCTTGCTTACCTCCTCTACCCCTGCCTCTTGAAGATCTACCTCTCCCTGCATAGTTGGTTTGGGAGGTAGAACCTTCATCTTCTTGCCTTTTACCTTTACCTTTGTCTTTAACCTTTTTATCAGTATATAGGGCAGAAGGAGTGCTACCTTTAGATGTATCTCCAACCTTTGTGAACTTTGCTTCATGTGTGAATAGTTGGCCCATCAGAGTTGTGAGATCGGGGGTATGCATATCCATGTAGAGATCCATTGCAGTGGTGAAGCTTTCCCACTTATCATCTGCCTTTAGTCCATTGGTTACTTGCCTTACTATTTGTTCCTCTTCAATCTCCTCTCCTATGCTTGCTAATTGGTCTGCCACATCCTTGATCTTGGTCATAAATTCTGAGACTGATTGCTTTGGTTGCTTCCTAAGGGTTGTGAATTCAATCCACAATTGATTCTTCCTGGCCCTTGTATTAGATGAAAAGTATGATGACAAGGTTTCCCAAGTTTCTTGGGAAGTCTTACAATTCCTGATGTGAGGTAAAAGGAAATCAGATATAGAGTTAAGAAGATAAGACCTTGCCAATGCATCTTTTGCACACCATGTATTAAGCCTTTCTTGTTCTTCCTTGGTGGGTAGACCCCTTGCTTTGAATGAGGGCAATTCCTCATCTCCTGAGATGAATCCAAATAGACTTCTTCCTTGTAGATAAGTCTTCATCCTCAAAGACCACGCTTGATAATTGTTCCTGTCCAATTTATCAATGAATGAAGGAAAACCATCTCCCATGTTACCTTGTTTGCTCTGATACCACTGTTGGGAAAGATGGATGGATCCTCCAGAAGATTGAGTAGGTGCTGCTAATCCTGCTTTGCACCAGCCCTCAGTGACTCCAGATATGATTAGTAGACACCCTTAGCTTCCAAATGATACCAAGAGATCATATATGTACTTTGCAAATGATGTGTGTAGTGATCAAATCAAAACAGACTACTTGATACTTCACAAATCCAAGAAAACTTGCTATTTTGGTATTGACACCTGCTTAGAGTTATGCTCAGTATGACCAGTACACTTACAATTGGAAAAATTCCTTCTAGAGGTATTCTATTAGTTTAGTAAGCTACCATTTGCAAGTGGAATGAGATAAAATGATAAACTATACTCAGAGAAATCTCTTTAGCAAAATTATGGACATCCCCGACTTTTTAGGAAGTATGCAGACAAATACCAGTGAGCACTTCGACCGCAATTTCTCGCGATTGGCTGAACCAAGTTGCTTCAAACTTTGTATGTTTGTAGTATGCTTTGCGATGGATCTACCAAGCTTTGAATCACTTGATTTGGTGGAGTAGGCACTGAGATATGCCTCTTTGAAGTTGACAGACTTGAAGTGATACACTCAGAGAACACAGAAGTGATAGATGTAAATATATGTATTTATTCACATTGATGTACATTGCCATTGGCATGATAGACATTGCCAAATGGTACTCAGAGGTGTAGGCTATGGAGTAGATCTCACACACTCAAGGATAGATGAAATTAGCCTCGGGAGAATGGACTGTTGTACCGCGACTTTTCTAGATACATCTTATATATGAAGTGAGCAAGAAGTTGAATTCAAATTTGAATTCTTGGCTCCCTTCAATCTAGCATCTAAAAGTAAGGAGATATTCCCTCAATCACAAGTTCTAGTTTTCCACAAATCTATCAAGTAGGTGTATCCATAAGATTCCAAGTCATTTAGACTTTTACATGGGTAAAGTGGTAATAAATTAGAAGCATAAGTTCCTATGGTTCTTCTCACATCTTAAGTCTTCAAGAAAAAATCCAAGCCAAGTGTGTGGGCTTGCAAATTACACCAATAGTGTGGAAGGGGAGACAAGCTAAAAAAGAAGAAGAAGAAAATCAAAGACTAAAAGTGCTCAGTAACAAATGAGATTATAAAAGGAAAATGAACAACTCTCTGCCCAAAGCCCCGTAGGGGCACACATCAGGCAACAATGCCAAAGGCCCAGGTCCTGAGGAGTGGAATTAAAGAAAGATAACAACCAGAACATTTCATGGGAGGTTGCACACAGCTTCCTCATCCACTAGGAGCATGTAGTGAAGAGAAACAAGCTGAGGAGAGAGACAACACACAAAGGACTCTGCATCGGATAAGATAACCAATTATCTGAAGGTCCTAGGTGTCTCCTCGTCCACTAGATGCGTGCGGTGAGAAGAAATGGAACAGGTCCTGAAGGATGACAAACAAGATTCAGAAATAGGACCTTTAAAACGTAACGCTCTCTTAAAAGAGAGTAGAGGTCAGCAAATTAAGGCGTGCGGTGGCAGAAGGTAAACAGGCTCAAGACAATACAACGAGGGAAAGTATGTAAGTGATAAGGGCAGATCAAGGCCAATAAGTATCCATGAAGAAGTGCAAGAAGATATCTGGCAGAGCCTAATCCTTCCATTGATGGCATGCGCGGCAGCCCGACTTAATACAACAACACAGATTTGTGATGTACGGAATACCAAGGGGCAGACAGAAGCAAAGGACATACCTCGGATAAAGTAACAAATTGCCTAACAGTCCTTATCGCTTCTTCGACGACTTGTTGCGTGTATTCAGAAGCCTTAAACAAGCTATGAACAAGAATCAAAAGCCTGTCAAGGGATGACAGAGACAAAAAGGGGGAGAGTGTTGCAGAGCAAAGAGGCACAAAAGAGGAGCCCCAAATTTTTCAAAATTAACGGGCATATTTTTCTTCTTCAAAGTTTTAGGAAATTCCCTCAAGCTATGTAAAAAGGACCATTTTTAGGGCACATGTATATAAGTCACTTTGTGACTCTTTGTAAAGACTTTTTGCCATTTTGAAGAAGGAAAGCTTGAGAATTTTCGAATTTGTTTCTTTCCTGCAGATTTTCATCTTCTCTATGATCTTTTGTGTGTGTGAAGCTTGGAATGTGTGTGTAAGACTGTTGTCTACCCCTCCCCAATACTTTTGAGCTGCTGTAGTGTGAGTATGAGCAAGCATGAGTTGTGGGGTGAGTGTGTGTGTTTCCTACCATTCACTATTTCTATCATAACTTTGAAGCACGGTTGTCAGAATCGAGTGAAACCACCTAGAATAGGAGCATCTTGTCGAGAGCTTCGAAATGAACCTACTAGTGGCCATATTCAAAGTTTTGAACTGGGTGAAATCCTTGATTTAGTGAAAACTATTGTAAGTGGTATCGCGGCAAGCACTTTCAATAGTTAAGTGAGTTAGAGAGGTAGGTTAGTCTTTTCTCATGCATGCTAGCTGAACCACTTCATTTTCCATCATGTGTGCACACGTCCTCATACGTTTGGTTAGGTCGGTTTGTCAGATTGACAAATAAGCGTGTGTCAATTCCCCACTATATGCACTTGTGTGGCAAACGAGATTTAGTCTCCTTGGCATAAGTCCCTAAGGCTTTGTGACTTAGGTACACACTCCCTCTCTCTCGTTTTTTTCTCTAGCATGCATGCAGTCTCTCTTTCCAACTGAGAGTGGAAGGGGGGGGGGCATTTTCAAAGGAGATTGGGGGGTTCTATCAGATGGGGGATTTTTTTCCTGAAACTACTAGATCTTTTGGGGGAAGCCTCTATTGGTTTTGTGGTATGTCTACATAGGTGGAGTAGGGGGCAAGATATGCACATCCCAAGCAGAGCTAGGAGATGGCAATAATGAGTTCATTCTAAAGAGAGGTTTTTGATTGATAGAAAAAAGAGGGAGGATTTTGGCCACTAAATGTTTCTTGATCAAGGATGCTGGGCACTCTGATTTTGTAGTTGTTTACAAGTGGGATGATTGTGCCAATACTAAAGGTTGATGGATCCCCAATAACCTAAAGAAGCGATTGGGAAAATGAAACTTGGGCAGCTACATGTGCAGTATGCACTTTGGGGGGAATGATTATACAGGGGATGTTTCACGAGAAAAGGGGGATGTACAATTCCTGAGGGTTACCTTTGAAGACATGGCAGCTATGATGTGAAAGAAACAATCCTATTGCCACTACATCAAGGATAAACTAAACTGAAGGAAGTTGAAGGGTTTTCGTATGAAGAGAGTTGAATGGAAGTTGGAAGAGAGTAGAGGATTCAAGCATGCATAATTTTCTTCTATCGAGTCTTCATGAAGCCTATTGCATCTTGTGAAGTGGCACTAAGGGAGCTTTCCTTTGCCATTGTTCCCTACCTATACATTGTTGTTGTAGCCACACCATGTTTGGCAAATGTAAAACAGAGAAAATAAGTCCTCGATGCACACCTCATAGTCTTTTTATTGTTGTGCCTATAAGCACTCTCGGAGAATCATGAAAAAAAACTATGATCTCATCAGTTTTAGTTATAGGCAATATGCGCAGATCAGCCTACATTCACTAAATTCTGCGAAAGTTGTTGGGAGGGAAGCTTGTGTCTCTTCGCGAAGTAGTTTTTCTCTCATGCAAATACAAGATGTCCTCCTATGTGTTAAGTAGACACTAAAAGGTTTTTTGAGTGTCCTAATGGTTGAACGATGCTTAAAAACGTTGTGGAAGCCTAATGATCGATAGGGTTTATCATGTTGGAAATGTGAAATGATCACCTTTGGACTAAGAAAAAATTACCACGGAATTGATGTTTGTTTGATGCACATTAAGATGAATTAAAGGTGCTTTGTAGGCATTGCTCGAGGTAAATGGTTGCACTTGTTTGAATCCTAAATTTGAACTTAATCCTAAATTTGAACTTGGAAAATGACAAGCAGGTATATTTGCTACGAAGTTTTGTTCTTACTTTCTACTTGCTACTTGTGTCTGCAATATCCTAAGTTTGCCTCATCTAGATGGAATTGAAGAGTTTCAGACAACATTTAAGGTGAATCCGATAATGTGGAAGCATCATATCATCTGATGGAAGTGTTTTGAGACATTGCAAGGCATTAGTACATTGTAGATATGTACCCAATAGTTCTCTCTATTTGACTAAGCCATGGGATATGCTAACGGCACTTAACCAACACCATAACACTTCTATGGGACCTTTAATTTCTGTAACACCCTTATCTCCACTGTTTCATGTGAAACCAACATACTCACTAAACAGTGAGGAGATGAGAACGTATGTAGTTACAAAGGATGTTGTAAAAGGAATTCTTGAATGAAGAGGCAATCGGTGAAGTGTTTGAGGTGCAAATTAGAATTTGCACTTAACCCCAAATTTAGAGCCAGGAAAACCAATAGTCACTAGGCTATTAAAGTCAGTGTTGCTTCAAGTCTTGAACTATTAATCTAGAGGAGACTCTGTTATTATTTAGAGGTGAAATATGGAAAGCAATGTTGCTTGATTTTTGTCTCAACCAGGAATGCTATCATGAACTGAAATACAAAAACTACCATGTTTCCCATTCAAATAGAACACAAAACATGGTAGTTTCATATTGCCTTGAACAATTGAATGGTTATATTCAGCTTAGCACGCCATTGTTTGTAGCCGGATGTTGGATTTGGACCCACATTTGCTTTGCATGATGAAACTAGCACTTAGAAGAGGGTCCTAGCAAAAGCCACCTAAATGAAGAGACTTAGCATTTAAAAGTGATGGGCTGTCTCTTGATATAATGGCAAGAATGTTGGGAAAGATGTATGGATTCTCCAGAAGATTGAGTAGGTGCTGCTAATCCTGCTTTGCACCAGCCCTCAGTGACTCCAGATATGATTAGTAGACACCCTTAGCTTCCAAATGATTCCAAGAGATCATATGTGTACTTTGCAAATGATGTGTGTAGTGATCAAATCAAAACAGACTACTTGATACTTCACAAATCCAAGAAAACTTGCTATTTTGGTATTGACACCTGCTCAGAGTTATGCTTAGTATGACCATTACACTTACAATTGGAAAAATTCCTTCTAGAGGTATTCTATTAGCTTAGTAAGCTACCATTTGCAAGTGGAATGAGATAAAATGATAAACTATACTCAGAGAAATCTCTTTAGCAAAATTATGGACATCCCCAACTTTTTAGGAAGTATGCAGACAAATACTAGTGAGCACTTCGACCGCAATTTCTCGAGATTGGCTGAACCAAGTTGCTTCAACCTTTGTATGCTTGTAGTATGATTTGAGCTGGATCTACCAAGCTTTGAATCACTTGATTTGGTGGAGTAGGCACTGAGATATACCTCTTTGAAGTTGACAGACTTGAAGTGATATACTCAGAGAACACAGAAGTGATAGATGTAGATATATGTATTAATTCACATTGATGTACATTGCCATTGGCATGATAGACATTGCCAAATGGTACTCAGAGGTGTAGGCTATGGAGTAGAGCTCACACACTCAAGGATAGATGAAATTAGCCTCGGGAGAATGGACTGTTGTACCGCGACTTTTCTAGATACATCTTATATATGAAGTGAGCAAGAAGTTGAATTCAAATTTGAATTCTTGGCTCCCTTCAATCTAGCATCTAAAAGTAAGGAGATATTCCCTCAATCACAAGTTCTAGTTTTCCACGAATCTATCAAGTAGGTGTATCCATAAGATTCCAAGTCATTTAGACTTTTACATGGGTAAAGTGGTAATAAATTAGAAGCATAAGTTCCTATGGTTCTTCTCACATCTTAAGTCTTCAAGAACAAATCCAAGCCAAGTGTGTGGGCTTGCAAATTACACCAACAAAGACCACGATATGAAAAAAAGGGAAAGTTGTGTCGAAGCTGATTTGATTGGAGCACTATAATTTCTTAATTGACTAATAGAGGAATTCCAATGGAAGTTTGAAGAGAAACATGAAAGCAACTTAGAGCTGAGTGGATATGTATGAACTACTAGTTTGCTCTCGCGAATAAGAATAGTGGGTATGTTAAAGTCATGCCTATGCTAAAACTATGGGAAGAGAGACGAGGTATATAACTTGATTATGCCCTGCTCCACATACAAGACTTGGCTATAAAGTTTTCCTCAAGAATTTGTTTGAATATACCAGATTCACATGATGAAGGACATGTGAGGATTCTACTATAATTGCATAAGCTTCAATAGATGCATTGGAATTGGAGCACTAAATGGATGCCTAAATTTCTCTCCATTTCATGTGTTCAATTAAGCTCTCTCAAGCTGAGTGTGTTCAATTATTTAGTCCTCCTTGTCATAAACTTTCTGACATACCTTGTGAATCCAATGTGAACAAGGGGGTGAGTAAATCATAGAGCTAGCATATGCTACTTTCTAATAGTAGTGGAACAAAAAGGAGATTAAGAGGTGAGAGGAAAAAAATTTTAAAAACCTATCAATACATATTGCACAAACTAAGGAGTGAGTAAGCATTTGGTGATCCTACTAGGGATATATTGCTAGTCTCTTGGATTACTAGCATGGTGTCTTCTTGGTTTTATGGCACTTACTTTGTGAGATGGAAAACTCAGATGTGGCATACATTGGTTCATGCAAGATTATACATGTATGTGCATAGAGATGCACACAGGCCTCTTGACATGCCCAACCATGTATGGATGAATATGGATGCATTGGCCAACTCCACTATCCGATTACATCTTGTGGATTCTATATAAAAGTTTGTGATGTATGGCGATATGAGTAGTGCATTATGGTAGAGGCTACATGATGTGTATGTGAGTCTATTGACTCATGTGAGATGTAGATCACATTGACAGCTTTGATGTTGGTACTGTGTTCATGAGGGCCATACTTGACGACATTGATGTAGGTGGATGCGATGATGACATTAGAGATATGCACATGATGTGGGTCAGGTAGTGGTTTCAAGAGAGTATATGGTAGTTGATTATGCTAGTGATGGTGATATCACTTTCTCTTATGGTTCATCTAAGGATTCCTCTTGTTCATTGGATGGCACACATATGGCTTGGTTGCTTGTTGCATTAGCCACTTTTCATGTTACTCCACATTGTGAGTGGTTTTGCAGACTCTCGCACGAGAGTCATGGATGTGTGTACATGCTTGATGGTACAACATATGACATTGAAGGTGCAAGAGATGTATCCCTTATGCTACCTAGTGGAGCATCACTTATACTCAAACATGTCCATTATGTGCCTCCATTCACTATGAGCTTGATTTCAATTAGCTTGTTATAGGAGAGCAGATGTTATGCATTCCTTGGTAAGCATCATTTTCAATTGTAGTTAGGATATCTTATGCTTGTTAAAGGTGTTAGGATTGGGCACATGTATCAACTCTAGATACTCCATGTGAGAGACAATCTCATCTTAGTGGGAGTTCAACCTTATGTGCAATGTGAGACTCGCCATGTCTCATTTTGTCTACCTACATATAGGCCTATTGACATTCATGATGCACATGTATGGTAGGATTTAGATGCTCAAATGGATGCACATGTAGAGCATGTTTTGGATGCTTGTGATGCTTATATAGAGCATGATTTTGTTGATCATGTGGATGTGCATATGGATCACACTTTGGCTGATCATTTGGATGCTTTCGAGAATGAAGTTGATGCTCATGTAGAGCATTGTGATGATACTCAGTTAGAGTTAGATCATCAGATGGATCTTGGTATTGGTGTTTTGTAGTTAACTCATGTTGGAGCATGATGATACAGTTGGTGTGGGAGATCAAGATAACTCTTATGATACACAATGTATGGTAGAGCATATTAGCTCTCAAGATGCACAACTAGATACATCCTCTGTTGATAGGATGGCTGATTTTGATGTTGAGTGAGTCCTAAGTTATGCAGTCATTCTTGGATTCACTCATACCAGATGTTGACATAGATATGTCAGGACATGTTGGTCTTGATGATGGTGCTTTGGATGCCTTGGATACAGGCATGACTGACATGCTTAGGTTAGCAAGGATAACACATGTTTTGTTAGCATTTGGGAATCTGATGTGTGAGTTATTATGCTTGAGACTAGATATTGTAGTTTCTATTGGAGCATTTGCACTTGGAGTTTTCATTTGTTCGATGATTGACACAAGCATAGAGTGAGTGGGAGATTTGCAAGAGCCTCATCAATTCTTGCATTAGTCAGATGTGATCTCTATTGTTATTCATATGAGTCTAGATCACTTTGAGGTGCATGGATACACTTTGTTTGAGGTAGTTGGTGTAGGATGATTGTTATGGGTTGAGATCTGGACTCTTCATGTACATTATTGTATAGTCCTACATTATTCTTTGTATGTGTTACCACTTACAATCACATTGACCCTTATATACATATATACATATATATATATATACACACATACACACACACACACACACATATATATATATATATATATATATATATATATATATATATATATATATATATATATATATATATATATATATATATATATATATATATATATATATATATATATATAATGATCTCTCTAAGGCCAATGCTATATATATATATATATATATATATATATATATATATATATATATATATATATATATATATATATATATATATATATATATATACACACATAGCATTGGCATTAGAGAGATCATTATATGGGTTTCGAAGGTCCCACGCATTTGTGTGTATCTCTCCTCTCCTATGTCTCCCTCCATCTCCTCCTTGATCCTCTTGTTCGCCACACCAAAGCCCTTCAATTAGCTTTCTTGTAATAGTGACAACATAGAGTACCTTGCTTAGAATTTTTGTCTTTCCATTGGAAGCCTTGACATTACCAATCTTCTCCACACTATAGTTTGTGTGATCCCCTGTTTGAACTTCGTTTCTATGCTTTGGACTTTCGAAATAAGATAACAGAGCTATGTTTCATGTAACATGATTTGAACATCTTGAATCTATGTAGAATAAATGATCATATTCTTTATCTTCCTTATTGCTTAGATTCATCAAAAGCAGTGAGTCTTCATGTTGTTGATCAAAATAACTTTTGTATTCCCTTTTGTTATGGACTCTATTGTTATTGTTGAAGTTGTGTCCACCTCTACCTCTATTATTGCCATATCCACCTCTTCTAGTTCCTTTCTAGGTAGTTCCATTGAACGAGAAATTTTGTGTGATGTGGCTGGTCTTATCACATATGGCACAAGGTTGAACATTTTGGACTTTGGTTTTGTTGTGCTTTGGTCCTTTCTTCTTTCTTTTCCACTTGTTGTTGCTTGAAAAGTTGGCTTGGGAAGTCTCATCTTCATCATCTTCCTTCTTCTTGCCTTTTAGCTTCTTGTCCATCTTATCTACATATAGGGCACCAGTTGAATAGCCATGATACAATTTACCTTCCTTTATGTTATTGTTGGCATCTTGATTGAAGATTTGTCCAAGGAATATTTTGAAATATGGGGTTTGTACATCCATGATGAGATCATAAGTTGTGGTGAAGAATTACCATTTCTTATCACTTATAATTCCACTTATAATTTGCCTCATGATGGGCTCTTCTTCAATCAGCTCTCCAATGCAAGCTAACTCATCTGCAACCTCCTTGACCTTGGTAATAAGATTTGTGATAGTCTTGCATCCTCTAATATGTGGTAATAGAAAATCAAAGATAGAGTTTATTATGTATGAACTTGCTTGATCATCCCTTACACACCAAATTATGAGCTTACCTCTCTCCTCTTTTGTAGGTCCTCCTCTGGATCTTGGAGTAGGCATAGCTTAATCACCTGCTAGGATTCCATAAAGATTTGTACCTTGCAAATAGGCCTCCATTCTGCAAGATACATGGTTGTATCTATCAAGATTCTCAATTATTGAGCAAAAGCCATCACCCAGCATGATCTCACTCTGATACCACTTAGAGAACTTGGAGAAGCTTGTAGGAGGTAGAAAAGTGAGTTGTAAAGTGAAGAAGTTTGGTCCTGCCAACCAGCACAAGATCAACCCTTACACTTATGGAGAGTAAAATAGAAATTATGGGCATGTTATTAGTGCATCAAAATACGCTCTGTAATTTGGAGGATCAAGGAGAAAGAGTTGATACAAAACAGATATGTTTGCACACTGACTAGCTCAAAGAACTTGCTATCTTTGAATGAAATGATCAACTTCAAATGCTCATAATAGTAAACATGATTAAAATTGGAAAAAATCCTTTTGGAGGAATGATACACATATGGTTGAGTTTCTAAAACGCACGAGTACAAGTAATAAGCAAAATATGGTTCTGGAATGAACTTAACATGCAAAAGAGGTACCCCCTATTTTTCAAGGCTGTGCAAAGATAGACCTCAAGCTAGTAACATTGTGATTTCTCCAAATGTACAAAACCAAATGATTTTCAAATTCGTACACATAAAATACACAATAATATATTTTCATTGAATTCTCTATCATCCAATTTGGAGCTTTGTTGAGAGAGAAACAACCTCTTCACGTTCACTATTGTTGAAGAAAATGGTGTAGAGAAATTAATGAGCAACACAATGATGACCCAAAGTGTATGTATATTGCTTCAATTTATTGTAAAATGGTTATGAAGTCTTTATATAGACTATTAAATTGTTCCAAGACTTCTACAAGTAGTAATTTTGAACCTACAAATGCTAAGTATCTAGATGTGCTTCTTCCATCATCCTTTGCTCTTGCCCAATTTGCATCTGAATATATTTTGATATCCAAATGAGTAAGGATAGTAGATACCTTCATTAAGTGTCTCTTTGAGGTACTTGAGTACTTTCTTTGTAGCATCCATGTGTGGCCTTCTAGGTGAGTGCATGAACTGACTAAGCACTCCCACACTATATGATATGTCTGGTCTTGTTTGACTAACATATATCAGGCTACCAACTAAGCTTTGCTACTCTTTAGGATCATCAATCTGCTCACCTTCATAAAACTTGGTTTATGATTTAATTCCAAAGGTGTACCTACAAGCTTGGTGTTTTCCAAATTGAATTTGTGAATTAGATCTTTAATGTATCTTCTCTGAGCTAGATACATCCCTTCATCTATATAAATCACTTGCATACCTAAGAAATATGCGAGCTCACCTAAGTCAGTGATTTTGAACTCCTCTTGCATGCATCTCTTGGCCTTTTGAATGACATTCAGACCATCACCTATCACAATAATGTCATCTACATATACAAATAGATAGATAACCTCATTGTGATCCCTTTTTATGAATAAAGAATGATAAAAAATGCTAGGTTTGAACCCTTGATCTTGACGGTTTGTAACCAACTTGTAATTCCAATCTCTAGGAGCTTGTTTCAATCCATACAATACTTTTTGAAGTATGTAAACATAACATGTATGATGAGGGTTTTCAAAACTTGGTGGTCGTTACATGTATACCTCTTCACTTATCCAACCATTTAGGAATGCATTTTTCACATCAAGTTGGAGTCTCCAATTTTTTACAACAGCTACACTTATCGATGTTTTGATTCTAGTCATCTTTGCAACTAGTGAGAATGTTTCCTCATAGTCTATACCATGCATTTGTGAGCATCTTTTGGCAACTAATCTTGCATTGTACATGAAAATAGATCAATTTGAGTTTTTTTTTTTACTTTATATACCCATATACAACTAATTTCGTTTTGATTGAGTGACGTTGGAACGAAATCCCAAGTGTCCATCTCCTTGAATGCATCTATTTCTTCTTTCATGGCCTTTTCCTAATTAGGGTTTCCCTTTTCCTCTTCATAGGTTGAGGGTTCTTCTAGAATTGAGTCCCTTGTCGAGTATATGGAATGCTTTGTAACAAATGTGGGGAATCATATACATATCTTTTTGGTTGTCTTTTCTCCCTTGTTGACCTTCTAGGTGCTTGATTGGAGCATTCTCCAAACTCTTACATCTTTTCTTTGCCTTTTGACTTCCATATCTTGTAATCATTTTCCCTGTCATCTTGGTCATCTGTATCACTTCTTGGATTTTAGACCTATGTATCATATAGAACTAACTAACAAAGAAGAAACATGTTATCTTGGTCATCATCTATATCACTTCTTGGATCTTAGACGTATGTATCATCTCTATCGTGTAGAACTAACTAACAAAGAAGAAACACGTCTGAAGCCATGAGTTGCAACACAAGAAGAGAGTTTGTTCTATTAACATATGCCATATTTATACAAATGTGAGACCTTAAAGTCTCGTCTCACCAACACTTCCATCCACCTCCAATATAGCCTTAGGTTTGGCTTTAAATCATGTGAAAATGTGCCCCTAACACTGGCACGCATGATGGACTTGAACTACCACTATCCCTTGATTGGTACTACCCCCTCAAAGAGATGAAAATTACATGGAAACCATTTATAGGCTCGGAACCTTTATACAACATGTCATATAAGAAAGAAAGGCGGAGGCACATTACTTTTCTAAGCCTTCTCCGAAAAGTGCTTCAATCTATGAGCCTCCACATCTCTTGTGCATGAGGTCACCAATTCATCACATTCACTAAAACTAAAACAAAGTTTTGAAAAATAAGAACTCAATCCATAGAAAATCTCCATGTAGATCTCCATCGTGCTGCTAAAGTGCTGGTACCTCCCTTGGGATAGAGTGGTCCAACTCCAACAACATATCCAATGCTAGTAGCTACTTGTCAAGCAAGAAATATATGTGCACACATTATCATGCTCTACCCTTATGAACAAGGCTTGCAAACCAAAGTGCATGGTCAAGCCATGGTATGGAGTGCAAACAATGCCCATAACATATCCACATTAGTGGAAACCAAACCCATCAAATGTGACAATTGATCTAAGGATGACCAAACCTTCTTTTTCTTGTTAATGAGATCAACCTAACTATCATTTTTTGTCATAATAGAACATAGGCCTTTCTAAGTCTCCCATTTCCTTTCATCTTGACTATTCACATCTCTTTTAAAGAAATGTCTTTCCTTCTTCCTATTCATTAAAACTTGTTGTAAAATCTCTTAAGACTCACCATACTTCTTAACAACCAAAGATACATGGACACCATGACAACCAATATAATTTAGAAGATCTTCTATTTTTTTGAAATTCTACTATAGACCTCTCTAGTGGTTTCATTGCAAATGTATATTCAGCATGCAGATTCAAAATCCTCTCAAAGATCCTCATGAAGGCATGCAGAGTAAAAAAGTGAACATTGACCAATGGAAATGAAAAAATAGGGTTTCAATCATTGGTTGTTTTTTCACGATTCAAATGGACACCTCAAAAGATAGATCTCCCATTCCCTACTATTCCATGAATCTGTGTCACTAATCTCTTTAGAGCCACTAATTCTCATCAATGCCCTTGCACATTAGACAGTTCCTTAGATCCTTTGCAACCTTGTGTACAATATGGGCAAGGATAGACAGAAGATGCTCCTTGTTTACAACATAGCATGCATTTTATACTCTTAACATTGAGTCAACACAAATTCCATTCTACCCCAAATTCACATATACCATCTACAAAAATATTTTGCCCATGTATTTGAGAAGAGATTACTTCTATAATCCATGGAGTCCTACTAAAAATCCACAAAATAACATTGTTTGTTTTTTAGGAACTTCTATAGCACCTAACCACCAAATATATCTCCCTCATTGGACATTGTAAGTAAAATGGAAAGTGGATCCTAAATTTTTATCACCCATTGCATGGTCCATAACTTCATTAATTAGTGCCACACTCAATCTTTTCGATCACCAACCCTTTATAATCTGGCACTCATCAAGCTTTAGTATGAACTTTAAATTAACATTACAGTATGCACAAAAGAGAAAACATTACCTTAATTTAACACTTGAATGTAATAAAACATCAACACCATATAAAATGTAGTAGGGGTACCTTTGATTGTTGAACTATAAAAGTGAACCATTTCTTGTTGAAGCTTCCGAAGATCCACAATATATTTTTTAATTTAGTGTAAGTAAATCCTTGTGTAGATCGGTTCTTTAATTGCTTCTTGGGAATATTTGAATGATAAATGGAGGTAGGCATAGTGTCTTCTATGAATAAATATGTCCAATTGTATGAGCCAAATCCTCATGAAAAGTTTTTTTTCTTGATAGGCACTTTATATGGGCATGTAAATATACTTTGAGAAATACCTTGTGCTTGTAAGGCTTGCTTCACAAAGTTGTATGTTGTAGTATACCCATTTCTACTAATGCCCACTTTGTCACATATTGCCTACATATCTTGCACTTTGATAAGGTTTTTTAACTTCTTCGAGAATTCATCTTGAAAAACAACTCTAATGCACTTTCCTATGGGTGTCTCTATAATAGAACTCATTTTCTTACTATTTCTAGAACTATTCATCAACTTGAACTGGTCTTCTGTTGTCGATCAAGCACTTATGTCTTGAATAAATGACCTACACAATGAAAGATTTGATTTCAAACCTTCATTAAAACAAATACTCACCTTGTTGCATAAACATGCCATTTATGTGCTCCACCACATATTAAAAGAGCTTCAAATGATGATAATGCTCTTTTCCCATACCTCATACCAAGTCGAGTGTCTTTCAGCTACTCGAGATTTGCATTTAACTTTACAATTATGCTTTCCTTTGCTTCCATATCCTATTCAAACTCTGAAAGTTGTTTTTGTAAAGATATGACTTTTCTTTCTAAAGTGACCACCCAAATATGATGGAGTTGATATTGTTGGAACCAATACTTAGCAGTAGCATGTGAATGTGTAGATAATTGCTTGCAATAACCTAATAGTTCAAATTCACCCAGACCAATGAGCCATAGTAAAGTTAAGAGGTTATGGAACATTGGATGGTAAGAAGATATTGGATCATGTGGATATAGTGAACCATGAGTCCAAAGATCGATAATTTTTTCTTCAGTTGAACAAAATTCATTTTGAGAGTCCACATCATTGTTGCACTATGTATTTGGAGCAACCTCTCTAGGCACATGAAGGTGGATACTTGTGATGGGGGATGATTGTTGGAACATCAAGCTTACACTATGCTTGAGGTGGATTCGATCTACATGAAAGGCTATCACATTGAAAGAATATCCGTTGGAGAGTTCTTTTTCTTATGCTCACTTATTGTATTTTTTTCTTTTAAAGAATTTTTCATGGATCTTTTGCCATCGTAAAAAACTTGAGCTTTAAACATGTAAAAGTAGAAAGATAGAGCCCAAATCCCATGAATTTGTGGTGGTTGATTTGCATTCAATTAAACAATCAATCACCTAAAAGTAGATCAAACTAGATCTTCACTTTTCCTAGATTGTAGGAAAGTGAATTGATTCCCTCCAACAACCATCCCCACCTTCATTTGAATTCAAAATCCACTTGTAGAAATTGTGGAGCACTCTTAGAGTATATATAAAGACTTGAAATCACTTTTACAATACATGGAAGCAATATACATACACTTGTGACCATCATTGTCTTGCTCCTTCAATTCTCTGCATCATCTTCTTCACCAACAGTAATCTTGCAGAGGATGCTGCTCTCTCTACAGAGCTCCGAATTGAGTGTTAGATGGCTCATTTGAAAGGTGTCTAGTTTATGCCTATAAATTGTTATAGCATTTCGTTCAGTAGATTGGGAGAAATCTCATTTTTTCTATCTCAGGGTCAATCTCTACGTATTCCTAAAAAATAGGAGGTACCACCGTTGAGTTTCTGATTCATTCCTATAGCATAGTTTGCTTATTCTTTATACTCTTGTGCATTATATACACTCAACCCTATGTGTATCACTCCCATAAAAGGATTTTTTCCAATTGTAATCACGCTGGTCGCTATGGGCATTTGAAATTATTGTCTCTTCCATAGATAGTAAGTTTTTTGAGCTAGTCGACGTGCGAACCTATCTGTTTTGTATCGACTCTTTCTCCTTGATGCTCCAAAGTACATAGTGCATTTCTTTGCACTTATCGCATGCCTATAAGGTCTTTTTGAGTCTCCATAAGCTCAAGGGCTGGTCTTGTGCTAGTATGCTGGGAGAACCACCCTATACAAAACAGGCTACCTGCTTGCAATACTCTCTGCCGATGTGTAGAGATATACCTTCACAAAGTTGGAAATTTCTCACGACTCACTTAGTCAAATAACTTGAAACTTTGGCAAAGTTCAGGGCACTATATGAGAGATGAAATGAAGCTTGAAATCAATGGAAATGAATACAATGAGAGACCAAACAATACTCTGCAATCTTGTACAATGCGATTTGGAAAAGCCTAACTACACCTCTAGATAGAGAGGAGCGAAATCATGAGAAAATGAGGTAAGCAAGCAAGGGGGCTGCTTTTGGAGTTTATCTCTTCACTTACTAAGTGTGGAACTCATGGAATGCATAAATGGAAAGAAAAAAATGCAAGATAATGCTTATATAGAGTTTTACTTTTCCTACAATCTAGTTAACCACCCACAAATCAATGTAGGTGCACTTTTTGGTGGTTGATTTGATGAGATTTGAATTTGATTGAGTTTGGTGGAGCTTCTAACTTTATTCCATGGATTTGGGTTCTCCTTTTTTATTGTTCCACTTGCAAAACTCATGGTTGAGCCCTTTGCATGATTGAGACTTGATTTTCAACACTCCCCCTCAAGTCTCAATGCCTAGGTCCTTCATTCCGATGCATGCCTTGAAGTTTTGTAGCTTTACTCCATCCAATGCTTTGGTAAACATATCTGCATATTGGTCCTTTGTATTGACATGCTCCACCTTGACATCCTTTGACATGGTCTTCTCTCTAATAAAGTGGTAATGCACTTCTATATGCTTTGACCTTGCATGGAACACCGGATTTCGAGCCAAGCATATGCTACTTATGTTGTCACAAAAAATAGGTACTTGCTTAACCTACAAATCAAGATCAATAAACAACTTCTTGAGCCACATAAGCTCACATGAGACTTGTGCTAAGCCTCTATAATCAGCTTCAGTCGATGAGAGAGCCACTATTGTTTGTTTCTTTGACATCCATGATATGTTCTTCTTCCCTATCATGATAAAATATCCACTAGTGCTCCTCCTGTCATCTTTGGAACCTGGCCAATCAACATCCCAATAAGCTTTGGTTCCAAGGTCTTGGGGCCTGCTTGAGTCCATAAAGAGCCTTGTTTAGCCTACATACATGATGTGGAAACCTCTCATCTTCAAAGCCTTTGGGGTGCTTCATGAAGACTACCTCTTCAAGCTCTCCATTTAGGAAAGCATTCTTCACATCCAACTGGTACATCTTCCAACCTTTTGAGGGTAAAATTGCAATCAAACTTCTGATGGTAGACATTCTAACTACTTGAATGAATGTTTCCTCAAATGCTATGCCACTTTTTGAGCACAACCTTTGGCAAACAACCTTGCTTTATACCTAGAGATGCTCCCATCTGCATGCCTCTTTACATTGTACACCCATTTGTTTCCAATGACTTTCATGTCCTTTGTTCTTGGTACCAATGACCAAGTATCATTTTCTTCAAGTGCTTTGACTTCCTCCTCCATGGCTTGAATCCATTCCCTATGCTTATTTTCTTCTTCAAAAAAGTTAGGTTCTTCACAAGCTATAACTTGACTCATGTAGGCATAGTGTCTTGCAATGAATGAATCATAAGTTAACCTTTGAATAGGGTACTTAACCATATTGGATGAACTTACCTCACCATTAGGTGGTAGGATCTCCTCCTCCTTGGTTTAGATGTTTTAAATCCTGAAGTTTCTAATTTTTCCATTTCTTCATCACTTATAGATTCCATGTCTACCCATTGATGGTCTTTGTCATTTGCCTTTTCCTTTTGTTTGCTACTTCCTTCACTTGAATGAGCTTCATTCCTTGTACTTCCATGCCAAGTCTTGAGATATGCGAACATAACACACACACAACCAAATACTTTGAGATGTGAAAGATTGGGTTTCTTACCACACCAAGCTTCATAAGGTGTAACTCCATGTACTCCTAAGGTTGGACACCTATTCATAATGTATATGGATATATTTTTTGGATCAGCCCAATAAGAGTTAGGAACATTCATTTCATTTAACAACGCTCTGGCCACATCTGCTATGTTTCTATTCTTCTTCTTTGCCACCCCATTTTGTTGAGGTGTATACCCCCAAGTGAATTGCCTTTTGATGCCATGGTCATGTAGAAAATTTGAAAATTCATTTAAAAAATACTCTCCCCTTCCATCTGATCTGAGAGTCGTTATATACTTCCTTGTTTCCTTCTCCACTAGCTTTTTGAACCTCTTGAAGTGGTAAAACACCTCTGACTTTGACTTCATGCAATACATCCAAAAAAAACTTGATTGATCATCTATAAATGTGAAAAAAATATCTATTACCTCCAATGGATGTCTCCCTTGTAGGTCCACATACACCTGTGTGTATGAGATTCAACACTTCATTGCTCACATGTGCTCCCTTGAATGGCAATCTACTTTGTTTCCCTAATTGACAAGCTTGGCACAAATTTTGCATATTCTAAGATGTAAGATCAGGTAGACCACTCACCAAGCCCTTCCTCTGCATGTCTTTCATCCTTTGTAAGTTTATGTTTCCAATTCTTTTATGCCATAAGCCGATTTTTGCAATATGTTTATTTCCAACTTACAAGTAGACAATGTGAGGGGTTGATGGCTTTACCTCCATGGTGAAGAGTCTTCCTTGATTCTTTCCTTTTGCTATGAGCTTTTCGTCCTAAATGGGGTCTTCAACAAAACATCCTTGATCATTAAACCTCACCTCATAACCTCTTTCAACCATTGACCTACTGAAACCAAGTTCTTTGTGATGGTTGGTGTTATAACTTATGGAATATGTTGAACAATGCATTGTTGGAGTGTAACATGGAATATGTTGGCCAATGCATTGTTGGATTGTAACATGGAATATGTTGGCCAATGCATTGTTGGATTGTAACATGGAATATGTTGGCCAATGCATTGTTGGATTGTAACATGGAATATGTTGAACAATGCATTGTTGGAGTGTTAAATTATTATTGAACAATGCATTGTTAAAGTGTTATATTATTAATGTATTAATGTGTTTTTGATGTTTTTGATATAGCAGTTGAAGGTTCGTGAGGAGCATGAAAAGCGTGAAAGGGCAGATCTCAATAATCCGAATAATTATTATGCGTAGAAGGTTCTATTGTTAGAAACAGTTAGAAAAGTAATGGTTAGAATAAGGGTCATTGTAGACCGCAATTTCTGTTATTGAAAGCAATGGCTTTCTGTAAAAGTTACCAACTTTTAGTTTCACGCCTGCTTTCCGAAGCCGCTCTCATGTAACCACTCTTTTCGATGTAATCAAAAGTTCCTATAAATACATGCACTCTGTGGACTGTCGAAACATAGTGCATGGGGGGAGATTGCACCCAATCTGTGTTCTGTGTCGTCTCTTGTTGCATCTATTCTTCTATGTGTTTTCTGCGTTCGTAACCTCTGTTTGAGCGTGAGCAAGATTCTGACAACAGTTGGCACATGCAACACATCCTTCAACACCTTGGAGCTTTGAGATCCATTTAATGCAACATCTCCCATATGTGCAATCTTGTGCTCAGTGTCATCCCCTATCTCTACATGTCCTTGAGTGATGGGTGAGTGTAAATTAAATAAAAAATATTTATTTCAACTCATATGGTTGCTACAACCACTATCAATGTGCCATGTAAAATCGGAATTGACTCTTTCACTTGACCCATACATCATATGAAAGTTCTCATTTTCTGAATTGATATATGCTCAACGATTTGAACTTTTCTCTACACTAGTACAGAGAATTAAAATGAAATTTTGTAGACTTATAGTAGACTATAAGAGCTACCAAAAGGCTTTAAATCATCCAAAATGGATATTCCAGCTAGGAGAACCATCCTGTACAAAACAGGCTACCTGTTTGCAACACTCTCTGCCTATGTGCAGAGATATACCTTCACAAAGTTGGCAATTTCTCACAACTCACTCGATCAAATAACTTGAAACTTTGGCAAAGTTTAGGGAACAATATCAAAGACCAAATGAAGCTTTAAATCAATGAAAATTATTATGTTGAGAGAGCAAACAATTCTCTCCAATCTAGTACAATCAGATTTGGAAAAGCCTAACTACACCTCTAGATAGAGCGGAGCGAAATCATGAGAAAATGAGGTAAGAAAGCAAGGGGGCTGCTTGCTGGAGTTTATGACTTAACTAAGTGGGAAACACATGGAATGCATACAACTCCAGAAACAAAGGTAGGATGATGCTTATATAGAGTTTTCACATGCATACACATGTATATGCTTACATACACGCATGCATACACACATATACATACAAAAACACACACACACACATACACATATACACACACATAAAGTCACATACACACATATATATATACACATGCATACACACATACACATACACACACATATACATACACACAAATACACACATACACACACACACACACACAAATACACATATACACATATACACATATACACATATACACATATACACATATACACATATACACATATACACATATACACATATACACATACACACATATACACACATACACATACATACACATACATAGATCATGCACATATACATATATACATAGACATAGACTCACATGCATAAATACACACATATGCATACACATGCATATGCATACAGACATATACACATGCATAAACACACATACACACACATATGCAAACACACATATACATACACACACACACACATGTATATGCACACACATACACACTTACATACAAATGCATACACACACATACACACACATATACATAAACACATATACACTTATACACATACACACACAAATACACTCATAAGAATACAAACACATACATGCATATACACATATGCATACATACATACACACATGCATACACACATATACACATACACACACATGCATACACAGACATCAACACATACACACACATACACACACATAAAGGCACATACACACATATACATACACATGCATACACACACATACACATACCCACACATATACATACACACATTCACACCCATACACACACACATTCACATATACACATATACATACACACACATACACATATACACACATATATACAATCACCTGCATACATACACACACATATATGAATAAACATGCATACATACACACACATATATGAATAAACATGCATACATACACAAACTTTTCATAGGCATGCATACATACACACATGCATACACACATATACACATACACACACATGCATACACATGCATACATACACACATATGCAAACACATGCATACACGCATACACACATACACACATAAATATACACATACACATACACTTACACATACACATACACATACACATACACATACACATACACATACACATACACATACACATACACATACACATACACATACACATACACATACACATACACATACACATACACATACACATACACATACACATACACATACACATACACATACACATACACATACACATACACATACACATACACATACACATACACATACACATACACATACACATACACATACACATACACATACACATACACATACACATACACATACACATACACATACACATACACATACACATACACATACACATACACATACACATACATACACACACATACATATACATGCATACACACATACACACATACACACGCACACTCATGCATACACATGCATACAAGCACATACACATACACATACATGAACATAGAGACACACACATACACATATACATGCACATACACATACACACACATGCATACACATGCATACACACTCATACACACCTACATACACTTATACACACACATACAGTCACATACACATATATAAACACATGCATGCACACACATACACAGATACATACAAAGACATACACACACATGTACCTACAGACACATAGACACAGGCACATATACACACAAACATACACACACATAAACTCACATGCATACATACACACTTACACATACATATGCATACATACACACATGCATACATACATAGACACATGCATATGCCCATGCATACATACACATACACACATATAAATACACATACACATATACACAAAAAATACACTCATATAAAGGTATATATGTACATACACATGTGTACATACACATACATACACACAGATACATACACATACACACACATATACATACACACATATATGCACACACATACAATCACATACACACATATGCATACACACACATATACATGCATGCACATACACACACATACATGCATACACACATACACATACACACACATACATACATACACATACACACAAATACAAACATATATACACACATACACATACATATACAAACATAGCAAACACAAACATTCACATACACACATACATATACAAACACATGTAAAACCACTCATACACACATATACACATACACACACATCTACATACATGCACATACATATGCACATGTACACACATAAACATACATGCATACACACATAAACATACATGCATAAACATACACACACATACAATTGCATACACACATGCACACATGTACACATGCATATACACATACACATGTACACACATACACATATATGCATACACACACAAGTATATATCACAAATGCATAAAAATGTGCATACACACATACATATATCATGCACATACACATACATACATACATACATACATACATATACATCACACACATGCATATGTTTGTGTGTGTGTGTGTATGTATATATATATATATATATTTTTGTTTTATATGTACATATATTATGGATCATAGTAGAGAGTGAAATGTGAGACTCTCTCTCATAAAGAATCTTATGAGAGGAAAAGTTCTGCATGATTCCATAGGGGCTATCATGCATGAGTATGCAAACATATGAGGAACTACATTTCACGATCCAGATGCTTACCTAGTAGCCAAAGGAAGGTTCCTCTGTTGCTCCATTTTTAGGAAGAGAGCTATCTACACATAGGTATGTTTTCTTGTTATAATTTATTAATTTTAATGATATTATAACAAAAATGTTTTTATTCATTTTAATTTTTTTATTTTTAGGACATGTATACCACCTATAGCTCATGAGAGCACAATAGAGATACCTATGTAGACATGCATAGGTAGCCTACGGCTAGAGTGTGACATATCGCATGATGGCAATATAATATACATTATGCATGGTTTGGAGTTTGTAAAATGAATGTGAGCTTTATGTGACTTTTATTTTTTATTGGTTCACTTTAAATGGGTGTGATTATAAAACTTACATATAAATTGAAATATTTATTTTATGTTTTACATATATGATCTTTTTTATTGCAATGCGTTTTATGAGAGAGACAAAAACTATGTACTTAGTTGACTAGAGATAGAATTTGGCACTAGGTGTTCTCACAAGTGGTGCCAGAAAGAGATGTGGATACTCATGTCACATCATCGTGACAATGCATGATACACATTGCTTTTATTTGTTATATTTAGGTATATATATATATATATATATATATATATATGTGTGTGTGTGTGTATGTGTGTGTATATTATATATATATATATACACACACACACACACACACACACACATATATATATATATATATATATATATATATATATATATATATATATATATATATATATATATATATATATATATATACATACATACATATGTACACATGCACATATATATATGTGTGTGTGTATGTATGTATGTATGTATGTATGTATGTATGTATGTATGTATGTATCTACGTGTGTGTAGGCTCAAGATTATCAACTAGAGAAGGAACAATATCATGCAAAGAAGAAGCATTGCATGTAGTCCTCTTCTTATCATTGTATATGTTGATTTCAATAACCTAATCTTCAAGTGAGGATGCATCACTTACATTCAACACAAATCATTAGCTACTCCAATCAATGAGGACCATAATATATATATATATAGATACACAATGAGGACCATATATATATGTGTGTGTGTGTATGTATATATATACACACACATATATATACACGCACACATATACACACACACATACACATGCATATATAAATTTAAAGGTGTATATATATATATATATATATATATATATATATATATATATATATATATATATATATATATATATATATATATATATATATATATATGTGTGTGTGTGTGTGTGTGTGTGTGTGTGTGTGTGTGTATCTACATTCAAGAATCTCATTCAGAGAAGGACCAATATCATACAAAGAAGAAACATTATGTCTGGTCCTCTTCTTATCATTGTATATGTTGATTTCAATAATGTCATCTTCAAGTGCACACACATGACCTACAATCATTGACTACTCTAATCAATGAGGTCCATATGATAATAAAAATGAAAACTAGAGTAAATTTAATAGAATTCTAGGTATAAAAATATACAAGAAAAGTGTATACAAATGTAGTATTCTCTAACATAGATTTCACTATGCATTTATTCAAGGAAAGATTCCGCTACCTACTAGAGAGATGACTCTCCTGCCAACCTTATGTCTCTCTATATATAGCTATTCAAATGAATGAGGACCATAATACATAAATAGATACATACACATCATGCAAATAGACATACATCTATAAAGAACACACATGCTGATTCATATACATCACACACACATTCATACATACACATGAATACACATATGTATATATATATATATGTATATATATGTATATATATATATATATATATATATATATATATATATATATATATATATATATATATATATATATATATATATATATATATATATATATATATATATATATATATATATATACATACATTCATACATATAATTCAACATGTGGGAATAGCTTTGTGTCAAACAAAATACATTGGCACATTGTTACAACATTTTAGCCTTGAAGATTGCAAATTGTCACTCCATTCAAAATAGTTTTAGAGTTGAGTCTTCATGATATTGGAGATGCATTTGATGTTATTCTCTTTCAATAGATTTTTAAATGCTTGATATAATTATGCATAACTTGGCCTAATTGTGTCAAGCATTGGTAGGTGGTGAAGTGCCTCTTTTGCTACCTGCATGGTATCTAGAAACTTGGTTTGTTTTATCCAAAGGGAGGATTATTAATGCCAAATTTACATACTTTTTTTGACTCACACTAGGATGGTTGCTATGACACTTATATGTTCACCAATGTTTTTTTATTCATGCTTAACTCATGCATTTGGTTGAGCAAGAAGTAGCCTATTGTGGCCACTCCTAATTGTGAGGTTGAGTACAGGGAATCTTTCATAATGATTGTTGAGTGTGTATGGCACAAACGAACTTTGGCTAATTTGCATGTTGGTCAGTCTTTAATTGTGAGGTTGAGTATAGGGCATCTTTCATGATCATTGTTGAGTGTGTATGGCACAAATGACCTTTGGCTAATTTGCATGTTGGTCAGTCTTTTGCAGCCACCTCTTATTTGATACTAATAGTGCATTGGAAATTGCAAGGAACCCTATGCTCCATGCCCCCACAAAGCACATTGAGGTGCACTATCATTATGTCACGGAGAGTTTCTATGCTAGAGAGATCAATTTGGCTTATGTGCCCACGTTGGATAATGTTGCATATCTT
Organism: Ceratopteris richardii; assembly: GCA_020310875.1. Classification (NCBI taxonomy): domain Eukaryota; kingdom Viridiplantae; phylum Streptophyta; class Polypodiopsida; order Polypodiales; family Pteridaceae; genus Ceratopteris; species Ceratopteris richardii. The sequence continues at coordinate 120,829,519 of CM035429.1, read as the reverse complement.
TTCAAAAAGGCTCTAGGGAGAAGTTTGAACCTTTTTGCAAAGCTTTAGGAGTGCTTCCTTTTATGGATTGATTATTTTACACATATCTTGACACTCTATTATACATGAGTGCTAGCTCCTTGTTTATTGCATCACTTCTAGGTGAAATTCATTGATATATCTTGGTAGTGATGTGTGTTAACATACGTAGGACTATTAGGGCACTTTTTTCCCTCTTTAGAAGGTGTTTTTCCCCAACCTTGTATATATGCAAAAAAACCTAGTGGGTTACCTATGTTTGTACATTGACTTGGTAGCACATTATATATTGTGTTGTGCTCCAAGATACTTATTGTTCCTTGTGCTATCTGTGTGCTATTGAATACATCAAATTCCAACAAGAGAGAGCTAAATATAGAGGTACTTGGTTGGGAGAAATCTCAAAATAGTGTGGTGGTCATAACTTTGTAGTTCTCTTACATTTCTATCAAAAACATCCTTTCATCTTGGTATTGGTGATCAAAACCAATGGTTTTTGTGAGTTTTTTTGCATCTTCACATTAAAAGGGGGCTGCACGATCATCCCCTGGAAGATCACCCACAAAGGCTATGAAGAGATGGATTCGTACTTGATGAAGATGAAGTGGTGCTGCAAAAACTTTGCACTACACTAGCCAAATGAGCTCTAGAGATATTTAGTTTGCCCTTTTAACTTGCCAAAGGGTGTGTTAAACACACTATGCACCTTGGAATATCCCTCTCAAAAGGATGAATGAAGACAGATAGGTAGAAGTTGAACCAAGGATAAAAAACTTGTTATTGTTATTCATACACCTATTCAATGTTTTGAACAATTCTCTGGCCACAGCAGCAATTGACTTAATTCCTTTTGGGGAACTCGTATTAACTTAGTAAGATAACAATCATGAGTGATTTCATAATAAATGATGGACTACATCAAGAGAAAAGAGTTCAACAAGTTATAGCGTCATCCCGATTTTCATGGGTTGTAGTAGTCCTCAGACCCGTGAGCGAAGATATATTAATGTCTCAAGATTCCAAGATGCAATGCTTATGAAATTTTGTAGGCATATAATAGATAGTATGCTGATTCTATCAAGTATTAGATCATGAAAAATGATCAACTACACACTGAGAACATGATCTGAGAAAATCATTGATTTGATGGAAAGTTGATAGAGAAGTAAAATATGAAGAGATATAGTTGACTTCGCATGAACATATCTCACGATTGAAAAACCCAATTGCAATGAAATTTTGCGAGTATATAGTAGATATAAGGAGAAAACGTTACCAACTTATATCACTAAAAATGATGGATCATGTATAGAGAAATCATCTCTGCAAACTCATTGAAAAAACCAAGAGATATGGCAGTGAACAGTACACTCACAAAATCATGAAGATATGAACACAAATGATCATGAAAATGAATGTATATTGATTGTAAAGTACAATGGACTTACTGGTACATATGTGTGCCTTGCAACCATACTTTGATATGACATAAAGCTCTGCTCATGGAGATCTAAGACCGTGACTAAAAAGTCATGTATTTATAGTGATGGTTGGAGCCTAATTTTGATTTTGAATCTCTCATAAAATCATTCTCCACTCTTTTAATGATTGATTCTCCTACTCACCTAATCACGAATTTGTGGCTGTCTCCTTCCTACTTCCTCAAGTGGACTCAACCAGGTTAGATACTTTTATTTTTACATCAAGTAAAGGCTTCAAAAATTACAAGAGTGAGTTCACAAGTGAACTCTTCAAGGAATTGACATTTCATTTAAATTTCTAAGTCTTTTGATGACTCAAGCCACCACTTAGACTTACCATAGACTTGTTCCAATAGCTGTGCCTCAAGTCAAGTGAGCTTGAGGTCTCCAATCTTCCAAAATTACCTGCAAGCCAATCATACCTGTAAATGTGCTGAGTTTGGTTCCATCTAGTGCCTTGGTTAAGATATCTACACATTGTTGATGGATTGACACATAAGATAGCTGAATTTCCTTGCTCACAATCTTCTCTCTCACAGAATGTTGATGTACTTCAATATGTTTAGTCCTTGGATGGAAAATTGGATTGGAAGCCAAGTGAATGGAGCTAATATTGTCACCAAAGATACTTGGAGTTCCAAACTCCAATCCAAGTTCAGTAAATAGTGTCTTCATCTACATTGCTTCTTGAGTAGCTATGGAAAGACATCTATATTCAGCTTTAGTAGAAGAGAGTGGAATTGTGGGTTTCTTCTTGGATGACCATGAGACAAGTTTTGAACCTGCAAAGGTAAGATAACCTGAGGTGCTCCGGAGCCAGTCCAATATGCATCAAAGAACAATTTCAAACTTAAATCAAATACATAAGGGTAGTATAACCCTTGATCCATGGTCCCTTTGAGATATCTGAGTATCCTCTTGGCACCTTCCATGTCAGGTTTCCTGGTTGTGGGCATAAATTGACTTAGCACACTCACACTATAACATATATCTACCCTTGTCAATGTGGCATAGTTCAAGCTACCCACAAGACTTTGATAACCTCTCACATCTTCTATGAGTTCACCCTCATGTGAGCTCAATTTACGATGAAACTCCATTGGAGTACCTACAAAATGTTTCATTTTGAACTTTGTCAACAAGTCTTTAATGTACCTTGACTTTCTTGATTCCATCTAGATCATTTCCTGTTACATGACTTCATAATTACTCCTTTTTATGAATAGTGATGGATCTGCCTTACTAGGTTGAAATCCTTTGTCCTGCAAGAATGAGACAAGCCTCTGATTCCAAGCCCTTGGGCCTTGTTTGAGTCCATATAGAGCTTTATTAAGTTTACACACTTAATCAGGATATATGTGATTCTCAAAACTAGGTAGTTGTGCCATGTATACCTCTTCATTAAGAAATGCATTTTTTACATCCAAGTGAAGTATCTTCCAATTCTTGGAAGAGGCAATACTAAGCAGGACCCTAATTGTAGGCATCTTTGCCACAGGAGAGAAGGTCTCCTCATAATCAATTCCCTGAATTTGTGCAAAGCCTTTTGCCACAAGCCTTGCCTTATACATATTAATGGAGCCATCTGAGTTCTTCTTCAATTTGTAGATCCATCTTGAGCCTATCACTTTCATTGATGGAGACTTGGGAACCAATTCCCAAGTGTTATTCTCCTCAAAGGCTTCAATTTCTTCTTCCATTGCATGCCTCCATTCTGATTTCTTCTTTGCTTCTTCAAATGTTGAGGGTTCCTCTTGATTTATGTCCTGTGCTAGATAGATTGAATGTTTAGTGACTAGAGAAGTATCAAACCCATACCTTTCTAGTTTTCTTTTCTCCCTCATAGACCTTCTTAGGCCATGATGTCATGATTGTGCCTCTTGTTCGAGTTCTTGCATTTTTGCTTTACCTTTAGACTTCCACATTTTGAGTTTTTCATACTGAGTTGCTTCATCATCTTCTGAGGTATTCTCCTCTTCAATTTTAGGAGGATTATCCTTAACAAGTTTTGGAAAATCCTCTTCAAGATCATAAGGGAATTTGACCTTTCTACATGAATCTTTACACCAAGAACTATTCTCATCAAATACTAGATCTCTACTCACCAACAATCCTTTGTTTGTTGGGTTGTATAATCTATAGCCCTTTTGGTTGTTGTCATATCCAATGAATACACATCTTTGTGCTTTGGGACCCATCTTCCTCTAACCCATAAGTAATTAGGTAAGTGGTTCTCATTTAGCAAAGACCTTGTAGCTTTAACAATTGTCCTATTCCTTCAATCTGCCACTCCATTTTGTTCAAGAGTGTACCTTGTAGTGATCTCTCTTTTGATTTCCCTCTCTTGAAGAAAGGAGTCAAATTCATAGGAGAAATACTCTCTCCCTCCATCTGACCTTAGCCTTTTTAATGTCTTACCTGTTTGATTCTTCGCAAGAGCCAAATATCTTTTGAAGCATGAAAAGACTTCATCTTTGTGTTTCATAAAGTATAATATAGTCCATCTACTACAATCATCAATGAAAGAGACATAATACCTTGATCCAGATATTGAAGCATCCTTGCTAGGTCCCCATACATGAGTATGAACCAAATCCAAGAGATCTTCATGCATATATCCTTTCTTCATAAATAGTAACCTATGAGACTTTCCAAATTGACATGCACTACACTTATAAATCATGTGTTGTTTTGACAAGTTAGGGAGTCCAAGTACACTTTGGTCCCTGCAAATTTGCTTTAATGATCTTTCACCAATATTTGCTAACCTTTGTGCCATACTTCCAATTTTGTGAGTGTCTAACTACCATAATTAAAGAGAGCAATGTTTTTAGTATCTTGTAATTCAAATGTGAGAAATCTACCTGTCTTTTCACCTTTTGCAATTCTCCTAAATCCTTGACTTGGATCTTCAACAAATGCTCCTACTTTTGTGAACCTAACCTGTAGGCCTTTTTCCACAATCTGTCCTACACTTATCAAATTCTTTGTGATGGTAGGGACATAGAGTAACTTGCTAAGATGCTTGATATTTCCATCAAGTGCTTTCACATTTCCTATCTTTTCCACCAAGTGCCTTGTTTCATCACATGTCTGTACTTCATGCTTGTTCCTTGGATCTTCTAAATTTGATAACAAGCCACATTTCTTGCCGCATGATTGGAACAACCTGAATCTATGTAGAAAACATGCTCATCAGATTTACCTTGTGGCATGGCCATATTCATGATTAGCAATGAGTCCTCTTGATTTGAGTCTTCTATGTATTTATTGAAGTATCTTCTTATACCTCTTTGATAGTTTGAATGGTTGTAGTTGTTGTGGTAGCCATTGAAGTTGTTGTTCCTTCCTCTCGAGGAGCCATAATTTCCTCTATTGTATCCTCTACCTCTTTAATTCTTGAAATTCCTAAAGCAATTTTTAGTTGTATGATTAGTTATCCACGAATAGAGCATGAATTAGAGTCTTGGGATCTCCCCTGCCTTGCCTTCCTCCTTTGCCTCCACCTCTACCATGTCTTCCTCTACCTGCATAGTTAGCTTGATGTGTACCTGCTTCATCATCCATTTTCTTTCCTCTTCCTTTGTTTTCATTGGACTTTCTTTTATCAGTTTACAAAGTAGAAGATTGATTACCTTTGGAGCTTTCTCCATTCTTGATAAGCTTGGCCTCTTGAGTAAAATGGTTGTCCTATGAGTGTATTTAAATTGTGTACATACATATCCATGTATAGATCCATAGCTATGGTGAATGCTTGCCACTTGTCATCTGCCTTCAAGCCATTGATGACGTGCCTTACAATTTGTTCTTCATCGATCACTTCTCCAATGCTTCCCAACTAATCTGCTATGTCCTTCAGTTTTGTGACAAAATTAGTCACATTTTGTTTGGGAGCTTTCTTGAGAGTTGTGAAGTCCAGCCATAGTTGATGCTTCTTGGCCATTGTACTTGAAGAGAAGAAGGCTTCAAGTGCATTCCACACTTCTTGAGATGTTTTACAACTTCTAATTGTTGGTGCATTTTACCCAAGCCTACATGCTTGATATATTTGATATTATCCTCATTTGTAAGTCACATGAGTAGTCATGTGAACACCTCTTGTAAAAGAGTACATTTTATCTCTTGTAAATGGAAAAAGAAAAAAGGAAAAGGATGGCTTACCTCATCCATGATGTAAAAGCAAATTCGTGGTTCTAACTACCTAAAACCACGAAATTTAGAGCTGAGGGAATCTCTCCTAACTTTGGGGATCACTTTTAGGTGGAGCCATTCGAATTCGAATTCAAAACTCCCTCCAAGAATAGCTATAAAAGGAGCAAGAAGGAAGAGGCGATTAGAAAGCCTTGTACGTGACCACTTCATGTCATTTTGTAGAGATTGAAGAGCTTACTCCATAGCTCTATCATTCTACTCCCATTGTGCAAAGATTCATTGCCAATGTGGTTGTAATCATATGTGAATCTATACATTTATCATCATCTACTTCTCTGTTTTGTTCTCTGCTATACTCACTCAGAGCAGTACCTTCAGAAGGTCATATCTCGAGTTCTACTGATCCATTTTCAGTGTTTTAAAGTGCGTTGAACTATCTACTTTCCGCATATCAATTTTCAAGGTCATTGAATTAATACTTTTGGAGATATCTGCATTTTACTGCTTACTGGTCTATCTCTGCAGAGCCCCGAGAATTGTGGGGAGGTTCCAGAAATTGTTGAAACTTGTTCTCAGTGCTCAGTCCATCATTTGAAGTGTTTTAACTTGGATTCGGAAGCCTGTTAAGTCTATTTGCTATGCCCAAAAGGAATTTCTCAAATTCTTACTAGGTTGAGAGCACTGTTCATTTTTTCTAGCAGGTGTATGTCCAAAAATAGCAAGTTTTGGGAGCTAGTCATTTCGCAACTAGTCTGTCTTGACTTAAACTTTTGGGATACATGCTCCAAAGTACTTGGCTGATATTTTGGTGGATTTAGGAAGCTCAAAGGGTCTACTAATCAACTTTGAAGTCTCAGTTGGCTGGTGTGAAGCTGGTTGTAGCGGCACCTACTCATCTTTGGATTGCATCCACCATCTCTCTTCATAGTGGTATCAGAGCATAGTCAAGCAACATGGGAGATGGATTTCCATCAACAATTGACAAATTGGATCGAAACAACTACCCGGCATGGTCTCTAAGGATGGAGGCTTACCTTCAAGGGAGGAATCTATATGGATTCATATCTGGAGATGAAGCAATGCCAACCATGAGGAACAAAGGGCAGCCATCACATGAAGAAGTGGAAGGACTTTCGAATTGGTGTTCGAAGGATGCACTTGCAAGGTCCTATATACTAAACTCAATCTCTGATTTTCTTTTACCTCATGTCAAGGGATGCAAGACATCAAGAGAAACCTGGAATGCACTTGCTTCTTTCTTCTCTTCCAACACTCGAGCAAGGAAGAACCAATTGTGGATGGAGTTCACAACAATAAAGAAAATCCCGAAGCAAAATGTGACTGATTATGTCACAAAGATGAAGGAGATTTCCGACCAACTTGGAAGCATTGGAGAGGTAATCAAAGAGGAGCAAATCATAAGACAAATCATGAATGGAATCAAAGCAGACGACAAGTGGGAGTCATTCACAACAGCCATGGATTTATACATGGATATGCATGTACCCGACCTCAACACACTCATGGGCCAACTCTTCACTCATGAAGCAAAGATTAGCAAAGGTGGTGAGTCCTCAAGAGGTAATCAAACTTCTGCCTTATACTCTGATACAGCTAAGGTCAAGGACAAGTCAAAGAATAGGAAGAATGAAGATGAAGGAAGCTCTTTCCAAGCAAACTTTGCAGGTAGAGGAAGAGCTAGAGGAAGAGGCAGAGGTGGAAAGCAAGGCAGGGGGAGATTCCAATCATCTCAACCTTGCAACATATGTGGCTTATCTAACCATACTACTGAAGAATGTTTTAGGAACCCGAGGAACTCAAGAGGAAGAGGATTCAATAGAGGTGGCTATGGATCAAATAGAGGTAGATACAATGGAGGCTACAACAACAACAACAACTACTACAACAACAATTACAACAACAACAACAACTATCAAAGTGGCCATAGAGGAAGAAGAGATTACAATAACTATGCAGAGGACCAAAGTCAAGAAGATTCATTATTGATTATGAATCTATGAGCGAAGAAGGGTAAGGATGATGATCACATATTTTACATTGATTCGGGATGCTCGAACCATGTAGCAGGAAATGTGGCTTTACTTTCTGATTTGGAAGATCCTCATAACAAGCATGAAGTGCAGACAGGAGATGAAACAAAGCACTCAGTGGAGAAGATAGGTAATATGAAGACATCAGATGGGAATATGAACCTCTTAAGCAAAGTCTTGTATGTCCCTACAATTACCAAAAATTTAATAAGTGTTGGACAGATTGTTGAAAAAGGATTGCAGGTTAGATTCAATCGATTTGGAGCATATGTTGAAGACCCAAGGCAAGGCTTTCGAAGGATTGCCAAAGGAGAAAAGACAGGAAGGCTTTTCACTTTTGAAGTGGAAGATACAAAGAACATAGCTTTGTTTAGCTATGGATCTCAAACTCTTACAGAGTTGGAGATATGGCACAAAAGGCTTGCTCACATTGGTGAGAGGACACTCAAACAAATTTGCAGGGACCAAAGTGTACTTGGTTTGCCTAATATCACAAGGCAACACATGATTTATAAGTGTGAAGCTTGTCAACTCGGCAAGGCTCATAGACAACCTTTCAATAAGAAAGGATATATGTATCAAAATCCTTTGGATCTAGTGCACACGGATGTGTGGGGTCCAAGTAAGGAGCCATCTATATCATGCTCAAGATATTATGTGTCTTTCATAGATGATTGTAGCAGGTAGACCATTCTGTTTTTCATGAAGCACAAGGATGAAGTGTTTAATTGCTTTAAGAAGTATATTGCTCTTGTTGAAAACCAAACAGGTAGGACTTTGAAATGACTCAGATCAGATGGTGGAGGAGAATACTTCTCTTCTGAATTTGATGCCTTCTTGCATGAAAGAGGCATTAAAAGGGAAGTCACTACAAGGTATACACCCGAACTCAATGGTGTAGCAGAGAGGAGGAACATAGCTATTGTCGAAGCTGCAAGGTCCATGCTCAACGAAAAGGGATTGCCAAACTACCTATGGGCAGAGGCTGTGTCTACAGCCACATATCTCATAAATAGACTTCCATCTAAGTCACTAGATGGAACCACTCCATATGAAGTGTGGAATGGAAGAAGACCTAGTCTAGAGCATTGCAAAATCTTTGGATGCTTAGCCTATGCTCACATTCCTTCTCAAGTAAGAGGGAAATTGGATCCCAAGGTAGAGAAGTGTGTATTCATTGGTTATGATCAAAACCAAAAAGGATATAGATTGTACAATCCAACCAATAAAGGATTTTCTATGAGTAGAGATGTAATTTTTGATGAAAACAAATCATGGTTTGATGATGACAGGAAAGTGAAGCTGCCTTATGACTTGGATGAAGATTTTCCGTCACTTCAACCAAAGGAGCCAAAGCAGATTGAAGAAAGTGATTCGGAGATTTACCTAGAAGACTTGGAAAGACTAAAGCTATGGAAGAACAAAGGAAAAGCAAAGATGCAGGATGCTACATATGGACCCGAGATCTCACATCAACCACTTAGAAGGTCTTCAAGGGAGAAGAAGAAACCAGAGAGGTTTGGTTATGATACTTCTTTGGTCACCAAGCACTCAATCTACATTGCAAAGGATTCAACCAATGAAGAACCTACCACATTTGAAGAAGCACAAAGCAAGAAAGCTTGGAGAGATGCAATGGATGAAGAAATGGAAGCCTTGAAGGAGAATGACACTTGGGAGCTTGTACCTAACAAGCCATCTATGAAGATAATCGGATCTAGATGGATATACAAAATCAAGAGGAATCCAGATGGAAGTATAAATAGACACAAAGCAAGGTTAGTTGCTAAAGGGTTTGCTCAAACCCATGGTATTGATTATGAGGAGACTTTCTCTCCTGTTGCAAAAATGCCTACAATTAGGGTTCTCATTAGTCTTGCTGCATCTAGAAATTGGAATCTTTATCAACTTGATGTAAAGAATGCTTTCTTGAATGGATGGATTTCTGAGGAAGTGTATATGGCACAACCTCCTGGATATGAGGATGCACATCATCCTAACTATGTATGCAAACTAAAGAAAGCTTTGTATGGATTGAAGCAAGCTCCAAGAGCTTGGAATTTCAGATTGGTTACTTATTTGCAGGACCAAGGATTCAAAGCTAGCAAGGCAGATACCTCTTTGTTCATAAAGAGGAATGGATCTGAAGTGATCTATTTATGTGTGTATGTTGATGATATTATTATTACAGGCAATGATCTTGAAGGAATCAAACAGGTAAAGAGTCAAATGAAGGAGGAGTTCAAAATAAGTGACCTCGGACCACTCACTTATTTTCTTGGATTGGAGTTGATCTACACAGATTCAGGTATATACATCACACAAAGGAAGTATGTCCATGACATGCTCGTCAAGTTCAAGATGGAAAATACCAAGTGTGCAGGTACACCTATGGAGCAAAATCATAAGCTTAGTGCTTATGAAGGAGAGCCAATTGAAGACATCACAAGCTATCAAAGCTTGGTTGGAAGTTTGAACTATGCAACACTCACAAGGGTGGATATATGCTATAGTGTTAGCATATTGAGTCAGTTTATGCATAAGCCGAGAAGACCACACATGGAAGCGGCCAAGAGAGTCCTCAAGTACCTAAAGGGGACTATGAATGAAGGTTTGTTTTATTCATTTACTTCAGATATTGAGCTAAAGGTCTATTCAGATGCAGATTGGGCCGGATCTAGAGATGATAGAAGAAGCACACCCGGATATATATCATTTGCAGGTTCAAAAATCATTTCTTGGTCTTCAAAGAAGCAACCAACCGTGGCATTATCTTCTACCGAAGCCGAATATAGAGGTTTGGCTAATGCAACTCAAGAAATCATGTGGTTAAAGTCTTTGTACACAGATCTTGGACTTCATTCTTCAACACCTCACATTTTTGGTGACAACACAAGCTCACTACATCTAGCAGCTAATCTGGTATACCATGCTAGAACCAAGCATATTGAAGTCCACTACCATTATGTAAGGGAGAAGCTAATGAGCAAGGATATTCAACTATCCTATGTCTCTACAGATATGCAATGTGCCGACATGTTGACTAAAGCTCTTGATGGTACAAAATTAAGTAGATTCAAGTTGATGATTGGCTTGCAGGAAATCAAGGACAATTGAAGACTTATTTGAAGGCCAAGCATGTTAGGCTTGAGGGGGAGCTGTTGGTGCATTTTACCCAAGCCTACATGCTTGATATATTTGATATTATCCTCATTTGTAAGTCGCATGAGTAGTCATGTGAACACCTCTTGTAAAAGAGTACATTTTATCTCTTGTAAATGGAAAAAGAAAAAAAGGAAAAGGATGGCTTACCTCATCCATGATGTAAAAGCAAATTCGTGGTTCTAACTACCTAAAACCACGAAATTTAGAGCTGAGGGAATCTCTCCTAACTGTGGGGATCACTTTTAGGTGGAGCCATTCGAATTCGAATTCAAAACTCCCTCCAACAATAGCTATAAAAGGAGCAAGAAGGAAGAGGCGATTAGCAAGCCTTGTACGTGACCACTTCATGTCATTTTGTAGAGATTGAAGAGCTTACTCCATAGCTCTATCATTCTACTCCCATTGTGCAAAGATTCATTGCCAATGTGGTTGTAATCATATGTGAATCTATACATTTATCATCATCTACTTCTCTGTTTTGTTCTCTGCTATACTCACTCAGAGCAGTACCTTCAGAAGGTCATATCTCGAGCCCTACTAATCCATTTTCAGTGTTTTAAAGTGCGTTGGATAGCTCTTACTGTCTACTTTCTGCATATAAATTTTCAAGGTCATTGAATTAATACGTTTGGAGATATCTGCATTTTACTGCTTACTGGTCTATCTCTGCAGAGCCCCGAGAATTGTGGGGAGGTTCCAGAAATTGTTGAAACTTGTTCTCAGTACTCAGTCCATCATTTGAAGTGTTTTAACTTGGATTGGGAAGCTTGCTAAGTCTATTTGCTATGCCCAAAAGTAATTTTTCAAATTCTTACCAGGTTGAGAGCACTGTTCATTTTTTCCAGCAGGTGTATGTCCAAAGATAGCAAGTTTTGAGAGCTAGTAATTTCGCAACTAGTCTGTCTTGACTTAAACTTTTGGGATACATGCTCCAAAGTACTTGGCTGATATTTTGGTGGATTTAGGAAGCTCAAAGGATCTACTAATCAACTCTGAAGTCTCAGTTGGCTGGTGTGAAGCTGGTTGTAGCGGCACCTACTCATCTTTGGATTGCATCCACCATCTCTCTTCACACTAATGTGAGGCAACAAAAAATCTGAGATAGAGTTGAGGAGATAAGACCTTTCAAGTGCATCCTTTGAGCACCATGTGCTCAATATTTCTTGCTCTTCTTGTGTTCGTTGACCTTTGTTCCTCAAACTTGGCATAACTTCATCTCCAGCTCTATAACCATATAAATTCCCACCTTGAAGATAAACTTCCATCCTTAATGACTAGGCTGAGTAGTTACCTCTATCCAATTTGTCAATAGATGAAGGAAATCCATCTACCATGTTGTCCAACCTTGCTCTGATACCAGTGTGAAGAGATGGGTTTGTACTTGATGAAGATGAAGTGTTATTGCAAACCCTATGCACTACACCAGCAAAATGAACTCTAGAGATATGTAGTAGGCCCTTTTAACTTGACAAAGGATGTATTAGACACCCTATGTACCTTGGAAGATCACTCTCAAAAGGATGAATAAAAAGAGATAGGTAGAAGTTGAACCAAGGATAAAAGACTTGCTATTTTGATTCATTCACCTATTTAGTGTTTTGAATAATTCTCTGGCCACAACAACAATTGACTTAATGCCTTTTGGGGAACTCTTATTAAGTTAGTAAGCTAAAAATCATGAGTGATTTCATAAAAAATGATGGAATACATAAAGAGAAAAGAGTTTAGCAAGTTATAGCATCATCTTGATTTTCGCGGGCTGACGTAGCAGTCCTTAGACTCGTGAGCAAAGATATATTAATATCTCGAGATTCCAATGCGCAATGCTTATGAAATTTTGTAGGCATATGATAGATAGTATGTAGAGTCTATCAAGTATTAGTTCATGAAAAATGATCAATTACACACTGAGAACAAGCTCTACGAAAATCGCTGATCTGATGGAGTGTTGATAGAGAAGTAAAGTATGAAGAGATATAGTCGACTTCAAATAAACATATCTCACGACTGCCAAACCCAGTTGCAATGCCATTTTGTGAGTATATAGTAGACTTAAGGAGAAAACTTTACCAATTTAAATCACTGAAAATGATAGATCATGCTCAGAGAAATCATCTCTGCAAATGCACTAAAAAACTGAGAGATATGGCAGTGAACAATACACTCACAAAAGCATGAAGATATGAACAAAAATGATCATGAAAATGAATTTATATTGATTGTAAAGTACAATGGAGTTATTGGTACATATGTGTGCCTTGAAACCACACTTTGATATGGCATAAAGCTCTACTCATGGAGATCTAAGACCCCGACTAATAAGTCATGTATTTATAGTGATGGTTGGAGCCTAATTTTGAATTTGAATCTCTCCTAAGATCATTCTCCACTCTTTTAGTGATTCATTCTCCTACTCACCTAATTACGAATTCGTGGCTTTCTCCTTCCCACTTCATCAAGTGGACTCAACCACTTTAGATACTTTTATTTTTACATCAAGTAAAGGCTTCAAAAATTACAAGAGTGAGTTTGCAAGTGAACTCTACAAGGAATTAACATTTCCTTTAAATTTCTAAGTCTTTTGATGACTCAAGCCACCACTTAGACTTTTCATGGAATTGTTCCAACAAAGGCAAGTGCCCCCAAAGGCCTAGTTCACACCCATAGGCAGAAACATGTAGTTACAAGGGGGCAAGACCATCAGTGATAGCATGCGGGGAGGTTTGAAGAGAGATCTCTTCATTCTTTCTTGAGACTTGAAGAAGATATGGACATGGAGCACGTTATATAGGCTTTTGTAGGTGGTTTTTCAATATATGTGGAGTAATCCCACCTCTCGTTCTCCTCATCTAATGGATTCATGCATTTTCAAATTTCTCCCCTTGTCACATGATAGATCCATTTATTTTTCGTTGCATAACTCAATCCCAATATAATTGTCTTTAGTCTTCATTTATTGAAGCAACCTGAGTTGGTGATTATCTTTTTTCAGTATTTTATTCAACCAACCTTGACTTAATCTCTATTCAAGCCTTCCAAGGGTTGAAGCTCCTTCTTGCAAAGCTTCCCAAAGATTCAAGAGAACTTTTTTTCTTCTTTCTTAGAAGGATTAAAAGCAACCAGGTGTCACATAATCCTAGAAGAAGCTGGATCAACCACACCTTAAGAGAGAGGGTTAGGAAGTAAACCTCAATCATGGCTCTTGGTACAATTGGTTAGCCCATCACAATCCTAGTCGAGAGATTGTGAGTTCAATTTGTAACATTGGTATCAAAATCTAGTAGAGGAACTTGGGCAACATGGAGGTAGAAAGCCTCAAACATGGGCATGTTGGGAAAGTGCCTGACCATTGATGAATCTGAAACTCTCCACAAGCACATGGGAACCAATAGAGGTTCAATAGGTGTAAAATAGGTCCATACATTAAATTTTGGGGCTAATGGAGGTGCTCAACCTTGGAAAGGGGCTACCAAGTTATAGAGAAGGCCCATAAGTGAGCATTGAGGACTGTGCTTCATCTAAGGTGGAAAGAATGTCACATAATCCTAGCATCCACGGTATTAGACATATCTTAAGAGAGAGGATTGGGAAGTAAACCTCAATTATGGCTTTTGGGCAAGTTTTTAGCCCATCACACTCTTAGTCGGGAGGTTGTGAATTCAATTCCCAACTGAGCTTCTTCTTTCTCATCTTCCAACTTCAATAGTTTCATGTTTTCCATGCAAGAAGGTTAGTTTCTCTACTTCAAGAGGTTAAAACAAATCCTACTTTTTACTTGAAAGGAAGGTCTTACGTAGCTTCAAGAGGTCGAATGGATGCGAAGGAAGTAGGTTGAATCTAAGATACATCATAATTCTAGCCCCATGGCTAATCTATTCTACCTCAAGTCAAACATTTAAGGGAAGTATTGTCGTACAATCTTTGCTCTCGTTCAATTCAAAGCTCATGCAGCCCACTTTATTTTGGATTTCAAAGTTGATTAGATAGCTTAACATGGAGTAACTCATTTTGAGAATTTGCATGGTCTCTGAGTCACGTTGCATCTCAAGAGCATCAAAAGCATGATGTTATGCATGATGGTATGTCATTAATGTTACCGGATAAAGCAAAGAGAGGTCTAAATGTGGGAAAAAACACAATCGTTGGACTAGAAGAGCGGGTGAGTAAATCAAAAGAAAAATTGAATGGGTTTATGCAAGTTCAAGAAGAGATGGCCAAAATGTAGACCTCCATGGCTAAAACCCAAGAACATGTAGGAATGATCTTGGGCTTGCTTAAAGATAGGGATGGGGAAAAAGTTGAATTCAGTCATACAACTAGGGATTAATCGAATTCAAAGTGAGCCTCCAAACTTGGAAATTCAAGGT
Organism: Ceratopteris richardii; assembly: GCA_020310875.1. NCBI lineage: Eukaryota > Viridiplantae > Streptophyta > Polypodiopsida > Polypodiales > Pteridaceae > Ceratopteris > Ceratopteris richardii. The sequence continues at coordinate 120,814,285 of CM035429.1, read as the reverse complement.
GAACCTAGTTATAAAGTTAGTGAGATTTTGAGAATAAAATCTTCTATTCTCCCTCATCCTATAGTGCCTAAACCCACCTCTCATTCATCATCGCTTACCAACTAGTTTGCACACTTTAATTTAGCAAGTGTCACTCCTCTTTTTGCTAGGCCCAACCCTTCTAGTGCAAAGTAAGCACCCGTTTCCAAAGATCTTTTCATGGCTCATTTTCAAGGATTGGAATGTGATGGCAAGAAAGATACAAAACTTCATTTCTTACAAAATTGGCAATACTTGCCTCTGAAACACACTTGAGCCTTTCCAAGTCTTAAAAGTTTGATTAACCCTAGGTTCTGAGGCATAGAAATAGTGAATTGGCTTGGCTAAGTGTAACCAAGCTCCCACCATGTGGAACAAGTATGAGAAACTCTTCAACAAAGATTTATCCCAAAAATGAAGAGGAAAGGAACTAAGAAGAATGGTATAATACCTTCCAACTAGATAAATCTCTTAATAATTCTTATTGTGGAAGGCCTAACCTCCATAAAAAAATAATTTGAGATTGAATTGATATGGTTATAGGTATATGAATTGTCTATCGTTTGAAAACACAACCAAACAATATAATTCACGTGACCTTCATCCTAGGAATCATTTTAAATGCATGCCTTCTAGTATTCCTATAAGTAATTGAAAAATTGGAAGTACTTGGCTCTTTATTTATTCATGAATTTGTAGAAGTGTAGGGAACATTGGTATAAGTAAATGCAAAAAGGGAAGCATTAAGCTCTTTATTTATTCACGAATTTCTAAAAGTATAGGGAACATTGGTACTAGGAGAGTACATCTAAGTTCATGTCCCTACGAAAGCTCAATAGTTATGCTTTTGAAAAATGAAGAATAGAAGTGTGTGAGAATGTGTAGGAAAGGGGGTGGAAAGAGAGAGCTAAATTAAATCATATCCCATATCTTAATGGAAAGTGTACATGGAGAGAACCTAAGATTTACTAAGGGATATTGAATGCATGCCAAGCACTGTTGTTTCCCAAGAATGCCTATATAAAGGAGGAAGCATGCAGGAAGAAAGGGACGTACATACACATCTCTAAACACATTTGTTTATCCACTTGAGGCAGGCATATACACACTCAGACACACTTGTATACTCATTTAGTCCATGTGCTTATGGAGATCCACTTATGGTTTAGTCCGAAATCCCATATAGATTAGGTTAACAAACCCTTTTTTCAATATAGAATTCATCACAAGTATGATTTTGTTATGCTCATGTAGAACTAATTGGGAGGTCCCCTCGCAAGCTAATCATATCTCATGGAACAATGTTATGCTAGGCATCGGTTTTCAACCCTCACACCGTGCTTCCATCATGGTTTCTCATCTTGGGCGGAAGGACTATTTGAAGTTAATCACTTTATGGGTATTCTCTTTTCTTAAACCTCATTAATTCGAGCCATCTCGGAAGTCATGGTTCTAATATTTGTTTGGTTTGTTTGCTTTTTTCTTTTTAAGGAGGTTTTGTAGGTGCCTACTCCTCCATCTTTAACTTTGAAAGTACAATTGTATAGGTGAATAAGCATAGTACTCGGAGGACCCCCTATATCCCACAAAGTAGGGGTTAGACCTATCAATCGCATGCCAGTATCTGTACCTTCTCCACTCCCATCCCTTTCGGATCGTGGCTCACCTATCAATTGCATGCCAATATCTGTACCTTCTCAACTCCCATCCCTTTTGGATTGTGGCTCACCTATGAATTGCATGCCAATATCTGTACCTTCTCCACCTCCATCACTTTTAGATTGTGGCTCACCTATTATTCACATGCCAATATTTGTACCTTCTCCACTCCCATCTCTTTCAGATCGTGGCTCACCTATCAATCGCATGCCAATATCTGTACCTTCTCCACTCCCATCCCTTTTGGATCATGGCTCACCTATCAATCGCATGCTAATATATGTAGCTTCTCCACTCCCATCCCTTTTGGATCATGGCTCACCTATCAATCGCATACCAATATCTGTATCTTCTACACTCCCATCCCTTTCGGATCGTGACCAGGCTATGAATCGCATGCCAATATTTGTACCTTCTCTGCCCCCATCCCTTTCGGATCGTGGCTCGCCTATCAATTGCATGCCAATATCTATACCTTCTCCACTCCCATCCCTTTCAGACTGTGGCTCGCCTATCAATCACATGCAAATTTTTGTACCTTCTCCACTCCCATCCCTTTTAGTTCATGGCGCCTATCAATCAAATGCCAATACCTTCTCTAGTCCATCCCTTTTGGATCGTGGCTCACCTATCAATCGCATGCCAATATCTCTACCTTCTCCACTCCCATCCCTTTCCGATCATGGCTCACCTATCAATCACATGCCAATATCTGTACCTTCTCCACTCCCATCCCTTTCGGATCTTGGCTCACCTATCAATCACATGCCAATATCTGTACCTTCTCCACTCCCATCCCTTTTGGATCATGGCTCACCTATCAATCACATGCCAATATCTATACCTTCTCCAATCCCATCCCTTTCGGATCGTGGCTCACCTATCAATCGCATGCCAATATCTATACCTTCTCCACTCCCATCCCTTTTGGAATGTGGCTCACCTATCAATCCCATGCCAATATTTGTAGCTTCTCCACTCCCATCCCTTTCGGATCATGGTTCACCTATTAATCACATGCCAATATCTGTACCTTCTCCACTACCATCCCTTTTGAATCATGGCTCACCTATTAATCGCATGTCAATATCTGTACCTTCTCCATTCCCATCCCTTTTGGATCGTGGCTCACCTATCAATTGTATGCCAATATATGTACCTCCTCCACTCCTATCGCTTTTGGAACATGGCTCACCTATCAATCGCATGCCAATATCTGTACCTTCTCCACTCCCATCCCTTTCGAATTGTGGCTCACCTATCAATCGCATGCCAATATGTGTACTTTCTCCACTCTCATCCCTTTTGGATCATGGATTGCATATGAATAACATGCCAATATCAGTACGTTCTCCACTGTGATCCCTTTCGGATCCTGGCTCACCTATCAGTGGCTTGCCAGTATCTGTACCTTCTCCACTCCCATCCCTTTCGAATTGTGGCTCACCTATCAATCGCATGCCAATATCTATACTTGATCCAATCCCATCCCTTTCAGATCATGGCTCACCTATCAATTGCATTCCAATATTTGTACCTTCTCCACTCCCATCCCTTTTAGATTGTGGCTCACCTATCAATTGCATGCCAATATTTGTACCTTCTCCACTCCCATCACTTTCGGATCCTGGATCACCTATCAATCACATGCCAATATCTATACCTTCTCCACTCCCATCCCTTTTGGATCATGGCTCACCTATAATTGCATGCCAATATTTGTACCTTCTCCACTCCCACCCCTTTTGGATTATGGCTTAGGTATCAATCGCATGCAAATATATGTACCTTCTCCACTTCCATACCTTTCAAATCGTGGCTCACCTATCAATCGCATGCTAATATTTGTACCTTCTAGACTCCCATCCCTTTCAGATCATGGCTCGACTATCAATAGCATGCCAATATATGTACCTTCTCCATTCCCATGCCTTTCGGATCGTGGCTCGCCTATCAATTGCATGCCAATATCTGTACCTTCTCCACTCCCATCCCTTTCAGATCGTGGCTCGCCTATCAATCGCAGGTGAATATCTGTACCTTCTCCACTCCCATCCCTTTTGGTTTGTGGCTCACCTATCAATCACATGCCAATATCTATACCTTCTCCAGTCCCATCCCTTTTGGATTGTGGCTCGCCTATCAATCGCATGTCATTATCTATACCTTCTCCACTCCCATCCCTTTTTGATCCTGGCTCACCTATCAACCGCATGCCAATATCAGTACCTTCTCCACTCCCATCCCTTTTGGATCGTGGCTCACCTATCAATCGCATGCCAATATCTGTACCTTGTCCACTCCCATCCCTTTTAAATCGTGGCTCAGCTATCAATCACATACCAATATCCATACATTCTCCACTCCCATTGCTTTCGGATCATGGCTCACCTATCAATCGCATGTCAATATTTGTACCTTCTCTACTCCCATCCCTTTCAAATCATGGCTCACCTATCAAACGCATGCCTGGTGTTGAAACTAGCTTGCAATCCTCAAAGTCAAAATGTTGAAGTAGTTTTTCAACATACTTTGCTTGATGCATAACAATTCCCCCCTCAACAGATACAAACGGGATGCCAAGATAGTAGCTCAAAAGACCAAGATAAGTGACATCAAAAGTATGCTGCAAATCAGCCATAAGAATGTCAGGTTTTGCATCACATGACCTAGTGAAGAGTATGTCATCGACATAAAGAACAAGCACTATAAGATCAGCCCCATCTTTGCGTACATAGAGTGTGCTTTCAATCGGATTACATGTGAAGCCAAGAGCAATCAAGTGCTTATGGATTTTTTCATACCATGCATGTGGAGCTTGCTTGAGACCATACAAGGCTTTATGCAAGTGAAAAACCATATGCTCTTTCCCTTTCATAGAAAATCTAGGAGGTTGCTTCAAATAGACCTCTTCTTGCAAATCACCATTCAAGAAAAATGTTTTTATGTCCAACTGATGCACTTTCCAACCTCAATGGGCAGCGAATTCCTCCACGGTACAAATGGTAGTCATGTATGAAGTAGGTGCAAAAGTTTCCTCATATTCAATGCCATATTGTTGCACACATCCTTTGGCAACCAATCTAGCTTTGTAGCGATCAATGCTACCATCAAACTTTCTCTTAATTTTGTAAACCCACTTTGTACCAATGGAATGTTTTCCTTTTGGCAATTCACATAACTCCCAAGTATGATTCCTATGTATGGAATCCATTTCTAATTGCATATCATTCAACCATTGTGGATCACCACATGTATCTTCAAAAGCAAGTGGCTCTTCATTACATGTTGTTGCAATAAGAGAATAATCCACAAAATTACTTGATGCATGGTGAGCCTTGATCTTGTTCTACGAAGTAAAGGTGCACTCAATTTGCTATCTTGTAAAGTTTGTTTCAGCCACTTTGGCATACTTTGTCCACTCTTGATAGACATGTGTTCATTATGTAATACATCGTTAATATGTACATGATGTGTGGGATGAATTTCATGCTCATTTTCAGCCATATTTTGATGTGAATGTTCAGCCATATGTGACTGGAAATTTCCAGCAGTTTCAATATTTTTTGGCTAAAAAATTTCGGCCATATTCGGCTGGAAATTCTCAACATTTTCAGCTCTATTTTGCTGGACCTTTTCAGCCCTTTGAGCCTCAATTGTCTAGTTGACATGGCCATAGTCAATTTCAGACATTTTGGAATAAAGGCATGAGTGTATCGAACACATCTTGTGAGCTAACTGTTGGCTGTTTTTTGCATTCAAGTAGAGGAAAAACTGAATTTTCAGCAAATACCACATCTCGACTCACAATAATTGTGTTCGTCAATGGATAATACAAATGATATCCCTTTCTTTTGGCACTATAACCAACAACTATGCATTTCTTTGCCTTGTCATCAAGTTTGTGACGTTGTTGTGATGGCACAAGAGCATATGGCAAACAACCAAACACATGCATATGACTGAGCGTAGGCTTATGACCATTCCAAACCTCATAAGGAGTGATGACTCTCAATGCTTTTGTAGGGAAGCTATTCAACACATAGTTTGCACACATGACCACTTCCATCCAAAACTTATCAGGAAGGTGCTTTCCTTTAACCATACGTCGTTCCATTTCAAGAAGTGTTCTATTTTTTTGCTTGGCAACACCATTTTGTGGAGGTGTATATGGCACGATGTATGGTTAAAGGAAAGCACCTTCCTGATAAGTTTTGCATTGGTGTGAAATACCTCTTTCATGAAGAAAAGCACTAAACTCATGTGACATCTATTCACCACCAGGATCCGTGCGTAGCGTCAAAAGCTTTTGTGAAGAAAAATTTTCAGCCATAGCTAAAAATGCTTTGAAGCAAGAAAATACCTCATTCTTTGCTTTCATAGGATACACCCATGTATGGCGAGTAGCATCATCAATGAAGGTAACAAAATATACATGCTTCCTAAAAGAGGGAGTCTTGACGGGACCACATACATCACTATGAACAAGTTGCAATTTTCTTGTAGTGTGTGTATGATTATCTTTTGGAAAACAAGCATGATGCATTTTTCCAAGAATGCAACCTTCACATGCATGCTTTTCAATGGAGGAAAGTGTTGACAAACCAATAACAATGTCCTTCTTTTGCAAGTAAAGCAAACTATTGAAGTTCAAGTGACCAAAACGAGCATGACAAAGCTCCGTTTCAGCCATGGAAGAAGTATGCCCAACTAAGGCATTCGAGGCAACCCTCTTGTATGTATCCATGCGATACAAACCATTACATAACATACCGGACATCATGATAATATCACCATTGTTGAAATCATGAACCATACACTTTTCATCAACAAAGTGTACATGAAGTCGAGCTTTGGCAATCAACGGAACTAAAATTAATTTCTTCTTGATACCGGGCACATACAATGCATTTTTCAAGATAATCACACCTCCATTTGTAACCATAAGCTCAATTTCTCCTACTCCAATGATAGGATAAGAGGCATTGTTTGCACACACCACATGTCCTCCTTTGGGTGCATCTTTCAAAGATGACAAAAACCTTTTGCATGATGTTATGTGCTTTGAATCACCACTATCAAAGAAACAATTGGAATTAGCCTCATTCACAACCATATGCAAAGATGCATCATAATGACATGTAACAACACATGCCCAAAAATATTGAGCCATGTTAGCTTCATCATTCTTTGCATTTGTTGAATTTTTCGCAATAGACATGCCAGATTCCTTCTTCTTTTCATTGCGTTTTGTTGGTGCATGACAATCATCAATTGAAGGATTATGGAGAGATGAAGTCAAGGAGTCAAGAAGAGAACAAATTCAGATGGTTGAAGGAAGGGCATATTCAGAAAATCCAAAGGCATGTACACATATGTACATTAGCTGACTTATACTTTTGTTTAAGTCATACACTTGTATATATTCATCTATAAATATGTTGAAAAATGTCGGGCAAATAGAGCAGAAGAGATTTGAGAATAGGAAGAGAGAAATTAGTGTCATTAGACACATGAAGAGTGAGTGAATTGTCCATTCTCACTTAGATGTAAATTTTCTGAGAAATCGAAAAATTTTGCGCCTGATATTTTGCTGTCTGCTCCCTCTGTGTTTAATCTTTTGAGAAATCCTTTTGCACGTATCTAAGTCCATAGCTAATCTATCTATGGCTAGAATTTGAGAGGTTAATTGTAATCAGGCTGTGAGAATTTTGATTAGGAACATTCATATGTAAGAATGTTCTAACAGTCGAGAAATCTGGCGCACATTTCATCTTCAATGAAATGATCATTGCTCAGTCTATAGTGTAAAGTTTTACACAAATGAGGGCTTAAAATTTAAGTTGGAAGGTAAGCCATCTATGGCTAGAAGATCTTGAACAAACGGGTTCAGAGTTGGGAGAAGCAATGCTAAGAAGTTGCAGGTGTCAAAGTCGCCATTGCAGAGAAGCACTTTCAGACATAGGTAAAGTGATTCACACATTTCTCAGTGTGTACTTAATCTTTTTGAGAGATTTAACTTGGCAAAGTTGCGCAACCTTAAGGCGAAGTGTTGTGCAAAGTTTTATCAAAAACTTTACAGGATTGATTAGTCAATGAGTGACTAATCTGCAGCAGACTTTTCTGAAGAAACTGAAATTTTCAGAATAATCAATTTTCTGATAATTTGGTGAAGATTCTCTAAATTAGGTGGAGTCTAAAGTTGATCTTGATATAGAGGTGATCTAAATTCAAGGTTAACTTGTTCTTTTGGAGATTAACACTCTCCATCAGTGGTATCAGAGCAGGTTGTGTCAAAATTGAAGTGAAGAAGACTCCGACTATTGCAGAAATACAAAACTTTACATTTTGAAGGTGCAGAAGGGTAAAGGTTGAAGAAAGATCAAAGGAAGACATACAAAGAGCATCAAAAGGATCAGAAGGAGCAACATTCGAAGTAAAGGTACATTTATTATCTGTAAAGGTTAAAGATTTGAAGCTACAGGTGAAGTAAAGATGGGAGATAGTTTCCAAATTGAAAAGTTGGATAGAGAGAACTATCCTGCATGGTCTATGAGGATGGAAGCTCACCTTATGAGCAAAGATCTGATAGGATACATCACAGGGGATGAAGAAAAGCCAGAATTCAGAGATCCTAGTGTTCCAACTAGGGAGGAGCTTGCAGATTTGAAGAATTGGATGAAGAAGGATGCTCAAGCAAGAAGCATCATCTACATAGCAGTCAATGACTATTTGCTTCCTCACATTAGAGGACTTGAAAGTGCTTGTGACATTTGGAATGCTTTGGAAGAGCATTTCCAAAATACAACCAAATCAAGGAAGGCTTCACTATGGGCAGAGTTTACTACCTTCAAGAAGAAGGCCTCACAATCAATTTCTGATTATGTGACAAAGATGAAGGACATTGCAGATTCTTTAGGTGCAGTTGATGAAGATATTGAAGAAGACAAATTGGTAAGACAAATACTCACAGGACTAAGAGGAGATGAGAAATGGAAGCCTTTCATTTTATCTACAGAACTTTCATTAGATCACTTTACTCCTGATTTGAATCAATTGTTAGGACATATGCTAACTTTTGAGAATGATATCAAAGGAGATGTTGATAAGAGTGCAGGTCATGCAATGTATTCTAAAGACAAGAAGAAAGTCAACAAAGGAAAGCAACAATCAAGTGAAGAAGAAGGTACTTCAAACCAAGCAAACTTCATAAGAGGAAGAGGAAATGGCAGAAGTAGAGGAAGAGGCAAAAACAACAAAGAGAATGCAAGAGCTTGTTGGATATGTGGTAAGACCAATCATCTATCTCATGATTGTTGGCATAATAATCAAAACAATGGTAATTATCAGAACTTTAATCAAAGAGCAAGAGGTGGTAGATTTCAGAGAGGAAACTTCAGAGGTAGAGGTGGTAGGAATTCTTTTGGAAGAGGTGGAGGAAGAAGCTTCCAAAATCAATCCTATAATAACACCTACTATAACTATGCATCAGATCAGAAGGAGGATTCAACTCTCATTATGAATACATGTGAAACCTCACATGAGGACATGAGAGTGTTTTATATTGATTCAGGATGTAGTAATCATTTGAGTGGAAATATTGCTTTGATGACTGACCTAGATCACAATGCAATTAATCATACAGTGCAGATAGGTGATAATACAAAGCATAAGGTAAAGTCAATTGGTTCAGTCAAAGCTAAGGATGGGAGCACTCTTCTGAGTAAGGTACTTTATGTTCCCACAATTCCAAAGAATTTGATCAGTGTAGGTCAAATTGTGGAAAAAGGATATGAGGTAAGGTTCACAAATGATGGAGTTTATGTGGAAGACCCTAGTCAAGGGTATAAACAAGTTATTACAGGAAAGAAAGAAGGAAGGCTTTTCACATTGAAGGTACAAGGAAATGTTGGACATGCTATGTTCACATATGGAGAGCAGAAGGTGTCAGAATTGGATCTTTGGCACAAAAGACTTGGACACTTTAATGAAAGAGGTATCAAAGAAATGATTAACAATGATTCAGTACTTGGAATGCCTAACATTGCAGGTCAACACATGACATACAGATGTGAGGCATGTCAATTAGGTAAGGCTCATAAGCAATCCTATTCCAAGCATGGATTTATGTATTCAGAAAGACTTGAGTTGGTGCATACAGATGTGTGGGGTCCTTCAAAGGACTTTAGTATAAATGGTTCAAGATATTATGTCATATATGTTGATGATGCTACCAGGTGGATCACAATTTATGTGATTAAGGAAAAGTCAGAAGTGTTTAATACATTTAAACACTATCATGCATATGCAGAAAGGATTACAGGTCAAAAATTGAGGAGACTAAGGTCAGATGGAGGGGGAGAGTATTTTTCAAATGAGTTCAATGATTATTTGTGGAATGCAGGTATAAAGAGAGAAGTTACTTGCAGGTACTCTCCTCAACAAAATGGGGTAGCAGAAAGAAGAAATAGGACTCTTGTTGAGTTTGCAAGGTCCATGATGAAAGAGAAGAATTGCCCAAATTATTTGTGGGCTGAGGCTGTTAATACAGCTACATATTTGGTTAATAGATTGCCTTGTAAAGCTTTGCAGGGTATGACACCATATGAAGCTTGGTGGGGTAAGAAACCTACCTTGGATCATTGCAGAATATTTGGATGCTTGGCATATGCATATGTGCCATCTCAATTGAGGCATAAGTTGGAGCCTAAGGCAGAAAAGTATGTATTCATTGGCTATGATGATAAGCAAATGGGATACAGGTTGTGGAGTCCATCCACAAAGCAATTTATTGTATCCAAGGATGTTACATTTGATGAGCAAGGTACTTGGTATGCAGGTAAATATAATGTACATGCAGATGATGAAGAAGTAGTAGAACAAAGGAAAGGTAAAGCAAAGGTTCAATTACTTGATGAAAGTGAGAGTAATGAAGTGCAGGTTGAAGTTGAAGAGAGGCCAAGGTTTGATCCAGAATGTGATGAACCAGAAACTTCAAGAAGTGCAGAAGTTAGGAGGTCATCTAGGCACAAATGGCAACCTACAAGGTATAGCTATGACACTTCATTCTTAACTACTAAAGATTATGCTTATTTGGTAAAAGCAGATGAAGACCCTTCTACATATGAAGAGGCCAAAGGGAAGAAGAATTGGGAAGATGCTATGCAAGAGGAGTATGATGCATTGATAGAGAATCAAACATGGGATTTGGTTCCTAAACCTAATAGTCAGAAGATCATTGGATGTAAGTGGGTTTACAAGACTAAAAGATTTGCAGATGGAAGTGTGTCTAGGTACAAAGCTAGACTTGTTGTGAAAGGGTATGCACAGACATATGGAGTGGACTATGATGAGACTTATAGTCCTGTGGCAAAGATGACAACCATCAGGACACTCATTGCAATTGCTGCTTGTAAAGGTTGGAAGTTGTCTCAATTAGATGTTAAAAATGCTTTCTTGAATGGTTACATTTCAGATGAAGTCTACATGGAGCAACCAGATGGATTCAAAGATCAAGTGAGTCCAAATTATGTATGTAAGCTCAAGAGAGCTTTGTATGGGTTGAAGCAAGCCCCAAGGGCTTGGAATTATAGGCTTGTAAAATTCTTGAATGATCTTGGATTTCAAGCATCAAAGGCAGATAGTAGCTTGCTAGTCAAAGCAAGTGAAAATGGATTCATTTATGTGTGTATTTATGTTGATGACATAATACTTACAGGAACAGATGATAAGGGGATACAAATGATCAAAAAGCAGATGGAGAAAGAGTTCAAAATCAGTGATTTGGGGAACCTATCATTCTTCTTGGGAATGATCTCTTATACTCAACATGGAGTATATGTGACCCAAGAAAGGTATCTTAAAAATTTGCTAACCAAATTTAAAATGGAAGATTGCAGGGTTGCACCTACACCTTTGGAAGTGAATCATAAATTGTCTAGATTTGAAGGAGAAGAGTTCAGAGATATGAAACTCTATCAAAGTTTGGTTGGTAGCTTGATTTATGCTACATTGACAAGGCCTGACTTGTCATATGCAGTTGGTGTGCTTTCACAATTCATGCATTGTCCTAGAAAGGAACATTGGATTGCAGGACAAAGAGTACTTAGGTACATCAAGGGTACACTCAAAGAAGGGTTGTACTATGGGTTTACTTCAGATACAAGAATCAAGATATATAGTGATGCAGATTGGGCAGGTAATGTGGATGATAGAAGATCAACACATGGATACCTGTGCTATGTAGGAGACAAATTGATTTCATGGTGTTCCAAGAAGCAACATACAGTTGCTTTGTCATCTACAGAGGCAGAATATAAAGGTATGGTGGAAGCTGCAAAAGAGGTAATATGGCTAAAGACACTTTTGAAAGTTTTTGATGTGATTCAGAGTACTCCTATTATTTGTGGAGACAATATGAGTTCATTATACTTGGCAGCTAATCCTGTATTTCATGCTAGAACTAAGCATATTGAAATACAGTATCATTTTCTGAGAGAGAAGGTCATTGAGAAAGAGATTGAAGTCATACACACTCCCACAAAAGATCAAGTTGCAGATATGATGACTAAAAGTCTAGATGGACCAAAACTACAAAGATTCAAGGATATGGCAGGAATCAAGAAGATAGAGAAGAACCTCAATTAATGATTGAGGGGGAGCTGTTGGTGCATGACAATCATCAATTGAAGGATTATGGAGAGATGAAGTCAAGGAGTCAAGAAGAGAACAAATTCAGATGGTTGAAGGAAGGGCATATTCAGAAAATCCAAAGGCATGTACACATATGTACATTAGCTGACTTATACTTTTGTTTAATTCATACACTTGTATATATTCATCTATAAATATGTTGAAAAATGTCGGGCAAATAGAGCAGAAGAGATTTGAGAATAGGAAGAGAGAAATTAGTGTCATTAGACACATGAAGAGTGAGTGAATTGTCCATTCTCACTTAGATGTAAATTTTCTGAGAAATCGAAAAATTTTGCGCCTGATATTTTGCTGTCTGCTCCCTCTGTGTTTAATCTTTTGAGAAATCCTTTTGCACGTATCTAAGTCCATAGCTAATCTATCTATGGCTAGAATTTGAGAGGTTAATTGTAATCAGGCTGTGAGAATTTTGATTAGGAACATTCATATGTAAGAATGTTCTAACAGTCGAGAAATCTGGCGCACATTTCATCTTCAATGAAATGATCATTGCTCAGTCTATAGTGTAAAGTTTTACACAAATGAGGGCTTAAAATTTAAGTTGGAAGGTAAGCCATCTATGGCTAGAAGATCTTGAACAAACGGGTTCAGAGTTGGGAGAAGCAATGCTAAGAAGTTGCAGGTGTCAAAGTCGCCATTGCAGAGAAGCACTTTCAGACATAGGTAAAGTGATTCACACATTTCTCAGTGTGTACTTAATCTTTTTGAGAGATTTAACTTGGCAAAGTTGCGCAACCTTAAGGCGAAGTGTTGTGCAAAGTTTTATCAAAAACTTTACAGGATTGATTAGTCAATGAGTGACTAATCTGCAGCAGACTTTTCTGAAGAAACTGAAATTTTCAGAATAATCAATTTTCTGATAATTTGGTGAAGATTCTCTAAATTAGGTGGAGTCTAAAGTTGATCTTGATATAGAGGTGATCTAAATTCAAGGTTAACTTGTTCTTTTGGAGATTAACACTCTCCATCACGTTTAACAATCTTTCTACACTCATCAATAGTATGACCAGCCTTCTGGCAATATTTGCATCTCTTCTTCTTTTGTAAATCACCATCAGTAGAGGAATGAGTGGAAGAGGAAGGTTGAGGCTTTGGTTTGATGAACCCAAAGCTAAACCATACTTGGTTTTCCCTTTTTGTGAGATAGAAAGTGCTTGCATTCCCTCAATCAAACCACTCCTATTCACTCTAGATTTCTCTTCTTGCAAAAGAAGAGATACAGCCTCATCAAATGCATACATATTAGGATTCCCTTTTGCAACCAAATGGAGTGTAGTAGCAAAGCTTTGAAAAGATTTTGGCAATCCGTCCAACAATGTAGAAATGAGTGATGCATCCGGAATATTCTCATCAATGTTTGCAAATTGCTCTTTCAAGTCCTTGATGCCTGTCACATACACATCCACCAATTCATTTTCAGCCATACATACATCCTCAAGTTGCTTCCTCAAGTATGCAACATGTGCTTCATATGCATGGCATACAAAGAAGCAAGAGTATCACATGCCTGTCTTGATGTAGAACATGACCGAATGTGTTGAACTATATGATGCTTCATAGAAAGCGCAATCAATGCATGAGCTTGAGCGTCTTTTCCATCCCATCTAAGTTGATCCTGTGTAGCTGGAGAAGGAGAAACCACTGTACTTGAAGAAGAAGCTCCATCTATGACAGTAGAGTGTGAAGTAGAAGAACCTGCGGGTCTTCGATCTACATCTGCCACTATGTTCCAAAGTTTTTTTGCAACAAGAACATGCTTCATCATGTAAGACCACATCAGATAGTTCGTCCCATCAAGCTTATCTTCAACTTGAAGCACGCCAAACAAGTCATTGTTGTCCGACATTTCACTAAAGAACAAGAATGTGAAAAAATCTTTACTTTGATGAAAGCTAAAACGAATGCTAAAATCTTAGCTCACAAATCGTCACTTTGATGGGGGTAAAATGCTAGTGCAACTAGTGAAAATGTTTCATGGTTGCTGAAATTCACTCTTCTATGCTCTAAAGTCAATTTCCACTGTTAAAAGTGCACGTGCACTACGATGCAAGGAATCAAAACTTGAGAAGGAGCTAAGCTTGCTCTGATACCCCTGTTAGGTGTGTGTAGAAGTGCAAGAGACACACGACAAGCACATACACAAGGAGCACAAATGCAACAAGACACACGGAGAAGATGGATGGTTGGAGTAGCTCTCTCTATTGACGATGAATTGAACTAAAGTAAGAGTTGAATAATATCCTCAAGTACAAAGTACCACCACATATGAGAGTATCAAGTATGTGGTAACATGGGGAAAAAACCTCTAGCCAGCACTAGAGTAAAAAGTGCCCATGTATAGGGAAAAGGTTCACATCAAAGCTACTCGAGGAACACATAAGTGTAACAATACTACAACCCAAGTAATGGAGGACCAAGTGGAAAGTTTCATCATAGGCTCAAAAGATGCACCCAAAAAAGTCAAAGTTTTGGTTATCCTTTCTTTCAAATTTAGGCAATAGCTCATTTTTTTACTTGAAATTTTTATCGACATGTTTTTATGGGTCTATATGAAAATTCAATGCTTAGAACCCATATTTATCAGCATAGGGTCAATTTAAAGACTCATAGGGTTTTTATTTTGCAACAATTCTATAGAATGAGTCACACTTACACCAACCAAGTTCTAGGCTAAGTTGGATTGACTACTTAGAGAAGATTTTATTGTGCTTAGTGAATATCTTGAGTGAGTTTCCCCTATTGTGATGGTGGAAACAAAGAATAAACAACTACATATTTGTGTGGATTATTGAAAACTGAATACCTACACTATTGCCAACATGTTTCCCACTCGTATTTTTTGATTCCTTACTAGATGATGTGGTTGGAATGGAAATGAATTCTTTTCTTGATGGTTATAGTGGGTACAATGAGGCTCATATGACATGAGCAAGATAAACCTAAGACAACCTTCATTGCCAATTGCTTTTCTTCTATTGTTATGTGGTTTAGGCCTTGTAGTGCTCCGAGTACCTTTCACAAATGTATGCACACCATTTTTGTTCTTAATGTTGGAGTTCGAGGCTTATGGAAGCGCACAAAAAACACAAGGAGTAAGAAGAAGCTTTGAGCACAACATTGTATAGAATGTATTACCAAGCAAATACACAAAGATAAGTTGCATGTTAGTGTCATAGTCATATGTAAACGTTGGGGGGGGGGGGGGCTCCTAAAGCGGAAAACAAGTGCCTCGATGGTCCTAAGATTGCCAACACATATTACTATTGAAAAATATCAACAAATCCCTCCTAGGAGTGATGCAATGAACAAACACCTAGCACTCATGTATAAGGAAGTGCCCAGCTATGTGGAAAGAGATCAATTCACAAAAGGAAGTAAGCCCAAAGCTTTGCGAAAAGCTTAAAACTTCTCCCAACAAAGAGTCCCTGTGAAAAGGTGCATAACATTATCCTATGTGGATACATAAGGCAAGCTGATCTCTCCACTATAGAACCTTTCCTTGACATAATGATAATGGTTCTTCACAACTACCAATGCACTCTTAGTGTTAGTGAAGACGGTGGTGGCATAAGTGTTGAAAATGTGAACTATGCAAGTTCTAGGTGGACAAAGGGATCAAAAGACCTTAATATGGACAAAATGCATGAATTAGATCACTTAGGGTGGTCTCAATGTTGAGCAAGGTCATGCGAGGAAATCCTAAGGCGGTGGAAAAGTCAGGAGAGGCATCCAAAAGCTATAAAAGGATGTGAAGAGACACCCAATGTTTGGAAGTCTTGTAAGTCATTGAAGACCAAGAGACATATATTCAAGGAGGCTCTAGGAGAGAGTCATCCAAAGCTCAAGGAGCTGAAATGCAGTAGTCCAAGCTATGAAAAACATAGAGGAGGGTGTTACATGCACAGAGGACAAGTAAGGAGGGGCTATCAAGCCCACACCCCCTCTACTCTCTTGTAGGTATAGACATAGTCTGCTTATAATAGTTGTAAACCTTTGTATAAATATCCAATTCAAGAGATTTAAGGTGCATTCCATAGCTTATATATATCCTACTTTCCTTGATAGGAATTCTTGAAATAAATTTTATATGCAGAGAAATTGGTATATCTCTATAACCTTAATTTCTCCATATCTTACATCTGTAAATAGTCTATTTTGTATAGAGTTATTGATGAACCTAGATAGACCCATTTGAGGTGCTCTATAGCTTTTTGGAAATCTTATGAACCACACTAAGTGTGACTAAAAGCTTAGGGGATTTGGAGCAATGTAAGGTAGGTGAATGAGAGTTTTGCTACAAGGTAGTAGAAAAGGTGTATGAAGGGACCTAGGTATTGGGTTCATTTTCACTTCTGGTGTGCAAATATGAGTGAAATTCCATCGGTTGGTACTAGAGAAAGAAACATCCTTTGAAGACTCTAGGATAAGGACACAAAAGCTTGGATATCAGGCTAGGTGGTACATTTCAGTGTAACCCTAATTTCCCATTCATTATGGAAGATCTAGGTCAAAAAGTGGAGTTGCTTGATAAAGAAAACTATCAACCATGGAGGTTCAGAGTCATGAACTACCTGATGAGAAAAAGTTTATGGCCTATTGTGTGTAGAGATGAAGATAAGCCCAATGTAGATCCCCATGATCCAAAGATCACCAATCAAGAATTGAAGATGTTGAAGGATTGGATGGAAAGGAATAGGAGAGCTATCTTCTACATATCACAGGTAGTGTCTAACACTATGATTGGTCACATATCAGAGTTTGATCATGTTTGAGATGTTTGGGAGGCCTTAGAGAAATATATGCCAGTTCCACAAGAAGCAAAAAGATGCACCTTAAGAATGAACTCCATTCCTTGAAGAAGGGTAGTGTTCAATCTATTGTTGACTACACCTTGATGGTGAAGTAGTGGAGGGAGCCATTGGCATCCATTGGCTGCAAAGTCGATGAGGAAGACCTTGTGTGAATTACTCTCAATGGGTTGAGAGGGGAAGAGAAGTGGAAACCCCTCATTACTACCATCTTATATAGAGATCCTCTACCAACTCTTGAGGAGTTGTTCCCACACCTAAAGGCAGAAAAGGTTGCCATAGAGGATACATCCAAAAAAGATGGTCACTCATAGGTCCTATATGCTGGCAAAGGCAAGAGTGGAAAGAAAGTGAAAGGAGGAAAAAGCAAGTGGAAGTAGTCCAAGGAAGAAGATTTAGCTTTAGAAGGATATAGCAAGGCATCATCTTCAAGGAAGGGCAAGAATGGTAAAGGGAAGAACAACCCTCATCAAGGTAAATTTTTTTTAATATGTGGTAAGTAGAACAATATTTCTTCAAATTGCTGGTTCAAGGATGACAAAGGCAAGAAGAAGAAGGAGAAGGGGAGCTATGCTAACAACTCTAAGAAGGATGATGGGAAGGAGACCCCCCCAGCCATGAGACATGGCTATACTAGTGATCTCAAAGACACAAAGTGGTACATAGACTCTGGATGCTCTAATCACATGTCATGCAAATCCCAAGCTCAAAAGGTTGTGTGGAGACAACAGATAGCACTGAGCATGTGGGAGATGTGAAGCTAGGTGAAGGTAAATCTATCAAGACTCTTAAAGATGTGCTCCATGTTCCATCTATTTCCAAGAGCCTTAGCTCTATAGGACAGATGGTAGAGAGAGCTATAGAGGTTATATTTGATGCAAAAGGCTGCATGGTGAAGCAAGGAAGCAAGGTCATTGCTAAGGGAAGGAGGGAGGGCAGATTGTTCACACTAGATGTTGATCCTACACACAACAAGGTATGTTATGTGATGATTGGTAACAAAAGGATTGCAGAGATTGATCTTTGGCAGAGGATAGGACATATCAATATTTCCAAGTTAAAAAGCATGAGCAAAGTAGGCTTAGTGCAAGGACTAAAAAATCTTGAAGTCCAAGGTCTACATGAGTTTTGTGATGCTTGTCATCTAGGTAAGCAAGCAAGGAAGCCATTTCCAAACATTGAGTACAGATCCTCTAAGCTCTTGGAGCTTATACACTCAGATGTATGGGGTCCTAGCAGAGGGGCTTCATTGGGGGGGAGCTAGGTACTTTGTCACTTTCATTGATGACCACTAAAGAAAGGTATAGCTATATGTTATCAAGGAAAAATCAATAGTGTTTTGATTCTTTCAAAAGTTTAGGTCCTTTGTTGAGAAAGAATGTGATGCACACGTCAAGACACTTAGTTCAGATGGAGGGGGAGAGTATTTTTCCAAGGAATTCACAAAGTACTTACAAGAAAATGGCATAAAGAGGCACTTTACATGCAGGTACACCCCTCAACAAAATGGTGTTCCTAGTGAAGTGAGAACAAAGTTAGAGCCCAAGAGTGCTACTCAAATGAGAAGAAAGGCTACAGGTGCTACAACCCTCTCTCAAAGTCTATGTGTCAAGATATATTGTGTTTGATGAGTCAAGGTCATGGTATTGAGACAAGGGCAAGACAAAGTTGGATGAAGAGGACTAAGAGGAGTATGTAGACTTTGATGTGCAGATTCAACCTCTAGAGTCAATCACAATCAATGAACCAGAGGTTTTTACATCTAAGGTACACTCACATGATCACTCTTACACTTATGACTATGAAAGATCATCCCCTGCTTCAAAGTATAGAAGGATGCAAGAGACAGACTATGACACTAGGGAAGCTCAAGAGGATTTAGAAAAGGAAGAGCTTGAGGAGGTCATTACTACTACTTTAAAGCTCAATAGACTCAAAATGAAATATCCCAAAGGTCAAGAGAGGAGATCTACAAGGAATAAGACACCCCAACGAAGGTATACATATGGTTCTTTCATGGCAAAGCACTATGCATACATGATGAATGTCATTGCACATCAAGAGGTACATTCTTATGAGGAGGCAAAGACCAAACCAGAGTGGAGGAATGCTATGTATGAAGAGTTCAAAGATCATAAGGAGAACAACACTTGGGAACTAGTACCCAAGGAAGAAGGCATGAAAATAGTCCAAAATAGGTGGGTGTACAAGACCAAGAGGAATGCAAATGGCTGCTAGGCAAGGTACATGGGTAGACTAGTAGCCAAAGGCTTCACACAGACACAAGGGGTGTATTATGAGGAGACTTTTAGCCTTGTGTCAAACAAGGCTACCATTAGAGCTCTCATAGCCCTATGTGCAGCAAGGAGGTGGCCTATCTACTAGATGGACATAAAGAAAGCTTTCTTGAATGGTGAGTTATAACAAGTGGTATTCATGGAACAACCTCAACGGTATGTAAATCCACAACATCCTACCTATGTGTGCAGG
Source organism: Ceratopteris richardii (assembly GCA_020310875.1). Classification (NCBI taxonomy): domain Eukaryota; kingdom Viridiplantae; phylum Streptophyta; class Polypodiopsida; order Polypodiales; family Pteridaceae; genus Ceratopteris; species Ceratopteris richardii. The sequence goes on along the minus strand of CM035429.1, from coordinate 120,794,597 downwards.
TTGAAGAAGGCCTTGTATGGCCTAAAGAAGGTCCCAAGGGATTAGAATTAGAGGTTAGGGGATGCCTTGAAGATATGTGGTTTCTCTCCAAGTGATGCAGATCCATCCTTGTATGTGAAGAAGACAAGTGACAAGATATGTTTGATATGCATATATGTAGATGATCTTCTTGTGAGAAATGATGATGATGCAAGGATAGAGACCATCAAAGAGAAGCTTGGAAGAGAGTTCAAAATCTTAGATTTAGGTGTGCTAAAGTAATTCCTTGGCATTGACGTGATCTATGGGAAAGAAGGTATCTATCTCTCTCAAAAGAAGTATCTTCTAGATGTGTTGTTTAGGGTTGGCATGAAAAATTGCAAACCAATAGCTCAACCTATGGATTCAAATGTCAAGTTAAGCAAGGAAGATGGTAAGATGCTAGAAGACCTTACACTATATAGGATCATTGTGGGATTATTGATCTATGCTACACTCACAAGACCTGACTTCTATTGCATAGTTGGAGTTCTATCTTAGTTCATGCATGATGCCATAGATACACATCTCAATCATGCAAAGAGAGTGTTAAGGTATGTGAAGAGTATAGTTAATTATGGGTTGCTATACAGGTATGATGAAAAACTTCAAGTCAGAGCATGGAGTGATGCAGATTGGGTAGGGAGTGTTGAGGATAGAAGGTCAAATTGTGGCTATGTTTTCATGCTAGGTACAAAGGAATTTCATGGATGAGCAAAAAGAAGCCCATAATTGCTTTGAGTTCAACAAAAGCTAAATATAGAGCTTTAGCCCTCACTACATGTGAAGCAATGTGGCTTAAGAAGCTCTTCAAAGATCTTGGTATACAACTTTGACCAATTCGAGTTTATGGAGATAACATGTCAAGCCTACATCTTGCTAACAGTCCCATGTATCATGCAAGGAGCAAGCACATTGAGGTGCACTACCATTATGTAAGGGAAAAGGTTGCAAGTGGGGACATTAATGTTCATTTTGTAGGTACAAAAGACCAAGTTGTAGATATCTTCACCAAAAGCTTGGGTTTGACCAAGTTAACAAAGTTTTCAAAGGCTCTGAGCTTACTTGATATGGACACTACCACCTTAATCTTGAGGGAGAGTGTTGAAAATGTGAACTATGCAAGCTCTAGGTGGACAAAGGGGTCAAAAGAACTTAATATGGACAAAAGTAACGAATTAGATCACTTATAGTGGTTTCAAGGTTGGGAAAGGTCAATCAAGGCAGTACTAAGGTAGTGGAAAAGTTAGGAGAGGCATCCAAAAGCTATAAAAGGAGGTGAAGAGACACCAAATGTATGGAAGTCTTGTAGTTCATTGAAGACTAAGAGACATATACTCAAGGAGGCTCTAGGAGAGAGTCATCCAAATCTCAAGGAGCTGAAATGAAGCATTCCAAGCTAGGAAAAATGTAGAGTAGGGTGTTATGTGCACAGAGGAGGAGCTATCAAGTCCACGCCCCCTCTAGTCTCTTGTAGGTATAGACATATTCTTCTTATAACCGTTGTAACTATTTATGTACATATCCAATTCAAGAGATTTAAGGTGCATTCTATAGCTTATACACACACACACACACATACATACATACATATATATATATATATATATATATATATATATATATATATATATATATATATTATGTTTGCTAAGAGTGCTTCTTAAAATGAATTTTATGTGACATAGAGAAATTGTTATATCTCTCTCACCCTAATTTTTGCATATCCTACATCTCTACATAGTCTGTTTTGTACAGAGTTGTTGATTGACCTAAATAGATCCATTTGAGTTGTCCTATAGCTTGTTGGAAAGATTAAACCATACTAAGTGTGGCTAAAAGTGTAGCTGATTTGGATCAATTTAAGGTAGGTGAATCAAAGTTTTGTTGTAGGGTAGTAGAAAATGTGTATGAAGGGACCTAGGTATTGGGTTCATTTTCACTTCTAGTGTGAAAATTTGAGGGATTAGATTCCATCAATAAGGCTGGCGAACATCCAAATCATTCAAAAGGGGTTTGAGCCACACACACTCAATAGTCAATGTGAAATATCCCTTATATGCAACCTCACAACTAGAAGTGTCCATAGTAGGCTACTTCTTGCTCAACCAAGATATGCATGAGCTACCAAGCATGAAGAAAAATCCACTAGTGGACACACCATTGTCATAGTAACCTATCGAGTTTGAGTAAAAAAAAGCATGTAAATCTATTGGTAATGATCCCCCTTTGGATAAAAAAATCAAAGTAGGCAAGTACAACTCAAGAAGTGAAAGATGCACTTAACCACCTATCACTATTTAACACCTAGGCAATGTATCAGCGTGTTCATGTGAGATATATCAAACTGAATATCAAGTGGAGTTATGTATAAGCAAATCAAGCATCTAATTGTCTACTGATAAAGAACAACATCAAATCCATATGTAACATCATGAAGGCTCAATTGTAAGCTTGCTTCGATGGAAGTGACAATAGGTTTGCAATCCTCAATGGCAAAACACTCCAATAATGTGTCAATATAATTTATTTCGAAAAAAATCTATTCCCCCATCAACTTCTATAAACTAAATGCCCAAATAATTATGCCCCAAATCTAACATCTCAAAAAAGGCATGCAAATCAGCTTTAAAGTCAGCGATATGCTCCTCGTTAGGAAGAGTAAGAAGCATTTCATCAACATATCAACAATGATCGAAAGGACATCATGTACATGCTTAACATATAAAGCTCTCTAAGTTGGATTATTCTCAAAACCATGTGCTAGAAAGTAGGCACGAATCTTCTCATACCAAGCACATGATACTTTCTTCAAACAATATCATCAGGGCAAAAACGACAAAAAATGGGCCGTGTAAGGATTTCAATTAGTTTTGGTTAATCTAAATTAATCTTGTCAAATCATCTTTGAAAACTTAGTGTAGGCTCATTTAAAACATATCTTCCAGGAATATATTAGTTTTGGAAAAGAAGAAAGTTCATGTGAGAATCATGAAAAGTTATATGCATCAAATTTTGTGCCCGTCGGACGTTTGAAAATTTTGAAATTTTCCCTCTTGTCCTTCGACCTATATAATGGTGTTTTTAGGACATGTTCCACCTTTTTGCTCTACTCTCGAAAGCAAACCATATTCTATCTTTTTCATAATTTTGGATGCATTTCCCATGGAGAGCCTCAATCCAAACACTTTCATGGAACTTTCAACTAGCAGGACTCTATGTCATAAGTTCCATACCAATATTATGCAGATTCATAAGTATGAAACAATCGAAAAGGTCTTTCGAATAGCTATACGACCTTGTGAAGTTGAAGCATCATGCAAAGAAGGAAAAAAGCATATTGGCATATGGATAGATGAAGCTATTTATCCAACTCATCCTTGAATAAGAAGGTACCCAACTTTTCATAATCTTCATGATTTCATTAGATTTGTAGGAGATGGTGATGAGCATTTATGTGGATATTTTCCAAAGTTGTGTGAGTTCTCAAACAATTACATGCAATACATAAAACAGATGAAATTTTGTAGATCATGAGGCAGATATGCAACATGTTGTATCTGATATGTATGTGATTGATCTCAAAAGGGCAATCATAGAGCTTATAGGAGCCACCACAAAGGCTTGGAGTGTCAAAGACATAACTTACTAGTTGATGAGATTTAAATACATTATTTAGTCCAATATTACTTTTTCAAAAAAAACATCTCATGGTCTTAATCTTTATGTTTTTAAAGCATATCCTATTTTTGTATGGTCCATTCTTTGTGGAAAAAGGAAGTCTTTTCACATGGGGCACTCTTGGGATGGAAAAGTCTCATTATGAAGCAAGAACAAGCTTCTTCAGATGCACAAGAAAAGAAGTTGCAAAAATTAATCCATTCAAATAGCTTTTTGATTATTTCTTTAGAAGAAAAATACAAAGTAACACATGCCAAAAATTATCAATAGACTGAAAATATCAATGTTGTGAGAGCATATGGCGATACACTCCAAAGATGAGGCTGGTGCTCCAATAACCTTCTCCACACCTGCAAAGTTTCACTCCAGGAATGATTAATAGACACTTTGAGCTTTCAAATGATGCAATAAAACCTCCTTAGTACTTTGGAAGATCATTCTTCAATTGATTCATCAAAACAGATAACCCAACACAAAACAAATGATAAAAAACTTGCTATTTTGGGATGAAGAGCACTCTCGTATTTGATTTAAAGCTTATAATGTGCTAAAAATTGACCAAAGAAACTTTGCACACATTCAATTGAATATGTAATGAATCTAAAGCAACAAATTTGATGAATTTTAATGGACTATATTGAGAGAAATCAATTTAGGAACATTGGGATGTCATCCTGACTTTTCAGGAGTAAACTTCTTGCATACATAGGTTACTTCAAATTGTTGTAGCTCACAAAGTAAAGATCCAAATGTAATGAAAATTGAGATGAATCAAATAGACTTATTACTTTACCCATAGAAATTAAATCTTTGCAAGAGAATAAGTAGATTGAGAGAAATCATTGATCAAAGTGGACTAAAAAACATAGAGTAAATCTGAGACAACAGTTGTAGAGAACTTAAAGTGTGATCAAAGAAATCAACCTGTATTGAACATATGATACATGAAAAATGATGGGAATGAAGCATGGGAAGTAGGAGCACAATGTGTGCTTCAATGATGATTCAAATCACAATTCTAATCTCCTCTAAAGGACTGCTCTACCTTGTGATTCTTTTCATGAGCTTTTATAGAAGTTTTTGAATTCAAGTTTGGAGGGGCTTCCACCTAAAACTTACTCCATTCTAGGAAATCACATCTACTTGATTCCTCCTACTTGGATTTTATGATTTGCACCTACCAAAGTTATGGGATTCCTTTTTTCCTTTCACATTTGAAGATTCTAAGTTTCTACTTTTACAAGAGAATGGTTTTATGGCTTCTCTCATTGAGAGTTCATAAAAGGTCATTACAAAAATGATTTTAATCAAGCACTAGGCTTGTAAAAATACACCAATAGCTCCCCCCTCAAGCCTGGCATGCTTGATTCTTCATTCCTCACTGATTTCCATCAGTCTAATCATTCCTTTGAACGTGGTTAGATTGATACCATCCAATGGTTTTGTCAACATATCTGCACATTGAAGATTAGTGGATACATAGAGTAGTTGAATGTCCTTGCTCAATAATTTTTCTATAACATAATGGTAAAGAACTTCAATGTGCTTAGTTCTAGAATGGTAAATAGGATTAGCTGCTAAGTGAAGAGAACTAGTATTATCACCAAAGATATGAGGTGTTGAGGTATGCAACCCCAACTTTGAGTATAACCACTTCAACCACATTGCTTCTTGTGTTGCATTGGCCAATCCTCCATATTCAACTTCATTTGATGATAAAGCAATAATTGGTTTCTTCTTTGAAGATCATGAGATTAATTTTGAACCTGCAAAAGACAAATATCCTGATGTACTCTTCATGTCATCCTTAGATCCAGCCCAATCTGAATCTGAGTAAATTTTGAGATCAATTTCTGAGGTATAAGGATAAAATAATCCCTCATTAATTGTGTCTTGAAGGGTTAGGCTCTGCTGGTAGATCGAATGGTGATCGGCAAGCTAGGAGTCTGTTTCCGTTTGAGCACTCTCTTTGCTGCTCCCATATGTGGCTTCCTTGGCTTATGCATAAATTGAGTGAGGATGCTTACACTATAGCATATATCCACCCTTGTGAGAGTAGCATAGTTCAAGCTTCCCACTAAGCTTTGATAGCTTGTGATGTCCTCAATGAATTCTCCTTCATAAGCACTTAGCTTATGTTCATCTCCATGGGTGTACCTGCACACTTAGTGTTTTCCATTTTGAATTTAGAAAGCATATCAAGTACATACTTCCTCTGAGTGACGTAGATGCCAGAATCTGTATAGATGAGTTCAAGCCCAAGGAAATATGTTAGAGTTCCAAGATCACTGATCTTGAATTCATCCTTCATTCCAGCCTTTACCTGCTTGATTCCATTGATGTCATTCCCTATAATTATTATATCATCTACATATACTCAAAGATATATTACTTCTAAACCATTTCTTTTTATAAATAATGATGTATCTACCTTGCTAGCCTTGAAGCCTTGGTCATGCGAATAGGTTACCAACCTGTGATTCCAAGCTCTTGGAGCTTGTTCTAATCCATATAGAGCTTTCCTCAGTTTTCACACATGATTAGCATGATGTGCATCTTCATAGCTAGGAGGTTGTGCCGTATAGACTTAACAAGCACTCCAATGGTAGGCATTTTTGCTATAGATGAGAAAGTTTCTTCATAGTCTATCCCATGGGTCTGAGCAAACCCTTTAGTTACTAAACTTGCCTTATGCCTATTGATACTACCATCTAGATTCTTTTTAACTTTATAAATCCATCTTGAACCAATTACCTTCATTAATGGTTTGCTTGGAACAAGTTCCCATGTGTCATTGGCCATGAGAGCTTCCATTTCTTCATCCATTGCTTCTCTCCATTATTTCTTGCTTTGAGCTTCTTCATAAGATGTAGGTTCTTCATGTTTAAGATCCTCGAATGTAGATTGAATGCTTTGTAACTAAGGATGTGTCAAATCCATATCTTTCTGGCTTATTCTTTTCTCTCATTGACCTTCTGATTGGTTGTAGAGAGCTTTCTGGTCCTTGATCTAATTCTTCCATTTTGGCTTTGCCTTTGCTCTTCCATAGCTTCAATTTCTCCAACTCTATGATGTCATCTTCAGAATCACTATCTTCAAGTTGCTTTGGCTCCTTTGTTGGAAGACATGGAAAATCTTCTTCCAAGTCATATGGTAGCTTCACTTTCCTGTTATCATCAAACAAAGATTTATTCTCATCAAAGACTACATCCCTACTAACTAGAAAACCTTTGCTAATGGGATTGTACAATCTGCAACCCTTTTGATTTTGATCATATCCAATAAGCACACACTTCTCTACTTTGGGATCCAATTTCCCTCTTACTTGAGAAGGAATGTGAGCATAGGCTAGATGTTGGCAGTAGCCTTGGTACACCAGGACGTACAAGACATGAAAGTCAAAGAAGGGAGTCAGAGCGAAGGGACAGCACAAGCAAACAGGGCAGTCAAAGAAGATCTGGCAAGTAGGCCAATATTTTTTCAAGACATTAATGCAAATCAAAGAGATGGACATGCAGGAAGGAAGAGCAAGCAGGGAGCTCGAAGATATGTATGGCAGAGCACTAGAAGAAATCCCTACAACAACAGTGATTTTTATCACTAACAATCATTGTAAATATCATTTCACCTTTTTGTAGCTCCATTTTGTGCAAGCCAAGGAGTCCTGGAGCTTGAGGAGCCTTAGAAGTAGTTGCGTACCAATTTTCGTATTTTTTAGATCTCGTTTGAGCCCCCAAATAAGCCCTGGAACCTAATTTTTAACTAGGCCGGACACTAGGTCTGGACAGGACCAGAAGCTAGTCAAAAACTATAAAAAGGGCTAGAGAGCTCATTTTTGAGGTTAGATTGTAATTGAAACGAACTTGTAAGAGCATTTTGAAAGTAATCTAAAAGCTCCATTGATTCTCACTCTTTGTCTTGCCTTGTGTGCGCGTGTGTGTGTATGTGTGTGCATGCTTGTGTGCTTCTCACTCACGCACTTGTGCCGCCACTTGCTCGAGGTCTTCATACCATCCTCACGTCTTCCCGGATTGACATTAAAGGAGGTGCTACTCATCATTGAGCTACACCAAATTTTGGCGCCGTTGCCGGGGATCGAGCTTTGAGGACGAGCGTGTGATGGTAAGATGTAGAGTTGACGCGTTGGAGTTGTAGGTATTTTCTTCACTCTCATCGATTTTCTTTTACTTTCTTCACCATCTTCATCACCATCATCATCATCACCATCTCCCACGTCCATCTCCACCATCGCGAAAATTTCAGTTTTTTTGACCATATCCCCATCTCCACCTCATTTCCCTCATTTCACTTGTGAGAGAGAGCGAGAGAGCGAATTTGCATGTGCTGTTTTTTGCATGTTTTGTGAGTATTCTGCAGGTACAGGCCGCATCATCATCCCCAGCACCCTGCGCAGGTACGGAAATCCGAGTAACTGTCTGTGTGTCGCCGAGCTCTGTCAATCGCGACCGACTGAAAAATTGCTCTAATTGCTAAACAAAGTGCATATCCATGACCTACAGGCCTAGAGCTTCCCAAAAATGTGTTTAGTTTTTTGAAATTCCACAGATTTCTGTCAATCGCGATCGCTCTGTCAATCGCGATCGACAAACCACGACGGACAGATCTGTCAATCGCGATCGACACGTCAATCGCGACCGACAGCCCACGACGGCTCTGTCAATCGCGACCGACAGAGTCAACGACCGATTGACCACGACCGACTGACCATACGCGTGACACGTGTCAATCGCGATCGAGCCATCAATCGCGATCGACTCATCAATCGCGACCGACACAGTCAACGACTGTTTGACCACGACGGACAGACCACGACGGCTCTGTCAATCGCGACCGACACGGTCAACGACTGTTTGACCACGATCGACAGACCCTCGCGACCGGCCTGTCAATCGCGATCGACTCATCAATCGCGACCGACAGAGTCAACGACCCTTTGACCACGACTGATTGACTTTTCGCAACCCCTGTCAATCGCGACTGGCCAGTCAATCGCGACTGACAGCCACGACGGACCTGTCAATCGCGATCGACACGTCGATCGCGACTGACCTGTCAATCGCGACCGACAGACTTTGCGAACGCGTTAGAAGGGCAAATTAGGTCAAATTTTCAAGGCAAAATTATTGGTCTAAATTTTGATTGAGTGTGGGACAAACACTAGGGTGTAGTATTGCATCGCGAGGCCGTGCCACAAGCTACTCGAGTATTCCTGTTTGACTGTTAGCTTGTGTTGAATTCTGATTTAACTCCCTAAACCCTGAACAGTCCTAACTTTTTCATACGAAATCCAATTTTTGAGCTCTTGGGCTTGTTGGAAAGCTCGTGGCATATACTACACGCCCTCAACTGTTTTTTATAAAGATAATGCGTTGATTTTCAGAGAGGGTATTTTGAAGTTGACCATACCCAGGGGGATCAAAGTCAGGGGTCTTTAGAATTATTTTCCTAAAAGTCACAATGCAAATGTGTGTTTGTGTCACATGAATGAAAGTGGATGGTTTTGTCCTTTGAATCTAAGCATTGAGCTAACCGTGGATCTTTTATAGGTCCGTTGAGAGCAACTGAGAGCGTACAAAGCAAGGTTTCTTTGCAAGCTTGAGAACCGGGTTCTTGAGCACCATAAAGCAAGGGATCAACAAGTAAGGTTGGATTATTCTCAACTCCCTCTGTCATTTCCTAGCTCAAGCTAAGAACGAGTAGAGATAGGAGTAAGCCAGGGTGACGATAGGCAGTTATCAAGTTGAAGACTACCTAAAAACTCAAGTTCAAGTTAAAAACATAATCTCTGTACTGTCGATAACCTAAAGGAAAAGAATCTAACGTGGAACGATCAACCTAAAATACGAAGAACATTCAAGTGTTCCTGACGACGTGATATCAGACAAGACCATAAACACAATAATTAACTAAAAAGAATCAAGTGACTGGTACCAATTGATCGGCAACGAGGTTGTACTCTGGAAAAAATTGGGCTAATCAGTTAGGCATATGAACCTTAGATCAGGACGACACCTAGCAAGAGAGAGACAAAGCCTTAGGTCTTCAGAGGCTAGTGTCAATCACACTGCAAGGTCTTGGGTCCAGCAGTTGAGCCACCACTCATACTACCCTAGCTCTGAGACCAGTGAGTCAGAAATGTCTCAAGGCATGGACAGACCTACGGGAAGTTCAGGAGTGCCTTATTTGTACAGGATAGAAGGCCCTTACAAAACACAGCTGGAATATCTTAGGACCAACCGATTAGGTGCTAGCATCTATGAGGACGGCTTAGGAAGATCTGTGGTCCAAATTAAAAACCCGGATCAATCCATTGGACTAGAGCACCCAGCTGTCAAGTTTGAAAATGGTGCATACCTGGACAAGGAAGGAACTATATATGTAGTCACTAGTCACCCTGATAGGACAGATGACTTTGGGAATGTAATCTCAGAAGCGGACTTAGGTGACCTGGAGCAAGGGAACATGGATGCGGAACCTAGAACCCCTCGAGGTAAATCAGTTCTCACTAGGATTATCACACCCGAGTGGGTACCCCAGGACAACAAGAGCATAGAATTGCTCCTCAATCGGGAAACTGATGAAGCCTTTTGGAGGTATAAATCCAATCAGCCAACTGATATAGGAAATATCATGATCTATGAGTTTAAGGATCCGGATAGCCCAGGTAGAGTGACCTACTTAGATCACACTTCGGAAAGGATCTTTGTGGTGACGGAAAATGATAGGCATGCCTACACTTGGAAGGGCGAATTCATTTTCCCCCAACCAAGATCAAATGTATCCTATGGTCACCCTGGAGCTGGAACTTCCCAAGCTCATGGTACGCAAAGAGACAGAAGTAGAGATAGACCGGAAGTAAGCTTTGCCAACCCAGTGGGCAGAGAAAGAACGAGAACAAAGACGAATAGGGTAGAACCTGAGATGCATAGAGCCCACAGGAACCAAAGAAATGTAGATGAATTCCCTCTGCCGAGACCTAGAGAGCACGCAAGAACTTTGAGACCCACCCAGCTAGTTAAGTCCATGAAGAATTACTTTGACGGCACAGGAGATCCCTATGATCATGTGGCGGAGTTCAAGCAAGTCTTGAGAGCTGAACAAGTTGAGGATCTATTCACGCAGTACAATGCCTTCGGTCTAACCCTGAGGAATACGGCACTTACATGGTTTCAGCCATTGGATGAGCGCCAGTTCAGGAGCATAGACCAACTCCTAGAAGCATTTATTATTGAGTTCTCCAAAAGTGGCATAAGACACAACACCTCCTCACTGATTCACAGCTTCAAGCAAACCCCTCAAGAGACTGTGAGACTTGCAGGAAGAAGATTTAGACAATATCTTGAAAGGTGCCCTGTTTCGGAGCTACCCACATCTGCTAAACAAGTAGCCTTATTCCTTGACGGACTGCTGAGCCCAAAATTGAGATCCTATGTGTATCTGAAAGACCCTAGGACTATAGAAGAATGTGTACGTATGTGCATTGACATTGAAGATAACCTAGGAGAAGAGCTAGAGTTGTCCAAAATTTACAAAGATTCAGATAGTGCATCTAGTCAATCTTCCACACAAGCCACATCAATTGAAGAACTTGCCGAAAAAGTAGCTCAGAAACTAGGTGTAACTAGCAAACAAATCCCAAGGTTTGCCCCTGTGAAAAGGTGCTATACATGCGGTGGTGATCATATGGCGAACGTCTGTCCCATTATGGCTCAACCCCAAGTAAACCCTAGTAGCCAGTACTGCACCGTAGAACGGAGATACACCAATCACACCGCACAAGACTGCCCATACAACAAGCAGGCAGTGAGGCAACCCTATCCGCAACCCTACCAACAAGGCAGATACCAGAACCAAAATCCACCACCACAATATGCTAGACCCCAGCAAACCTACCAACCACAATATCAGGCCCAACAGAGACCCCAACCGGTGCTAGCTCAACAGCCTCCAAACCCCGCTAACGTGATTCCGGTAAAGTATGCTGTTGCAGAAGAAAACCTGAATAGGGCCATAGTACCAGTAACCCCATTGATCTCGGAAAGTGACCCAAGTGACCATAGCTTTGATTCTACACATGTCGATAGTCCCCATGCTTACTACATGCAGTCCCCAGAACATGGTGAGTCTTACTATAGTGAAGAACCAAGTGAACCTAGTTGGGAGTCAGATTACACGAACGTCATGTATGCAAACCCCAACCCCAGGCCACAACCTAGGCAAGTAAGACCTCCATTCCCAAGAGGACCGTGCTACAGATGCCAAGGAGATCATATCGTTCGTGATTGTCCCTTGCCCCCACCTACACAACCCCAGTCAGTGACTATCCAAGGTTTCTGCCAAGATTGTGGAAAAGAACATCTCTTACGAGATTGCCCTAAGAACCCCAATAATATGCCAAAAATCACTCCTATCAATGTGATTGGTTTGGTTGTAGATCCCTCAGGAAGCGTCACTTCCACTGCACCAGTGCAGGTAGTCACTAGAGCTCAGGCATTGCAGCAAAACCAAGAGACAAGCCAGGAAAAGGGCCCAGAGGCTAGTGAAACCGAGAGCGTAACAAAGAAAAGGACTAGAGCATGGAAAGATAGTCGAGAAAGAATGAAACGACAATGGGTCAAAAAGATGAGTGAGCTTGAGGAAAGCATAAGAGAAACAAAAGCGAGGATAACTGAACTCACAGCTCAAACTCCCTCTCACATCACCCCGCCTCCACCACTCCCATCTCCATCCGACTCAGCACCTTCCCCACCGCCTCATCAAATCCCACCACCCCCTAGAGTAGGATCAGTCCTAGCAGATCCCACTCCCGAAGACCTAAACATGATGCTTAAAGCATATCAGGCCAGAATCCAAGAAGGGCCAAACGTCACGGATCATGACAAGTGCTATCCTAGAGCTGACCTAGAGATAGAAAGAACCAAACTATGCGCGAAAATGGTCGCATTGGCTCAGACTATGTTTGAAGCCAGTCGCCTTTTCAATTACTCAGGCTCAGCCAAAACGCAATTACACTTGGATGGATTCCTAGAGAAGTTAGAGAGGATAATTGCAAGATCTGACAAGGAAGAAAAAAATCAAGACCAAGAAAAAGCAAGCAAAAACAGGAATCAGTCCCAATCAGAAGTGTATGTGGCCAATGCCCCTAAACCGGACAACTTCCCCTCCGTAGAAAGAATAGAGCGGCTAATTGCACAGTCAGAAAAGGAACCTACCCCTCAAAGGAAGGAAAGGGCAAGAGAACGGATAAGCCAGCCTCTTCAGGAAGCCCATGTGCCTCCTCAAGAAGCTTATCTTCCCCCCCAAAACGCAGATGAGCCTCCCTCGAAAGCTCAAGTACCTCCACAGGTTGCCTACATTCCTTCTCAAGGAGTGTATGAGCCTGTTCGGAAAAGTAATAGAATAAGTAACCTTCCCCAAGAAGCTTGTGCTCCAGTCATTTGCGAGAACGAGGAGAGAGCCAACAATAGAACCAGCCCTCCTTCACAGGTTGCTTATGCGCCCAAGTCTACGGAGCCAGACACTTCTTCTTCTATGAATCGGTTTGCACCAGACTTCCTACGAGAGATTCAAGAAGACAAATGGGATAACGAAAGCGAGGTCGCCCCTCCTTTTGAACTTGTGGACGATGCACACGACCAATTCCCACAAGACATCCCATCTATTTACGGGGAGCATGAGAGTGTTCAGTCTCACGAGAGATTAGACTTTGAGTCGAATTCCATACAAGAGCTACCCCACTTCACAGGCCCATGGGAAGCAAATTCCACATGTATGAGAGCACCCACAGTCATGGTAAGGAACGACGACTCAGTCATACCTAGGAACACAGAGGTAGTGAAGAACACTAACGTGCAGTGTAATCTCAAGTTAGAAGAGCTACTCAAGGTTAGACCTGAATTATGGAAACATGTAGCCAAACAAGTACCAGAGATAGCAAAACCTCGTTCCCAGGTAGGATCCCATAGGACAGTGCCAGAAATTCCCTTGGATAAGATAGGAGATATGTGTGAAGGTGAAGAAGGGAACACCTATCTTCCCATCACCTACCAAGAGTACACCACCAAAGCGATTTTGGACTCAGGTGCAGGAGTTGCAATTGCCACCACCTCCTTATGGAAGCGTTGGGGCAAGCCAGCACTCAGGCCAACGAGGATGAAATTGCAAATGGCCGATGGTCATATTGAGAAACCCTTAGGATTGCTAGACGGAATAACTCTCACCACTTGTGGTGTTGAGTTCGAGCATAGTTTTGCTATATGTGACTTCAGCAAAAATCATGCCTATGAGATGATCTTAGGAAGACCATTCATGCGACAGTTGCAAGTGGTACAGGATTGGGGAACCAATTCTTTGTACCTGCAGCACTTAGGTGTTACAACCAAAGTCAATCTCAAAGATTACTCTCATAGGGATGTACCTCCTATCCAGTGGAATCCCATCCATAGAGCTAAAGATGACACAGAATCGGTGCATTCCATAGGGTCTGGATCCTCATGGATGCATGAAGATACTCACTTATGGATGTGCAAGGTAGCAGTAGAAGAAGAGAAGAGAGAGAAAGCCAGAGAGGTAGGTGCGAACGAAACTCATAGATCCATTCAAGACCCAGCCTATGCACCTATAGTCTTCCCAGACGAGGAGTTTGAACCCCATGGCTGGGCGGAAATTTTAGCAACAATGGACGTAGCCATCAATGAAGAACAATGGACACCTCACTGTGATGAGGATGGCTATGACATTTCAGTCTTCTCCATAGAGCCAATCATGGGAGAGGCAGTTTTAGAAGAATGCGAACCTAGCCCTGATGCAATTGAGGATGCAAGTGACTCCGATCTAGAGTCAATCATTATGGATCCACCATTTGCATCAGATGAAGAATACTTCCATGAAATAGAATTTCAACCCCAGAGGCATGGAGAGGTTACAAATGATGTAAGATTAGCAACGCATGTGACCCCAAAGGAAGAAGGAAAGAAACGAAAGAAGAGAGAAGCCTCACCAGAAGAGGAAGAATCTTTGTTTGAGGTCCCCGAAAATTTTAAGAAGTATGAGATAGATGACAGGAGAGTCATGATAAGAATGCCTAAACGAGAGGCACAATCAGGAGAGGCCTATGATAACAAAGAAACCACCAAGAAAATAGTAGTGGCCATAAAAGAAGGAGAGGAGAGATGCACGTATATAGGCCATGACCTGACAGAAGAAGAAGAGCATGAATTGATTGCCTTGCTAAGAGAATACAGAGATGTATTCGCTTGGAGTTACAAGGATTTGAAAGGGGTTGACCCGGACATATGCTCGCACACCATTCCCATGACCTCAGATGCCAAACCCTCTAAGCAAAAGCCTTATACGTATAATGATAATTACGCTGCTAAGATCAAGGAGGAGATAGATAGACTGGTCGAAGCTGGATTTATCTATGAAATTGAGCACACTGAATGGGTATCCCCCATCGTAGTGGTGCCCAAGAAGAATGGCAAGCTGCGTGTGTGCATTAACTTGAAAAAGGTTAATGCCGCCACAATTCGAGATAACTATCCGCTTCCCATAACAGAGCATCTCTTAGAAAGAGTGGCAGGCAAGGAAGTGTACAGCTTCCTTGATGGATTTTTTGGCTACAATCAAGTAGCCATAGCTCCAGAGGATCAGCATAAGACAGCCTTTGCCACAGAATGGGGCATTTTTGCTTTTAGAGTAATGCCATTTGGGCTTACCAACGCACCAGCTACCTTCCAGAGACTGATGTGCCATGTGTTTAAGGAGTTCCTAAGGAAGAGTTTAGAAGTCTATGTTGATGATCTTTGTGCTCATTCCAACGTTAGACAAACCCATATTCCTGAACTCAGACAAATCTTTGACAAATGTAGAGAATATCAAGTCTGCCTAAACCCAGAAAAGTGCGTTTTTATGGTCAGGCAAGGCAAGATTCTAGGACACATAGTGTCAAAGAATGGCATATCTACCGACGAAGAGAAAGTGAGAGCCATAGCAGAGCTACCTAGGCCAAAGAATGTCAAGGAAGTACAAGCTTTCATGGGGCATTGTGGTTATTATCGACGATTTATACACATGTATGCTGTCATTGCAAAGCCCATGTACGGACTTCTGACAAACTTTGAGTGGACGGATGAATGTGAGAATTCCTTCCAGGAGCTTAAACGAAGATTATGTTCAGCACCAATCTTGACCACACCAGATTGGAGTAAGCCATTCCATGTTCACGTGGATGCATCCAATTATGCTATTGGATGTGTACTTGCACAACCTACTGGTGAAGGTAATATGGACCTTCCAATTGCCTATGCCAGTAGACAATTGAATGCGGCTGAACGAAATTATACCACTACTGAACGAGAAGGATTAGGCATGGTATATGCAGTTAAAAAGTTTAGACATTATTTGCTTGCAAATAAGTTTAAATTTTTTACGGACCATCAGGCATTGTTGTACTTAGTAAACAAGCCATGCAATACAGGTAGATTAGTAAGATGGTTTCTCTTACTAATGGAATATGACTTTGAGGTTGTGGTAAGAAAAGGTAGGACTCACTTGAGAGCAGATCATCTCTCTAGGCTCACATCTGGAGAAGCCCCACAAGGAGTGTCAGATGACCTTCCTGATGCTTACTTGTTTAATTTGGAGGTGGTGCCGCAGTGGGCTAAGCCATTGGTACCAGTCTTGACATACGGGCCTAATCATCCAGTGATAAACACCCGGAATAGAGAGGTTGTAAGAGCCCAAAAGTACCACATCATGGCAGGAAGCATGTACAAGCACACAGATCAAGGGATCTTGGCTTGTTGCGTAGAAGAGGATGAGTATGCTAAATGGTTGCAATTAGCACACGTAGGTGCACTAGAGCAACACCATTCAAAGCAACGAACTTTACAGACCCTAAAGAGACTCGGAGTACATTGGCCAACTATGGAAGCTGATGTCCAAAAGTTGTGCAAGGAATGCCCAATCTGTTGCACTAAGCCACCTGTGGAACACGCCACTCTTTATCAAGTATCCATTGTGCCAGATTGGAGTGAACCTCTAGTATCATTCTTGAGAACAAACACATTCCCTCCAGACATGACTCTAGCTAGGAAAAGGAGTTTAGAACAAGAAGCCCAGGATTACTCAC
This sequence comes from Ceratopteris richardii, assembly GCA_020310875.1. Taxonomy (NCBI): domain Eukaryota; kingdom Viridiplantae; phylum Streptophyta; class Polypodiopsida; order Polypodiales; family Pteridaceae; genus Ceratopteris; species Ceratopteris richardii. The sequence goes on along the minus strand of CM035429.1, from coordinate 120,777,745 downwards.
TCATCGGTAATAATCTATATAAGCGTGGTAAAGATGGTTACCTGAGACTATGTGTCCACGAAAGTGAATATCTGAAGATCTTGGAAACTGCTCACCAAGGTGTAGCAGGAGGACACTTTGGACCAGATCGGGTAATCAAGGCGATACTATTTGCGGGCTTCTGGTGGCCTACCCTTCACATGGATGCACATACCTATGTGAAACGGTGTGATGTCTGTCAAAGGACTCAGTATCCTATACGCAAAGATGAGATGCCACTGAAACCTATGATGGGTGGACGTGCATTCTCTAAGTGGGGAATAGACTTCGTAGGTCCTATTAATCCCCCAGCTAAGGGTTCTCATGCGGAATACATCATTGTGGCAACAGATTATCTCACCAAGTGGGTAGAGGTAAAAGCTACAACCAAGAACGATGCTCAAACAACTGCCAAATTCTTGTTCGAGAATGTATTCACGAGATACGGACTACCCATAGAGCTTGTAAGTGATAGAGGCACTCATTTCTTGAACGAAGTGATTGAAAATCTACTCCAAGAATTCTTGGTAATACACAAGAAGTCTGCCCCTTATCACCCTCAAGCTAATGGACAAGCTGAGAGCACTAATAAGATTTTATGCAATGTACTGACAAAATTGGTGAACACAAAACGCTCTGATTGGGACAAACAGCTGCACCATGCTGTTTGGGCATACCGAGTTGCCTACAAAACGGTACTCCAAACTACCCCCTTTCAGATGGTATTCGGCCAAAACGCCGTGCTACCCTTGGACTTCCTGATTCCTACATTGAGAGTAGCACAAGAGTATGAATGGACAGGTCATGAACTCTCTTCTAGGATCTTTGACCTTGAACGATTAGGGGAAACAAGACTAAGAGCCGCTGCAGGAATATATGCCGCCAAGAAGAGACAGAAGGCATATTTCGACGCCCACGTGAAGGATAAAGGCTTGAAAGCAGGGGATCTAGTCCTAGTCTATACACTCAAACAACACGCGAGGAAGCTAGAAAAGAGAGGCTACGGACCTATGATCATCAATAGGATCTCCACAAGCGGAGCGGTACAATTGGCCACATTAGAGGGTGATGTTCTCCCAAATTATATTAGCGGTTGCAGAGTCAAGTTGTATCAGGAACCCCTCACGGAGGAAATGCTTAGCCGACTCAACACTGCTAAGAAACGCAAAGAGGAAGAAAAGCGAGTGCGAGAAGAAGCTCAAGCAGAAGCTTTAGAACGCATTAGAAGGATGAAATTACGTAGGCAAGGTAGAGAGCAGCCTAGGACAAATGACTATGCAGATCAAGGATATCATATGGCAATGTGTGAAGTCGCAGGAACCAGCTCACCTAGGATAACTGATCGACGTCCTTTCATAACCCTAGATATAGGACAAGGAAAAAGTGCAAGGACTGTAAGAGCCTTGATTGACTCAGGTGCTGCCACTAGCGCTGTTAAGTTGTCTTACTGCCAAGAGTTACAGTTAACTGTCCATCCTGTGGAAGCATACCTCATAGGATTGGGAGGCGTGGAAACCCCTTGCATGGGCGAGGTGGAACTTCCCCTCTACATTCACGAGGAAGCAATGACCGTTAAAGTACTAGTGTGTCAAGATGAGGATCTCACTGAACCTCTCGTCTTGGGTCAGGATTGGATCTATGACCAAGCAGTCAATCTAAACCTAAGAAGTGGACTTCTCCAGGTTTGGCTCAATCATAGTCGAGTCACAGTAGAATTAGACAATGGAGCACTCAAGGAGCTAGGAAAGGCACAGACTCCTGGTCCTTCCAGGGGTACACATGAAGATGACCATGCTGTTCTTGTTCAAAACCCTGTGTTGCAGAGGAATGATATTTGCAAAAAAGGAGTCAGGGATGCAACGGAACTCCCTTCTTTTCCAAAGGCCAGAAGGAGGCAGCAACCAAAGGCGGATCACAAGCAGAAGAAGCAGAGTACTACCTATGTCCGAGATCAAAAATACCTACGCAGCAGAATGTCCCAGAAAATAAACCAGGTGTGGGTGCGGAAAGGCGAACGACCGGGCGCACCACCGTCAACTACACGGGCAAAGCCTCTTATTAGTAACCAACAATACGACGCTAATAAGAAGTCTTTCAGAAATTCGTCTGCTAAAGTAAAATCTATTTGGGTGCCCAAGAAGTCGATGAAGGCAAGCCCACAATCTAGACAAATTTGGGTGCCTAAGGCTTGCTTGAGGGCACAAGTAGTTACGCCCAGGCCACAACCTATGCAGCATAACCCTTCTACGAGTACAACCAGAATTCCCTCGTGCTCAACACTTAGGAACACACCAAGACCCATGAGCATGCATGTAATCACTTATAAGTGGGTCCCTAAAAGGCCCCATTCCCAAACAGCGACACCGACACAGCTCTGTAGAGACTCTCCGAAACCGAAGGCAAAGCCCACTCACTGCATTTGGCAGCCTAGGGCCTGTAATAAACCCCCGACCCCAATTTGTAAATCCATACCTACTTACTAACTGCAGTAGTCTCCTAGGACAACACAAGCACTAAATACACACACTGTCTTCATGCACTTACTAACCACTAACTCATCATCCACCTCATGTTAATGATGTAACGGGGACAACAACGGATTTATTCTGTCCATTACGATGTTAACACTTGGTTCTATATTCTCACAGAACCAACCAGCGAACAGGGCCATGGCAGAAGCAGGTACTAGTTCTCAAGCCGGATCTGGTGCCCAGATTGTGGACATAGAAACACTTCTCCTTGAGCCATGTCTCACAGCAAGACCGCAAGAGCTTCAAGCAGTGCATGTGCTCCCCATTCAGGATCCTCCTCAAGGGCACACTTCTCAAGTAGGTAAGCATGCGCATTGGTTCAGTGATGTTGCTGGACCACTGGGCGATGGGACCTATTTCTGGGAAGCAGAATTGGAGTTCAATGGCAAATGGGGTCGATACCACTTTTTCGCACGCGAGTTTGAAAGCTACCAAAATGCCGAAGTCATGAGATCAGTTTGGGTCAAAGCAGGTGTGGAAAGTTATTTCAGGACTCACTTACCAAAGCCGGATTTTTTACGATGTTCTTATCTGATCAGTACCATCACACCAAGCAGAGCCAAGGGCGGCGACAGCACCTTTGTGCTGCCATCACTGCTGCCGGGTAATGAGCTTAAAAGATTCAAGTTGACCCTCAATCTGGTAAGAGAAGCATTGGGTATGTATGGCATGCACATCCCAACAGAAAAGGAAACCATGGTTCCAGGTCGAATGAAGCACAAAGATCTTAATAAGCTGAAGGACATGGTTGCGATGACACCTACTATTGCGCTTCACCTGCGAACCATCATGCAACGTTTTGCTTTTCCCGCCCAAGAACGCTTCACAATGCCCCCGAAAAAAATATGGTTCAGTTTATATCTAGCAGAAACCGAAAGCCTGCCCATCAATGTACCACACTGGATCATAGATCAGATCCACCTAGCGCATCAAAGGTGGAACAAAAAACAGAAGAATGTGCTCCACGGGTGTTGTGCTTTGACCAGAATAATCTATAGATGCTTGGCTTATGACGTGCCTGTTCAGCGGGCACTCGTATGGTCCCGAGTCCAAGAATTCCAGAGAAGACTATCAGCAGTAGGTCCCCCATCAAAGAAGATGAGGGGGGGAGTCCAACTACCCTGTGCTCAACCAAGGGGAGCTACCGCTACACCAGAAATCACTCCTCCCCAGACACGACGAGTTAGGCCATTCACAATCCGGTTACCTAGACCAAGCACAGAGGGGCCTAATCTGGTGTTTCCACCCATTCCATCCGATTTGGAATTTCCGCAGGGATTTACTCTTGAGGACCTCACGGATGAAGAAATTGCCAGATTAATCTATGACTCTAACCTCGAAGCCGAAGCAGCGCGAGCTCAGGAACCGCGACCCCAAACAACATCGGCCCCCACCCAACCACAAACTGTAGAAGTCGATGTAGATGAACAAGAGGCAGGAGGAGATGAAGAAGAGGCCGACGAAGAACAACATCAAGAATATGACGAACTCTCCGAGTTAGCAAGTGCCCCAGCATATTCGGCACAAATCAAGAGACTATATCGAACCATGCGACTGGTTCAGGAACAGCATCAGATGTCTCTAGAACAGGGCAAAAGACTCATGAACGACTTGCTAGCTGAGGAAGGTGTGGACGAGTTGTTCATTGAGTCCATGAACCTTCATGCCGACGCTGTAGGACTGGACGAGGCCATTCATGAGGCAATGGCCTACATCCACAGGTTTGAAAAAAGAGTTCCCGTTCGTCCCAGGAGGTCCGGGAAGCAAATTCACATCAATACATCAGCACCAGGCGAGGCAGCGCAAGCAGAAGAATATCAGGAAGCACCGTTGTCACCCCCATCCCCACCTCACACTACACAATTCACTCCACCACAGGACACTAACACTACCACATTCACTACCACTACCGTGGTCATGGGCATCCCACTCTCTCCGGGAATCCAATACGGGGGAGTCACCATGCCCACCTTCACCACCCTGTTCACCGATGTCACATCCACTCCACCAACGATTCCCATCTACACCGTCACTCAAACAGTTGACACGATGGAAACATCACCTGCCACAGCACCGCTCCCTCCCCCTATGCCACCTTCATCACCCATACCCCCTCCACCCACATCTCCACTTACATCCACATCATTCACATCTCCCATTCCCGCCCCCATTCCCCCTGCATCTTCACCCCTCCCAGCATTATTTAATGTAAATAACATATTTTTAGCATTAAACCAATGTGTATACCAGCTCCAGAATGAGTACAAAGCTCTGGACAACCGGTATCAGCAACTGGAAACGCACCATCAGAACTTACAAAGACAGTTTCACATTCTACAAACAGAAAATGCAGAACTGAATCAACGCTACACGACGCTTGAGCAGGCTCACCAAACCTTATTGGCGGCACCCCAACCATCGACAGAATCAGGTGCCAAACAACTAGAAGCTTTGCTCGAGGTATACCAAGCCGATAATCTCAAAGTCCGGCGTAACCTGGCACTTCTCAGAAAACACATGGCGGCCGCCCTAGAAGAAAACAAGAGGCTGCAGCAGCAAAATGAAGCAAATCTAGAAGCAGCAATGGAAGGCTCTCCACACGAAATTGATCCAGAGCAGTTTAAAGCTGTGCCCTCAGAGACAATGAAGACCATCTTGGACAGCTATGCAGATCTATTAGAAGCTCATGATGACTTGGAAAGGGAACGTGATGCGCTGCGCAATCAACTCCAAGAGCAACAGACAGCACCCAAAGTCACAGAAACGACCACGACTTCAGAGGAAGTCAAGGCATTGAAAGAGCAGGTGGCCGAATTACAGGCAAGATTACTCACACATGAAAGGCAACCCTCTCCAGTTGTCGAACCAGAACCCGAGGATTTGGTACCCATCGAGGTAGATGAGACGTATGAGGAACCTTACGTTCCTATGCCAATGCCAGGGGGTGAGCAAACCGCAGAAGGAATGGATACGTTAGAAATCGAAGTACCTGAGTGGCTCCAAACACTAGAGAAAACGGCATCAACTCATGAAGATCGAGTGGCAGTTCAAATCCAATCTATGGCAAAGATAGAGGACACTATTATTAAATCAGAATACTTCCGCAGCATGTCCCACCATAGATGGATCGGAACCAATGATGATCAATACGTGCCATATTGTATACTCCTGGCGGACTACAATGCAGAAATCCAACATAGATGTGGCAAACCTCCAACGTTTGCTACACAATTTGGGCCAAATGATATCCCAGAGAGCGCCAAAAAAGGATCCATTCATCAACCCACTTGGAGGATCCGACTCCTCGAAACCTACCCGGAGATGGTTCGCACCTGGACGAATATGCCTTTTTTTATTAAATATAACCCTTGTTATGTTCCTGTACTCCGCAGACGCACATGGCCAGAGTTTACCATTGCAGTCAAGAATATCAAGGGATGCGCCAAATGGTTAAACTACGTCTATCTAGCACCCCCTCAAGGGCCTCCCACTGTCAATTACATGATTTCCACTATACGGCACTGGAGCATCCGATTAAGAAATACCCCTGATGTAATGGCCCAGATGTGCATGAAAATTTTTGAGTTAATGCTTATTACATTCAGGACATTCAAGAATATCAAGGACCCACACTTCTCAGGCGTCGGATTCCTTACAGGAAACCAAGATTTAGTTTATGACATGAGCACCACTCCTTCTATAGAGGTGATATACGCTTGGCACGCCAGAATAAAATACCTCCCAGCCTGCTTTAAACAAACATTCGAAGAGATGTTCATAACAGGGTTCTGGGAATACCACTCAGAAATATTTGTACCCAGACCCTCACATCTCCTCCATTTATTTGCTGTGGAGCGAACCATTCACTAAGAGCAGTTACGGGTGCCACATCCAGATGTCCCAGGGCCAGTCAATTGGGATGCATTGCTGACAGATCTAGCAAGGGGACTCAGGTTAGAAGAACACCACCTTGCCGCCGATGTTGTACAATACTACGTCCAAAAAGCAGCTAGACAAGGGTCTGTCAGGGGCGACAGACGCGAGAGTGGGGGGGGTGTTGGCAGTAGCCTTGGTACACCAGGACGTACAAGACATGAAAGTCAAAGAAGGGAGTCAGAGCGAAGGGACAGCACAAGCAAACAGGGCAGTCAAAGAAGATCTGGCAAGTAGGCCAATATTTTTTCAAGACATTAATGCAAATCAAAGAGATGGACATGCAGGAAGGAAGAGCAAGCAGGGAGCTCGAAGATATGTATGGCAGAGCACTAGAAGAAATCCCTACAACAATAGTGATTTTTATCACTAACAATCATTGTAAATATCATTTCACCTTTTTGTAGCTCCATTTTGTGCAAGCCAAGGAGTCCTGGAGCTTGAGGAGCCTTAGAAGTAGTTGCGTACCAATTTTCGTATTTTTTAGATCTCGTTTGAGCCCCCAAATAAGCCCTGGAACCTAATTTTTAACTAGGCCGGACACTAGGTCTGGATAGGACCAGAAGCTAGTCAAAAACTATAAAAAGGGCTAGAGAGCTCATTTTTGAGGTTAGATTGTAATTGAAACGAACTTGTAAGAGCATTTTGAAAGTAATCTAAAAGCTCCATTGATTCTCACTCTTTGTCTTGCCTTGTGTGCGCGTGTGTGTGTATGTGTGTGCATGCTTGTGTGCTTCTCACTCACGCACTTGTGCCGCCACTTGCTCAAGGTCTTCATACCATCCTCACGTCTTCCCGGATTGACATTAAAGGAGGTGCTACTCATCATTGAGCTACACTAGACATCCAAAGATTCTTCAATGTTCTAGGCTTGGTTTGCTCCCATGCCACATTTCATATGGAGTCATACCATCTAAGGATTTATATGGGAGTCTATTTACAAGGTATGTGGTTGTTGATAGAGCCTCTGCCCAAAGGTAATTAGGTAGGTTCTTCTCATTGATCATAGATCTAGCTGCTTCAACTATGGTCTTGTTCCTCTTTTCTACTACTTCATTGAGTTCAGGGGTATACCTGGTTGTTATCTCCCTTTTGATGCCTCTTTCTTGAAGGAAAGCATCAAAATCCTTTGAAAAGTATCCTCCACCACCATCTGATCGCAGTCTCTTGAGACATTTACCTGTTTGGTTCTTTACAAGTGCAAGATATCTTTTGAAACAATTGAAAACTTGGTCTTTATGTTTCATGAATATAAGATTGTCCACCTACTACAATCATGATGTATGTATCCTTTCCTATTGAAGGGTTGTCTATGTGCCTTGCCAAATTGACAAGCTCCACACTTGTAGATCATATGTTGCTTTGTGATGTTGGGCGATCCAAGTACACTTTGGTCCCTCCATATTTGTTTTAAAGTCCTTTCACCAATATGAGCAAGTCTTTTATGTCATACCTCTAATTCAGAGAGAATTTGAGATCCATAGCTAAACAATGCTATGTTCTTGGTATCTGCCACTTGAAATGTGAAGGGCCTTCCTGTCTTTTCTCCTTTAGCTATCCTTTTGTTGTGATAGTTGTTGTATCCTCCATTATATCTGCCTCTATTTGATCCATAGCCACCTCTGTTGAATCCTCTTCCTCTTGAGTTCCGTGGGTTCCTGTAACACTCTTCAGTAGTGTGATTAGAATAACCACATATGTTGCAAGGTTGAGATGTTTGAGGTCTCCCTCTGCCTTGCTTTCCACCTATGCCTCTGCCTCTAGCTTTTCCTCTTCGTGTGAAGTTAGCTTGAAAAGAACTTCCTTCATCTTCATTCTTCTTTGACTTTGATTTATCCTTAGCTTTAGCTTTATCAGAGTACAGGGCAAAATATTGATTACCTCTTGAGGATTCACCATTTTTGTTCAACTTTTCTTCATGTGTGAAGAGTTGACCCATTAGAGTATTAAGATCTGGTACCTGCATGTCCATGTAAATATCCATGCCAGTTGTGAAGGATTCCCACTTATCATTTGCTTTAATGCCATTGATAATTTGCCTTATGGGTTTCTCTTCTTCAATCACCTCTCCAATGCTTCCTAATTGATCAAAAATTTATTTCATCCTTGTGACATAATCAATCACACTTTTCTTGGGGCTTTTCTTCAATGTTGTAAACTTCATCCACAACTGATTCTTCGTTGCTCTAGTGTTTGAAGAAAAGAAAGCAGCAAGTGCATTCCAAGTCTCCCTTGAGGTCTTACATCCTTTCACATGAGGTAAAAGAAAATCAAAGATTGAGTTTGGAATGTATGACCTTGCTAATGCATCCTTTGAACACCAAGTTGTGAGTCTTTTGCTCTTCAAGTGATGGTTGCCATTTGCTTCTCATAGTTGGCATTACTTCATCTTCATATATGTATCCAAAGAGATTTCTTCCTTGACGGTAGGCCTCCATCCTCAGAGACCATGCTGGGCAGTTGTTTCTATCCAATTTGTCAATGGTAGAAGGAAAACCATCTCCCATGTTGATTTGACAATGCTCTGATACCACTGTGAGAAGAGATGGTGATACACTCCAAAGATCAGGCTAGTGCTGCAATATTCTACTCTACACCTGCCAAGTTTCACTCTAGGAATGCTTAATGAACACTTTGAGCTTGCTAAGGATGCAATAAAACCTCCTTAGTACTTTGGAAGATCATTCTCCAATTGATTCATCAAAACAGATAACCCAACACAAAACAAATGATCAAAAACTTGCTATTTTGGGATGAAGAGCACTCTCGTATTTTATTTAGAGCTCACAATCTGCTAAAAATTGACCAAGGAAACTTTTGCACACATTCAATTGAATATATGAATCTAAAGCAACAAATTTGATGAATTTTAATGGACTATATTGAGAGAAATCAATTTAGGAACATTGGGGTGTCATCTCGACTTTTCAAGAGTAAATTGCCTGCATACATAGGCCACTTCAAATTGATGTAGCTCAGAGAGTAAAGATCCAAATGGAATGAAAATTGAGATGAAGAGAATAGACTTATTACTTTACCTATAGCGATTTGAATTGTTTCAAAAAAATAATTATATTGAGAGAAATCACTGATCAAACTTGACTAAAAAACATAGAGTAAACCTGAGACAACAATTGTAGAGAACTTCAAGTATGATAAAAAAAATCAACCTCGGTTGCACATATGTTACATGAAATTGATGAGAATGAAGCACAAGAAGGAGATGCACAATGTGTGCTTCAATGATGATCGAAATCTCAATTCTAATCTCCTCTAAAGGACTGCTCTACCCCGTGATTCTTTTCATGAGATTTTATAGAAGTTTTTGAATTCAAATTTGGAGGGAATTCCACCTAAAAGTTACTCCATTCTAGGAAATCACATCTAATTGATTCCTCCTACTTGGATTTCATGATTTGCACCTACCAAGATCGCAGTATTCCTTTTTCCCTTTTACATTTGAAGATTCTAAGTTTCTACTTTTACAAGAGAATGGTTTTATGGCTTCTCTCATTGAGAGTTCATAAAAGGTCATTACAAAAACGATTTTAATCAAGCACTAGGTTTGGCAAAATACACCAACAAATGTGAGTAAAATCCTTTCAAGACAAAGGTAGATTAAATACAAGAAGAGTGACATCTCATTCTAATGTGAACGAGAAGGTACAAAGATGGTATCAAATAGGATTTGGAATATGTTTTGGTATTTTTCTTACCAAAAATTACACATGGATGTACTTGAAATTTTTGAAACCATCAAATTGATCATACAAAAAGGCATTATTCTTCTTTGAGTCTTTTGAATGAGCTTGACTTTGGAAAATCTCCTCTACAAAGCTTATGTTCAACAAAGAATGAATCCAGAGTCTAAAGATTTTCCTTTTTTCTCTAAAGCTTTCATTGTGCCCTTCCCTCTGCTAAGAAAATTTTCTTCATTTGATATAAATATCTACAAAAAAGAGTGACAATAGTAAGATTCTACATGTGATAGGGAAAAGGAATCATGAAGCAAAATGAAGTTGCATATGAAAATGAAAAAAAAAAATCTCCAATTAAGATATGAATCAGGGACATGACCAATTCAAGCGATTAGGCTCATTGGAAGATATTAGATGGGCTTAATTACTTGAATCAATCATCCCTCAAAATCATGAAAAAACAAAGATGTTTGGCCTATTTCTTTTGCAAATAACTATGAATGATAAAGGACAAGCGAGTTGTACATGGGAAAAATGAAAAAAATGTGATTTCTGACATGAATCTAGGACATGTCCAATTCAAGCAATTAAGCTCATCAAGAAATGTTGGATGTGCTAATCGCTTGAATTGGTCATGTGAAAATCAGTACAAATAGGCTCATCCATACCTTTGGGTATCAGAATCATGCAAAATAGACAATTGATCTTAGGGTTTTGGCATGTTCTAGACATAATGGTAGTATTAGTTTATCCAAATCCTAAAGCAATAGTAAGATACAAAAGTTCACATGGAATTTGAGGTTCAATTTGACTTCCTTTGTATCTAAGACATCAAGGACCTTGCATAGGGAGAAAAAAAAAAAATCTCAAGTAAAGGAATGAAACTAGGGCAGAATTCATTCACGCAATTAGGCCCATTCAAGGTCTTCCAATGGGCCTAATCGCTTGAATTGGCCGTATTTCAAAATCATAAGAAATAGCGACTAATTTGCCCATTTCTTTGGGCAATGTCTATGAATGATGAGGAATAAGGGGATTGCATAAGGGTATTTTGTATCTTATTATTGCTTTATAATTTGAAGAAACTTATACTACCATTGCTTTCAAAACGTGCTAAAACCTAAGATTGACTCTCTATTTGCTAATTTTGATACTTAAAGGTCTTGATAAGCCTTTTTGTACTGATTTTTAGACACGACCGATTCAAGTGAATTAGGCCCATCAAACACTTTGAGATGAGCCTAATCACTTGAATTGGTCATGGCCTAGATTCATGAATAAATATGCTCATCAAGACCTCTTGGTATCAGAATGATGCAAATAGACAGTCAATCTTAAGATTTTGGCATGTTTTGGATGCAATGATAGTATTAGTTTCTTCAAATTCTGAGCCAATAGTAAGATAGAAAAGCTCACATGGAATCTAAGGTTCAAGATGACTTCCTTTGTGTCTAGGACATTAAGGATCTTTCATAGAAAGAAAAAACAAAAAATCTCAAGTAATGGAATGAAATGAGCAATTTGGCTCATTCAAGGTCTTTTGATGGGCCTAATCACTTGAATTGGCCATATGCCAAAATCATAAGAAATAGAGGATAATTTGCCCATTTCTTTGGTCAATCTCTATGAATGATGAGGAATAAGGGGATTGCATAAGAAGAAAACCAAAGAACTCAAGTATAGAATGAATATAGGACACAACCAATTCAAGCCATTATGCTCATAAGAAAATCTTGGATGGGCATAATTGCTTGAATTGGTCGTGTCTCAAAGATGAGTCATAATTGAAAAGGAAATGATTTTGAACATACCTTAACCTCATACTCATCCTAAATCAATTCTTCAGCATCAATTCTTTGACAGCTTTAAGTCTAGATGCAAGGGACGATCAATGCAAGCAAATAGAGGCAATCAAAGATGGCCAAACATGTGCTATCGCTTGAATCCATTGTGTATACAATTTAGCTATAGGAGTGCTCAATATGGGTATGCAAAGTTCTTGAAGGTAGAAAATGAGAAAAAGCTAAAGGGACTTGATATTTATGAGGGAAAAGAGACATTGGAGAATCCACATGGATGAACAAGCACATGCCATGTGGCAAGGCCTCAAGAATCCCAACTATCAAATGACATGGACAAATAGAATTTTGACACATGGAAACTTGCACCTTGAGATCCACAATGGTCAAATGACGTGCATGAATGAAAATGTACCACGTGTTAATGTACGTTGGGATTTGCAATGGTCAAATGACATGGACCAATCAGAAGGTACCACATGGCATCAACAATCAATATATCCTAAATTCTCTATATAAGCTCCTCAGTTCATTTGTGACATTTTTCTTTTGCTCTCTCTAGTATCACTCAACTCCCCATATTCTTCATCGCATTTGTTTTTCAACTCTCTTTTGCAAGAAATGATCTCAGCTCATTGCTTGTTGAAGTCTCTTGGTGTGCAATATGAGATATGCATTTGTTTGTGTTTTGAAGTGTTTTTTAAGTTGCTATATGGAGCATTCATTCATATAGCTAGAAATATGACACTTCTTTGGACATGACTAATTCAAGCAATTAGGCCCATCAAAGAAGCTTGGATGGCCCTAATCACTTGAATTGGTCATGTCCAAAGAGAACAAGTATATGATGCCTATTTGCTTTTCCTCATTATAAAGAGTTTTTATTCCTTTGATTATGTAATAATTTCACATTTCACAAGTTGTTGATGGAGAAACAAGACATTCAAGTTATTAGAGCCACTGGAGAACCATGGATGGTCCTAATTGCTTGAATTGGTCATCTACATTGAAAGCAAATTCTTTATGTATGTTTGTTTTTCTTGCGTATTATAAATCTCTTACCATTGGTTTATGTTATGGAATGCACATGAAAGCACTTGAGGTCTTCCATTATTTGACATGACCAATTCAAGCGATAAGGGCAGTTCCGAGTACTTTGGACGACCCTAATTGCTTGAATTGGTCGTCTCCATTCATAACTTTCATTTGAAGTATATTTGCTTATTTGAATGTAAGACATGTATGATCATGGATTTTTGTCATGAAATACACAAGAGATCACATAATAACTTGCCTTTTTAGACATGACTGATTCAAGTGATATGGGCAATCGAACAAGTTTGGGTGGCCTTATCACTTGAATTGGTCGTGTCTTTAATCCCTCTATTTGCTTACTTTTTTCTTTCATATCTATAAGGATTATGTTTTCCAGTTTCTTGAAGATGACAAGATGTGAAGAGTCCTTGATACATCTGGTTTATATTTTAGTTTGTATGGTCCTACTCCAAAAGTTTGAAGAGGTTGTTTCAAGAAAGGTCTTTGTCTTGATCCACTTGTGATTGAGTGTATGCCTTTCAAGCATGAAGAAATCGATCACTTTCTCAAGAACAAGTATGGCTTATATTTCCTAAGGTCATTGGAGTTTAATAATAATCAGATTCAATAAATACCAGGCTTTATTTATGAACTGCCTCCAATCACAACATGGCAATTGCAAATTGTAAGCTCTAGAGCACTTTTGTATCACCACATTGCCATGCATTTTGATATTGTTTTAGTTTTGCAGTGTTGCTAAGTTTTTGAAGATGCACATATGATCTAGAATCTCCTCCATCACCTGCACGTAACAAGACACAGGATAAGAAGAAAGGACCTCCTATTCATTCTCCACTTAAGCATGTCCCAAAGAAAAAGGACGAGGGTGAAGGCTCCAAAAAGGAAATCATAAAAAGAAACAAAAGATGTACAATTTCTAATACCTATGATTAGCTCTAGATAGAAATCCCATGTATTTTCAACATATGTTGGAAACTATTTATTTGTTCTATTTTGTTGTAAATACTAATTATCTACAGAAGGAACCCTTAAGAGCATTCTAGTTAGAGAACAATTTATTCAGGAATGATGCCATTCTATCTTTCTTTGGAAGATAGAAGATAGTATGTTTGTACATAGAGCTCAATATTTCAACTTCTCAATGTTGGTGATCTTTATTTCTCAAAAATAGGAAGCATTTGTGGTGTGCCTATCATTTATGAGATCAATTAAGATGATAAGTGGTTTAGCATTTATTTTTTCCCATTAATGTTATATCTTGATTTTTGTATCTTTGGAATGTAGTCCTTAGCTTCTATAACTAATATTCAAAAAAGAAAAAGGCATGAAAGATTCCAGGAGCAATCGGAGAACTTCTACATTAGGAAAAAAAGTGAATCCTACATGGACCTTGTAAGGATTCCTAATTTTTAGGGATTAAGCTTAATCTTGTCCTTTGTTAAGTGGACAAAGTGCATTTATTAGAGCACTTTTTGATAGGCTGAAGTAGGCTTTTTTTTCAGCTGAGCTAGGATCTTCTCTCTCTTCTACAGAAAGAGAGAGAAAAACCACTTTCCACCTCATCAAATCCGTCCATCTTTATGAATAAAAAAATGACTTTTCTAAAAAAGTCTCTTTTTTAGGTATTCTTTATTCAAAATGGCCCATACTTTTATGTATATGTCAAAAGTTACTTTTTTTAGTCTTGTTTTTATAAAAAATACTTTAAAAAGTTAAGTGTCACATCATCAAACTCGTAACTTTGGTTGCCCCAAAACATGAATTTTTGAAAAAAAGCTTATTTTCTCTTTTACACACTAAAAAAAGTCGTTTTGACCTATCCACATACCAAAACACACTTTTTTTCTTGCACAGAGCTACTATACAAGCTATTCCAGCCATCTATGTGCTTCTTCCTATTCGGTGCTAGAGTTTTGGAACATCATGGTGCTCACATGTATTACAAACATGACACCAGCACCAACATGTGCTCCTCACTCAAAGAGTGTACATGTTAGTGTTTCAATAGAATTTGTAGCAACAACTAGAGGTAGCAATGACATAGATTCTCAAAATGAACGATGTGCAATTGGAGAGAAGAATATTGATCTTTGGGTCAATGGTGCTTTGTATCCCTTAGATCCAATGTCTAATGTTCATCCTAGATTCCATAGTATCTCCACATTTCTACAATTCCTTGGTAGTGGTGAAGATGGACTGCTAGGCTATTGCAAGCGATTGTCTAACCATTCTACATCTATAGAAAATTATTGGATACAACAATTTTATCACAACCATTTCAAGATAGACAGTTTAGAAAGTGCTATACACACTTTAGAAAGTGCTATCAAATCTTTGGATGAGCACAATAATAAAATCCAACAAGATGTTGAAGAAAAGGAGAGCACAATTACAAAGTTAAAAGCCAATCTTACACAACTAAAAGAGACTCCACTTGGGATGAGATATAGAAAACAACCATTATCATCCTTTCAAGCTCTTTCAACTAGTGGTGGAGCATGGAAGCAACGTGTTTATGCAGTTAGGTATGTGTTTCGCTTGTTTATTTATGTTAAAAGACTTTTAGATTGAGTTTCTTATTGTGCAGGTCATTTGTTGAAGATGCCAGTGCTTCCTAAAAAATGGAGGATCAATTGAAGTTTTTGAATTCTTGTCTTAGCAACAAACATGTGCTTATGATTTTGGATTCACCAATAGGAAATCACATCAAAACCCAAGTGATTAAAGATTTTGCATGCAATTTAGAAGATATTATTAGTCCTAGTGAGGTACAAATGGTATGTGATGAAGCAGGTGTTAGTACTAGAGCATACACTGCATTGTACAATCTTTTGAAGCAGGCTCTGCAAAACAAAGGTATCTTCCAAAGCATTTTTCCATGCCCTTACAAGGTATCTCTAAAGAAGAAGATGACCAATGAGGATGTAGCCAATACTCTTGGAAATTACCTACACATAGAAGATGTTATGCCTACATCCATTTATCATTCATCTACATCAAAGAAAGAGTTGGAAAACTCATCTAGAAAGGGACTCATCTACACAAAGTACAACAATATATTTGTCAATTTGGAGAGGCTTCAAAAGGAAATGGTTAAATTTTACAAATCCACAATTCAAGGTATATCAATTGTTGTGATAATGACATTAAGAGTATTTTTAGTAATATAATGTTTGTTATTTGATGTAGATTGTGGTTCCAAACTCAAGTTTATATTGAAGCTAAATGAATGTCAAATCATAAACGAACAACGTATGGAGAGACTTACTCTGACACTCATGAACGAAGTTATGGCCCATGCCATTATTGATGAAAGTGAAGAATCTACCCATCACTTTACCTATAGTATCCAATCCGAGAAAGATATATGGTGGTTAGGTGCTATTGAAGTACCTAAAGAATCCAATGATGTTCTTACATGGATTTTCAGTAGGACCCCATGGATCACAGAGGTGCTAATTTCTCAAATTCATGGTGCCAAAATCACTGCAGAAGGCCTAGGTGATTTTGAAGTAGAGTGGCACTTAGGTGGAGACTTAAAGACTATCAAATGCATGTTAGGGTGCAAACAAGGTGCATTTGCTCTCTATCCTTTTCCATATTGCACACGATGTTATAAACAAACAAAGAGAAAACAAAACAACATAGATGATTTAGTTGATGACACAGATGCATCTCCATCTACTGAATGGGATATACCTTTAATGAGGTGTCCCATGTAAGGTACACCTAATCGTGACATGTCAGATAAGGATTGGAATCCCATTATTCCATTCCCTTTAGTTAATGTCCATTTTTGCACCTTGCATGTCTTCATGAGAATTTTCGATAGACCATTGAAGCTCCATATAGAATATGCATTTTCCATGAAGCTAGTTGATAAATCTATTCAATCTATAAAGAAATTGGAGGAACTACTTAATTCAACTGGTTTTCATGGTGGAAACGTAACCCTAGTTGTTAAGAAAGTTGGAGAATCACAAGGTAGTTTGCAAGAAGTGTCAATGACAAGGAATAAAGCAAGACCATTTTTTAGAAGAGGTAATAGCACTCAAAATAATATGAACATTATGAGCTCTAGAAAGACCTATGCATGATCACAATAGTCAATGACTCTCAAGTTGATCTTTGTAATAAGAGAAAGAAGTTTTGTTCGAGCTTTGATAAGTTGGTAGGCTAATGGGTTTGACTAGGTCTGTAAGTGTATTCTTCTTCTAAAAGTTGCCATTTCACTTACCTTTTTCCAATGTACTTAACAATTTTTAGCATATTTTATTTGCACATGGAGCTTATTTCATGCATCGATATGGGTCATTAGAGATTTTCAGTACCCAAGGAATGGAAAAGTCACACTACAAAGTGAGGGGTGTCTACTTCAAAAACATGCGACATGGTGGTGGTCTACTGTAATCAAACTACATGGAGGAGATGTTTAATTGGTTTTACCACACTACATTCTCAAGAAAGTGTTCTGTGGAATGACTTAGGGACTCACAATTGGCAAAATTTGCGAGAAGGATGCAACACAACATTGCTAGTGAGAAATGGAAGTCATCATTAGGACCTGTCCATTATGCTCAGTGTTCTGCTAGGAGACTATGAGAAGGCTCAGTTTGGAAGTAAAGTGAATTCGTTATTTCCCATTATGTGGTAAAATCTATGATTCTCGTAATCTGGGTTTCAATGTGTTATTATTTATATTATAATATTCTGCATGTTTTTAAACAGGTTTTGCCCATTCTAGTGTGAACAAACAGTTAAAAAAAACTCTATAAATAGAGATAACTCACTTCATTCCACACTTTTTGCAACTCAAGAGAATGGCACACACCAAACAACTGCAAGGAAAGATCGTGTGTTGTTTCCTAGCCCTCATCTAGGGATGCAATGCCCACCATGGTTGCAACCCCCCAAAGACCTCGAAGTGGTTCCTAGAGCACATCTATGCATGTGTCACATGATGGCACACCACCTTAGAGCAATCCATCGCGACAACATGAAGTGTCCAATAGACAAGAGTATTTCACTCCAAGACAATCAGAGTCAGATTCAAATGATGAGCCACCAACAACGACACCCATTAAGGCAAGACCTAAACAAAAGATGATGAGAAGGGTTGTATTGGATAATGATGAGGAGTCATCCCCGAATGATGAAAGCAACAATAAACCACCATGGAATGATATGCACATTCCAATGAGCCATAGGGTGACACATGGAGGCAAGATGCTTTCACAAGGACAAGGGAAAATACCAACAGAGGAGGAAAGGGAGCAAAGTCAACAACCACATTGCCAACAAAATGTGCAAGATGAATCTGGACCCTCACATCGTGTACATTGAAGAAAGAAAAACTATGAACCATGACGTAGACACCTCAACGACGTAGACCGAATGCCTTCTCAATATCATGAAGAAAAATAAATTCCTCTCCATCCACAACAATTATGGAGAGATATTCAATTTCCACCTCTGGGAATGTGGGCTCAAAGGGGTTGAGATTTGAAGAGGGGACCTCCTCCATTCTTGATAGCTCACATAGTTTGTCCTCAACACCACCAGGGAAGTCTCAGTGGATTGTAATGCTTTCTTTTGCAAAATTTATGGCCTCTGGTTGAGGCTCATTCTTTTCCTTAACAAAGCCCCCTATGACAAGGTTGGGGAGATTGACGGCTGTAGGTTCGGGCTCCTCATTGATGAAAAAATATGTTTTTGCAATGTAGGAAAGGTACTTTGTACCCATCCTCTTCTTTTTGTTAAGTTTCTTTATTAATGGAACAGAGTCATCTAATAAGTCCCTTGCATTTTCAGCAATTGCCATGAAGCACTTAAGGCGCTTCATGAAGGCTTCATCCCCTTTCAATGTATGTAGAGTAAAAGGTCACCTGGGACCCATTTACCCTCATAAGGTGGTATTTCTATAGAGTAACGCAAGATGTAGTACTCAAGGAATTCTATGATTTCCTCAAGCACATCAGAGTTTAGTTGAATTATTTTCTCTAGATCAGGGACTCTAGACAATAGGTCATACAAGTGTGTTTGACCTTTGAACTCAGTTGATTCTAAGAACTCATTGAAGAGTTCACGAGGATATTTGGGTTGCGGGGTACTGGAGGTTGAGGCAACCATTGTGCATGATACTAGCTTGTGTGCGTGCTCTGCGAGTGCTTCCAGCTCTTCTTGCTTGCAAAAGTGAGAAATGAGAGAATAAGTGTTGCTTTTATAGTAGTTTCAAAAATTTTTAAGTGAGTGGGACCCATTTTAAAATTCAAACGGATACCTTCAAATAAAAGAATCATGCACATAAATCTCAAAAAAAAAACTTTGCTCATAAAAAAATTGAACAGAATCATTAAGCAGAAAAAGATACACCACATTTACACAATAGAAAAAATAAATTCTCAGAATTTTTAAATTATAATAAATTGCCATTGGAAAAATCAAAGATTTGGCAAATTGTACATCATACTGAGATCCAAAAATTTTACACTACATGTCTTGCATGTTAAATACATTGTAGCAAAGGAAGGATTATGAATGGAAAATAGGTTGTGTGTACACTCTAGTACTAAAATAGTTCTTGAGCTATGACAATGAAAGTTGAGTTCCATCTATACTCCATTCAGGAAGGACATTAATTTTATCCTCCAACCTCTTACCAATCTACAGACAAATAGAAAACTTTAAAATAACATATTTGAACATAAAAATTTGTATAAACAAAAGAAAAAATACCATATGTTGTTTACCTTATGCCCTTGTATTCTGAACTTTGATTGATCCAGATCCTAAAATCCCATTATTACTAGATGGTCTCTCACATTGGCAAGAGTCCAATGATGATTTACTGAAATAACTTCCATTTCGTTGTTGGGTAGATTTATCTTAATTTCAAATGAAATTAAAAAACCCTCAAAACTTTGTAATGGTATCCATTCACCAAGTTACACATCCAATGATCATAATAGAAGCTGATGTACAATGAAGTACGATGTTTGAAGTATCAAAATCCTATGCCTGTTGCACCAATTTTACAAAGGTATCTATCCCCTTTGCTGCATCCTTGTACAAGTACCCAATTTTCACCTAGTAAACCCTCCACCTGCTCATATGTGATATCTTTAACATGAACATTGTTGAAGTCTCTAGAATTGTGAATATCTGAAATAAATGTACAAAATAATGAACAAGAACACACCGATGTAATCCTACAAATCTTGAAACTCTTGTAATTTTAAAAAGTTGTGTATGTCCATCACCATCTTATGCTTCAAAGATGTTAATGTCCATATATCAGGTTGTGGCCACTTAAGCTTTAAAAGAGAATCTACCTTAATCATCTCTAACCTGCCAAAATCATTTGATGAAGAGGGTACAACATATGTATGTGTGTAAAAGAAAACTCTTGAAAGAACTTGGAGAAGCTTGTCGAAGGTAGAAAAGTGCGTTTCGAAGTGATGAAGTTTGGTCAAGCCAACCGGCACAAGACCAGCCCTTGAGCTTTTGGAGACTCAAATAGACCTTATAGGCATGCTATAAGTGCAAAGAAACACACTATGTACCTTGGAGCATCAAGGAGAATGAGTCGATACAAAACAGATAGGTTCGTGGGTCGACTAGCTCAAAAAACTTACTATCTATGGAAGAGACAATGAACTTCAAATGCCCATAGCGACCAGCGTGATTACAATTAGAAAAAATCCTTTTATGGGAGTGATACACATAGGGTTAAGTGTATGGAATGCACAAAAGTATAAGGAATAAGCAAAATATGCTATAGGAATGAATGCGACATTCACCGGTGGTACCTCCTATTTTTCAGGAATACGCAGAGATTGACCCCGAGGCAGAAAAACTGAGATTTCTCCAAATCTGCTGAACCAAATGCTTTGAAAATTTACAGGCATAAACTAGACACTGATACCTTTCCAATGAGTCCTGTTGCACTCAATTTGGAGCTTTGAGGAGAGAGCAGCAGCCTCTGCAAGATTACTGTTGGCGAAGAAGATGATGCAGAAATTGAAGGAGCAAGACAATGATGGTCACAAGTGTATGTATATTGCTTCCATGTAATGTACAAGTGATTTCAACTCCTTATATAGCCTCTAGGAGTGTTCCACGACTTTTACAACTTGAATTTGAATTCAAATGAAGGTGGGAATGGTTGTTGGAGGGAATCAATTCACTTCCCTACAATCTAGGAAAAGTGAAGATCTTGATTGATCTACTTTTAGGTGATTGATTGCTTGATTGAATAATAACTTCAACCACCAAAATTTCGTGGGATTTTGGCCCTATATTTGTACTTTTACATGTGTACAACTCAAGGCTTTTACAACGGTAAATGAGCCATCAAAATATTCTCAAAAAATACAATAAATGAGCATATGAAAAAGAACTCTCCAACGGATATTCTTTCGACGCGATAGCCTTTGATGTAGATCAAATCCACCTCAAGCATAGTGTAAGCTTGATGTTCCAATAGCTCCCCCTCAAGCTAAAGTATGCTTGAGTCTTCATTCTCTGATAGGTTGAATACCTGCCATAGCTTTGAATCTACAAAGCTTTATTCCATCAAATGCCTTTGTCATCATATCTGCTACTTGCTTTTCAGTCGGGACAAAAGAAATGTCGATCTCCTTTGCCATGAGCTTCTCCCTGATGAAGTGATAATGGACTTCTATATGCTTGGTTCTCGCATGAAAAATAGGATTTGCCGCTAGATGCATGGAACTTACATTATCTCCAAATATGTGAGGTTTGGAACTCACAAGTCCCAAATCTGTATACAATGCTTTTAACCATATTGCCTCTTGAGTTGCTATGGTCAAGCCTCTGTACTCTGCATCAGTTGAGGATAAAGCAACTGTTGGTTGCTTCTTGGAACTCCATGACACTAGCTTCGAACCTGCAAATGCTAAGTAACCAGATGTACTTTTTCTATCATCCTTAGCTCCTGCCCAATCTGCATCTGAGTAGATTTTGATATCCAAATCGGAAGAGTAAGGATAGAATATACCTTCGTTGATTGTACCTTTGAGATACTTAAGTACTCTCTTAGCCGCATCCATGTGTGGTCTTCTCGGTGAGTGCATGAACTGACTAAGCACTCCCACACTATATGAGATGTCTGCCCTTGTGTGAGTAGCATATATCAAGCTACCTACCAAGCTTTGATACTCTTTAATGTCTTCAATTTTCTCACCTTCATAAACACTAAGTTTATGATTCATCTCCAAAGGTATACCTGCAGGTTTAGTGTTCTCCATTTTGAACTTGAGAAGAAGATCCTGAATGTATCTTCTTTGAGTCAAACACATTCCTTCATCTGTATATATCACCTGCATACCTAGGAAATATGTGAGCTCACCTAGGTCACTGATTTTGAACTCTTCTTGCATGTGTCTCTTGATCCTTTGAATGCCATTTAGATCATCACCTGTCACAATAATATCATCTACATATACACATAGATAGATAACCTCATTGTGATCCCTTCTGATGAATAGAGAAGGATCGGAGCTGCTAGCTTTGAACCCTTGGTCTTGAAGATATGTAACCAACCTGTAATTCCAAGCTCTTGGAGCTTGTTTCAATCCATACAATTCTTTCTTAAGTCTGCAAACATAAGATGGATGATTAGGGTTTTCAAAACCTGGTGGTTGTGACATGTATACCTCTTCACTTATCCAACCATTTAGGAATGCATTTTTCACATCAAGTTGGAGGAGTCTCCAATTCCTTGCAGCAGCTACACTTATCAATGTCCTGATTGTAGTCATCTTTGCAACTGGTGAGAATGTTTCCTCATAGTCTATACCATGAGTTTGTGAGCATCCTTTGGCAACTAATCTTGCCTTGTACCTGCAAACTGATCCATCTGAATTTCTTTTAACTTTATATACCCATCGGCAACCAATTACCTTTTGATTCGGTGACATTGGAACCAAATCCCAAGTCTCCATTTCCTTCAATGCATCTATCTCTTCGTTCATGGCCTTTTCCCAATTAGGGTTTCCCTTTGCCTCTTCATAGGTTGAGGGTTCCTCTGAAATAGAGTCTTTTGCCAAGTAGATTGAATGCTTTGTAACAAATGTGGAATCATATCCATACCTTTCTGGTTGTTTCTTCTCTCTTGCTGATCTTCTAGGTGCTTGTTTGGAGCATTCTCCAACCTCTTGCATCTTTGCTTTGCCTCTTGACTTCCATAGCTTGTAATCCTTTTCTCTTTCATCTTGGTCATCGTCTGTATCACTTCTTGGATCCTGGACCTGTGTATCATGCTTCCTTCCTAATTGATGAGAGTCAGAATCAAGATCATATGGTAGTGTTACCTTTTGTTTGTCTTCACCATACCAAGACCTGTGTTCTTCAAACACAACATCTCTACTTGTAGTGAATTGCTTGGTTGAAGGATTGAAGAACCTGTAACCCATTTGAGTTGAATCATATCCAATAAACACTGCCTTTGTTGCCCTTTCATCTAGCTTACCTCTTATTTGTGATGGTACATGAACATAAGCTAAACAACCAAAAACCTTGCAATGTCCAAGACTAGGTTTTCTTCCATGCCATGCTTCATAAGGAGTCATACCTTGAAGTGATTTGGATGGTTGTCGATTGACAAGGTACGCTGCAGTTGAAATAGCTTCTGCCCATAGATAATGTGGCAACTTCTTCTCTTCAAGCATTGTTCGAGCTGATCCAACCAATGTCTTGTTTCTCCTCTCTGCAATTCCATTTAGTTGAGGAGAGTACCTGGTAGTCACTTCCCTTTTGATACCTTTATCCTGCAAGAACTCATCAAAATCTTTGGAGAAGTATTCTCCCCCTCCATCAGATCTGAGCTTCTTTAGTGATCTACCTGTATGATTCTCCACATGCGCAAGATACTTCTTGAAGCAATCAAATACTTCATTCTTACTCTTGATAAAGTATAGAACAGTCCATCTACTATGGTCGTCAATAAATGAGACATAATACCTTGATCCTGCCAATGAAGGTTCTTGACTTGGTCCCCATACATCTGTATGTACTAAGTCCAATAAGTTGTTGTGGATGTAGCCTTTGTGGTTGAATGGTTGTCTTTGTGCCTTCCCAATCTGACATGCATCACACCTGTTGATCATGTGTTGCTTTGATATGTTCGGCAGTCCTAGAACACTTTGATCCCTGCATATATCCTTCAAGGTTCTTTCATTCACATGAGCAAGTCTCTTATGCCACACTTCAAGCTCACTTAGGGTTTGAGACCCAAAGTTGAATAGAGCTATGTTCCTGGTATCTCCTACTTCAAAAGTAAAGAGCCTACCATGCTTCTCACCTCGGGCTATCTTCTTGAAGCCTTGACATGGATCTTCCACAAAAGCTCCATGTTGGGTGAACCTAACTTGCAAGCCTTTTTCAACTATTTGGCCTACACTTATTAGGTTTTTAGTGATAGTGGGTACATAGAGAACCTTACTCAGAATGTTTGTCCTGCCATTGGAAGCTTTGACATTACCAATCTTCTCCACATTGTGCTTCGTGTCATCCCCTGTTTGCACTTCATGTCTATGCTTTGGACTTTCCAAGTCAGATAGAAGAGCAATGTTGCCTGCAACATGATTCGAGCATCCTGAATCTATGTAGAACAAATGATCATCTTCTTTACCTTCTTTGTGGCTTAGATTCATGAGAAGTAATGAGTCTTCATGTGGTTGATCTTCTGAATAATTGTTGTAGTCCCTTCGATTATAGCTTCTATTGTTGTTGTTGAAGTTGTGTCCACCTCTGCCTCTATTGCCGCCATATCCACCTCTTCCACTTCCTTTCTGGGTCTTCCCATTGAACCAGCAGTTCTGAGTGGTGTGGTTGGTCTTATCGCATATGGCACAAGGTTGAACATTCTGACCTTTGGCTTTGTCTTGCTTTGGTCCTTTCTTCTTCCCTTTCCACTTGCTCTTTCTTGCGAAGTTGGCTTGGGAAGTCTCTTCTTCGTCTTCTTCCTTCTTCTTGCCTTTCTGCTTCTTATCCTTCTTATAGAGTTACCATGATAAGAGTTACCTTCCTTTATGCTATTATTGGCTTCTTGATTGAAGAGTTGTCCAAGAAAGATGTTGAAGTCTGGAGTTTGCACATCCATGATGAGATCGTAAGCCGTCGTGAAGGATTGCCATTGCTTATCACTTCGAATGCCGTTGAGAATTTGCCTCATGATGACCTCTTCTTCAATCAGCTCTCCAATGGATGCTAACTGATCCGCAACCTCCTTGACCTTGGTAACAAACTCTGTGATGGTTTGTTTAGGTGTCTTCTTCATTTGGTTGAACTCGTTCCAAAGATGATTCTTTCTTGCTTTGGTACTAGCAGAAAAGAAAGTCTCCAGGGCATCCCAAGTCTCTTGAGATGTCTTGCATCCTCTAATATGTGGTAATAGAAAGTCAGAGATAGAGTTTAGTATGTACAATCTTGCTTGAGCATCCCTTGCGCACCAAAGTGTGAGCTTATCTGTCTCCTCTTGTGTAGGTACTCCTTTGGATCTTGGAATAGGCATAGCTTCATCACCTGCTACAATTCCATAAAGATTTCTACCTTGCAAGTAGGCCTCCATTCTGATTTGCCAAGCCGCGTAGTTGTGTCGATCAAGCTTCTCGATCATTGAGGGAAAGCCGTCACCCATCTTGAACTAGCTCTGATACCACTGAAAGAACTTGGAGAAGCTTGTCGAAGGTAGAAAAGTGCGTTTCGAAGTGATGAAGTTTGGTCAAGCCAACCGGCACAAGACCAGCCCTTGAGCTTTTGGAGACTCAAATAGACCTTATAGGCATGCTATAAGTGCAAAGAAACACACTATGTACCTTGGAGCATCAAGGAGAATGAGTCGATACAAAACAGATAGGTTCGTGGGTCGACTAGCTCAAAAAACTTACTATCTATGGGAGAGACAATGAACTTCAAATGCCCATAGCGACCAGCGTGATTACAATTAGAAAAAATCTTTTTATGGGAGTGATACACATAGGGTTGAGTGTATGGAATGCACAAAAGTATAAGGAATAAGCAAAATATGCTATAGGAATGAATGCGACATCCACCGGTGGTACCTCCTATTTTTCAGGAATACGTAGAGATTGACCCCGAGGCAGAAAAACTGAGATTTCGCCAAATCGGCTGAACCAAATGCTTTGAAAATTTACAGGCATAAACTAGACACTGATACCTTTCCAATGAGTCCTCTTGCACTCAATTTGAAGCTCTGAGGAGAGAGCAGCAGCCTCTGCAAGATTACTGTTGGCGAAGAAGATGATGCAGAAATTGAAGGAGCAAGACAATGATGGTCACAAGTGTATGTATATTGCTTCCATGTAATGTACAAGTGATTTCAACTCCTTATATAGCCTCTAGGAGTGTTCCACGACTTTTACAACTTGAATTTGAATTCAAATGAAGGTGGGAATGGTTGTTGGAGGGAATCAATTCACTTCCCTACAATCTAGGAAAAGTGAAGATCTTGATTGATCTACTTTTAGGTGATTGATTGCTTGATTGAATGTAACTTCAACCACCAAAATTTCGTGGGATTTTGGCCCTATATTTGTACTTTTACATGTGTACAACTCAAGGCTTTTACAACGGTAAATGAGCCATCAAAATATTCTCAAAAAATACAATAAATGAGCATATGAAAAAGAACTCTCCAATGGATATTCTTTCGACGCGATAGCCTTTGATGTAGATCAAATCCACCTCAAGCATAGTGTAAGCTTGATGTTCCAACAACTCTCTCACGTAATAGCAGAGCAGGATGGGCTTGTGGAAAGACTATCAACTGAACATCTGCATGCAATGGTTGGAAAGTACCTGTAAGACTATGAAGTGGTTGTTCTTCCACCAAGGTAGAGGGAAATATGTCTGCAACAAAAAACTACACAACTTAACAAGGTATATTAAGAAATTTGAACAAAACTCAATGAGTAATACTTAACGTTGATATGATATCTCATTTTGATTGAGTTTTCCAATTTCATGCTTGACATTGTCAAAACATGTTGTACAATGGCAACAGTTTCACCATTTTTGAGAATTTTGAAGCCTAATAACTTCCCTTTCCAATGAAGATCCACGTTTCCACGATCTCTTACACGATGAGGACCAACACCAGAGGGTTGCATGTACACCCATGCACCTTTGCAGAACTCATGTTCTAACCAAATTCTTTCTATAGCCTTGATATTGTGACATTTTATCGCGATAACCTCATCTTTGAACGTCTATGACATTTAGGTTTCTCCATTGGAGTTGAGGCTATGGAAGTGATAGTAGGAATTCAAAGAAGAAGATGCACAGAGAAAGAAATGGAGACGCAAGAGCTGCAATGGTGTGCTAGGGAGAGAAAGTAGTGAAAAGAGATGACTTTTTGGGACCTGGGTATGAAAATGTGAGGTTTTGGAGGGAGAAAGTTGTATTTTGAGTTATTTTTGAAAGAGATTGAGTTATTTTTGAAAGAGTCACTTTTTTCAGGTTAGTTCATGCACAGATTTTGATTTAGGAGTAAAAAATAGCACTTATGATCCTAAAAAGTGATTGGGGGGCCATTAAATCGTGTTATGATGAATTTTATAACTTTCTGAGATTTTTGAATTTTTGGGATCAGATAAGCTACGAGATTCCTTTCTCTCTCTAGAGGCAAAACCTGAACATAGGGGAATCCTGTCCCCGCATCCCCCTTCAACCTAGTGATTTATAGGCTATAAATTGTGTCCACGCCCCTCCTCTCATTCGTCCATTATTAATCACTCCTTAATCCAAAAGGCCCATGCAAAGTTCATATTTTTCCCTAATGAATGGCCCCAATCGCTTGAATTGGTCATGTCTTGCAATGCATGTACGATTTATTTGTTAAAAATAAAGAAGTACCTTACTTCAGCAAGTAGTGGAGGCCAAAAGAGAATCAATCAAAAGAGAATCAAATCCAAAAATTGAACTGTAAGAGGAGTGGCTGTCCAAAGTAGTGGAGAAGTTATGGAGAAGAGCTCTCAAACTCATCATGAGAGTTTTTGGTCACTTGGCTATAAAAGAGGCAAGGGAGGACACTCAAGAACAGAGGAAGAAGGCGTGGAAGTCCCCTTGTAGCTAGTTCATTTGGTTTGAGTCATTTCATTATGTTCACTCTCATAGAGTATGTCTAGCTGCATACCAACTTTTGGGTAGTCTACTTGTGAGAGTCATATCTCTCAATATATGTATCCAATTTTAGAGTTTAAACATTCGTTGGAAAGCTTATCTCAAGTACTTCCTTTATCTATAATAATTTAATAAAATTGGTTATGCTCTTTGAGTTATTCAGGTTTTAGTGAAGTCTAGTTTTTAGCTTAACTGAGTGGACATGTAGCCTATTTTGAAGCAAAGAGTTTTCAACCTAAAACTACTCCAAATTGAGTGTTTGATAGCTCATTTGAAAGCTCTAGGTTTCTAGTTTGAGTGACCAAAGTTTTAGATTCATTGTGTTTTCTAATTGGTACTAGTTTTCATTTGAAGGTTCAGCTGTTGGCAAAAGTCTTGATCCTTAGAAGCTCTTCTACACTTTCCGTTGCGAATAGGAGAGGAATTCTCCAACAATTGGTATCAGAGCATTGGAGTTTGAAGAGGCAAAGCATTGGAACTGAAGTGAAGCAAAGAAAAATCTACAAAACAAGGGGGAGCTTCGTAAAGTCATGGAAGAGTGCCACAATATACTTGAGGTAAATTTCAATCTTAGAAGTTTTCAATGGCTGATTTAGGACAATCAAGTTGAGAAGTTAGACAAAGACAATTTTCAATCTTGGAGGTATAGAATGACAAATTACCTTAAATGTAAAAGTTCATGGAGTATAGTTACTGGAGATGATCCACAACCGGTGGACCTTCAAGATCCCAACATTACTCCGACACAAAGGAGACAATTTGCTGATTGGGAAGAGAGGAATCAAAGGGTGATGTTCCTTATCTCACAAGTTATTTCTAACACTATGATTGGTCATGTGCAAAGCTTAGAAACAACCAAGGAAGTTTGGGAAGCATTGGAGAAGGTGTACGCTACCTCAACAAGGTCTCGGAGGATGCAACTCAAGAACGAGCTCAACAACATGAAGAAAAACTCAAACCAAAGCATTAGTGAGTATACATTGAGGATCTAAGAGCTTTGAGATCAGCTAGCATCAGTTGGATGCAAGATAAAAGAGGAAGACATCGTCCAAACACTCCTCAATGGCTTGAGAAGTGAAGAAAAGTGGAAGCCACTCATCACGAACATTCTTTATAGAGAACCTCTACCAACATTCGATGAGATTATACCAAATCTTGTGGCTGAAGAGGTTGCTCAACAAGGAGAAGGCAACAAAGGTAAGGACAGCCATAGTCAAATGTTATATGCAGGATGAGGTACAAGAAGGAACTCAAGAGGAGGCTTGAGAGGAAGAGGAAGGACCTACAACAACACAAATTCTAGCCAACACAACTCGGAGGACAACAAGGACAACTCAAATGACAACACACATGGAAGAGGTCGAGGGAAGAGTATGAAGAGGTGATTACACCAAAGGTAAAGCTGAACCGGTTGAAGAAGCAATATTCAAAAGGAAATGAAAGGAGGTCTTCGAGAGCAAGGTATCCAATTCAAAGGCTGAGCTATGATAGTTTTATTGCAAAGCATTTTGCATATATGACACAGGTGGTCAAAGACAAAGAACCGGATGCATATGAAGAAGCGTGTACACGAAAAAATGGCAAGAATCTATGCAAGAAGAGATAAAAGCTCTCAAGGACAATCACACATGGGAGCTAGTTCCAAAGGCTGAAGGTATGAAGATTGTTCCAAATAAATGGGTGTTTAAAATAAAGAGAAATGTTGATGGTTCTCTAGCTAGGCATAAAGCTAGACTAGTAGCAAAAGGATTCAAGCAAACTCACGGCATCGACTATGAAGAGACTTTCAGCCCAGTTGCAAAGATGGGAACAATTAGAACCTTGATTGCAATGAGTGCAACAAAGAGATGGCCATTGTACCAACTTGACATAAAAAATGCTTTTCTCAATGGTGAACTTCAAGAAGAGGTATACATGAGTCAACCGATTCAATTTGAAGACAAAAAGCATCCAAATTTTGTTTGTAGATTGAAGAAATCTTTGTATGGGCTGAAGCAAGCACCACGTGCTTGGAATCAAAGACTGATCGAGTACCTCACAAGGTGTGGGTATAGTCCAAGTAGTGCAGATCCCTCTCTCTACATGAAGAAAGAAGAAGGCAAGCAGGTATATATTTGCATATATGTTGATGATCTCATCATAACAGGAAGTAATGTTATAGGAATACAAGAGATAAAAAGAAAACTCGATAAGGAGTTCAAAATTTCAGATCTTGGTGAGCTGAAATACTTTTTAGGCATTGAGATAGTCTATAGGAAAGATGGCATTTACTTGATGCAAAGAAAGTACTTGTTGGATGTTCTTTTCATATTTGGAATGAGTGAATGCAAACCACTAACTCAACCTATGGACACAAATGTGAAGCTATGCTCAAATGATGGAGAGAAGTTACATGATGTAACTAC
This sequence comes from Ceratopteris richardii, assembly GCA_020310875.1. Classification (NCBI taxonomy): domain Eukaryota; kingdom Viridiplantae; phylum Streptophyta; class Polypodiopsida; order Polypodiales; family Pteridaceae; genus Ceratopteris; species Ceratopteris richardii. The sequence goes on along the minus strand of CM035429.1, from coordinate 120,747,140 downwards.
ATACAGGAGTATTACAGGTCCATTGATCTATGCTACGATCACAAGACCAAATTTGTGTTATATTGTTTGAGCTCTTTCTCAATTTATGCAAGCTCCAACAAGTGAACATTTAAATTCAACCAAACGAGTGCTAAGATATGTGAAGCACACAGTCAATCATGCCTTGTTTTATAGATATGATGAAGAATTGCAAGTAAAGGGCTTTAGTGATGCTCATTGGGCTGGTTTGAAGGAAGATAGAAGATCCACTTCAGGTTATGTGTTCATGATAGGTAGCAAACCTATCACATGGAGCTCGAACAAGCAACCTAGTATTGCACTATCATCTACAGAAGCTGAATATAGAGGATTAGCCTTTGCAACTTCTGAAGCTATGTGGATCAAGAAGCTCTTGGTTGATCTTGATGTGTAGGTGAAGACTATTCCAATTTATGGTGACAATATGTCAAGCATTCACTTGACAAATAATCCAATGTTTCATGCACGAAGCAAGCACATAGAAGTGCATTATCATTATGTTCGAGAAAAGGTTTTGAGCAAGGATGTGGATATAAAGTTCATTGGAACAAATGACCAGGTTGCAGACATGTTTAGAAAGTCCTTAGATGCTTCTAAGCTAAAGAGGTTCAAGGATGACATCAACTTGCAGGATATGGCTGAAGGTGCAGGCTCACATGTGAGCTTGAGGGGGAGTGTTAAAAATAAAGAAGTAAGGGCATATATATTTTTGCAAAAAGGATTTTCTTCAAATAGAAGGAAAATACAAAAATGAAAAGTGGAAGCATTTACTTCAGCAAGTAGTGGAGGCCAAAAGAGAATCAATCGAAAGAGAATCAAATCCAAAAACTGAACTGTAAGAGGAGTGGTTGTCCAAAGTAGTGGAGAAGTTATGGAGAAGAGCTCTCAAACTCATCATGAGAGTGTTTGGTCACTTGGCTATAAAAGAGGCAAGGGAGGACACTCAAGAACAGATGAAGAAGGCGTGGAAGTCCCCTTGTAGCTAGTTCATTTGGTTTGAGTCATTTCGTTATGTTCACTCTCATAGAGTATGTCTAGCCGCATACCAATTTTTGGGTAGTCTACTTGTGAGAGTCATATCTCTCAATATATGTATCCAATTTTAGAGTTTAAACATTTGTTGGAAAGCTTATCTTGAGTGCTTCCTCTTCTAAAACAGTTTTATCAAATTCTTTATGCTCTGTGAGTTATTCAGGTTTTAGTAAAGTCCAGTTTTCAGCCTAACTGAGTGGATAGGTAGCCTGTTTTGAAGCAAAGAGTTGCCAACCCAAAACTACTCCAAATCGAGTGTTTGATAACTCAGTTGAAAGCTCTAGGTGTCTAGTTTGAGTGAATAAAGTTTCAAGTTCATTGTATTTTTCAATTGGTACCAGTTTTCATTTGAATGTTCAGTTGTTGGCAAAAGTCGATGTCTCCTTGGTACATGAAAGTAAGGGCTGAATTGCATCTTCCATGAAAGAAACAACATAGCTAACCATCATGTGTTTAGTCCATAGAGGATATAGACAATAGCCTTTGTTTTTGGAACTATACCTAAAAAAAATATGTTTCACTATGTTATCATACAATTTTGTGTGTTGTTATTCAGGCACTAATGCATATGTCAGATAAACAAAGACATACACATGAGCAACAGATGACTTGTGACCATACCAAGCCTCAGATGGAGTGATCAATAATATTTCTTTGGTGGGACACTTTTTAAGCACATATCCTTCACACATAAAAGGTTCAAGCTAGAACTTATGTGGTAGGATGTGACTTTTGACCATAGACCTTGCCATTTCCATGAGCGACCTATTCTTTCCTTAAGAACCTTCATTTTTTGAGCTATGTATGGCACTTTACGTTGATGTTTTATCCCACACTCGACTAAAAATGCATTAAAATTAGAAAACATGTATTCCCTTCCTCGATTAGAATGGAGGATGTCCAATTTAAATGCTCATAATTTTATATGCATAACCTAAAACTATTTAAAGAACATAAAAACTTCGGACTTTTCTTTCAGTGGATACACCCATGTGTGAAGAGGTGATGGGATGTTGATAGAGATGAGTGGGTGTTGGCAAAAACCTACTCAACATAAGCCAAGATAACTTATATAATGGTAATACACTTCCTTCGCTTCCCAAGTATGCATTAACAACCACTAAGTGATTTGGAACACCACTTCCAAAATATTTATGACAAAATAGATGTGTTTGCACTTCACTAGGATTGAAAAAGCTATCTAGTTTGGAAATAAAAGTTCTCAGAAAACTACTAAGAGCTCATAGCTTGGTATAAATTGACTAGAGATCTTTTGCACAAATTCAATTGGAGTGTCACACTAATTAAATCAAGTTTTTTCATGAATTAATCCTCACAATACATAAAGCAATAAGTTTAAGGAGTTTGGGGGTCACCCCGACTTTTCAAGGACAAGGAGATGTCCAAACAGAGTCACACATACATCTTCATAGATTGAAATATTCACATCCAAGGTTGATAAAACTTACATGTCAATGCAAAATGCTCTTATCTAAGTGATCCAAGTGATAGATTAGATATTGGATACCCACACACTATGATATGAACTAGATAATTTGACTTTGTACCTCAAGGTATTGTAGCAACACACAAAGAATGAACATTTAATATATATGAATCATAATGTGTATTGATATTGCACATATGATATGAATGAGCGATGGAGGACTAATCTCACTTTAAGTGATTACAATGTAGGCTTATGAAATCTTCTCAAAATTCATTGGAAGACTCATAGTTTGCAAGACTCGAAGGCAGCCTTTTTATACACATCCACCTAAAAGTGCTCATATATCTTAGGATTGATTTGAAATTGAACTCCAAATAAAGTTATGGATTTTGGATCCCTTCATTCATGAGATGCCTTCTACTTTTAGCTTTTAGATTTAAATAGGATAAGCCCAAGGTTTTAACGTGTGAACTTTACAAACATAAGATCATATGAATTATATTTATGTAAGATGGAAGATAAGAGTAGTCGAAGAAATTAAGAAAAGATCTTAGGATTTCTTATTGCACCAACAACTTCCCCTCAAACCTAAGAAGCTTGAGTCTTCAATTCTTCCATACTTCTTGTAATCCAATCATTGATTTGAATTTGTTCAACTTAACTCCATCCAATGCCTTTGTCATCATGTATGCACACTGTTGGTAACTAGATACACATGATAAATGAATCTCCTTGCTTGTGATCTTTTCCTTGACATAGTGATAATGCACTTCTATGTGTTTGTTCTTGGCATGATAGATTGGGTGAGTAGCAAGACGCAATGAACTAATGTTATCCCAAAATATATAAGGAATAGATGACTTACGACCTAAATAAGAATACAAGTTCTTAATCTACATTGCTTCGTGAGTTGCATTAGAAAGTCCTCTATATTCTGTTGTAGTTGATGAGAGTGCAATAGTGAGTTTCTTCTTTGAGCACCATGAAATAATCTTTGTACTTGCAAAGGTGAGGTATCCAAATCTACTTCTCCTATCATCTTTAGAGCCTTCCCAATTTCCATAAGAGAAAATCTTTATGTCTATATGAAAAGTGTAAGGGTAACAAAGACCTTCATTGATAGTTTCCTTTAGATACTTAAGTATCCCTTTGACAACCTCCATGAGAGGTTTCCAAAGAGTATGCATGAACTGACTTAAGACACTTACTTCATGGCAAAAGTCAACCCTTGTCAAGGTAGCATAGTTTAAACTAGCAACTAGACTTTGAGTATCTTTAAGTAAGCCAAGAGCTAAGATTATGGATAGTAACAACATTGTTGGAACTTGTATAAGAAGGAGAAATCTATATGAGTTTTCTCCTCTTACATACACTACATGCATGGGAACAATAAGCTATGGCATGCAAAATTTGGTGACAGAACCATGTGAAGCTTGCATGATGTGCAAGCAATAGAGAAAGGCCTTTCCACAAGAAATCAAGAGTATATCAAGCTATCCTCTAGATTTTGTGCATGTTGACTTATGTGGAAAAATGCCTACATAGTGATGGGGGATTATTCTAGCACCCCGATCCAAAAATGGAAGATGGCTGCCCTCCACTAGGTCCACAAGCAGTGATATATGCTCAATGTTCTAAACTTTACTCTACACCTCTACAAAGAATTAAAATGAAACTTTTCGAACTTATAGTAGACTATGGGAGCTACCCAACAAGCTTTAAAATGATCCCAAATGGATATTCCAGCTGGGTGATATCATCCTATGAAATCACTAACACCTAATGAAGTAATAGCATTGATAGCTAAGTATATTCCTTCATCTCTACTCATGTATGGTAATTCAGTACTATTTTCACGCTCATGTATGTGTGTGTATGTATATGTGTGTTTATATTTATGTATGTGTATGTATGTTTATGTATGTGTATGTATGTGTATGTATGTGTATGTATGTGTATGTATGTGTACGTGTATGTGTGTATGTGTACATGTATCTATGTGTATATGTATGTGTGTGTATGCATGTTTATAAACTTAAAGTTTTTTTCGTATACTGATCCCTTATTGCAGAAACTATGTCTTCACGAATCATTTCCTTGGTAGAAGGTATGAAAAATAGTTTATATTAGTTGTAAGTCTCATATGTTTAATAAATATTTTACATTTAATCTATGTACCTTTGTTTCATTAAATTAACATAGGTTGCTCAAAAGAAGAGGATTGAATCAGGTCATAAACCACACTTAGGCGAAATGGGCCATCACGGGTTTTTCCCCACATTTGTAGGCATATGTATTAATGAAAACTATATTTGTTAAATTTTATTTAAACACCAATCATTAATCTTTTTTATTTTTTTCAATGTAGCAAAAGGATTATGGTCATTATCCTATAAAAAAGGAAATTGAATACACTACATATTGTGGATATCAATATATGAGTGAGCATATAAGAGATCATCCAGATGATTTTCTAAGTATTATTAAATTTGATATACTTTGTTTCATTTTTATTCATGATTTACATGTTTTAGTTATTTATTTATTTTATATGTAATACAAGAATAATATGTAGAGGTTGATATGGGTGAGGTGGAAAGACATACATAGGAGGATGATATCAATCATCATAGGGTACTGCCCCTCTACACATGATGCCTCTTCAAATACATCAGATCATGCGGATGATCATGATTATGTGGATGATCATGATCACGGGGGTGATCTAGATGATTTAGAATATTTACATTGGATATATTATATACGTTGGTACACACACACACACACACACACACATATATATATATATATATATATATATATATATATATATATATATATATATATATATATATATATATATATATATATATATATATATATATATATATATATATATATATATATGTGTGTGTGTGTGTGTGTGTGTGTGTGTGTGTGTGTGTGGATGATCATGATCACGGGGGTGATCTAGATGATTGAGACTATTTACATTGGATATAGTATATACATTGATACACACACACACACACACACACACACATATATATATATATATATATATATATATATATATATATATATATATATATATATATATATATATATATATATAGTGAATCTAAGTTTAAAAATTTAGTGAATCTACATAGATTGAGTGTGTATTGGCCCAATTAGAGAAGGGATGTCCACTATTTCATTGAACAATGCAAACAATGTCAAGAACAATAGTTTGTTGATCATGTCACTTTGTTTCTAGTTCATAAAAATTCATCATGGGTTGAAGAGATAATGAAATGTTTGAAATCATGGAAGGGGAAAGAGAAAGAAAACTTTCATGACAAAGTGATGATGACCTTAGAATGAAAAGATTACTCTTTGATAGGTGACCAACTATATAGATGGGGAAAAGATGGATATTTGAGGATTTATGTACAGGAACATGAATACATGAGGATTCTTCATCCAACACATGTTGGATTAGCATCACGGTACTTTTTAGCTGTTAAACTGCGAAATTAGTTATCTATGTTGCATTGTGGTGGGCTACTCTTCATTTTGATGCAAAATTATTTAAAGATGTGATATATGCCAAAGAACCAAAAACCCAATTAAAAAGGATGAAATGCCTCTTAGACCAATCATAAGTTTTAAAGCCTTTTTGAAATGGGGAATATATTTCATTGGACCAATTTCACCTACTTCTAGAAATACTCATGTTGAGTATATTATTATGGAAATTGACTACTTAACCAAGTGGCTAAAAGCTAAAGCAACAAGAAGGAATGTTGCACAAACAACATATAGGTTTCTATTTGAAAACATTTTTGTGAGATCTGGTATGACCATTGAAATTGTAAGTGAAAGACATACTCATTTTTTGAATGAAGTCATAGATTGATTGTTAGTGGAATTTCTTGTGATTCATAGATTGGTAGCTCCATATCATCCTCAAGAAAATGGACTGGTAGAGAGTACCAATAAAGTTCCATGTAGCATTTTACAGAAGATAATAAATAAAAAAACATCAGATTGGGATCAAGTTTTACATCATGCTCTCTAGGCTTATAGATTTGGTTATAAAACTAGCATTGTAACAACACCATTTAATATTTTGTATGGCCAAAATGCTATTCTTCCCATGGAATTCTTGATTCCAACCCTAAAAGTATCACAAACCTAGAACGGAGTAGTCATGAATTGGTGGATAGATTTGAAGAGTTAGAAAAATTTGGATCAACTAGACTTCAAGCAATAAACTTTTTATCTACAAATAAAAGAACACAAAAAGCATATTTTGACATGCATATTAAAGAAAAGGACTTGAACGAAGGAGGCTTGGAATTGGCATTTAGAATAAAGGAGTAAGGTAAGAAATCCCACAAGAGAGATCATGGACCATACATTTTGAATAACTAGCTCTTAGTGGGGCAATACAACTAACCACATTGTATGGGAAATATCATGTGTAATTACATGTGTTGTAGAGTGAAAAGGTACTCAAAACCTCTCACTAAACACCAATGGCATAAGATACAAATTGCAACAAATAGAAAACAGGAGTTAGAGAGAAGTAAACAAAAGGCACAAAAAGAGGAAGAAGAAAGGGTTCAAAATATTAAAGAGAAAATGAGATGGCAAGTGGGGATGCGATTACAAATTTTTTCTTTCTATGTTTTGTATTGTTCACATATTCTTTTTACTATATATATATATATATATATATATATATATATATATATATATATATATATATATATATATATATATATATATATATATATATATATATATATATATATATATATATATACATATATATCTATATGTGTGTGTGTGTGAGTTTAAATTATTGTAAGTTAATAACTTGATACTTTGAATTGTAGGAAAAATCCTTCACATAAAAAGATGTTTTTGAAATTTTTTCTTTCCAAAACAAAATATTTTTTTCAAAGATATGAACATACCTAACTAGTATTTTTTCTTTTTGATGTGATACTTTTTGTGATGAAAGTTTGAGTTTTGAGAAAATATTAAAAAAGATGCATGAAAGTAATGACAAAAAAATTTGTAATTATATGTAGATGGATGAGGAAATGTCAGAAGGGACTGTGATCTCTCTTGAAGAGGTCATTGGTGCTTAGATGTAGGGGAGACTTTAGAGGAAGAAAGGAAGCACATGGGAAGGGTGGAAAAATTGTTTGCGTGATCAAGTCTATAGAATTCAATTTTGTAGTAGTTACTAGATATTTTGAGAAGATCAACAAAAGGGAAAATATCATGGAAGCATGGAAAAAAGTGGATATCAAAGGTTTTCTAGAGTTACCAACAATAATGATAGATATTCAAAGATGCATAGAATTCATGGAATCAATGGATAAGCATACGTGGAATGATAATGAGCAAAAAAAATATTTGAGATATAGTATCACAAACTTTAAAGGATTCTGTAGCGGATTTCATATCAACCAACAACATTTCAAAAAGTCTCTCTAACTATAAGAAGGAGTTCATTACAACATCAATGAAACAAGGAAAGGAATGGATGCCCAAAGTGATTATGAACTTCATTGATATTTCCGTGAAGCGGACGGCCTAATAATTAGGTTGTTTTTGTTTGTGCATTTTACCCAAGCCTACATGCTTGATATATTTGATATCATCCTCATTTGTAAGTCACATGAGTAGTCATGTGAACACCTCTTGTAAAAGAGTTCATTTTATCTCTTGTAAATGGAAAAAGAAAAAAGGAAAATAATGGGTTACCTCATGCACGATGTAAAAGCAAATTCGTGGCTCTAACTACCTAAAACCACGAAATTTAGAGCTGAGGGAATCTCTCCTAACTTTGGGGAACACTTTTAGGTGGAGCCATTCGAATTCGAATTCAAAACTCCCTCCAAGAATAGCTATAAAAGGAGCAAGAAGGAAGAGGCGATTAGCAAGCCTTGTACGTGACCACTTCATTTCATTTTGTAGAGATTGAAGAGCTTACTCCATAGCTCTATCATTCTACTCCCATTGTGCAAAGATTCATTGCCAATGTGGTTGTAATCATATGTGAATCTATACATTTATTATCATCTACTTCTCTGTTTTGTTCTCTGTTATACTCACTCAGAGCAGTACCTTCAGAAGGTCATATCTCGAGTTTTACTGAACCATTTTCAGTGTTTTAAAATGTGTTGGATAGCTCTCACTGTCTTGTTTCTACCTATCAGTTTTCAAGGTCATTGGATTTATAATTTTGGAGATATCTGCATTTTACTGCTTACTGGTCTATCTCTGCAGAGCCCCGAGAATTGTGGGAAGGTTCCAGAAATTGTTGAATCTTGTTCTCAGTGCTCAGTCCATCATTTGAAGTGTTTTAACTTGGAATAGCAAGCTTGTTAAGTCTATTTGCTATGCCCAAAAGTAATTTTTCTAATTCCTTCCAGGTTGAGAGCACTGCTCATCTTTTCCAGCAGGTGTATGTCCAAAAATAGCAAGTTTTGGGAGCTAGTCATTTCGCAACTAGTCTATCTTGACTTAAACTTTTGGGATACATGTTCCAAAGTAATTGGGTGATATTTTGGTGGATTTAGGAAGCTCAAAGGGTCTACTAATCAACTCTGAAGTCTCAGTTGGCTGGTGTGAAGCTGGTTGTAGCGGCACCTACTCATCTTTCGATTGCATCCACCATCTCTCTTCATAGTGGTATCAGAGCATAGTCAAGCAACATGGGAGATGGATTTCCATCAACAATTGAAAAATTGGATCAAAACAACTACCCGGCATGGTCTCTAAGGATGGAGGCTTACCTTCAAGGGAGGAATCTATATGGATTCATATCCGGAGATGAAGCAATGCCAACCATGAGGAACAAAGGGCAACCATCACATGAAGAAGTGGAAGGACTTTCGAATTGGTGTTCGAAGGATGCACTTGCAAGGTCCTATATTCTAAACTCAATCTCTGACTTTCTTTTACCTCATGTCAAGGGATGCAAGACATCAAGAGAGACCTGGAATGCACTTGCTTCTTTCTTCTCTTCCAACACTCGAGCAAGGAAGAACCAATTGTGGATGGAGTTCACAACAATGAAGAAAAGCCCGAAGCAAAATGTGACTGATTATGTCACAAAGATGAAGGAGATTTCTGACCAACTTGGAAGCATTGGAGAAGTAATTGAAGAGGAGCAAATCATAAGACAAATCATGAATGGAATCAAAGCAGACAACAAGTGGGAGTCATTCACAACAGCCATGGATTTATACATGGATATGCATGTACCCGACCTCAACAAACTTATGGGCCAACTCTTCACTCATGAAGCAAAGATTAGCAAAGGTGGTGAGTCCTCAAGAGGTAATCAAACTTCTGCTTTATATTCTGATAAAGCTAAGGTCAAGGACAAGTCAAAGAATAGGAAGAATGAAGATGAAGGAAGCTCTTTCCAAGCAAACTTTGCAGGTAGAGGAAGAGCTAGAGGAAGAGGCAGAAGTGGAAAGCAAGGCAGGGGGAGATTCCAATCATCTCAACCTTGCAACATATGTGGCTTATCTAACCATACTATTGAAGAATGTTTCAGGAACCCGAGGAACTCAAGAGGAAGAGGATTCAATAGAGGTGGCTATGGATCAAATAGAGGTAGATACAATGGAGGCTACAACAACAACAACTACTACAACAACAATTACAACAACAACAACAACTATCAAAGTGGCCATAGAGGAAGAAGAGATTACAATAACTATGCAGAGGACCAAAGTCAAGAAGATTCATTATTGATTATGAATCTATCAGCGAAGAAGGGTAAGGATGATGATCACATATTTTACATTGATTCGGGATGCTCGAACCATGTAGCAGGAAATGTGGCTTTACTTTCTGATTTGGAAGATCCTCATAACAAGCATGAAGTGCAGACAGGAGATGACACAAAGCACTCAGTGGAGAAGATAGGTAATGTGAAGACATCAGATGGGAATATGAACCTCTTAAGCAAAGTCTTGTATGTCCCTACAATTACCAAAAATTTAATAAGTGTTAGACAGATTGTTGAAAAAGGATTGCAGGTTAGATTCAATCGATTTGGAGCATATGTTGAAGACCCAAGGCAAGGCTTTCGAAGGATTGCCAAAGGAGAAAAGACAGGAAGGCTTTTCACTTTTGAAGTGGAAGATACAAAGAACATAGCTTTGTTTAGCTATGGATCTCAAACTCTTACAGAGTTGGAGATATGGCACAAAAGGCTTGCTCACATTGGTGAGAGGACACTCAAACAAAATTTGCAGGGACCAAAGTGTACTTGGTTTGCCTAATATCACAAGGCAACACATGATTTATAAGTGTGAAGCTTGTCAACTCGGCAAGGCTCATAGACAACCTTTCAATAAGAAAGGATATATGTATCAAAATCCTTTGGATCTAGTGCACACAGATGTGTGGGGTCCAAGTAAGGAGCCATCTATATCAGGCTCAAGATATTATGTGTCTTTCATAGATGATTGTAGCAGGTGGACCATTCTGTTTTTCATGAAGCACAAGGATGAAGTGTTTAATTGCTTTAAGAAGTATATTGCTCTTGTTGAAAATCAAACAGGTAGGACTTTGAAAAGACCCAGATCAGATGGTGGAGGAGAATACTTCTCTTCTGAATTTGATGCCTTCTTGTATGAAAGAGGCATTAAAAGGGAAGTCACTACAAGGTATACACCCGAACTCAATGGTGTAGCAGAGAGGAGGAACAGAGCTATTGTCGAAGCAGCAAGGTCCATGCTCAACGAAAAGGGATTGCCGAACTACCTATGGGCAGAGGCTGTGTCTACAGCCACATATCTCATAAATAGACTTCCATCTAAGTCACTAGATGGAACCACTCCATATGAAGTGTGGAATGGAAGAAGACCTAGTCTAGAGCATTGCAAAATCTTTGGATGCTTAGCCTATGCTCACATTCCTTCTCAAGTAAGAGGGAAATTGGATCCCAAGGCAGAGAAGTGTGTATTTATTGGTTATGATCAAAACCAAAAAGGATATAGATTGTACAATCCAACCAATAAAGGATTTTCTGTGAGTAGAGATGTAATTTTTGATGAAAACAAATCATGGTTTGATGATGACAGGAAAGTGAAGCTTCCGTATGACTTGGATGAAGATTTTCCATCACTTCAACCAAAGGAGCCAAAGCAGATTGAAGAAAGTGATTCGGAGATTGACCTAGAAGACTTGGAAAAGAACAAAGGTAAAGCAAAGATGCAGGATTCTACATATGGACCCGAGAGCTCACATCAACCACTTAGAAGGTCTTCAAGGGAGAAGAAGAAACCAGAGAGGTTTGGTTATGATACTTCTTTGGTCACCAAGCACTCAATCTACATTGCAAAGGATTCAACCAATGAAGAACCTACCACATTCGAAGAAGCACAAAGCAAGAAAGCTTGGAGAGATGCAATGGATGAAGAAATGGAAGCCTTGAAGGAGAATGACACTTGGGAGCTTGTACCTAACAAGCCATCTATGAAGATAATTGGATCTCGATGGATATACAAAATCAAGAGGAATCCAAATGGAAGTATAAATAGACACAAAGCAAGGTTAGTTGCTAAAGGGTTTGCTCAAACCCATGGTATTAATTATGAGGAGACTTTCTCTCCTGTTGCAAAAATGCCTACAATTAGGGTTCTCATAAGTCTTGCTGCATCTAGAAATTGGAATCTTTATCAACTTGATGTAAAGAATGCTTTCTTGAATGGATGGATTTCTGAAGAAGTGTATATGGCACAACCTCCTGGATATGAGGATGCACATCATCCTAACTATGTATGCAAACTAAAGAAAGCTTTGTATGGATTGAAGCAAGCTCCAAGAGCTTGGAATTTCAGATTGGTGACTTATTTGCAGGACCAAGGATTCAAAGCTAGCAAGGCGGATACCTCTTTGTTCATAAAGAGGAATGGATCTGAAGTGATCTATTTATGTGTATATGTTGATGATATTATTATCACCGGCAATGATCTTGAAGGAATCAAACAAGTAAAGGCTCAAATGAAGGAGGAGTTCAAAATAAGTGACCTCGGACCACTCACTTATTTTCTTGGATTGGAGTTGATCTACACAGATTCAGGTATATACATCACACAAAGGAAGTATGTCCATGACATGCTCGTCAAGTTCAAGATGGAAAATACCAAGTGTGCATGTACACCTATGGAGAGAAATCATAAGCTTAGTGCTTATGAAGGAGAGCCAATTGAAGACATCACAAGCTATCAAAGCTTGGTTGGAAGTTTGAACTATGCAACACTCACAAGGGTGGATATATGCTATAGTGTAAGCATATTGAGTCAGTTTATGCATTAGCCGAGAAGACCACATATGGAAGCGGCCAAGAGAGTCCTCAAGTACCTAAAGGGGACCATAAACGAAGGTTTGTTTTATTCATTTACTTCAGATATTGAGCTAAAAGTCTACTCAGATGCAGATTGGGCCGGATCTAGAGATGATAGAAGAAGCACATCCGGGTATATATCATTTGCAGGTTCAAAAATCATTTCTTGGTCATCAAAGAAGCAACCAACCGTGGCATTATCTTCTACCGAAGCCGAATATAGAGGTTTGGCTAATGCAACTCAAGAAATCATGTGGTTAAAGTCTTTGTACACAGATCTTGGACTTCATTCTTCAACACCTCACATTTTTGGTGACAACACAAGCTCACTACATCTAGCAGCTAATCCGGAATACCATGCTAGAACCAAGCATATTGACGTCCACTACCATTATGTAAGGGAGAAGCTAATGAGCAAGGATATTCAACTATCCTATGTCTCTACAGATATGCAATGTGCCGACATGTTGACTAAAGCTCTTGATGGTACAAAATTAAGCAGATTCAAGTTGATGATTGGCTTGTAGGAAATCAAGGACAATTGAAGACTTATTTGGAGGCCAAGCATGTTTGGATTGAGGGGGAGCTGTTGGTGCATTTTACCCAAGCCTACATGCTTGATATATTTGATATCATCCTCATTTGTAAGTCACATGAGTAGTCATGTGAACACCTCTTGTAAAAGAGTTCATTTTATCTCTTGTAAATGGAAAAAGAAAAAAGGAAAATAATGGCTTACCTCATGCATGATGTAAAAGCAAATTCGTGGCTCTAACTACCTAAAACCACGAAATTTAGAGCTGAGGGAATCTCTCCTAACTTTGGGGATCACTTTTAGGTGGAGCCATTGGAATTCGAATTCAAAACTCCCTCCAAGAATAGCTATAAAAGGAGCAAGAAGGAAGAGGCGATTAGCAAGCCTTGTACGTGACCACTTCATGTCATTTTGTAGAGATTGAAGAGCTTACTCCATAGCTCTATCATTCTACTCCCATTGTGCAATGATTCATTGCCAATGTGGTTGTAATCATATGTGAATCTATACATTTATTATCATCTACTTCTCTGTTTTGTTCTCTGTTATACTCACTCAGAGCAGTACCTTCAGAAGGTCATATCTCGAGTTTTACTGAACCTTTTTCAGTGTTTTAAAGTGCGTTGGATAGCTCTATCTGTCTAATTTTTACCTATACCTTTTCAAGGTCATTGGATTTATACTTTTGGAGATATCTGCATTTTACTGCTTACTGGTCTATCTCTACAGAGCCCCGAGAATTGTGGGAAGGTTCCAGAAATTGTTGAAACTTGCTCAGTCCATCATTTGAAGTGTTTTAACTTGGAATAGCAAGCTTGTTAAGTCTATTTGCTATGCCCAAAAGGAATGTTTCTAATTCCTTCCAGGTTGAGAGCACTGTTCATTTTTTCCAGCAGGTGTATGTCCAAAAATAGCAAGTTTTGGGAGCTAGTCATTTCGCAACTAGTCTGTCTTGACTTAAACTTTTGGGATACATTTTCCAAAGTACTTGGCTGATATTTTGGTGGATTTAGGAAGCTCAAAGGGTCTACTAATCAACTCTGAAGTCTCAGTTGGCTGGTGTGAAGCTGGTTGTAGCGGCACCTACTCATCTTTGGATTGCATCCACCATCTCTCTTCACAGTTTCACTAACATTTTTTTATCAATTCAGATACAATCAATCTCAAGCATTCATAGTAGCTTTCATGAATAGAGAGAGGTCAAAGAAAATGGACACGTTTAGTTATGTACTCAAGTACATATATTAGGCAACACCACACTTGAAAGATAAAAAGTTCTTGGGAGGAGGTCAATTACTGACAAGAATTATATATGCACGACTCTAAGAAGCGGCAGAATCGGAAAAATGTTGAAATATAAAGATATAAGAGAATTCATAACAATGTAAGTTGCATAATCAAAGAAGATTACAAGAAAAAAAAAAACAGAAAAGAAATGAATGGATCTCTAAAAGTAGGAGTCTAGTAGCGAAATCACTACCAAAAAATGGAAATAGCGAAAGCAAGACCTTTGAAGAAATGATTGAAGATGGTGGACGAAGATTCAATTGCAATCAAGGTTAAGGAAGACCTAAGGAAAGATGTCATTAAGCTTCAACAACCAACCAAGGTAAAGCTTGAATTTTAACCATACACCTCTCCATTTCCATGAGACCTATTCTTTCTTTCAATGAAACCATTTTTGGAGGTTTATAGGGCATTGTACACTCATGCTTCATCCCACGCTCAATGAGAGATGCATTAAAATTTGAATACATATATTCCCCTCGATCATAATGGAGGTGCCTAATCTACAAATTGATAGATTTTCAATCATAACTAGGAACTATTTAAAAGCACATAAAAATTTTGGACTTTTCTTTCAGTAGATAGATCCATTCATCCCTAGAGAAATCCTCAAGAAAAGTGATGAAGTACAGGTAGTTCCCAAATGAAGGTGTATGCATAGGACCATAGACATCACTATGAAGAAGCTATAATTTATGGGCAGCTCAAACTGAACCATGTTTTGGGAAGGAGGAATGTTGTTCTTTGCCAAAAATACAACCTTTATAGACGTGTTTACATGGTGCCTCAATTTTGGACAAAGGGGAGACCATTTATGATTTCTACAAGTTAAACTTGCAAAATTTAGATGACCAAAGAATGAATGCCACAGCTTTGCATCTGAGATATCCCAAGAATCTTGAGTTGTGGATGCTGAATCATTCATTGATTTTGCATAGTCTATGAGGTTATACAACCCATTTCATAAAATGCTAGAAGCAATAATAACATCACCATTTGATAGATCATGAATTTTACATCTACCATGAACAATTTGAGAACCAAGACCATCTTGGCTAATATGAAATTGACAATAGGTTTCTTGATATGTAGCACATATAAAGCATTTGAGAATGTGAAGGAACTGGCATCAATTGTATTCATACGGATCTTTCAAACTCCCATTATAGGATAAGAGGCATTGTTAGCACATGTGACAATATTTCTTGTAGGGGCATGCTCAATTGAAGTGAAGAAACTACTTTACAAGGAAATATGTTTTGTTGCACCGCTATCAAAGTACCAAACATCTATTTCTACAATAGACATACACTAGTCAAAAAATACTTAACTCCCATTATTCATTTTGAATAGGATTAGTAAACTCTGTTTTAGGTTTAGAGGCCTCTAAAACAACCATTCCAACCTTTTTCTTCTTTTTGTACCTTGGAGCTAGTTTAAGACAACTCTTTATGACATCATCATTTGCCTTAGAGTACTTAGGAAAACGTTTCTATTTTATTTTTGGGTTTTTAATCATCTTTGTCTTCCTTCTTTGAGTATGCGGCATCAACATATTTTTGTATTACTAGTAGATGAGCTCCATTTATCTTTCCCTTTTGATTAGCTAAGGAAGCTTGATCTCTAAGATGCACAATTGACCTATTTCTCCTAGAATCATCTTCCTACAAGAAAAGAGACACTAAATCCTCAAATCTTAAGGCATTTGTATTATGTTTCATCATTACTCAAAGACTAGAACCAAAACTCTGATTTGAATCTAGAAAAGATCATTAAGAACAGTCTACACAAGTGAGATATCTCACAAGATTTTATCAATAGAAATCAAATGCTCCTACAAATCTTTGCTCTTTGTCAAAAAATTTTCCATAGGATCTCCCTCATTCACATGCTCACTCTCTACTAGTGTTTGGACATAAACAACATGAGCCTCATTTATTTCCTATTATAAAGGCATAACTATATCTCAAACATTCCTTTGTATCTTGCAAGAGTGAATGTGATGGATAATAGCATGTTTGATAGAAAAAGCTATCAATGTATGTGCATGTGCATGAGTATCTCTACCATCCCAAAAATGTTTCTTTGTAGTAGGTGGAGCACAACAAAAAATTGAAGATCATCATATTCAATACCATATGAATCACCTTCAATAACTATAGTTGGAGGTGTAATTGGACATTGTCATATACCCTACACAATATTCCACAAACCTTTTGCTTCCAATACATGGTACATTATATATGCCCACAGTGGGTAATTAGTACCATCCAACTTATCCTCAACGGCCAACATATGGAATACATCATTGTTTTTACCCTTGTTTAGTGACTCAATATAGTGATGTAGAAAATTGATTGTATGTCAAAACATTGAACAGAAATATCATTTTGAGGTTTGCTAAGATTGTAGTAGACTTTGAGGTGCTTGTATTGGATAATGGAAACTTGTATATATGTTTGGGACAAAGGGATGAAATTTCCTACATAGTCACTATGACAACATGCTTAGAGGCAAGTATGCTAATCAGCCCAAGTATTCTCAAGCTCTCACATACAAGTCGAGTGGCTAGGAGAGGCTTCCAATCAAGCATATGGTACTCAACCTTAAAGAAATCAGCCCTAAAGTTCAAGAATCTTCAAATAATGGTAGATAATCATTGAATCTAAAGTTCAAGAACCTTCAAATAGTGGTAAATAATTAATAAATCCTAAGGGTTTCACACCTACAAAGCCAAAGGTTCTACCCCTTAGACCCATGTAATTGTACCCCTTAGACCCATGTAATTGTACCCCTTAGACCCATGTAATTGTACAACACTCTCTTCCCCTTAAAAGCATTTATTTCCTCATAAATGAGTGGAGATATATACCTTGGGGTATTCCTCCATGCCTTATGATCAATCTCATTGTTCATGGTCTTCATCACTCTCTTTATTTAGAAAGGGAAGGAGAATCTAGGTGTGGTCTAAACCCTACCCAAATCATTCAAGGCCTCACCTAGTTTTGCACATGAAAAACTAAATCAAATGCAAATTAGGAAAAGAATGACAAGGGTGGAATAAAACATCACTGCCTATTTCATTGTTTTGGCTATGTGTTGATTGGGCCTCCTTAGCATAAACATGTGAAATTCAGTGGATATTAAGTATCTCTAGCTAAATTTCTAGCTTGGTTCCTTTTTATGAACTATGTGTACATGAACCTAGGAAAATATGTGGATTCTCTTCACCATCCTAAAACTTCCTTATTAGCCTTCCATATATCAAGTCAAACCCTATCTGGTTCTGAAAGGAAGAAGAATCTTTCATAATCCCTTCCCAAGTCACTTTCCCTTGGCCCTTCTAGATGTACACATATCACATACCTTGTGTCTAGTGAAATGGGTGGATTTTGTCTTTGCAACTCACCTCCACTAAAAAGATCAATCTAGATGGAGATGAATCTATTTATAATCCCTACTCAACCATTAAAATGGTAATGTTGGATTATTTATTTGGTTTTTTAAGAGGATATTGTAACCTCTTTCTTAGGAAAGCATTTTAGAGAAACTTCTCAAAGTGATTTTAGTGTTATCTCAAAACATTACGTAGTTTTGAGAGTTCACTTTAAGTTACTAAAGTCCATAACAATCAATATGGGCTCTGAAGACTTCAATTGTTTGAAAATATACTTTACAATATATATTACTTGTTCTTCCAAAAATATTATGATCTTAATTTTTTCCTTTTATTATGCCCAAGATGGGAACTCATAGTTTTTTGAAAGGATCTTAGAATCTTTAAGGTGACAAATATTTATAGGAATGGATTATTTCAACCAACCCTTCAATCTTCAAATTGATACTTAATCTTTATGGATATTTAGCATCTCAAGCCTTACACTCGATCTTACTTATTCTTCTTTTTTAGTTTTTGACTTGATTTATCAACTAAACCTTAGGTTCCAAAGATGATCTTTCTAAGATTTCTTAAGGCTTGGCTTTAGTTCATACTTTTGTTTCTTGGAGTCAATTCATACTTTTAATGAGGCTCTAAAGCTTTAGTCTTTGGAGTTTACTTCAAACTTATAGGAGTTGATCCTCTCTTTATTTCTAACTCCCAATACTTGAAGTTTTATTGAGAGATGTACTCTTTAATATCTTGATGGAAGAGTTCTACTTCCCTTTTAGAGGATATTTGAAGACATGCCTATTTCTAGAAATTATTTTCTTGATGTATGGCATTGGATCATGAGTCCTTTTCTCTTTTCGACATCACAAAAAATTACTCAATAAGAGTTAGTTCCCACTGTACCATATCAATGGGTTCTTCATCAAAATCCACAAAACTACATCTCTATGTTTTTTTATTTCACCTTCTCTTTCTCTTTAATTCTCTCTAAATCATTTTCAATAACTTAAGAAACCAAAGTATTAGGGCAAGAAAAAGGATCTTGGATGTACCACAACTAATTTCACTTAATCTTCAAGAATAATTGCTAAACCATTTTAATGTGGTGTGAATGATCTCATCAAGCTTAAAGTTTGATCTTTCACCTACTTGGACCTTTTTCCCTTTAGTATTTCTTTAGTCAAATAAAATATAAGAATATGTCTTTCTCTATTAATCCCTTCTCCAAATACCAGATTCAATGTTTTACACGTAGGTTTTACTTGGAGATCTGACTTTTATGCATCACCAATGAAGCATCAACATAACTTTAGGATATGATTTATAGCTCTTCAAATCCTTTTTTTAACCCCTTTTGGATCCTTATAATCCTCATGGTTTAAGAACATTCTCACTTTGATCATACTTCATTATTTGCATATCCTTTACGTTATGATACCTATTTTGTACGTTATGGGGGCTTGGGTATTTTCCCCTCCCCTAAAAGAGCTTTCCTCCTTGAAAAATACTAGATCACATACTTAAAGTGGTGCTATTTCTACCACTCTTTGTCAAAGTTTGAAAGATTTCATTTATTTTCAAACTATTCATTGATCTCCTAGATTAAAATAAATATTCAAAAACTTTTAGTTTATTTCTTCCAAGCCTACTAAATATGTATCCCTAAGTTCAAGATTTGATTATCCTTAAATCCCGTGTGCCATACCACTGAGTCCACTTTAGTGGTGGTGTAAGCCAAGACATCCCATACCATCTGACTTACACGTCCCATACCATCCAAGGTACACTTCCACAACCACACTATTGTAGATTCCCAATAACTTTTTGAAATTTCTATAGTCACAAACATAGATTTCAAAGATGATGAAGAGTTGCATGGAGATGGATTCTTGTTCTTTTGTTCTAGCCCTATACTTCCAAATATGCTCTCTCTCTCTCTCTCCATAATTTCGGAGGCTACCATGTGGTCTCATTCATGGGTGCCACATGGCACTCATGTAAGATTCCACATATAATCTACATAAGGGTGGATTCACACAACCATCCATAATAGCTGCCAAGGTGTTACCCCAAGGGAAACCATGTAACATGTGGAATAGATTGAATGGAAATAGGCTCTACCACCTCCCTATCTGGAATGAGGTTGTCAAATTCACCCAACCTCTTCTTCAGCTGCCCACATAAAATACTAGATGGATTCACTAGTCTCAAGAAGTTGGAGTTGGTAAGCCATCTGTCCTATTCTCTTTAATATTAGGAATGGTGCATAATACCTTCTCTCTTCATCAAACACTATCATAACCTTGGCACCATATTGTCAGGGGAGCACTAGATTGTGCCCTCTGACTAGAATAGATAAGATTTTAGAATTATACATTTGATTACAAGATCACCCACGTAGAGAAATGATACAAGAATATATAACTAATACAACAAGCCCCACAATCAGAGGTTGGAATAGATAACTCAATTTGAGATGATACACAAGATCCCATAACCTAGTGTCATCACAATTTTCTCTCCTATCTCACTTGTGAAGGCCTATAAGAAACACATTCAGTGAAGGTAGCCATAATTCCATGAGAAGTCCAAGACACATGAAGGATATCAAAGGGATTTCACATGTAAACTTTGGAAGAAATCAAGCAAATCTAGGGTAGTTGTAAAAGCTCGTCAAATTTTGGAAATTAGGGAAAAAATTTCACTATCACCAATTCACATGAAAATGCATATACTTATAAAGCCAAACAGAAATCTTTAGCCTCAATTTCACCTGTAAATGAATTTTTTAGCACAAAGATATGCCATGCCATGTGGGTTTTGTAAAAATGTAATTTTTACACTTTGACTCTAGAAAATATTGTATAGGAATTTCTATTAGGCTTATGGTATACCATGTATAAGGATCATATATGGCTACACATTTGTACAAATATTCAAGGCTATCAAACCTTCTTGCACACCTTAATGTCACCTTGCAAACTTCCAAATGTATTCAAACTTGTATAGGGGAGAATCAAATGGGATTCTTTTTTCATATTCCTAAAGGAGAGCTTCCAAAAAATAGCCCCACAAAGTTTCATCTTCATCAAATCATATTTGGAGGGTCAATGAGTACAAAATCCAATTTTCAATGTCACCATAGTTTTCTAGATTAAGTAAATTGAAGGCTTGAAGGATTTCCACAAGACAAAAGATGATTGAACCATGTTGTACAATCATGATGCGCTCACATTCAAGGGTGGAGATGTACCAAAGCTTAAAGCAAGTAGGATCCATGAGTTTTTTATCGAATAATCTTAATTTGATGGCCAAAGAGCAATAATACAAATTTCTTTCAAAAATAGCATCTAATCTTATCCAAATCTATATCAATATTGATCTAATGATCAAGATATTCCCAAAATCCAAGGATGTAGAATGAAGGGGTCTATTTTCACCTCTTTTGCCCTAGATTGATAAACAAATATCAATCCTAGCCATCCATTTGATGAATCCAATGGTTTTAATCAAAAGTAGTTGATCCTAGGATTGAGAGTTGATTTTGTCAGATCCAAGGGTCCAAATTCATTCAAAAAACTATATAAACCCCCCTCCAAATTCATGGATCCAAGCTGGGATAGTAAGAGCATAGTTTCTAGAATCAATTTTAAGTCAGACTTCTAAACTAGGATAGGCTCATAAACCCAATGGTGTCTCTATCTTTGCTCACCCTCATTGGAGCACATGTGTGAGTTAGAGTTGGGTTTATTGGTCTTATAATTATTTAGATAGATGTTATGCTCCTAGAAAGATATATGGTCAATGAAGTGGTTCCTATCCTCTTACCTGTGACATTCAGCTGATCTGTCATGGTGGGAGGGTCATTCGGACTACCTTTTACTAGCTTGATGTATCATGATGCTCATGCATATGCATTTATTACAATATCTTTTAATTAACTTCGCCTTGTCTCCATGTCTCTTGTCTCTTAAGTGCTTTTTACATGTCTGATTGTGAGAAGGCTTCGCATCTTGTATTGTGTTGTTTTGAAAGCATCACGAGCCTCGGATCATTGATCGGACATAACCTCACATGCTGTCTATTGAATCCACTCTGAACTGACAATAGCATGCCCATGTGCTCATTGGTACTCCTGATAGATCGTCTCTATGATATAATCTTTATAATCTTTATCTTGTTCACTCCATTTCAACATGACAGAGTATCCAAACTGTATGGAGCAAAGTTGTCATATGCATTGATGAATGGCCTTCCCGACCACATCCATCACTGGAGCTCCATCACATATACTATACATCTTGGAGTCTTCATGGTCATGAGCATCCCAAGGTGTATGTGGTGTACCATGTGGCATACCTGCATCTGAAGTACTTTCTCTGAAAGTAGAAGTGGGAGACACAACGTTTGTTGCACTGCCTCCACAACATCCATCTCCTCTAGATCCACCTATAGATCCACTTCTGAAACCTCCTTCTCTAGAGCATGACCTCGACTGACGAGATGGGCCAACACCTGTATTGTGATGAAGTGTCGAACATGCTCATCGACTACCGGAGCCACTAGGGATGGATGAGAAGGCAGTCGTAGTGGAGTCATAAAGCCAAGAGATGTACCTCCAATGGGAGTAGCCTCACCTATAAGAGTGATACCACGGGGAGTGATGCCGGTGGGAGTGATGCCGGTGGGAGTGATGCTGACGACAGTGATGCCTGCGGGACTAACGACGGCAAGAGTGAAGCCGATAGGAGTGAGACTGATAGGATTCAGGCCAGGGAGAGTGCTACTGTGAGTGATCAAGTATTGTGACACAACAGCCATATAAACGGGAGTTACCTAAGATATAAACTCTAAGAACTGTTCCTATGTCATAGAATGCGGAATGATCAGAGGACTGTCTCCCATCGTGCTCTGCGACAAAAAAACTCAAACAATTAGCATATGATAAGAATGATAATATATAGAAATAGTAGTGTACAAAAGAACATAGCAAAAAAAAAAAGTACATACAAGTGTTTGCTTCATAAATCCTCTGTTCTAGCATCGTCTTGGAGATCTCATGCACAGAGGATATCTATCTCTACATTGGTGACTTCTAGATCTCTTGGTATGCTAGCTCCTTCTTGATCATCATTCTCTTATAACATATTATCTGTTACTTCATCTTGTATTTCAAAGATCTCTTCATCTTGGACAATGATCTCTTCCTCCTTGACTATCAAATGAATCTCAGAGTCCACTACAGATGGAATTTCTTCTATGTCTATGTTCTCCACATTTGTCTGATACGTGGGGAGACTTGTAAAAAAAATAGCCACACTGGTTCTTTTGAATCTGGCATACAAATAACTTGCTCATAGTGTTTAGGAAGTACAAATGTATCTCTTTCATCTGTCCATAACTTTGTGGATTCTACTTGACGCAAACCACTCTTATCCCGCCTCACTATTGCGTTTCTTCCAAAGATGACTACTTTGAATCATTTCATCAAATAGAAAGTAATCAAACCTCCTGAATGATAGCTTCAAGATATCTTGGATCATTCCACAACAATCGAGTTGACCTTCTTGAGCATTGTCGTCTCTTGCACTAGCTCTACTTTTTTAGAAAAATTTCACCATCACCCCACTGTCAAAAGTAGATCTATTTTCATTGATTCATGCAATCCAAAAGTTTCATCCATGAGGCCATAGTGCATCGTATTTAGCCCAATCACACCCCTTTGTGAGTTCCCCTCTTCTTCAGAGATATCTTCACCCATTGCTTCTGAAACCACTATATCTAGCCATCTACTCGTTGGAAAGGGTGGAAGAGGTCAAAAAATTTTCGAAAAAGGCAAAAAGTGAGTGGAATTATTCTTTCAAAAGTAAGCTCTTTCCTTTGTGTTTGTCTCCTTAGCAAGCTCTATATTGTACTTTTTTCTATATTTTTTTAATTTAATTAAAAACCTATTTATCTATATTAAGCCTATATACTAATATTAAATCTATTTTTTATATATTTAATTTAATAAAAAATGCTAGCATCTTATTTTTATATATTTAATTTATATATTTAAAATCCTATTTATCTATACTAAAATCCTATTTTATATATATATTTATTTATATATTCTAACTTTTTTCTTATATATATTTAATTTAATTAAAAAACCCTATTCCTAAAGACATAGACCTAAAACATGTATCTGTAAATGCATTATGTGTGTATGCATATGTAAAAAGCCTAAAATCCTAATCCTAAAGACCTAGGCCTAAAACATGTATATATGTGTATGCATGTGTATATACATGTGTATATGTATTACATGTGTACATGGGTATATGTGTGTATGCATGTGTAAAAAGCCTAAAACCCTAATCCTAAAGACCTAGACCTAAAACATGTATATGTGTGTATGCATGTGTATATACATGTATATGTGTGTATGCATGTGTATATACATGTGTATGTTTGTGTATATGCATTATGTGTATATATGTGTATATGTAGGTATGCATGTGTAAAAAGCATAAAACCCTAATCCTAAAGACCTAGACCTAAAACATGTATATGTGTGTATGCATGTGTATGTGTATATGTATTATGTGTGTATGCATGTGTAAAAATCCTAAAACCCTAATCCTAAAGACCTAGACCTAAAACATGTATATGTGTGTATGCATGTGTATATAAATATGTGTGTGTATGTATTATGTGTCTATATGTGTATATGTGTGTATGCATGTGTAAAAAACCTAAAATCCAAATCTTAAAGACATAGACCTAAAACATGTATATGTGTGTTCCATGTGTATATACATGTGTATGTGTATATGTATTATGTGTATATATGTGTTTATGCATGTGTAAAAAGCCTACAACCCTAATCCTAAAGACCTAGACCTAAAACATGTATATGTGTGCATGCATGTATATATATATATATATATATATATATATATATATATATATATATATATATATATATATATATATATATATATATATATATATATATATGTGTATGTGCATATGTATTATGTGTGTATATGTGTATATGTATGTATGCATGTGTAAAAAGCCTAAAACCCTAATCCTAAAGACTTAGACCTAAAACATGTATATGTGTGTATGCATGTGTATGTGTATATGTATTATGTGTTTACATGTGTATATGTGTGTATGCATGTGTAAAAAGCCTAAAATCCTAATACCTAGACCTAAAACATGTATATGTGTGTATGCATGTGTATATACATTTGTATGTGTATATGTATTATATGTATATATGTGTATATGTGTGTATGCATGTGTGAAAAGCTTAAATCCCAAAACCCTAACCCTAAAGAATTAGACCTAAAACATGTATATGTGTGTATGCATGTGTATATATATGTGTATGTGTATATGTATTATGTGTGTATATGTGTGTGTACATATATGTATATATATGTGTGTATGCATATGGATGTGTGTATGCATATGTGTGTATATGTATATGCATGTGTGTATGTAATATGTATGTGAGTCTGTGTGTGTGTATAGTTGTGAGTGTGTATGTATATATGTGAGTGTGTGTGTGTATATGTATGTGAGTATATATATATGTGTGTATGCATACATGCATATGCATGAATATGCATGTGTGTATGTAATATGTATGTGAGTATGTAAATTGCATGTGTGTATGTATGTGTGTGAAATGTATGCATATGTATGTGTATGTATATGTGTGTACATATGTGTGTGATTGTATGTATGCATATGTATGTGTGTGCATGTATATATGTCTGTATATGTCTATATATGTATGTATGCATATGCATGTGTGTGTGTAGTATGTATGCATGCATATACATGAGTATGTGTGTGTGTATGTGTATCTAAATCTCTCTCTCTCTATCGCTCTCTTTCTCACTCTCTTTCATCTCTCTCTCTCTCTATCAATAGAGAACAAAACAACCGCTTACATTGATGTGATTTTTTGAACTGTTTGTTGGAGATAGACGTGTACGGAAGCACGCGAACAGCACAAGGAAGGAGAGGAAGCTTGGAGCACAACACACAATACTGAATGTATTACTAGAGAATGTACAAAGATAAGTAGCCCATTAGGGCAATAGGAGTATATACAAGCGGGGGAAAAAAACCTCCTAAAGAGGGAAAAAAGTGCCTCGGCAGTCCTAGAGTGTTCACACACATCACTACCTAAATATATCAACAAAACCCCCCTGTGAGTGATGCGGTGAACAAGTAGTTGGGACTCAAGTATAAGGAAGTGCCAAGCTATGTGGAAATCACTCCACAAAAGGAAGTAAGCCCAAAGCTTTGCGGAAAGCTTCAAACTTCTCCCTAGGCAGAGCCTTTGTGAAAAGGTCTGCAATGTTCTCTTGCGTGGGCACATATGCCAGGCTGATCTCCCAAGCAGAGAACATCTCCCTGACATAATGATAATGCACCTCAATGTGCTTAGTGCGAGCATAGAACACAAGATTCCTCGCAACTACCAATGCGCTCTGACTGTCAGTGAAGATGGTGGTCGCAGAATACTGACCAACACCCAAATCAGCCAGAAGGCGTATGAGCCACACACACTCAACAGTCGCTGTGAAAGTTGCCCTATACTCAGCCTCACAATTGGAAGTGGCCATAGTAGGCTGCTTCTTGCTCAACCAAGATATACATGAGCTACCAAGCATGACGCAAAAGCCACTAGTGGACACATGAGTTTCATAGCAACTAGCCCAATCAAAGTTAAAAAAAACATGCAAATCTGGTGGTAGTGATCCCCCCTTGGGATAAAACAACCTAAGTAGTCGAATACCACTCAAGTAGCGAAAGATACGCTTAACTGCCTACCAATGCTTGACTCCTGGGATATGCATAAACCTGCTCATCTGTGAGATAGAAAACTGAATATCCGGCCGAGTAATGCATAAGTAAATCAAGCATCCAACAGCCTACTGATAGAGAACAGCATCAAATGCATCGCCAGCATCATGAAGACTCAATCGTAAACATGTCTCCATAGGAGTGGCAATAGGCTTACAGTCTTCAAGGCCAAAATGCTGCAATAATGTGTCAATATATTTCATTTGACACAAAGCCATTCAACCATCAACATGCATAAATTGAATGCCCAAATAATGATGCAAATGCCCCAAATCAGACATCTCAAATGAGGCATGCAAATCAGCCTTAAAATCAGCAATATGCCTCTCATGAGGACAAGTGAGCAGCATGTCATCAACATAAACCACAATGATCATAAGTACATCATTAGCACGCTGAACATATAAGGTGCTTTCAGTTGGACTGTTCTCAAAACTATGTGCAATCAAATAGGCATGTATCTTCTCATACCAAGCACGTGGTGCTTCCTTTAAACCATATAATGCCTTCTTTAACCTACACACCTAGTTCTCATGCCCTTTCTGCACAAAGCCACGGGGCTGAAAAACATACACTTCTTCATGCAAGTCACCATTCAAAAATGTATTTTTAATGTCCAACTAATGTATATTCCAACCATGATGGGCTACAAGTGAACAGATGCTCCAAACAGTAGTTATACGGCATGTAGGTGCAAAGGTCTCATCAAAATCAATGCCTCTTTCTTGTGCATAACCCTTTGCACCAAGCCTAACCTTATACCTGTCAACTGTGCCATCATGTTTATGCTTCAACTTGTATACCCACTTAGTGCC
Organism: Ceratopteris richardii; assembly: GCA_020310875.1. Taxonomy (NCBI): domain Eukaryota; kingdom Viridiplantae; phylum Streptophyta; class Polypodiopsida; order Polypodiales; family Pteridaceae; genus Ceratopteris; species Ceratopteris richardii. Next base: position 120,719,366 of record CM035429.1, on the reverse strand, counting down.
AATGGCCTTCTTGCCAGGAGGCAAGTCACATAAAGACCAAGTACCATTCTTCATTATTGCATCATATTCAAATTACATAGCAGCCATCCAATTTTCTGAATTTTTTGCTTCATCAAATGAAACTGGCTCACTCTCATCATAGAGACTAGATGCAACCATAGCATAGCAATCTGATGCAAAAGAGGCACTATGAGAACCTAATCGAGTACTATATGATAGAGATGCATCTAATTTGTTCTCATGCAAGGTCTACACCAACCATTTTGGCATAGTTCTTGCCTGGTCAATATTAGCTCTCTCATCAATAAGTGCATCATGTAAATCTGCATCATAAATGGGATGATCTGCATCATCACATGAAACCTGCAAAGGTTGAGAAGTTGCCTCATTAGGACCAACACTAGACTATCCACCTGTAAAAAGAGGCAGCAAAGTATCATACATGTCTTTGGAGCTAACAGATATCTCCTTAGTACATGAAAGCAATGGTTGAATAGCATCCTCCACAAAAACAACATCACGACTAACCAGAATGCGTTTAGTCTGTGGATGATACAAACGGTAGCCTTTACTTTCATAACTGTACCCAACAAAAATACATTTTACTACTTTATCATCCAATTTTCTGCGATGTTGTTCGAGCACTAATGCATCTGCCAAACAACCAAAAATGCGCAGATGAGCAACAGATGGCTTGCGATCATGCCAAGCCTCATATGGAGTGATAGACTGCAGCGCTTTAGTGGGACACCTGTTCAATACATATGCTGCACACATGAAAGCCTCAAGCTAGAAATTATGTGGTAAAGCCTGACTTTTGACCATACACCTCGCCATCTCCATGAGAGACCTATTCTTTCGTTTAGCAACTCCATTATGTTGAGGTGTATATGGCACTGTACACTGGTGTTTTATCCCACGTTCAGCCAGAAATACATTAAAATAATTGACATATATTCCCCCCTCGATCTGAACAGAGGGTGCCCATTTTACATGCTGACAGATTTTCAGCCAAAACCAAAAACTGTTTGAAGCACATGAACACTTCGGACTTTGCCTTCAATGGATATACCCATGCATGCCTGATCATCAATGAAAGTCACGAAGTAAAGATAATTTCCAAAAGAAGGTGTCTGCATAGGACCATAGACATCACTATGTACAAGCTACAATTTTTTAGTAGCCCAAACTAAACCATCTTTTGGAAATGAGGAATGCTACATTTTGCCCAAAATACAGCCTTCATAAACATGATTTCCAGGTGCCTCAAGTTTGGGCAAAGAGGACACCATTTCAAATTTTTGCAGGCATAGCAAACTAGCAAAATTCAGATGACCAAAGCGTGCATGCTAAATCTTTGCATCTGACATAGCCTGAGAATCATGTACTGCACATGCCGAATCACTTATAGATCGTTCATAGTCTATGAGCTTATACAACCCATGACATAAAATGCCAGAAGCAATAATCATGTCGCCATTTGATAGAGCATGAACTGTACACGTGTCATCAACAAATTTCAGAACCAAGCCAATCTTGGCTAATGCAAAAACTGATAACAGGTTCTTCTTGATCCCTAGCACAAACAAAGCATCTGACAAAGTGAAAGACCTACCATCAGCAGTAGTCAAAATGATCTTATCAACTCCCATAACAGGATAAGAGGAGTTATTGCCGCATGTAGCAGTATTCCCGGTAGGGGCAGGCTCGAGTGAAGAGAAGAAACTATGCTGCGAGGTAATATGTTTGGTCGCCCCACTATTAAAATACCAAACATCTGAGTCTACTACAGACATGCACTACTCATGAGAACATGGGTCAAAATTGCAGACAGTAATAAACGCCCATTCTTCTTCCTGCACAAGATTAGAAGACTCTGTTTTTGGTGTAGAGGCCTTTGCAACAACCATTCCAGCCTCTTTCTTCTTTGCCTTTTTAGCAGCTAGTTTTGGAGAGTTCTTTATGATATGATCATTCCCTTTACAGTACTTACAAAAAAATTTTTGCTTTTCTGATTTCTTCTCATCTTTATCTTCCTTCTTCAAATGTGCAAAATTAGCAGATTTTTGCTTACTAGTTGAAGAGCTCCATTTTCCTTTGTCCTTCTGACTAGCGAGGAAAGCTTGATCTACAACTCACATAATGGACCTATTCTGCTTGGAATGATCTTCGTGCAACATAAGAGAGACTAACTTCTCAAATGATAAGGCATTTGGATTGCCTTTCATCATCAACCGAAGAGTAGAAGCAAAACTCTGATATGAATCCGGAAGACCATTCAGAACGGTTTTCATAAGTGAGCTATCTGGTATAACCTCATCAGCAAAAATCAACTATTCCTTCAATTCTTTGATCTTCGTTAGGAAACTGTCCATAGAATCACCTTCATTCATGTGCTCACTCTCCAACTGTTTTCGGAGGTAAGCAACACGAGCCTCATTCCTAGCTTGGTACAATGTGATAAGTGTATCCCAAGCATCCTTAGCTGTTCTACAAGAGCGAATGTGAGGAATAATGGCACATTTGATAGACAAAGCTATCAATGCATATGCCTGGGCATCTCTGCCATCCCATCGAATCTGCTTTGTAGTAGATGTAGTAGAAACCGCAGCACGAATAGGAATATGCAGAATATCACCATCTTCGACACCTTCTACATCAGCTTCAATACCTACAGTTGTAACAGTTGCAGGTGTAATAGGATGTTTTTCGACACCCTGCACAATGTTCCACAGTCCTTTTGCAACCAACACATGTCGCATCATATAAGCCCATAATGGGTAGTTGGTACCATCCAACTTATCCTCAACAGCCAACATACGGAATACATCACTGCTTTCAGCCATGGCCGGTGACTAAAGTACCTTGATGCAAAAAATTGATTGTATCTCAAAAAGTTGAACAGAATTGCCTAGACAAATTCTACTAGACATGTAGCAAACTTTGAGATGCTTATACTAGCGAACACAAACTGGTATATACCTTTGGCACAGAAAGAAAAAATAGCCTGCACAAGCACTACGATAGTGCATTCGGAGGCCGAAACGAGCTCAGATCGTGATTTCAGCACCACATAGCGAAGCTGTTTTGATCTCACAAACACGTTGAGTATGCTCACCCAAATTCGTGTGATTCTGGGACTGCAACTAGAGGAGTGTCGACGGCACCCTAGATGAAGCAATTGACACTCAGGTGGGGTGCATTTTAGTTGATGCAAGAAAGTCCAATTTTGCAAGAAAGTTTAGATTGCATCCTTGTTTCTTTCTCACTCATGCCCCATGAAGCTTATGCTCTAAGGTCTTTTAGGAGGGGATTCTCTCTAGAGATTTCTCCCTTATGTTTGGTAGGTTGGAGCATATCCTTCCTAGCTCTATCATGTATGAGAACATTTCGAGTTTCTCATTCCCCCCTAGTTAGGGCTAACTTGTGTCTTAAGAGAGATCATCTGTGTTTTCAATTTTTCTACAAGATTCTATCTTATGGGTTTGTTCCTTGAGCTCATCAAAACTTTTTTGCATAAAAATTGATCATAAAGCTTTGTCTATTGATCATCATTCTTCTTGTTTGACCTCTCCCATCTTTTGATAATATCCCTCTAGAGTTTGATCTTTAGGTGGGGGAGTGTGTTCTAGTTGCCATTGATCCTTAGTTTCCATGTTTATTTTGCCCCCCAAATGTAAAAGCTAGAGAGTTAAATGAAGATGGAAGTAGATTTTATATAACAAAAGGGAGAGAAATATCACAAGAGCCTTTTCATGATGATCTCTAAGCTATCCAAGCAATTTTAAAGTGATATTTGAAGTATTAAGGCTCTGATTTGAGGTTCTCACCACACCCGAAATAAAATTGAAATGTCTTGTTGGCTTGAGGAGAGTCTTAGTACCATAGAACACTCAAAAGAATTCCAAAAACAACCTCCAAGTGCTTAAAAACCAAAGGCAAAGCAAAACTAACAATTTTGAACTTCAGACTAGTCCTCCCCAATCTTCAAAGTGTACTACAACACCTATACATCATGTACACAATGGTAACCCAAGTGATGAAAGTAAAATTGCATACCAAGTGCTCCAAAACGAGGTCTAAAAGTGGTAAACTAGTTCTTGTTGAACTTCTAAAAAGATTTTTCCACCTAATTAATGTTGTACAAATAACGTTCCATTTGTTTTTAAGAAGATCTTTGAAGATAGCTTCAAATTAAGATCAATATTGCTCCACTCAGATGTATGCGCGCTAAGCTATGACTCCTGGAAGGTGTAGATGTTTGTGTAGGTAACTAAAGCGAGAGAAAATGAAGAAGTATTGGGTTTTCAAGCTCAATTAAGCATCCATTTAAACTTCTTCACTTGATCGCCTTAGCCCAATATCCCATCAATCATAGCTTGTATTACATATATGCATGGTTTTAGCTCCCATATTCTTGCAAAGGAGCTCTCAAAAAGGCTTCTAAAATTGAAAAAACAAACTAGCAAAACCTCAAATTTGATGTACCTTGTTGTTAAGCGAAGCTTCATATGTAAATATCCATGTGTAGCTCACATGAGGATGTTCTTATTCCACATGAAGGAGATTAGCATCAAGTTTGGGCTTCAAATGGAAGATTTTCATCTTCATTGTTACATCCAAGAGAGGAGAAGGAAAGAGAGAGAACCATGCTCTCCTTGTTAGTCCCTCTATCTATTTCTTCCCCCTCAAGTAATGGTCAGTTGATATAAAGTGGCATGCTTTATAGATGCCCTCATTGGACAAGTAATGGGTTAGTGGTGGGGAAGGTTTAACTCTCCTTCCCCATCTCATTCTTCACTTCTCCCTTTTCGGGGTTGAGCAAGGTCTGCTCCCCCTCGTCATGCTTCTTCTCTGTAGATGGCTATGGTGATTTCCCTTATTGGAATAGAGATAAATGCCTGTTCCCCTTCCCATTTGTTCTCTGAGTAAGCTGTGGGATTGAGTTCTTATGAACTCTCCCTCCCCGTCCTACACAGACTCCGCTATTTTTTGTCTTTGCCAAGTTGTCAAGCTCACAATTTTGTGAGTTAGTGTTGGACCGGCGGTCTGCACCTGTCTCCTCGAGTTGAATACAAACCCAAGGGGCGTCTCTGTGCTTCCCCTAGCTCTTTGAAGGACGACGCTTGGCAGTGGGGTTGAGCCTAGCTCCCACTTCTGTAGCTCCTTTTGCTATTTAGGACCAAATCTTGGTGTTTCTCACAGTCGAGCTACCTTAGAGTGAAGATATTCAGGCTGCTATAATTTTGGTTGATTGGGTCATTCACTATTATAGTAATTTGCGTGGCTATAGGAACTAGAGTGAGGTGTGTGTGCATGCTAGCGTTTCCTATGTGTGTAAGTAGAGTGTTGCAACTTTCTTTTATATTACATATGTGACTAGGATCCTTGACTTCTATCTCTCCATGTTTTCAAGCATGTGGCATAGCTGTGGGTGGATGGCCAATGGCTTGAACATGTTGGAGGATGGGGTGGATGAAAGGAGAGTCCTTCTTGAGCCTTCCTTTTTGCTTCCATGCAAGGTGGTGTGGGTCTTGGCTCCCCAAGGGCATACTACAACAGTCTCATTGATGTACACTGTTTTACAAGTTCATGGATAGGTCTCATACAATTGGAAATTTATGCCTCGGATTGTTCTCTTTGAAAGACTCGTGCATGGATACACAATAGGTGTGTTCTCCTCTTTGAACAGGAGACCATGTTTCTTCCGTGAGGATGTTCTTCAATTCAATTCAAACTCACTAAAAACTTCCAAATCCTCAATTTTCCATTGATATATACAATTTTTTTTATAGATACAAAAAGCTTATGCATATAAATTATTATAGAGAAAAAAAACACATTTTGTGTTTGAGAAATAGTGATTCACACAATGGATGTAGCTTGAAAGTACATTGTTTCCTCTTTTTTCAATATATTCATATAAGCAAAGTGTTTAGCCATAGAGCATACATCTGGACAAGATATCATTTGGCCGCATAGTAGAAAGTAAGAATGAGCACTTTTTGTTAAAGATATAAATGATCTTTGTCTAGCTTCTATCGTTTTTTTTTGTTTTTTTGTTTTTAAGGATATTCTAGAAGCTAGGACAAAGGACTCCCAATTTTTTGTATAAGTTATAAATACAATCGGTGTAGCATGTATTTCCTAATCAATGATGTAAAACAACGACTTGGCAACACCAAAATTAAGTTTCGAATGAAATTCTCCAAGGCCTCGGCAAGCAAGAACGTTAGCCTAGTGGTCAAGTTCTCAAGAATGTTATCCTAGTGGTCAAGTTATCAAGAAGCTTGTCCTAGTGGTCAAGTTCTCCGCGAGGGAAAAGAAGAGGTCTTGGGTTTAAGTCCTACAAGAGGATATTTTTCCCTAAGGCTTCTAGAGCCTTTTAGAACCATGCACTCAAACACACGGCATACATGTATGCATTTACCACTTGGAGACTGAGAAATATGGAGGTCATGTGTGCTTGCCTTGGAAGACTCCTCACGAGAGTACCTATATAATAGCTAGTTGAGTGGTGGAAAGTGATCATTTATCATGTATCTTTGGTATGTTATAACATTGGTATGTAAGCTAAGAAGATCTTTGCGAAATCATGGAGGAGGAGGCATCATTCACAAGCCTTTTTGGGTTAATTCATGCAAAACAAAAACATGGACTAGAGCCCCCGAGAGGATAGAAACCTTCCCCCCTTCCCAAGGGCCTCCATTTGGCCCCCAAAGACCTAGTATATAAACAAACATAATCATGTGCATTTGCAGACATCCACGAGGATGACAAGCCCATGAGGAGGCACTTCCTTTAGTCCTCTATTCCTCTTTGTGATGCCCCATTTAGGAAGCGAGGAACCCTTTATTCACCTCTTCTAGTCCATCTAGTATCCCATATGGGATAAATCGACAGCCATTCTTTTTTCTACTAAATTTGTGCACCCAAACTTCTCAGTTCCACCATTTTCTAGCCAATGGCCTCCATTCTTAGCATATCCTACTTCCCTCTTTAGGAGGTTTTTTTCCCCACCTTGTATATACACCTAACCCTAATAGGTTACTTATCCTCATACGTTCGCTTGGTAATACCTTCAGCATTGTGTGTTCTGCTCCAAGCTTCTTCTTCTTCCTTGTGTTGTTCATGTGCTTCCGTAGACCCAAACTCAACATTTGGGAGCTACCTATACTTCATGACTTTTATTGATGAATTTTCCAATCATGCATGGGTGTATTCATTAAAGAAAATTTTAAAGTGTTTACGTGCTTTAAATAGTTCCTGGTTATGGTTGAAAATCTCTCAGCATGTAAAATGGGCAGCCTCGTTTCTCATCAAAGGGGAGGGGGATATATGAATTGAGTTTAACACATTTCTAGCTGAAAGTGGGGTAAAACATCAATGTATAGTGTCGTGTACACCTCAATAGAATGGATTTACTGAAAGGAAGAACAGGTCACTCATGGAGATGGCAAGGCGTATGGTCAAAAGTTAGGCTTTACCACATAGTTTCTGGCTTGACACTAGTATGTGTGCCACATATGTACTCAATAGGTGTCCCACTAAAGCATTGCAATCTATCACTCCATATTAGGCTTGACATGGTTGCAAGCCATCTGTTGCTCACTTGCTTGTCTTTGGTTGTTTGGCATATGCATTAGTGCATGAAGAACAATGCAAGAAATCGGATGAGAAAGTAGTGAAATGTATTTTTGCTGGGTCTAACGGTATCGTCTATATCATCCACATACTAAATGCATTTTGGTTAGCCTTAATGTTGTTTTTGTGAAAGATGCTATTCAGCCATAACTTTCATTTACTAAAGAGACATCAGTTAGCTACAACGATGTGCATAACACTTTGTTGCCTCTTTTTTACAAGTGGACAATTTAGTGCTGGTCCAAACGAGGAAATTTATCAACCTTTATAGGTCTCACATGATGATGCAAATCATTCCATTTTCTATGCAGATTTACATGATGCACTTACTGATGAGAGAACTAATATAGAGGAGGCAAACACTTTGCCTAAATGGTTGGTGCAAACTTTATGAGATAGCAAATTAGATGCACCTCTGTCATATCATACTCATTCAGGCTTTCATAGTGCTTCTTTTGCATTATTTATGCTATGGATGCCTCTAGTCTTTGTGATGAGAATGAAACTGTTTCATTTTGATGAAACATAAAATTCTAAAACTTGGATGGCTGTTATGTTGGGAAAGATGGATGAACACCTCAAGAAATGAGCTGGTACTACTAATCCTTGCTGAGTACCTATCCTATTTTACTTCAAAGTTGTTTTGTAGGCCCATTTAGCTTTCAAATGACACTAAATAACTGCCCGTGTGCTTTGGAGTTGATGCTTTAACCAATAGGATCAAAACAAATAAGTTTGCAACTAGCTAGTGATAAAAAAGTTGCTATTTTGATCTTGACTCGTGCTTGAAGTTTTGCTCAGTACTCGTAATACAATAGCAATTAGAAAACTTCCTTCTGATGGTATATAATTAGATTAGAGAGCTAATGTTTCCAAGTGGAATCACTCAAAATGATTGACTATACATAGAGCAACCAATATAATAAGTGAAGCCTTACCCCCCATTTTTTAGGACCTCTGTAGAGAATGACTAGTGACCACATCGAGACCATTTTCTCCCAATTGGCTGAATGAAAATTCTTCAAACTCTGGCAACTTGTATTAGGCTTTGATTTTGTTCCAACAAGCTATAGATCATTGAAAATGATGGAGAGATCAGTGAGATATGAGAAAGACAAGTACATTGTTCTGAGCGATAATGATAGAGAGACCAACAGAGATGATCAATAATATAATGTATTATATGACAATGTTGTACATGATCATTGGCATGAATATGATGCCCAATGATAGTGATAGGAGTAAGCTATAGTGTAAGCCTCTCAACTACATCAAATGATCAACAATATGCTCAGTAATTTGGGCTCCAATGGCCGTGAGTTTACAATATCCTTTTATAGATGCTTTGACTCCAAGTTTGAATTCAAATTCAAGCTTAGCTTTACCTAAAAGTTCTCCTCCAACTTAGGCTCTAATCTACCAAAATGAATTCGTAGATTTATTTCTCCTAACTCCACAAGTTTAGTGGATTTCCAAGATTCCCTCAAGTCAAATGACTTTCACAAAAGTTTAATGGTAAAAACCATAAGCAATGGTTCATGTGGTTTTGCAAATAGTTACACATAACTTTGTTCACTGCCTAGCCAAGTGTGAAGGCTTGGCATTTGCTCCAACAGCTCCCCTTCAAGCCAAACATCTTGGCTTGTTCTTCTTCATTAGTCATCTTGAATATCCTGCAATCCAATCATAGCTTTAAACTTGCAAAGTTTAGTACCATCAAGTGCTTTGGTCAATAAGTCTACACATTGCATATTAGTGGATACATATGCAAGTTGAATCTCCTGCCTCAATAGCTTCTCTCTCACATAATGATAGTGAACCTCTATATGCTTGGTTCTTGCATGATAGATAGGATTTGCTGCAAGATGTAAAGAACTAGTATTGTCACCAAAAATCATTGGTGAGCTAGAATGTTGTCCCAAATCTGAATATAGCAATATGATCCATATGGCTTCTTGAGTAGCATTGTCTAATCCTCTATATTCTACCTCTTTTAAAGATAAAGCAATAGTAGGTTGCTTCTTGGAAGACCATGAAATGGGCTTATCACCTACAAAAGAAAGATGACCTGAGGTGCTCCTCCTCTCATCCTTACAACTTGCCCAAACTTCAAAATCCTCTTGGCAGCTTCAAGTGAGATGCTCTAGGTTTGTGCATAAATTGACTTAAGACACTTACTCCATAAGCAATATCAATCCTTGTGAATGTAGCATAGTTTAGGCTTCCTACTATGCTTTGATATCTTGCAATGTGTTGAAGCAAATCACCTTCATGAGCACTTAATTTTTGGTTTACCTCCATAGGAATGCTACCTACTTTGGCATTCTCCAAGTGGAACTTCTTGAACATACCTTGCACATACTTTCTTCGAGTAATGTAAATTCCAGAAGTTGTATAAACTAATTCAAGTCCAAGAAAATACTTTAGTAATCCTAGATCACTGATTTTGAACTCCTTCATCATTTGATTCTTGATGTGTTTGATGTTGTTGGCATCACTACTTGTAAGTATGATATCATCAACATACACACATATGTATATCACCTCTGAATTACTTCTCTTTACAAATAGAGAAGTATCTGCTTTGCATATGATGAATCCTTGATCTTGAAGGTATGTGGTCAACCTATGGTTCCATGCCCTAGGTGCTTGCTTCAGTCCATACAAATCTTTGTTCAATTTTCATACATAATTTACCCTGCTTGGGTCTTCATAACCAAGAGGTTGAGCCATGTAAACCTCCTTTGAAATCCAGCCATTAAGAAAAGCATTTTTTACATCCAATTGGTACATATTCCAATTCCTTGATGCAGCAACACTTACCAATACTCTGATGGTTGGCATTTTAGCCATAGGTGAGAATGTTTCCTCATAATAAACCCCTTGATTCTGTGCAAAACCCTTAGCCACAAGTCTAGCTTTATACCTATTTATGGATCTATTTGATTTTCTCTTAACTTTGTAAATCCATCTAGAACCATTTACCTTCATTGATTCCTTCTTTGGCACTAGCTCCGAAGTATCATTCTTCTTAAGTGCTTCTATTTCTTCATCCATAGCTTCCTTCCATTCTGCCTTGGTCTTTGCCTCTTCATATGAGGTGGGTTCCACACATGATAAATCCTTAGCAAGATAAACAGAATGCTTAGTTACTAAGGAAGTGGCATACCAATATCTGATTGGGTTCTTGCTCTCCCTTTGTGATCTTCTAATTGCTTGGTTGGATGATTCAAGTATGTCTTACAATCTCTTCATTTGACCTTACCCTTTGATTTCCATGCTTTGAACTCCTCCAAATTCGTGGTGTCCTCATCATCTGATTTGATTTCTTCAATTTGATTTGGTTCCTCCTTGGTGAGACTTGGAAACTCCTCTTCCAAGTCATATGGCAACTTAACCTTCCTGCATTCACTTTCAAACCAAGAATCATTCTCAGCAAACACAAAATCTCTACTAACCATAAATGCTTTTTTGGACGGATTATAAAATCTTTATCCTTTCTTATTTAAATCATACCCTATGAAGATGTACTTCTTTGCCTTAGGGTCTACCTTACCTCTGATCTGAGATGGGATATGCACATAAGCAACACATCCAAAGATCCTGCAATGATCAAGTGATGGCCTTCTACCATGCCATGCTTCATATGGGGTCATCCCATCAAGTGATTTGGATGGCAACCTATTGACAAGATTAGTGGCAATAGATACACTCTCTGCCCATAAATAATTAGGTAACCTTTTCTCATTAAGCATTGATCTAGCTGTTTCAACAATTAGCCTATTTCTCCTTTCTACTACCCCATTTTGCTTAGGGGTATACCTTGTTATAATTTCCCTTTTGATACCTCTATCCTGCAAGAATGCATCAAATTCATTTGAGAAGTACTCACCTCCTCCATCTGACCTTAGTCTCTTTAGACTTCTTCTTGTTTGGTTTTCCACAAGTGCAAGATACTTCTTAAAGCAACTGAACACTTCATCTTTGTGCTTCATAAAGTACAAGATAGTCCACCTACTGAAATCATCAATGAAAGACACATAGTGCCTTGAGACAAAAATTGAAGGGTCCTTGCTTGGTCCCCACACATCTATCTAGACAAGTTCCAAGTAATCCTCATGCATGTAGCCTTTCTTTGAAAAGGGTAACCTGTGTGATTTACCAAACTAACATGCACCACATTTATAGATCATGTGTTGCTTGGATACATTAGGTATCCTAAGCACACATTAATCTCTACATATTTTATTTAAGCTTCTCTCACCAATATGCCCTAATCTTTTATGCCAAATCTCAAGCTCTGACAATGTTTGATCCTTGTAATTGTAAAGTGCAATATTCCTTGTATTATCAAGTTCAAATGTAAATAATCTACTTGTCTTTTCTCCCTTGGTTATTCTCTTGAATCCATGTTGGGGATCTTCCACAAATGCTCCATATTTGTTGAACCTAACTTGAAAACCTTTTTCCACAATCTGTCCAACACTCATCAAATTCTTGGTTATTGTAGGTACATAAAGAACCCTGCTCAATAGATTTCTATTCCCATCAGAGGTTTTAACATTTCCTACCTTGACCGCTAAATTCTTGGTGTCATCACTTGTTTGTACTTGGTGCTTTCCCTTAGGTTCCTCAAGGTCAGAGAGAGGAGCTACATTGCATGCCACATGGTTTGAACATCCTGAGTCAATATAGAAGAGATGTACATCATTCGTACCTTGCTTTGAAGTCATGCTCATAATCAGAAGGGAATCCTCTTGATCCTCTATGTAATTGTTGTAATCCTTTCTTGATTTGTAGCCTCCTTGGTAGTTATTATTGTAATTGTTGTTGTAGTTGTTGTAGCTTTGATTGTGGCCTTCAATATGGTTGAATCTTCCTCTTGAATGTGAGTAACCACCTCTTTGATATCCTCTTCCTCTCTGATTCTTGAAGTTCCTATAGCACTCATCTGTAGTGTGATTAGACAATCCACATATGTTGCATGGGGAAGAGTTGAAAGGTCTCCCCCTACCTTGCTTACCTCGTTTGCCCCTACCTCTTGAGTTTCTACCTCTTGCTGCATAGTTAGCTTGAGAAGTAGTACCTTCAATATCAATTTTTTTTGCTTTTCCCTTTCTCTTTAGATGCACGTTTATTTGTGTATAGGGCAGAAGAGTTATTACCTCTAGATGAGTATCCATTTTTGTTGAGCTTGGCTTCATGGGTAAAAAGTTTCCCCATGAGTGTGGTAAGATCTGGAATCTGCATGTCCATGTTTAGGTCCATGGTAGTTGTGAAGCTTTCCCATTTGTCATCTGCCTTGATGCCATTGATTACTTGTCTCACAATTGGCTCCTCTTCAATCTCCTCTCCTATGCTTGCCAATTGGTCAGCCATATCCTTGACTTTGGTCACATACTCTAAAATACTTTACGTGGGTTGCTTCCTTTGAGTGGTAAACTCAATCCATAATTGGTTCTTTCTTGCTCTTGTATTGGAAGAAAAGTATGATGACAATGTATCCCAAGTCTCTTGAGATGTTTTACATTTCCTAATATGTGGAAGAAGGAAGTCAGAGATAGAGTTAAGAAGATATGACCTTGCTAATGCATCTTTGGCACACCATGAGTTGAGTCTTTCAAGCTCCTCTCTTGTAGGTTGTCCTTTGCTTTTGAAAATGGGCATCTCCTTATATCCTGATATGTATCCATAGAGACTCCTTCCTTGTAAGTATGTCTTCATCCTCAAGGACCATGCTTGATAGTTGCTCCTGTCTAATTTCTCAATAAAAGAAGCGAAACCATCTCCCATTTTACCTCAAATTGCTCTCATACCACTGTTGGGAAATATGGATGGACACCTCAAGAAATGAGTTGGTACTGCTAATCCCTGCTTAGAGTTGTGTTGTAGGCCCCTTTATCTTTCACATGACACTAAAAAATTGCCCATGTGCTTTGGAGGTGATTCTTCAACCAATAGGATCAGAATGGATAAGTTTGCAACTAGCTAGTGACCAAAAAGATGTTATTTTGGTCTTGACACCTGCTTGAAGTTTCGCTCAATACTCACAATACAATAGCAATTAGAAAAATTCCTTCTGAGGGTATCTGATTAGCTTAGAGAGAAAAATTTTCCAAGTGTAATCACTCAAAATGATTCACGATACATAGAGCAATCAATTTAACAATTGAAGCCTTACCCTTGATGTTTTAGGACCTCTACAGAGAATGACCAATGACCACTTTGAGATGATTTTCTCCCAATTGGCTGAATGAAACTTCTTCAAACTTTAAAAGTTTGTATTAGAATTTGAGCTTGTTCCAACAAGATATAGATGAGTGAAAATGATGGAGAGGTCAGTGAGATATAAGCAAGACAAGTACACTGTTTTGAGTGACAATGACAGAGAGACCAACAAAGATGATCAATGATATAATGTATTATATGACAATGTTGTATATGATCATTGGCATGAATATGATGCCCAATGATAGTGATAAGAGTAGGCTATAGTGTAAGCCTCTCAACTACATCAAATGATCAACAATATGCTCAGTAATGGGGGCTCTAATGGTCGCGAGTTTATAATCTCCTTTTATAGATGCTTTGATTCCAAGTTTGAATTCAACTTCAAGCTTAGATTTACCTAAAAGTTCTCCTCTAAGTTAGGAGTTATTCTACCAAAATGAGTTAAATTTGGAGCTTTATTTCCCATAACTCCACGAGTTTAGTGGATTTACAAGATTCCCTAAAGTCAAATGACTTTTACAAAAGTTCAATGGTAAAAACCATAAGCAATGGTTCATGTGGTTTTGCAAATAGTTACACATAACTTTCTTCACTACCTAGCCAAGTGTGAAGGCTTGGCATTTGATCGAACATTTATGCAATCATAATATGGTGCTACCATGAAAAATGGTACCTCGTCTTTATGTGACTTGCCTCTTGGCAAGAAGACCATTGGCACTAAGTGGGTATACAAGCTGAAGCATAAGCCGAATGGAACATTTGACAAGTATAAGACTAGGCTTAGTGCAAAGGGTTCTACTGAAGAAAGAGGCATTGATTTTGATGAGACCTTTGCTCCTACATGCTGAATGGCTATCGTTTATAGCATATGTGCATGTGCAACTCATCACAGTTGGAATTTACATCACTTGGACATTAAATCTACATTTTTTTAATGGTGACTTGTATGAAGAAGTGTATGTTTTTTAGCCTTATGAATTTGTGCAGAAAGGGAATGAAAACCAAGTGTGCAAGTTGAAAAAGGCATTATATGGTTTGAAGCAAGCACCATGTGCTTGGTATGAAAAGATACATGCCTACTTGATTGCACATGGTTTTGAGAATAGTCCAATTGAAAGCACCTTATAGGTTAAGCATGCAAATGAGGTGTTTTTGATCATTGTTGTCTATCTTGATGACATGCTGCTCATTGGTCCTAATAAGAAGTATATTTGTGATTTTAAGGCTGATTTTCATGCCTCATTTGAGATGTCACATTTGGGGCAATAATTATTTGGGCATTCAATTTATGCAAGTTGATGGCAAGCTAGCTTTGTGTCAAATAAAATACATTGACACATTATTGTAGCATTTCGACATTGAAGACTACAAACCTACTGCCACTTCTATGGAGAGAGTTTATAGTTGAGTCTTCATGATGCTCAAGACGCATTTGATGTTGTTCTCTATCAGTAGACTATCAGATGGATGATTTACTTACGCATTACTCAACCAAATATTCAGTTTGTTGTCTCACAGACGATCAGGTTTATGCATTGATCAGGTGTCAAGCATTGACATGTGGTTAAGTACATCTTTTGATACTTGAGTAGTACCCGACTACTTGGATTATTTTATCCCAAGGGAGGATCACTTCGCCAAATTTACATGCTTTTTCTAAGTGTAACAGGGCTGGTTGTTATGACACTCATGTGTCCACCAGCTAGTTTTTTCTTCATGCTTGGTAGCTCATGCATATCCTAGTTGAGCAAGAAGTACCCTACTGTGGCCACTTCTAGTTGTGAGGCTGAGTATAGGGTAGCTTTCATAGAAACTATTGAGTGTGTGTGGTTTAGATGCCTTATGGCTGATTTGGGTGATGGTTAGTCTTCTACCATCACCATCTTTACTAACAGTCAGAGCGCATTGGCAGTTGCGAGGAAGCTTGTGTTCCATGCTCGCACTAAGCACATTGAGGTACACTATCATTATGTAAGGGAGAGGTTCTCCACTAAAGACGTTTATTTTGGCATATGTTCCCACACAGGAGAACGTTGTAGACCTTCTCACAAAGGCTCTGCCTAGGGAGAAGTTTGAAGTTTCCTGCAAAGCTTTGGGATTGCTTCCTTTCATAGATTGATTCCACATAGCTTCACACTTCCTTATACATGAGTGCCAATTGCTTGTTCACCGCATCACTCCGAGGGGGGATTTGTTGATATATTTTGATAGTGATGTGTATGAACACACTATGACTTGTCATGAGGAAGGAGATAAGGAAGAGAGCTCACACACACTCTCACTCTCAAAGAGAAGCACACACACAGATTGAGGCAAGGAGAAATGATATTTCTTCTTCTTCTTCTATTACATAAAAAGGAATGTACAAGAATGACCTAAAAACAAGAATACAACAAGTGCAATATATAAAGATCAGTACATAAGGAAAAAACCTAATGTCCCCAAATGACTGAGCTAGCAAGGAACAAATGTGCCATTAGTCTTGGTAGATAAATCTAATATAGCTCAATGAAGTATCCCTGACATATATTAGTGTGGCCACTATACATGTCAAAGAAAAAAAAAACTGGTACGTGTCATCCTAGATCATCAAATGTTGAGCTTGATATCTCAACACTCCCCCTCAAGCTCAACGCCATATCTTGTAATCCAAGCATCTCCCAAAACTTCTTCAACTTCTCAGCTCCAAGTGCTTTGGTGAAAATATCAGCAACCTGCTCATCTATTCTCACATAAACAAGATCAATATCACCTACAAATACCTTCTCTCTCTGATGAAGTGATAATGTACCTCGATATGCTTTGTTCTAGCATGGAAAATAGGATTCCGTGCTAACTATATGCTGCTAAGATTATCGAAATAAATAGTGATAGGCTTTCCCATTTCCACACGTAAATCTGCAAGTAGCATTCCTAGCCATGATGCCTCACATGTTGCCATTGCAGCACCTCTATACTCAGCCTCTGTACTTGACAAAGCAACAGTGGTTTTCTTCTTACTGCTCCATGTAACAGCTACACTCCCAAGTGAGAATAGAAAACCACTAGTAGATCTTTTATCTAGAATGCTATCAGCCCAATCTGCATCGGTGTATCCATAAATCTACAAATCTACACCAGCCTCATAAAACAATGCATAATCCAAAGTAGCACTCACATAACGTAGAGTGCACCTCAGAGCATCCAAATGTAGCTTCTTGGGAACCTACATAAACTGACTTTCAAGTCCAACAGTATAAATTAGATCAAATTGACTTACATTCATCCATACCATACTTTTGCAGCATATTCAAGGCATATTGCCTTTGCGACATCCATATACCTGTTTTTGTATGTATAAACCCAATGACCAAGAAATAGCGCAACAAACCAAGATCTTTCATGTCAAATTCTTGCATAACAAGTTGCTTTACCTCTTTGATGCTTCCTTCATTATCACCACCTACAATCATGTCATCAATATAAATAACCACAATAGTGATGCCATCATCAGCCTTCCTTGCATATTGGAGGCCCCAAAGTCGACGACTTCTATTGTGACCAAGGCCATGGGCCTTCCATCACTTAGGATTCTCATCTCTCATCCTGCATAGTTACCGATAGAGATTGAGCTCTCACTTGTTTCAAGTGAGTGGCTGGTTTAGAAGGTCAAGTACTCGGGCCTTCCGAATCAGTGTTTTGCTTGTCACAAGGATTTTCACCTTGTGAAGGCATGCCCCTCAAGATCCAACTATTCGTCTAGGTAGACTCTTGGTAGGAGCCACACAATCCTTCTATGCAAACATCTCATCCTCCTTCCCCCTCACTAACTCCACCAGGTTCATTGCCTTTGGATGAGGGTGGAAGCCACCATCATCTTGATGCCTCGACTGCTCCAGTTGATCCCTCTTCATCTGGGATGGGGTGATGACAACTCAACAATGAGCAGATTGATTGATAGACTCAACCTGTGGCTCAACACGATTTTGTTTCCATGGGGAGTCGTTTCAATGCACTCTAGGAGGACTCACTTGTGGTCCACCTCTCCTATTTCCACTCCTTTAGTTTCCTCTCTTGGGCCTTCTTCCTCTCTGCAGCCCCCCCTGTGATTCCTCACCCCCTACTCTTGATGATCTCTAGATAGTGACTTCTTGGTGAGCTGGGCAACATTCTCCTTTGTTTCCTTCTTTCTTAATGGGTACATCACCCTTGATTGCTATTCCCCCTAGGTTGGTGAGTTTTGACTACCACCTATGGGGACAGAGCTTTGGTTATGAGTTCTCTTGATTCTTTGGTGCCTAGGAGGATGGGGCTTTGTTGCCTATTTGGATCCATGCTAATGCTCTTGCATCGTGTAGCCAGGCTGCCTTGGAGTTGGTAGTGGTCTTCTCTTTTCATCTTTGCACTACCACATAGCTTGATTTCTCTCTCGGGGTGGTGTTTGGGTTCGCTCGACCTCAAGTCATTGAGTTCACTACAAGGAATATGGGGGCATAGTGATGGTTAATGTGACACATTTTCATCGCTACATGATCTTGAATTTCATTGGACTAGGCATCAAGCATGCACCATTGTATACACGATGCTATTCTTGATGTTATTTTCGACGTCATTCCCAATGCTTCTAGCAATGTTCTTGAGATCACTACTAGATTACTGTCACTTATGTGATGAAAAAGCGAGCGTCACATATGCAATGCTCATCTGCATTGCCTAGGTGACACTAATGGGCATCGATTATCCACAAATCGTATGATCGTATACATGATGCTTGTACATCATTTATGTGATGGTCAAGCTTCATAAAAGTAAAAAAACATCGGATCACTCTTCAATCATGATTTTACGTGCAATTGATCGAAGAGCTCTCCAATCTTCACATTTGCACTGCGCTTGCGAGCTCTAGCGATCTCTTCCTAAATCTCTCTCTCATATTGTCTCTCTCTCTCTCTCTCTCTCTTTTCTTATCTCTTTTGATCTCTCTCTCTCTCTCTCTCTTTATTGCAGGTTATTCAGGAAGTTCACCAAACATAAAATACAGCTAATTATATAAGTACAAGTTTATTTTCATTAACTAACATGCTCACTTTCTCATTCATATGCACATATACACATATACATGACCATGCACGCTCACACTTTTACACACACATACATATGCACATCCACACACATACACATGCACATGCACATACACACACATACATGCACATACACTTACACATACACATACACATACACACACATAAACATATGCATATGCACAAACATATCTACAAACACATGAAAAGACATGCATGCATTATTGCATATACACATATGCACATTAACCCATACTAATTATACACATGCATGCATATACACATGGATGCAAATGGAGATGCATGCACATGCACATGCATGCTCATACATATACACATGCACACACATACACACGCACACACACACACCCATATATATATATATATATATATATATATATATATATATATATATATATATATATACACACACATACTTATACACATACACATACATATGCACATACATACATATACACACACATACACTTACACATACACATGCACATACATACATATACACACACATACACACATACACATGCACGTACATACATATACACACACATACACATGCACACACATACACATATGCACATACACTTACACCTACATACACATGCACATACATAAATATACACACACATACACACATACACTTACACACACATGCATATACATACATATACACACACTTACACATACATATGCACATACATACATATACACACTCATATACATGCACATACATACACATATGCACACATACACATGCACATACACTTACACCGACATACACATGCACATACATAAATATACACACACATACACATGCACATACACTTACACATACACATGCACATACATACATATACACAATCATATACATGCACATACATACACATACACACATACACACATACACTTACACACACATGCATATACATACATATACACACACTTACACATACATATGCACATACATACATATACACACTCATATACATGCACATACATACACATATGCACACATACACATGCACATACATACATATACACACACACCTACACATCCACATGCACATACATACATACATATACATACTCATATACATGCACGTACATACACATACACACATACATACATATACACACACGTACACATACACATGCACATACACACACATACGCACATACACTTACATCTACACATGCACATACATACATATACACACTCATATACGTGCACATACATACACATACACACATACACTTACACATATACATGCACATATATACATATACACTTACACACTTACACATACATATGCACATATATACATATACACACATTTACACATGCACATGCACATACATACATATACACACTCATATACATGCACATATACTTACACATACATATGCACACATATACGTATATAGACTCATATACATGCACATACATACACATATGCACATACACTTACAGATACATATGCACATACATACATATACACACACATACACATACACGTGCACATACTCACACATATGGACATACACTTACACGTACACATCCACATACATACATACACACACTCATATAAATGCACATACATACACATATGCACATACACTTACACATACATATGCACATATATACATATACATACTCATATACATGCACATACATACACATATGCACATACACTTACACATACATATGTACATACATACATATACACACACATACACATACATATGCACACACATATGCACACACACATATGCACATACACATACATACACATATACATATATACACATTCACATACACATTCACATACACATACACATACACACATGTATATGCATGAAACATATCTATATGCACATCTATACACACACACAGATACATACATGTACATGCATATAGACACACTTACATAAATATAGATAAATACCTAAATGTGCATACATACATTTTATACACACACAACTACATGTTAAATATTAAAAACAATAAAAATAATGAAAAGAAGACTTTTCATTAATTATTACCATAGACACAATTCAAAACATAATTGAAATGAGAAAATATGTAGATTTCAAAAAAGTAAGTATATGAATGTAAAATATATATCCAATGTACTATATAAGTCATCATGATCATGATCATCCTCATCATCATCATTGTCGTCATGATCATCCTCATCATGATGATCATCCACATGATCTGGTGTATATGTAGTGGCATCATGGCTAGAGTGCACTTTGTGACGATTGAGATCATTCCAGATCATCCCATGTGTGTCTGTATATCCACCTCATCCATATCTACCTCTCCATAATACTCTTGTATTGCATACAATAAGCATAAATAAATAAAATATATAAAACATCAATAAAATAATTACATGAAATTTACTAATACTCACAAAAGCATTTGGATGATCTTGCATGTACTCACTGAGACGTCGATATCCACAATGTGTAGCAAAATTGATTTCCTCTTTCGTAGGATATCGACCATAATCCTTTTGCTTCATTGAAACAAATAAAAAATATTAATGAGTAGTATTTTAACTAAAATAAAAAATATCATTTTAAACTACTTAACTAAGTGGGTAGAAGCTAACACCACTAAGAAGAATGATGCCCAAAACACTGAAAAGTTCCTATTTGAAAACATCTTCACTAGATTCGGACTACCTATAGAGATTGTACATTGATAGAGGTACGCACTTGATTAACAAAGTCATTCAGTCACTCATGAATGAATCTCTATTGATTCATAAAAAGTAAGCACCCTATAACTCACAAGCTAAGGACAAGCAGAGAGTTCAAATAAAGTGTTATGCATGGTTTTGACCAAGATAGTAAATTATGGAAGGTCTGACTGGGATAAACAATTGCATCATGTAGTTTGGGCATTTCGAGTTGCTTATAAGATAGTTATAGGAATGATGCCCTTTAATCTAGTTTATGGTCAAAATGCAATTTTACCAATTGATTTCTTAATTCCTACTCTTAGAGTAGCTAACAAATATGAATCCACAAGACATGAGTTGTCCAAGAAATTGGATCAAATATAAAAGTTGCACTAAACTATATTATAGGTGGTAGTAGACATTTATGTTGCTAAAAGGAGGAAAAAATCTTACTATGATGCCCATATTTAATGCAAATGTTCAGCCATATGTGGCAGGAAATTTCGAGCAATTTGATAATTTTTGCCCGAAAAATTTCAGCCATGTTTGGCTGCAAATTCTCTGCATTTTCAGCTCTATTTTGCTGGAATTTTTTAGCCCTTTGAGCCTCAGTTGGCTAATCTACATGGCCATCATCAAACGCATCATTTTGGAACAAAGGCATAAGTGTATCGAACACATCTTGTGAGCTAGTTGTTGGCTGTTTTTTGCATTCGAGTAGAGGGAAATTTGAATTTTCAGCAAATCCCACATCTCGACTCACAATAATTGTGTTCATCAATGGATGATACAAATGATACCCCTTACTTTCAACACTATAACCAAAAAATATACATATTTTTTCCTTATCATCAAGTTTGTGATGTTGTTGTGATAGCACAAAATCATATGCCAAACAACCAAACACGTGCATATGACTAGCCATAGGCTTATGTCCATTCCAAGCCTCATAAGGAGTGATGAATCTCAATGCTTTTGTAGGGTAGCGATTCAACACATAGTTTGCACACATGGTCGCTTCCATCCAAATCTTATTAAGAAGGTGCCTTCCTTCAACCATACATCATGCCATTTCAAGTAGAGTTCTATTTTTACGCTCTGAAAAACTATTTTGTTGAGGTGTATATGGCATCATACATTGGTGTGAAATACCTCTTTCATGAAGAAAAGCTCATGTGGCATGTATTCACCACCATGATCTGTGTGTAGAGTCAAAAGCTTTTGTAAAGAAAAATGTTTAGCCATAGCTAAAAATGCTTTGAAGCAAAAAAATACCTCATTCTTTGCTTTCATAGGATACACCCATGTATGGCGAGTAGCATCATCACTGAAGGTAACAAAATATACATGCTTCCCCAAAGATGGAGTCTTGATGGGACCACATACATCACTATGAACAAGCTATAACTTTCTTGTAGTGTGTGTATGACTATCTTTTGGAAAAGAAGCACGATGCATTTTTCCAAGAATGCAACCTTCACATGCATGCTTTTCAATGGACTCAAGTGTTGGCAAACCAATAACCATGTCCTTGTTTTGAAAGTAAAGCAAACTATTGAAGTTTAAGTGACCAAAATGAGCATGTCAAAGTTCCATTTCAGCCATGGAAGAAGTATGAGCAACCAAGGCATTTGAGGCAGCCCTCTTGTATGTATCCATGCGATACAAACCATTACATAATGTACCGAACATCACAATAATATCACCATTGCTGAAATCATGAACCATACACTTATGATCAACAAATTGTGCATGAAGTCCAACTTTGGCAGTCAACAAAACTAAAATTAAGTTCTTCTTGATACCCGGAACATACAATGCATTTTTCAAGAGAATCACACCTCCATTTGCATTCGTAAGCTCAATTTCTTCTACTCCAATGATAGGATAAGCTTCATTTATTTCTCCCCTTGCACATTTCTATGGATCTTCCCTCCAGTTATGCTCCTTGTCCTTATTCGATTCATTCCTTCGTTGCTTCTTGTCCATTCTTTCATGATGCCTCGAGATGGAGGTGGTCCATTGTTTGCACACACCACATGTCCTCCTTTGGGTGCATCTTTCAAAGATGCAAAAAACCGTTTGCATGAAGTTATGTGCTTTGAAGCACCACTATCAAAGAACCAATCTGAATCAGCCTCACTCACAACCATACATTTAGAATGCAAAGATGCATCATAATGAGATGTAACAACACATGCCCAAAAATCTTGATCCATGTAAGCTTCATCATTCTTTGCATTTGTTGAATTTTTAGCAAGACATGCCAGATTCCTTCTCATTGTGCTTAGCAAGCTTTTGACACTCATCAATAGTATGACCAACCTTTCAGAAATATTTGCATCTCTTCTTCTTTTGCAAATCAGCATCATTAGAGAAACGAGTGGAAGAGGAAGGTTGAGGCTTTGGTTTTGATGAACCAAAAGCTGAACCATACTTGCTTTTCCCCTTTTGTGAGATAGCAAGTGCTTGCGTTCCCTCAATCAAACCACTCCTATTCACTATAGATTGATCTTCTTGAAAAAGAAGAGACACAACCTCATCAAATGCATACATATTGGGATTCCCTTTTGCAACCAAAGGGAGTGTAGTAGCAAATCTTTGAAAATATTTCCATAATCCTTTCAACAATGTAGAAATGAGTGATGCATCCGGAATAATCTCATCTATGTTTTCCAATTGCTCTTTCAAGTCCTTGATGCATGTACGTACACATCCACTGAATCATGTTAATCCATACATACATCCTCAAGTTGCTTTCTCAAGTATGCAATATTTGCTTCATTACACATGGCATACAAAGAAGCAAGAGTGTACCATGCTTGTCTTGATGTAGAACATGACCAAATGTGTGGAACTATATGATGCTTCATAAAAAGTGCAATCAATGCATGAGCTTGAGCATCTTTTCCATCCCCATCTATGCTGTTCTTGTGTAGGTGGAGAAGGAGAAACCATTGTACTTGAAGAAAAAGCTCCATTTGTGACAGTAGACTCTGAAGTAGAAGAACCTACTGGTCTTCAATCTACATTTGGCACTATGTTCCAAAGTTGTTTTGCAACAAGAACATGATTCATCATGTAAGAACACATTGGATAGTTGGTAACATCAAGCTTATCTTCAGCTTGAAGCATGCCAAACAAGTCATTGCTACCCTCCATTTCATGAAAGAACAAGAATGTGATAGAGTCTTCACTTCGACGAAAGCTGAAGTGAATGCAAAAATTTTAGCTCACAAAATTTCACTTTAATGATAATTTTTACTGCATGAATCGCTTCAAAATGGGGGTAAAAACCTAGTGCAACTACTGGGAATCTTTCTTGGTAGCTGAAATTCGTTGTTCTATGCTTAAAAGTCGATTTGCACTATTAAACCTGGGTGCACACCACGATGCAAAAGCTGAATCTTGAGAAGGAGCTGAACCTACTCTGATACCACTATTCGGTGTGTAGAAGTGTGTGAGACACATGAGAAGTACACACAAGGAGCACAAATGCAGCAAAACACATGGAGAAGATGGATGGTTGGAATAGCTTTCTCTATTGACAATGAACTGAACTAAAGTAAGAGATGAATAATATCCCTAAGTACAAAGTACCACCACATATGAGTGTATCTGAAAGTGGTAACATGGGGAAAAAACCTCTAGCTAGCACTAGAGTAAAAAGTGCCCATGTATAGGGAAAAGGTTCACATCAAAGCTACTTGAGGAACACATAAGTGTAACATGGAACAAGAGCAAATAGAAAAGGAACTAAAATATTTACTGAAGATATTCAGCAAGCATATATTCATTGCTAAGAAAGGGAAGTACAAATATATTATGCTCTACTAAGAGTTCTATAATTTCTCGAGATTAGTTGTAGCATATAAAAGATGGAAAGTGTTTGGTCTTCAGAAGATCTTGGATGAACAAATGTTCTTTATTGGTTTTGATAGATGTGAGCAGGTGTTGTCCTCCTTACAAGAGTTTAAAAGCAGTGTTGAATCCTACTTTGTTTGCAAAGTGAAAATTTTGGAAAATGAAGTAGTTAACATCTCAATCAAAGCTGAACATATTAAAGCTACTTTAAACTTCTACCCTATGGGAACAAAGGTAGATGTGAGTTTTTTCAAGAATAATTCAACCACTTATGTTGGATACACCAAGTTTTCTAATTTCAACCACTTATGTTGGATACACCTAAGCTCACAATGTCTAAGGGACCTGCCATGAAGGAGACTATATCTCTATCGTCAAGCAAGTACATATAGTGGTGGAATTGATACACTCGTTAAATTATCAATCCATGATCTGAACCCATCGAGTGTATGAAGACATGTGCACACATGATAGTTAATGTAGATAAGGGACAACTAATGCATGAAAATTAGGCTAAATCTACCTCACATGATACATCCTATACACTAGCATGTATCACAATACTTGGTGGAGCAATAGACACTAATCGAGTGATTTCTCTCAGCTCCAATACCTGAATATAGTCAATACCGGGTTGTTTTTCAAAGTTCTCGAAGAGAAACATCAAATGATCATACTTTAAAATCAATTGGATTTTTGTCTTTCACACTATGATAAAAAAATAGAGTGGTGGGAAACACTAACTCTCATTTCTATGCTTCCTTTGCTTCACACACACACCAAAGCTGTGAAAAGAGATGGGAAAGGGGTAGAAAAAAACCTCTAAGAACACATTCCATGCCTCAAATACACATAGGAACTTAAGGAGAAGAAGATACATAGAGAAGAAGAAGAACATTCAAAATTTTGCAAAGTTAGTTCTTCACAATGGCAAAAAGTCTTTACAAAAGAGTCATAAGTGACTTATATACATGTTCCCTAAATTTGGTTCTTTCACATAAGAGACCGGCACTTTTTCTATAAATCACTTAGTTCCTAGTATTGTAAAAGGGTAATGCTATGCAAAGAATGGATATCACCAACCTATCAAAGAATCAAGTACTAGGGCAATAGAAGCAAAAGGCAAAGAGGACTAGATTTGGAGAGTAGCATGCACTCCCAATTGTAGCTTGAGGGGGAGTGTTGAAAGTTATGGAACTTGTGAAAAGCCCCAATTTGGAGGCTTGACACATACTCACCTCTCATCATTTATCTCTTCATCATTTATGTATTTACTTTAAGCTCAATTGAAGGCTAGATCTTGAAGACATAGAGACTACACTCATAACCTTGAAGGAGAGTGTTGAAGTAAAGGGGCAAAGTTACTTATGCCTTGGATAAAAGCCAAAATATGATTGGAGAGTTGAATTACAAAAAAAAAGGCACAAACATATCCATATGGAGTGATTTGGAGCACCAAAATTCACCCAAGGAAATGGAAGGACAAAGGACAAGAAGTGAAAGTTAAAGAGGTGAGAGAAGATGCAAGGATAGGTGAAGAGACACAAGATCCCATGCACATATCTCTATATAAAGAATTCTTTTTGACATGAGAACTAATGCTGATGAAAAGCACATGGTTTAGAAGCATATTTTCATCATTATCGCACCATAGCGTATCATATTTGCCCCGAATAGTGTGCTACAATGCACATAGCTATTCCAACAGCATACCTTTTTTTTACACAACCACTTTATGAAGGTGGTTTCTATCTATGTAGTCATCCAATGCATATGATAACATTTTGTAAATATTATAGTTTTTGTTTTTAAAGTATCTATGTTAGATCCTTCTCTAGTAGTTACTAAGATAAATTCTTTTGAACCTCAATCTTCTACTTAACTTAAGTTGATAGATAGAATCTCTTTAGATAGTTATTTCCCTATTCATATGAACTCCAAATGGAGAGAGCTATAACATGTTGGAAAGCTAAGAGTCTACTATGTGTGGACAAAATTTATGAGTCGTTGAAGCTTGAAAGTGTGATTGAATGAGGTTTTAGTAAGTAGGTATCTAACATGGTAGTTTCTAGAAGAGGTTTGATAACTTCCACTGTGCATATTGGAGTGGAATTTCTCCACAATCCACTTATTTATGAGGTACTATCGCATCTAATCTTTTATGAGGATAAAAGATGTTGCCATTGGGTATGAGAGATGAATAACTTTCCTAATTTTAATTACCTTTGCCAAACTCATAGAAAAGATTTCTTTTTCTAGCTCCACAAAACTTTCATCCATACTTTGAATGTAGAGTTCCTCACTCCATATAAAGTAGGTCAAGCATGCTCATTCTGAAGAGATGTAGGAGGTTTTGGTGAATTCCCAACTTCATTTGTAGGGATCATCATAGATTGAGGATCTTGGGCTCTTTGTAGATTGTCCACTTAAATATGTAGACCCTCATTCTCATATTTTTATAGTTCCAAAGTTTGTATTAGTTCATCAATAGTGTGATATTGTTGAAGGAGGAAGATTCTAACACCTCAATTCAGCTATGGAAGATGGTCGTCCTCCACTTGGTCCACAAGCAATGATATATGCTTACTGTTCTAGTATTTTCTCTATAATTCTAGAGATAATCAAAGTATATTTTTTTAGAATTAAATTAGACTCTCATAACTATCCAAAATCTTTGAATCAAGGCAAATAGATGTTCAAGCTATGAGAAACATCCACTTCAAGACATGTTTACTATTTGCAACACTCTTTGCCTATGTGCAAAGATATAGGTTCATAAACTTGGTGATTTCTCACAACTCACTCAATAGAAAAATTTGAAATTAGGGCACCATATGACAGAGCATATGAAGATTGAAATCAACAAAAAATGATTACAATGAGAGAGCAAAAAATGCTAAAGAATCTGGTACAAACAAAATTTTGAAAGCCTAACTATACCTCTAGATAGAGAGGAGCAAAATCATGAGAAAACAAGCTAAGCAATAAAGGGGGCTGCTTGTTGGAGTTTATTAATTCACTAAAATAAGTGAAAAGCTTGTGGAACTCATAAAAATCAAGAAAAAAAGGTCAAATGTTGCTTATGTAGATGGTTTACGTTTTCTAAAATCTAGCTAACCATCCACCAAACAAGGTAGGTGCATGTTTTGGTGGGTAATTCAGAAAATTTGATTTTTCTCTTAATTTTCCTAACTCAATTTCATGACTTTGGGTCCTCCTTTTTTATTTTTCCACTTGCAAAAAATAGTGGATGAGCCCTTTTCTATGTTTGAGATTTGATTTCAACACCCCCCCTCAAGTCTCAATGCTTAGGTCTTCATTCAAATGCATGCCTTGAAGTGTTGTAGCTTTACTCCATTCAATGCTTTTGTAAACATATTTGCTTATTATTCCTTTTTACTGAGATGCTCCACCTTTACACCTTTGACATGATCTTTTCTCGAATAAAGTTTTAGTGCAATTCGATATGCCTAGACCTTGCATGGAACATCGGATTCGAGCCAAGCATATGCTAGTTATGTTGTCACAAAAAATAAGCACTTGTTGAAAGTGCAAATCAAGATCAACGAGCAATTTCTTGAGCCCCATAACACATGAGACTTGTGTTAAGCCTCTATACTCAACTTCAGTCAAGGAGAGAGCCACTATTGGCTGTTTCTTTAACATCCATGAGAGGTCATTTAACATAGCATGATAACATATCCACTAGTGCTCCTCTTGTCATCTATGGAAACTACCCAATCTGCATTAGAATAAGCTTTTACATGTAACCCATCATCAAATGGATAATAGATCCCTTCATTCATTGATCATTTTAGGTACCTAAGTACCTTTTGGTTGTAACAAGATGAGGAACTCTTGGTGCCTAAGAAATTTAAGATAACACTCTAGCTACATGTATAATATCTCATCTTGTCATAGTAGCATACAAGAGAGAACAAATACTTGACCTATACATGGTCACATCCTACACTTCTTCACCCTCATGAGCACTTAATTTAAAATTTACTTCTAAAGGATTTGAAATGGGATTGGAATCACACAAGTGAAGCTTCTCCAGAAGCTCTAGAATGTATTACCTTTGCATCAAGTATATACCTTCTTCTTTGTGTAGTACTTCAATCCCAAGTAAGTATCTTAAAAATCCCTAAATCAGAGATTTTAAACTTACATCCAAGCTTCCTTTTTATGTCCTTGATGTGAGCTTCATCATCCCCTATAATGTTTAAATCATCAACATATATACATATAATGATCAAATCATCAACATATATACAAATGAAAATAGTTTTGCTACCTTCCTTCTTCACAAAGAATGATGGGTTTGAATGACTCTAATTCTATCCACATTTTACCAAGTAGTCCACAAGTCTTTGGTTCCAAGACCTTGTGCTTGAGTCCATGAAGAGCCTTCTTAATCCTACATTCATGATGTGCAAACCTATCATCTTCAAAGTCTTGGGGCTACTCCATGAAGACTACCTCTTCAAGCTCTCCATTTAGGAAAGCATTCTTCACACACAATTGGTTCATCTTCCAACCTTTTGAGGCTGAAATTGCAATCAAAATCCATATGGTGAACAATGTTTCCTCAAACTTTATTCCATAGGTTTGAGCAAAATCTTTGGCAACCAACCTTGTTGTATACCTAAAGATGCTCCCATTTGCATGTCTCTCTACCTGATACTCCCATTTGTTGCAAGTGACTTGGAATCTATTTGGCGGTGCCTCTAGAAATTTAGATTTGACTTCCTCATCAAGGTTGCCTAATATGGAAATTCAAAAGGGTTTTTAATCACTATACACATAAGCCATGTGGTTTGCCTTTTGGATCCTTCAAGTCCTAAATCACTGCCTAAATACTAAGGATTAGGTATTGAAAAAGATTGTTCAGGCTCTATGATTTTTTAGTAAGATTTGTCCACCTTATCTCTTATTTAAAGAAATAGACTAGGAACATAATTGTTATGGTATAGATAGAATACCACTCTCTTGATAGGTGGAGTAGCTATATTATTAGTCCAATATCTATTTTGTGTAATTCTTTCCATGTAAATGGCCTTCCATGAAGTTTTAAATTTCACAAAATTGACTATGTGCATGCATGCTAGGGTCATTCCTTGTGGTGGTGTGGGTAGAATTTCAAGTGTTTCTTCATCACCGATGCCAGCCAAAATTACTATCTCTCCTTTCTCATTTGTTTACTCAAGTTTGGAAGTGAGAAAGTAGAGAGTTCCTTCGTTATCCTCGTAGTGTTTGATGCAAATTTTAGTTATCAAATGTGGGTCTTCTGTTAAGCAGTTAGGGTTTTTAAGCCTAACCAATTGTCAGTTGAGTCTGCCTAGATAGCTACCTATCTGATTGGGCATTGGACTACTAGAATTCTTGAATTTCTTGATAGTCTTTGCTAGATGAACCTACCTCATTGGGATTCATGGCGTTTGTGTGAGTTTCTTGAGAAGTGGTCATATAGTCCCAACTTAACTCAGGCTCACTAATTGAAGATAGTTCACATGTGTGGCTAAAGGGTGTGTAACTACTCCCTACTGAAGAGAAATGACTCTTGATAGATTTTGTTGGCCTAATGTTTTCCCTAAAATGTATGTACAAATGTCAAAAAAGAAATTATGTTTCAAGCCTTCAAGAGGGGTTAGTGCATGGGTGCATGTTGCCTTTTAGTAAAAAGAAGAAGCAAAAATGCTCAATTAGACTTTTCAATGGAAGTATGATTCCCCTATGAGGTTTGTTGCGCTACTTTGCAATGCTTTTTGGAAGAATAAATCAATCACCCAATCCAAACAGTCATTGAAAATGTACTAATGATCCCCTCAATAATTTCTCACGTGAAATAAAACCAATCCCCTTTCCTTTTTAGTTCTCATAACCCATACCAATTGATGCACAATTGGTTCCTTTATGATTTTTAGAATTGTTTTCAGCTCTCCCTTATTTTCACTGGATGTTTGAGTCACGTAGTCAATTTTTGAGGCAGTAAATTACAACTCGGCATACAAAGTTTGCACTTCTATTTGAACAAACATTTGTAGATACAATATGCTCACTCTTTGCAACTGCTCTATCTCTAGTCCTTCTTGTCTCTTTATAGCTACAATAAATCAGTTATGGGGTAGCAAGATGGTTGAAGTTCCCTAGTGATTGAGTGTCATACTAATCGCAATCTAACACAATGATAGAGGTTCCAACAAGTTCACCTAAATTGGGTTGAAGTTAGGCGAAGATTGTGTGTGTGGAAAAGCTAAACGGCCCCTTTTCTATCCACTATTTACTTGATGGTTATGGTTGAATCCCTTTGGAGTTTGTTAGCCACACTTGGTCATGAGTTGGTCTCTTAGCCATGCTATCTAATGGTAAGTCAAGTCGATGCTTTTTCTACTTTAATTATTCGGTGGAGGAATTTTCCTTTTAAACTTGCAACTCAATGGATCATACTTATCCACTCTCAAAGCCTTAGGCACCAGGAATGGATGTCTCATCAAAGAGGCATTAGCTGGTCATTTTTTCTCAAAAGATCTCCCTTAAAGTCATTTATCTAAGCCCACGAAGACTTCAATGTTGATTGTCTAGAGCCAAGGTTTTTTTTTTTGCTAATTGATACTTCCCCTAACAGGGTAGGAAATGTTCCACCTCTAAAAGTTAGAGTTTACCCCTTACACTAATGTCCCTATGCAATTAACTTCTAAGATCTGCCTAATATGATGAATCAAACATGCTTGATCAATTCACCACTTCCGATTCATGTGCTCCTTGAAGTTC
Source organism: Ceratopteris richardii (assembly GCA_020310875.1). NCBI lineage: Eukaryota > Viridiplantae > Streptophyta > Polypodiopsida > Polypodiales > Pteridaceae > Ceratopteris > Ceratopteris richardii. Next base: position 120,687,082 of record CM035429.1, on the reverse strand, counting down.
CTTGCTCATTGCTACTCAGAAACTAGATCCATTTGGAGGTAGTTGATCTTCAACTTGGGGCTAATAGATACTCCATAAGGTCTTGCTATCTGATACCTTAGCTACCTCTTGATAATCTTTGCTATTCGATTCTCCTTACATTGCTTGCCTATCTATTCATTCAAATGCATGAGTTAGAGAACATTGAAAGTCCGTCAGGTTCAAGTGGCTCTTTCTTTGAAGAGATCAAAAGCCTCCTTTCAAGCAAAGTTTGGCAATCTTGTTGAGTGATACTCTTATGCAATTGCTATGTCCATCACACGAGCTACCTAGGTGTGATCCGTACTCTCCTAAAAAATGGTGCAAAAAGTGATGACTCATAGTGTAGTGCATTCTCACAAACTTCTATTTTATCAATCTGTAAAGAGTAGACCTCAACCTAGTTGCACTCGACATCATAAGAAGATGTGATGGGCATGCATCAAATAGAGTGGACAAAACATCTCCCCATGATAGCCTCTAAGAAAATCCAGATGCAATGTCATTCATCAAGCCCACAAGATCAAATTCCAAGCATCATGATCCTTCTGAGATGGATGATCTTCAATGTAGGAGTGTGATCGCAAGGGAGGTTCCAAGGTGCAAGACTCCACTAGAAATTGTGATGTTGACATAGATCAGAACTTGAACACAAGCATGATCTTCCCCAAGCTTAAGGTCATATATACTTGATGGAGTTTGGTACATGCATATCCAATTCTTCCAAGCCCATTGCTATCTGATGCTTTCAAAGATGCAATGTTGTACGATGCTTCAAGGACGCAACGCTATCTGATGCTTCCAAAAGGGCTCAATCACCAAAATTCTTGTAAATCCCTCATTACTGATCCATTCAAGGCATGTATTAATTCGTTTCAAAGCTCTCAATACAACCTACAATAGGCTAAAGTACAACATAAATAGGTATGTGGCCTTGTATAGAGCTCACAAACATGTGACACTCTTCTTCTCACATGTTAGTCACCTAAACGGGCTCTTAATCTTCTATGAATCAATATTCCCCAAAATTTCTAAGAGAGATTCAAGAAGAGAAATGGGCTAAAGAAAGTGAAAATCCTCCTCCCATTGAACTTGTGGATGACTTACACGACCAATTCTGACTAGAAATTCCGTCCATCTATGGAGAGCAAGAGGATGCCCAATCTAGTGAGAGATTAGACTTCGAGTATAATTCCTTGCAGGAACTACCCCATTTCAGAGGCTCATGGGAAGCAAAGTCTACTTGTATGAGAGCACCCACAGTCATGATAAGAAACGAAGACTCAGTCATACCTAGGAACATGGAGGTAGTGAAGAACACTAAAGTGCAGTGCAACCTCACTTTAGAAGAGCTACTCAAGGTTAAGCCAGAATTGTGGAAACATGTAGCTAATCAAGTGATAGAAATAGTTGAACCTCATTCCCAGGTAGGATCTCATAGAACAGTGCCAAAAATACCCTTGGAAAAGATAGGAGACATGAGCAAAGGAGAAGAAGGAAACACCTATCTTCCAATCACTCATCAAGGTTACACAACCAAGGCTATTTTTGACTCAAGTGTGGGAGTGTCAGGGGAGCACTAGATTGTGCTCTCTCACTACAGTAGACAAGATTTCCGAAATACACTTATGATTACAAGAACACCCACATAGGGAAAATGATACAAGAATATGTGACTGATACAAGATGTCCCACAACCCGGGACCAATAGGTATGGAAAACTGGACTAGAGATGATACAGGAGATCCCACAACCTGGGATCGTAAGTATGAGACAAGATATCTGGATTACAAGAACTCCCTTCTGGGAGATGAACTGGATACACGAAAGAACTCGACAGGATCTCGTACTACAAGATTATAAGGGGACAAGATAGGATGTCCAAGAACTAGACTAGAACAAGGAACAAGACAAGAACTAGAACTGGAATTTGAAGAGTACTTACTTGGCGGCAGCGACTCCTTGAGCTCCCAAGACTGGTATTGGCAAGACTGATTATGAATGTAGCCAACCCCTCCTTATATAGGTTTTCCAAGGGCACGCTGCATACGGATATATAATTTGATTTATTGCAAGAATTCTTGGAACTTCATGTGATCACCATCAAACTTTTCTGGCATGCAAATCTTGGGTTCCTTCATGAAGGATGAATTAGGACACTAGTTCACTTGAATGCTTCCTTGATTTGCTTGAAGGTTCCCAACTCGTTCTTGTAGTTCTTGGATGAGTGTTCCTATATGCACCAGATGTTCCATCTCGACTTGTGTCTGCCTATGAGTTAGATCCTTGATTTGTTGTTGAAGACTCTGAAGTGATGCCACAATCTGTTCATAAGCGTTCTCCATGGTGTCGGAGATGTGCCTGGTTTTGTGGAATTAGGCACATAAGCTTCTTGAGGAGGAAGGCTTATCCTTTCACTTGCCTTGTCCTTTCCCTGGGAGGTGGTTTCCTTTCTAGATTTTGCAATTAGGATCTCAAATCTTTTTAATAGTCCATCAAAATGCAGTTGTGTCTTAGCTGAACTAGAGGAGTTGAAAAGGGGACTAGCTTCAAACATGGTTTGAGCAAGTTCTACCATCTTAGCACAAGATTCACCTCATAATTATCAATCCATGGAGATGTGAGGACTAGTATGCGACTATGAGCAAGTGATGGCACAAGTGCGTGAGTGAGAAGCACACAAGCATGCACACACATACACACACACATAAGGCAAGAACAAAGAGAGGAAGAATGGAGTTCTTTGTATTACTCAAAAAGTCTCTTACAATAGCTCAAAACTCTAACAAGCTAACCTAATAAATGAGCTTTCTAGATCTTTTTATAATTTTCTACTAGCTTTTGGCCTTGTCCAGATCTAATGTCTAGCCTAGTTAAAAAATAGGTTCCAAGGCTTATTTGAGGGCTCAAACGGAGTCTATAAATTATGATAATTGGTATGTGGCTACTTCTAATACTCCTCATGCTCAAGGACTCCTCGACTTGCACAAAATGGAGTAGGGATAATGGAAAATGGCATTTACAATGGTGTGAAGTGACTAAAATCACTATTTGGGAAATATTTCTTCATGAAAAAGTATATGGCCTACTTGCTGGATCTACGTTGACTTCTTTGCTTGCTTAATCCTTCTCTCTACTCTGAGTCCCTTCGTTGACTTCCTTGTCTCGTAAGGCCTTGAACGCCTTGACTACTACCAACACCTACTTTCTAAAGATGTGAAAACAATTTCAAGAATTCTTGAACTCAAATGTGAAAGGGAAGGATGGTTCTTTGGAATTGAAAAAGTAAGAGAGATCAAAGTTATGTTAAATATAAGTAAAGAGGAGTAGAGTGAAAACACAAGTGAATAGTGTAGTGGTAAAACACTTGACTTGTGAATGTGAGGTTGTGGGTTCAAATCCTATCCTTTGTAGATGAGAGACTGCTCATTGCAACTCCTTTATTAAACTCTTCCTTGGTAATTCCTTGAATGCATAACACATCAATCTTTGGAAAATGGTTGTTGCAATGGTTATAACCCTAAAAGCATATACACCCCATTCAATATCAAAAGTAGTCTTATGATTATCTTCAGTGGCAATGGCCACTTGGTTATAGCTTGAAAAACCGTCAAGGAAGTTGTACACTTTGCCTGCTACTCTTTCCATAAGATGATCAATAATCAACAAACGGTAACTATCTCTGATGGTGGCAGCATTAACTTTCTTTAAGATGATACGAACCCTAAGTTTTTTATCCTTTTTGGTTGCTACCACTAATGGAGAAACCCATTCTGTATGTTCAATCTGCCATATGAATCGTAGAGCAAATAACTTAACTATTTCTTCTTTAATCGTGGTTGAGTATAAATAATTATAAGTCTAAGTTATTAGCTTTCAAGGCTTTGACTCTAGATTCATAGGAATTTGATGAGAGAAAATATTTCAAGTCTACTCCTTTTACGTCCTTATATGTCCATGGAAATAGGTACTCTGGTAATAATTCCACTAATTCTTGTTCTTCTTCTACTGAGAAATCTTTCCCAACAAAAGTGCATTTATCTTCATTATTCTCTTGGGTGACTATTGTTTTCTTTGCTTTTTCCTTAGTATCATATGCTACTCCTTCCTTTGCCTTTGGCTTAGTCATTTGAAGGACCGATCTTTCACTCTTCTATCTCATATCTCTTAAAATGTTTAGTGACTTTAAAATGTTCCTTATGTTGATCCTCTTCCTCTTTATCATCATTCTCCTTATTAGGTTCTTGAGGTATTCTTCTATGGAGAATATGTTGCAATATTCTACCATCATTGTTATTCAAGTTGTTGGGTGTGTGTAGAAGTGTGAGAAACACTCAAGAAGCACACACAAGGAGCACAAATGCAACAAGACACATGGAGAGGACAAATGGCTAGAATAGATCTCTCTATTGATGATGATCAAAATTGAAGTAAGAGCTTAATAATATCCCTAAATACAGAGTAACACCACATATGAGTGAATCATGTATGTGGTAACATGGATAAAAAAACATCTAGCTAGCACTAGAGTGTAAAGTTCCCATGTATAGGGAAAAGGTTCACATCAAAGCTACTCGAGGAACACATAACTGTAACAAACCCTCCTAGAGCAAATGATGTGAACACATACAAGGAGTGACAGATTAGCCCCCACTAGGCAATAAGCCTAAAGCTTTGTGAAAAGCTTCAAACTTTTCCCATGGAGGAGCTTTGGTGAATGATTTTGCCACATTATCTTGTTTAGGCACATATACCAAATCAACATCTCCTACATAAAGGTTGAATTAGTTTTTCAACATATTTTTCTTGATGCATAGAGATTCCCCCCTCAATGGATACAAACTGGATGCCAAGATAATAGCTCAAAAGATGTTGCATATCATCCATAAGAATTTCAAGTTTTGCATGACATGACCCAGTCAATAGTATGTCATCAACATTAAGAACAAGCACTATAAGATCATCACCATCTTTATGTACATAGAATGTGCTTTCAATTGGACTACATGTGAAGCCAAGAGCAATCAAGTGCTTATGGGTTTTGTCATACCATGCATGTGGAGCTTGCATGAGACCATACAAGGCTTTATGCAAGTGACAAACCATATGCTCTTTCCCTTTCATGGCAAATCTAGGAGGTTGCAAAGCAGCAAATAACCATTCAAGAAAGCTGTTTTTATGTCCAACTGATGTACTTTCCAACCTTTTTGGGCAACCAATGCAACCAAAGTATGAATGGTAGTCATGCATGCAGTAGGTGCAAAAGTTTCCTCATAGTCAATGCCACATTGTTCCGCATATCCTTTAGAAATGAATCAAGCTTTGTAGTGATCAGTGCTACCATTTGTCTTTCTTTGAATTATAAACCCACTTTGTATAAGTGGCATTTTTCCCTTTTGGTAATACACATAACTCCCGAGTACCATTCCTATGTATGGAATCCATTCTTGATTGCATAGCAGTCATCGAATGTGGATCATCACATGCATCTTCAAAAGTAATTGGTTCTTCATTACATGTTGTTGCAATAAGCGAATAATCGAAAAAATTACTTGATGGAAGGAAAGAGCTTGATCTTGTTCTACCAATTAAAGATGCACTGAATTTGTTTTCTTGCAAAGTTTGTTTTAGCCACTTTGGCATATTTTGTGAACACTTGATAGACATGTGTTCATTATGTAATGCATCACCAACATGTATATCATGCATCAGATGAATTTCATGCTCATTTTCAGCTATATTTTTTCGCAAATGCTCAGCCATATGTGGCTAGAAGTTTTTAGCAGTTCCGATCATTTTTGGTTAAAAATTTCATCCATGTCTAGCTAGAAATTATCTACATTTTTAGCTTGTTGTTCTAGACAATGGCAAGTACCACATCAAGAAGCTCCACCTCCTTAATTGTCAATCCATGGAGGAGGTAGGGTGATATGAAGATCATGAATGAGTGAGGTGCATGAAGGTGAAGGTGAGAACCAAGCTAATGCACACACACACATACAAACACACACAAGATAGAGGCAAGAGGAGACATAGTGGAAGGTAGAAAATCACACTTGAATTAATCTATTAGCTCTTACAAAGATCTTACCTCTCACTCACTTACAATCTACAAGCTTCTAATCTCTCTGACCTCTTGAGCTCTCTAGCTTTCTTTATAGTTTATTGACTAGTTTCAAACCTGGTGTCTGGTCTAGTTAAAAATTTGGTCCTAAAGCTTATTTGGATGTTCAAACAAAGTCCAAAAATTATGAAACTTTGTACGATTAATCTATCTAGGTGCTTCAAGCTCAAGGACTCTTCAACTTGCACAAAATGGAACAGTTCATTATAAAATTGGGTTTTCTATGTTACATATGTTACGTGGGAAGTGATTAAAATCACTATTGAGGGTTTAATCAATTATAATGAAATAATATTTTTGGAAAAGAATGGACATGGTCCCTTGATCTTCATGCATCCCATTTTACATACTTCCTCGACATCGATGTCTATAGCCACTACGGATGCCACTGCTAACACCCCCCTCCCTCTCGCATCTATCATCCCTAATAGATCCTTGTTGTAGGGCTTGAGTGAGGTAATTTTGCAAGAGATCTTTGATGAGGGTATGTTTCCTAATTGTGAGGCCTCATGCTAAATCATATTCTAGCTTTTCCCAATCAATTGCCTAAGGCTCATCCTAGGGTGGGAGTCTATGTGCATTGAATATACCATTTTTTTCACATGCAAAAAGTTGTAAGAGATGTGTGGGCCTAATGATAAATACTTTGGAATGGTATTCCCAAAATCCCGTGGTGAACATTTCTTCAAATGTTAGCTTATAACATGGAGGTAAATATTTGATTCAATAATGCCAAGCATAACACACCCGAAGAGATGGCATGGTACTCAATCAATTTGGGCCTTTTGTGTGGCTTATAAGACTAATATTGGAACTACTCCATTTGATTTGGTATACAGACAAAATGCAATTTTACCAATTGATTTTTTAGTTCCTACCCTACGTGTAGCACAATAGAATGAATGGACAGGCTATGAAATATCCCAATAATTAGACCAAATCGAAAAATTGCATGAAACAAGACTACAAGCTATAACAAGAATTTATGCTACTAGAAGGAGACAAAAAGCCTATTATGATGCACATATTAGAGATAAGGAATTAAAGGAAGGTAATTTGGTATTAGTGTACACATTGAAACAACATGCAAAGAAATTACAACAGTGAGGATATGGACCACTTTTGATCAATCAAATCTCAATTAGTGGAGCAGTAAGCTTAGCCACACTAGATGAAGATGTACTTCCCAACTACATTAGTGGTTGTAGAGTTAAAAGATATATGGAACCATTAATGGATAGAATGTTAGCATGACTTGTGGGGGCACAAAAACGGAAAAAGCAAGAAGAAAGGATTAGAGAAGAAGCTCGAATGGAAGCTTTGGAGCAAATCAGGAAGCAAAAAGAGTGGACAAAGAGACGAACGATATGTGCAAGGAGAAGAATCTATACCCATGGCAAACTACCAAGTAGGTAATGTAGAGAATGCAAATAATGGTATGGTATTTTTTGACCATGCTTAAACCTAGGAATCGGAACTACGAAGTATCAATTAGTGGATGCATTGATTGACACAAGAGTGGCACTAAGTCGCATGCAAGTTTTGTTTGCCCACGGCCTCAAAGCAACCATGAGTCCCACTAAAGCATGTATGATAGGAATTGTTGGACAAATCATCAAGTGTCTAGGAGAAGTCTCCATGCTACATCTAGGAAATTCCACTCTGGAGCAAAGATTCTTGATATGCAAGGATGAAGATCTTATTGAAGATCTTGTCCTAGGATAAGACTGGATTTTTGAAAATGAATTCAGCATACACCTTACACAGGGATACATATCGACCAAAGTAGGGCATAAAGAAGTCTTTAGTCTTTTGGAAGCTAGGCTATCCCAAAATATCAGCACAACCTTACCTCAAGAAGCAGACCTGAAGGAATTTGGGGAAGAAGGTTCAGACAAGGATGTCTCTCATGAGTATCCTAAGCTAGACTTGCTTGCGAGTAGTGAGGTTTTGCATTATTCCATAACCAATTCATCCACAGAACATGAACTCGATAGAAAAAGTGGGGAAACTTCCTCTCAACCCACCAACATTGTAAAAAAAAAACTGACATGACATCAACCATCATAGCACCACGAGGAATTGAAACACAAGTACAATGAATGTGAAAAGATAAGCCACCTCAATTTGCAAGTACGATGTAGGAACAGACTGAACCTCTGGTAGAAATGTAGTGAAATAAACACTGTTCAAAATCTCAATGGGATAAACCAAGAATTCTTTGCCTATGGCTTCAGAAATCATTGGTGGTGGCTTAGAAATCACAACAACATATATGGATTCCGAAAGTGGTCTAGAGCACAACAATTCAAGAGATAGAAAAAATCAAGGAAATATCATACCATCAAAACCACACAAAGGAAACTGCAAAGGATCATGGGAAACCCCAAGAAACCACCACTCAGAAATCCCAATCCAAAAATGGAAATAGGTCAAATACTACATTCAAGAGTAAAGGATACGGAATGCGATAGAAGAAAATGTCACAAACACAGAACACAAGGTTAATTTGGAGACCCAAAAAGCGACAAGGAATTGATCAAGAAGATCAAGGAGACCCTTCTTGCTTTCAAAAAGGATCAATTGCATACAAAGTATGCATGATAGGGCCACCTTATAAGGCCACACATTCGGCACATGGCTTCTTGTATAAAAGTAGTGGTGCACCTTTCCATAACTAGAATAGGATTTAGCTTCTACTGTCATAGGAATGACCATATGTTGTAAATAAATAAGTGCTTCGGCTATCAACTAATCTTTTGTTTTCTTTTAAGATTAAAAATTAAAGAAAAGTATAGTAAGGTACCTTACTTGTCTCCACTCATGCAAGGGGCATACTAAGCAACGGGACACGATGAGTCATTGCATATGATAATTAGACTGAATTGATGAAGTCTCAAAACTTATTCTCTACTCTATTCAAGTGCAGATAGCTTCAGAAGATTCGGAAGCGAGGATTCAAGAAGAAGTACTTGAATTCCCAATGAAGAGAGTGACAAAGGCCAAAGGTCATTGGTCTTGAGAAGACCAACCATCCGACGAAAACTTGTTTTTGGTGACGATTAAAATCATGGATACAGACCATCAATTTCTGGTGATGTCCCAAGACTTCAAGATCTTACATGAGATTCCATCAAATATGGATGTTTTGAAAAAGGCTGGCATTTGTAAGTACTTTGAGCTACCAATCTAGAAGCTTGACTTCTAGAGATGCACTCAAGTAATGAACACCCTTCATTCGGCCTTAGCCAAGCCATCAATGCCAGAAGAAAAAGTGCTTAATGCAGAAGGCGTATGGGTCACCATACAGTTCATATACGAACTAATCAAAAGATCATTCGGATGGACCAAAGATAGGACCACCGATCTCAAGGATGAAAGTCATGGCACAAGGATCAGTACCTTGTAGAACACTAATCTTATTGATTTTGAAGAAGAAGTCTGATTGGTGCATCATCATTTTTTGCTTTCCTAATATGCACATATGTACAACACCAGAAAAGATAGTGTCTCAATTACTATCTCATGCCACCAAGCAAATAGGAAACCAAATAAACTTGACGCCTTACATTCAAGAACAATTATTTGAAGCCAAAAAGCATGGGATCATAAGAAGTTTTTGAATGGAAGTGTAGATTTGACTGTATTAATATACCACACATTAGGCATTTGAGAATACCTCAAGTAAATGCCATCATTGGCTAAAATGGCTACGTATGTGAAGCCAACAACAATACCAAAGAAGAAGAAAGGGGTGAAGATATTAGAAGCAGGCACAAGCTCACAATCGGTGATGGGAGGAGCAAAATGACTAAGGGAAGTACTAAAGGTGGAAGAAGTAACTTCACCGTCAAAGAGGACACATGTATTCCCTAGAACCAAAATAGAATAGTCCACACCTATCACTGAAGCGGAGTTGCAAAAAGCCATGGAGAAGACTCACAAGATCATGGAAGGCCAAATCAATCTGTCAGTCCAAGGGCATCATTATCATCAAGCTCACACCGTGTCTATGCATGATAAGAGGCTAACAAAGTTCCACAAGTACCAAGATTTGGGATTAGTCAACTCAAGCTCTTCATCGAAGTGACAAGAAGATCAGGATCAATTGACCATAAATATGGAGATCCAAAGTGAATCAAATGATGATGGGAAGTGGGAAGAATTGAATCAGGTACAAGAACCACATGAAGTGGAGTGCAAAGCACAATCACTTGATCACAATATTGAAGTATGAGATAAAAATGTGGAGGAACACCCAAAGGAGGAACCTCACATGCTCAGGATGAATGAAACAACCATACTTCAATTCAAGGAAGTCACAGGGGAGGATCAACCATGAATGAAACGTCCAAAAGAGGAACAAATGGACAAAGTAAGAATTGAACAAGATCCAATTACTCCAAGTAAGGTGGTAATAGAGCCTTTAGGTCCAGATGTAACCTTTTAAGCAAGCACTATAGAGTCTCATACATCTAAAGAAGAGCATAAAATTCACCTACAAATTTGACAACCGCATAATGAGACAATACATATTGAAAAGGGAAAAGATGTACAAATAGGTGAAGAGTTGAGCATACCCAAAACATGGCTTAATGTAGATGTGGTGCAATTAAAGACAATAGTGAAACAAATGATCCAGATAGCAATGGACACCCAACAACATCTCATGGAAGCAGATAACGATTTTGACAAAGCATTAGTGGAAAGAAATCAATTCAAGATGCTTAGTGAGGAGATATCTACAAGAGTATTACATGCTCAAGAGGAGCTTACAAACAAAGAAAATGAAACAAAAGAAGCTACAAAAAGATGCAACCTACTCACCGAAGAAAATCAGAAGATGCAATATCATCTTAATGAGCCTCAAGTCAAATATGTAGCAGTGAAGCCGAAAAGGTACGTATATCAAATAGAAGAAAAATTTTAGAATCTCAGATAAAAGTGTACATGGACGAGGTATACAACCTAAGAAATAGGAATAAATATTTAATGAATGCAATCCTACTCAATCAACCCATGGAAGTGCGAGAAAGTAATCAAAACAATACACAAGAACTAGAGGCTTAGATAGCCAAGTACGTGGACCAACTAAAGCAAGAGCAAGAGTTAAGCGAAGAATGGGAAAGAAAGTATATGTATGATAAAAATGAGCTCAGAAAAAGGTGGAAGGCTACAACAACCAAGATCGTATAGCAAGACAAAGAGGATGCAAATCAAGTATCCTTACTTGGTGAAAGACTCCTATAGAGCAAGGAAGCACTCACAGTAGCTAATAACAAAATAACTAAGAAAGATGCAATCATTGAAAGCATGTGGGCTCAACTACTATAAAGTGATAAAATGGGGACACTAGTAGTTTAAAGATCTCAAGGAGCTACTATGGAGACTGAGGTACATCCTCCTTCTCCCCCCATCCATAATTCACCAATACACATGGGATAGGAAAAAAAGAGTGCTGATAGAAATATGCAGCCTCTTGCAGAACTAAGCTGGAAGAGGGGGCCACTATTGGTGTCCCAACTTACGAGGCAATTTGAAGATCAAGTAGTGAAAGTTATGAAAGAAACAAAAATCAAAAGAAAAAATTTAGAGCAAATTATGAAGCCCTTTAATGTACCATATGGAGTATTAAAAGAAGAAACCAAACAATACATCAAGAGGACTACACAAAAAGAACCAGATCAAGACTTACAATTCAGAATAGATATATTCTCTTATACATAGGAAGAATTCGACAAAGCATATCCGATCTAGAGACATAAGTTTTTGGAAAAGAATTCGACTCTACGAGTGCATTGGGAATCTTCACCATATTTATTACAAGTAACCCCATCTTTTCACCTTGCACCACAAAGACAATCCTAGATGCAATTGTGGGAAGGAGAGTGTCAAGGCACTCTCAATAACCAGTGGCTAAACTACCCACTATTACCAAGTCCGTCCCATAACTATTTACCTACTGAAGAATATATGGTACAAACTAAATAATTTTGGCTCTCAAGATATGCTATTGTTCTAGAATTAGCAATAAAGATGACGAAGAGAGTGTTGAGCATGCTACTAACAGTCTTAAAGGTTTTCAAACGTGCTCAATACACATTTTTGAACTTCATCGGCATTAACCAAGGCACAAATGCCTTAACTTTTGATCTCTCTGTAATGCCTAGCCAACTTACAATCATGGCCATATATTCTCGCTTAATGTTTCTACTGAGTCCCTATATGCAAACATTCAAGGAAGCATTTTTTAGAGGATTTTTTGAAATGGACTTGGAGATTTTTGTGAAAATGACTTCCAATCCTAATGCTCAATTGGTGGCCTATGAATTAAGTTTCTTTGCTGATCATCGATAGACCCACAATGATGGTGTCAAATCAACACAATGGAAGTAACTCATGATATGTGAAGCTAATCTGCTGAATCAAAGAGAGCAAACAACCCTTCATACATACTCTTGTTGCCAGTCAAAACTTGTCGGGGACAACAGAGTTTAGGAGGAGGGATGTGTGGAGGGAGAATCAAGCAAGAAACAAATAAGAAGAAAATCGAAAAGAAAAATTGTTCAATAAAGGTAACTCACCCTCTACCCAAAGCCCCATAGGGGCACACATGAGGCTTCATATGCATCAAGCTTCACATGCATCAAGCTGCAACGCGAAAGAAGGAGGTCGTGAAGTGTGTAAAAAAATATTAAACATAGGACATTTGAATCATCAACCAAAGACAAAAACAGATCTAGTGCTTACCAAATGGTGCATGCGGTGAAAAGGAGTAAGTAGGCTTAAGCAATACAACAGGGCCAAATGTGTGAGAACAAATATTTATTCGAAGGCCAAAAGTTAGAAAGAGGTAGAGACGGAAAAGCAAAAAAGAGTGACTAAGATAGTCACATTCTTAGCCACTAAGTGCGTGCAGAGGAATGAAATAGATTGGCCAAGACTAATGCACCGAGTCGCAAGTTATGGTCAGTTCCTTAATGAAGTAATACAGTTCCTTTGAATTGTTGAGGCCTCACAGATGCTGGCAGTGGTCGCAAAGCTAGAGACAATAAGCAAAGCCTATCAAGGGATGACAAAGACAAGGAGGGGGAGGGTGTTGCAGAGCAAAAGGAGCACAGGAAAGATTTTCTTCAAGTAGAAGGAAAATACAAAAATGAAAAATAGAAGCATTTACTTCAGCAAGTAGTGGAGGCCAAAAGAGAATCATGCAAAAGAGAATCAAATCCAAAAGCTGAACTGTAAGAGGAGTGGTTGTCCAAAGTAGTGGAGAAATGATGGAGAAGAGCTATCAAACTCATCATGAGAGTTTTTGGTCACTTGGCTATAAAAGAGGCAAGGGAGGACACTCAAGAATAGAGCAAGAAGGCGTGGAAGCCCCCTTGTAGCTACTTCAATTGTTTTGAGTCATTTCGTTCAGTTTACTCTCATAGAGTATGTCCAGCCGCACACCCATTTTTGGGTAGTCTACTTTTGGTACCAGTTTTCATTTGAAGGTTCTGCTGTTGGTAAGAGTCTTGATCCTGAGAAGGTCTTCTACACTTTCCGCTGCGATTAGGAGAGGAATTCTCCAACAATTGGTATCAGAGCATTGGAGTTTGAAGATTCAAAGCATTGGAACTAAATTGAAGCAAAGGAGAAGCTACAAATCAAGAGGGAGCTTCGTGAAGTCAAGAAAGAGCGCCACAACATACTTGAGGTAAACTTCAATCTTGGAAGTTTTCAATGGCTGATTTAGAACAACAAGTTGAGGAGTTAGACAAAGATAATTTTCAATCTTGGAGGTATAGAATGATAAATTACCTTAAAGGTAAAGGTTTATGGAGTCTAGTTAGTGGAGACGATCCACAACCGGTGGACATTGAAGATCCCAACATTACTCCGGCACAAAGGAGAAAATTTGCTGATTGGGAAGAGAGGAATCGAAGGGTGATGTTCCTCATCTCACAAGTTATTTCTAGCACTATGATTGGTCATGTGCAAAGTTTAGAAACATCCAAGGAAGTTAGGGAAGCATTGGAGAAGGTGTATGCTACCTCAACAAGGTCCCGGAGGATGCAACTCAAGAACGAGCTCAACAACATGAAGAAAAGCTCAAACCAAAGCATTAGTGAGTATACATTGAGGATCAAGGAGCTTCGAGATCAGCTAGCATCAATTGGATGCAAGATAGAAGAGGAAGACATTGTCCAAACAGCCCTCAATGGCTTGAGGAGTGAAGAAAAGTGGAAGCCCCTCATCACAAACATTCTTTATAGAGATCCTTTACCAACATTCGAGGAGATTATACCGAATCTTGTGGCTGAAGAGGTAGCTCAACAAGGAGAAGGCAACAAAGGTAAGGACAACCATAGTCAAATGTTATATGTAGGAAGAGGTAGAGGAAGGAACTCAAGAGGAGGCTTGAGAGGAAGAGGAAGGAGCTACAACAACACAAATTTCAGCCAACACAACTCAGAGGACAACAAGGACAACTCAAATGAAAACACACATGGAAGAGGTCGAGGAAGAAATAGAGGAAGAGGTCGAGGTTCATACAATCCTCATAAAGGTATAACATGTTATCATTGTGGTAAACTAGGACATTATGCAAATGATTGTTGGCAAAAGAATCGAAGGCTGAATGGAGGCAACCAAAGGAGCCAAAATAACTATGCGAGTACATCAAGTGAAGGAGACAAGCAAACCATGCTTGCCATGAAGCATGACTACAACAACTCGAGAAGTGATGACCAAAAATGGTTCATAGATTCAGGTTGCAGCAACCATATGACATGCCAAGGAGATTTGTTCACAAAGCTACAAGCTCCAAGTGGAAAAGGATGTGTGGAGACCGGCGATGAAACTCAACACGCAATTGAGCATGTTGGAGATATCAAGCTTGGAGACAAGAAGGTATTGGCTGATATTCTTCATGTTCCTACTATTGCAAAGAATTTGATTTGGGTAGGACAAATGGTAGAGAAAGGATATCATGTTATCTTCAATGAAAAAGGCTGCTTTATAAAGAATCCAAAAGAGGGATTCAAGGTCATTGCTCAAGGAAGGAAAGAAGGAAGGATGTTCACTTTGGACATTCAACAACCGCATGGAAAGGTGATGTATATTCAGTTTGGAAACAAGAGGATTGCTGAAATTGATTTGTGGCACAAAAGGTTTGGACATATCAACATTCTCAAGCTCAAGGACATGAGCAACCATGAAGTGGTAAGAGGTCTTCCAAGATTCAATGATGCCGGACTACATGAGTTTTGTGAAGCATGCCAACTAGGAAAGCAAACTCGACAACCATTCAAGAAAAGCAACTATGTGGCAAGGAATGTCCTCGACTTGATACACACGGATGTATGGGGACCATCACAACAACCATCAGTGGCTGGTAATAGATATTTTGTCACCTTTATCGATGATCATTCAAGAAAAGTATGGATGTTTTGCATAAAACAAAAATTAGATGTGTTCTCCATGTTCAAGAGATTTAAAGCACAGGTAGAAAAGGAAATAGGACGCTACATAAAGACCTTGAGGTCCGATGGAGGAGGAGAATATTTCTCCAAAGAATTTTTAAATTTTCTTTATGAAAATGGCATCAATAGACAATTTACATGTAGGTACACACCTCAACAAAATGGAATAGCTGAAAGGAAAAATCGACATATCACAGAAGTTGCAAGATGCATGCTCAACGAGATGAAGATGCCACTAAACTATTGGGCTGAAGCAACTAGTACGGCCGTTTATTTGATGAACAAGTGCACAACGGCTGGAGTGCATAATCTAACTCCCGAGGAGGTTTATTCCGGTAAGAAACCTGGCCTTACACATCTCAAAGTTTTTGGATGTGTGTGTTATGTTCACATCCCTCAAGAACTAAGGACAAAGATGGAGGAAAAGTCCAAAAAATGTATTTTTATTGGATATTCATCGGAGCAAAAGGGATATAGGTGCTACAATCCGGTGACAAAGGAGCTACGAGTCTCACGAGATGTGGTATTTGATGAGCTAAGACCATGGTTTGGAGACAAAGGGAAAGAGAAGATTCTTGAAGAAGATTGTGAAGATGATGGAGGTGTTGTCCAAGAAGAATTTCAGCAAACAAGCACTCAAATGTCAGGTCCAGAAGCTTCTACATCACTTGGAGAAAGCTCAACATGGAAGGGGAGGCTAAGGAGTCATTCCTAATCACCAACATCAGCTTATGAAAGATCTAAAGTTGAAAGTGCTGCCCAAAATAGTGATTCAAATGCAAGTGAAGAAGAGTATGAAGAGGTGATCACACCAAAGGTAAAGTTGAACCGGTTGAAGAAGCAATGTTCAAAAGGAAATGAAAGGAGGTCTTTAAGAGCAAGGTATCCAATTGAAAGGCTGAGGATAGTTTTATCGCAAAGCATTTTGCATATATGACACAGGTGGTCAAAAACAAAGAACCGGATGCATATGAAGAAGCATGTACACAAAAAGAATGGCAAGAAGCTATGCATGAAGAGATGAAAGCTCTCATAGACAATCACACATGGGAGTTAGTTCCAAAGGCTGAAGGTATGAAGATTGTTCCAAATAAATGGGTGTTTAAAATCAAGAGAAATGTTGATGGTTCTCTAGCAAGGCATAAAGCTAGACTAGTAGAAAAAGGATTCAAGCAAATTCACGGCATCGACTATGAAGAGACTTTCAACCTGGTTGCAAAGATGGGAACAATTAGAACCTTGATTGCAGTGAGTGGAGGAAAGAGATGGCCATTATATCAACTTGACATAAAAAATGCTTTTCTCAATGGTGAACTTCAAGAATAGGTATACATGAGTCAATCGATTGGATTTGAAGACAAAAAGCATCCAAATCTTGTTTGTAGATTGAAGAAAGCTTTGTATGGGCTGAAGCAAGCACCATGTGCTTGGAATCAAAGATTGGTCGAGTACCTCACAAGGTGTGGGTATAGTCCAAGTAATGCAGATCCCTCTCTCTACATGAAGAAAGAAGAAGGCAAGCAGGTATATATTTGCATATACGTTGATGCTCTCATCATAACAGGAAGTAATGTTACAGGAATACAAGAGATCGAAAGGAAACTCGGTAAGGAGTTTAAAATTTCAGATCTTGGTGAGCTGAAATACTTTTTAGGCATTGAGATAGTCTATGGGAAAGATGGCATTTACTTGATGCAAAGAAAGTACCTATTGGATGTTCTTTTCAGATTTGAAATGAGTGAATGCAAACCACTCACTCAACCTATGGACACAAATGTGAAGCTATGCTCAAATGATGGAGAGAAGTTACATGATGTAACTACATACAGGAGTATTATAGGTTCATTGATCTATGCTACGATCACAAGACCAGATTTGTGTTATATTGTTGGAGTTCTTTCTCAATTTATGCAAGCTCCAACAAGTGAACATTTAAATTCAGCCAAATGAGTGCTAAGATATGTGAAGCACACAGTCAATCATGCTTTGTTTTATAGATATGATGAAGAATTGTAGGTAAAAGGCTTCAGTGATGCTGATTGGGCTGGTTCGAAGGAAGATAGAAGATCCACTTCAGGTTATGTGTTCATGATAGGAAGCAAACCTATCACATGGAGCTCAAAGAAGCAACCTACTGTTGCACTATCATCTACACAAGCTGAATATAGAGGTTTAGCCTTTACAACTTGTGAAGCAATGTGGATTAAGAAGCTCTTTGCTGATCTTGATGTGCAGGGGGAGACCATTCCAATTTATGGTGACAACATGTCAAGCATTCACTTGACAAACAATCCAATGTTTCATGCACGAAACAAGCACATAGAAGTGCATTATCATTATGTTCGAGAAAAAGTTTTGAGCAAAGATGTGGATATAAAGTTCATTGGAACTAATGACCAGGTTGCAGACATGCTTACAAAGTCCCTAGATGCTTCTAAGCTCAAGAGGTTCAAGGACGACATCAACTTGCAGGATATGGCTGAAGGTGCAAGCTCACATGTGAGCTTGAGGGGGAGTGTTAAAAATAAAGAAGTAAGCTCATATATATTTTTGCAAAAAGGATTTTCTTCAAGTAGAAGGAAAATACAAAAATGAAAAATAGAAGCATTTACTTCAGCAAGTAGTGGAGGCCAAAAGAGAATCATTCAAAAGAGAATCAAATCCAAAAGCTGAACTGTAAGAGGAGTGGCTGTCCAAAGTAGTGGAGAAATGATGGAGAAGAGCTCTCAAACTCATCATGAGAGTTTTTGGTCACTTGGCTATAAAAGAGGCAAGGGAGGACACTCAAGAATAGAGGAAGAAGGCATGGAAGCCCCCTTGTAGCTACTTCAATTGTTTTGAGTCATTTTGTTCAGTTTACTCTCATAGAGTATGTCCAGCCGCACACCCATTTTTGGGTAGTCTACTTTTGGTACCAGTTTTCATTTGAAGGTTCTGCTGTTGGTAAGAGTCTTGATCCTGAGAAGGTCTTCTACACTTTCCGCTGCGATTAGGAGAGGAATTCTCCAACAAAAGGGACCCCCAAAAATTTTCAAATTATGGGCATAAATTTTCTTCTTCAAGCTTCTTACATCATGAAGCCATGTAATTGCACTAGAGGAGTCCTCTAGATGCATGAACCCCAAATCATGTAACATAATAGAAATTAAGTATTTTTCAATGAAAGTGGCAGTCTCTTGTGTGAAAGGACCAATTTTAGGGCACATGTATATAAGTCACTTGGTGACTCTTGTTAAAAACATTTTGCCATTGTGAGAGCTAAATATAATTTTTGAATTTGCCTCTTACCAACTAATTATCGGAGTTCTTGAGTGGGTATTGGTGTTTCCCACCATTCACTATTTCACTCATAACTTGAAGCACATTTGTCAAATTTCACTAAAACTAGACCATTAGATGCGTCTCATGAGCTCCGAAATGAACCCCCTATTTACCAAATTTGGAGTCTTGGAGCTAAGAGAAAACTTCAAAGTTGTGCTTATTGCTATAACAGGTATCGTGACATTTCATAGGATTAGTGAGTCGAAGAGGTAGCTGAGACAAGTCACATGCATTGTAGCATAGGCACTTCACTTACCATCACATGTGCACATGTCTTCATACACTTGATATGTCTAATATCTTGGACTGATAATTAAATGTGTATTAATCCACCACTATATGCACTTGTGGGGCGATTGAGGTATAGTCTCAGTTGACACAAGTCCCTAAGGCTCTATGACTTAGGTACACATCACACAAGGAAAGATAACAAAGATAGGAACAATGGAAGCTTTCAATTGCAAAAGAGCTCTCTTACAAAAGCTTCAATCTCTACCAAGCCAACCTCAATTGAATAAACTCAAAAATGAGCTCTCTAGATCTTTTCATAGTTTTTTAACTAGTTTGGCCCTATTCAGACCTAGTGTGAATTCAGCCTAGTTAAAAATCAGGTTCCACTGCTTATTTGAGGGCTCAAACAGAGTCTAAAATTTATGGAAATGTGTATGTAGATACTTCTAATACTCCCCAAGCTCAAGGAATCCTCATCTTGAACAAAATGGAGTTGAAACATTATTAAATGATATCTACAATGGTTTCTGGTGATCAAAATCATTGTCTTTATAGGGGTTTCTTTTGAAAAATTTGACACATACTTCTTGGAGCTCCCTACATGCCCCCTCTTCTTGTGTGCCTACTTCTTTGATATTTTCCCATGCCTTGTGCTTGATTATTTAAGAATGCTGGGAAAGGAGATAATTCAGGGGGAATGGGGAAGGGAAAGGGAATTGTGAATGAGGTGGAATGAAGTGGTGATGTGGGTGGAGGGGCTATGGGAGATTGTGGTTGTGTGTGGGGAGGGAGTGGTGCTATGGCTGGTGATGTTTCCATGGTGTCAAAAGTGTGTGTGACCATATAGATGGGGATAGTGGGTGGTGTGGAAGTGATGTTCATGAATAGTGTTGTGAATGTGGGCATGGTACCCCCTCCGAATTGGATGCCTGGAGAGAGAGGAATTCCCATGGCATATGTGGTGATTGTGGAAGTAGGGGTGGTCGTGTCATGGGGCAAAGTGAATTGTGCAGTGAGAGGTGAGGAGTGTGGTGATGGTGGTGCCTCATGATGCTCTTTCGTCTGTGTGGTATCTCCTAGTGTCGATACATCTATGTGGATTTGCTTTCCGGAGCGAGGGGGTCGGGTAGGCACTCGTTTCTCAAAGTGATGAATGTAAGCCATAGCCGAATGAATGGCTTCATCCAGGCCAAGCGCATTCGCATGAAGATTCATGGACTGAATAAATAGTTTATCTATGCCTTCCTCTCCTAACATTTGGCTTATCAACATCTTCCCTGTTTCGAGTGACAACTTGTGATGCTCCTGAACCCACTTCATGGTTTCATAACAATCTTTTTATTTGTGCCATGTAGGCTGGGGCACCAACTAGTGTTGAGGTATCTTCTTGTTCCTGGTCGTATTCCTCGTCTGCTTCCTCTTCAGTCTCTTCTTCATTTTCATCTTGCTTCCATTACTTCAGGTTGTGTAGGAGCTGAAGTTCCTGTGGTTGGTTGCAGTCCCCTGGTCTGCTCTTCCTCCATCTCAAGATTGGCCTTATTAATCATTTGGGAAATTTCTTCATTTGTCAAATCGTACAAGGTGTAGCCCTATGGGAACTCCAAGTCCAATGGAATTGGAGGGAAAACCAAATTGGGTCCTTCTGCACTTTGTCTAGGTAAGTGAATCGTAAATGGATGGACATGTCTGGTCTGAGGTGGTGTCACCTCTGGTGTGAGGGTGGCACCCCTTGCTTGTGCACAGGGTATTTGAACAACACCCCTCATCTTCTTTGAAGGTGACCCTGTTGTTGATAGCCTATTCTGGAATTCCTAAGCTCTAGACCACACTAGTGCTCTTTGAACAGGCACATCATAAGCTAAGCATCTGTAAATGATCCTCGTTAGCGTGCAGCATCCATGAAGCACATTCTTATGTTTCTTATTCCAGCGTTGATGTGCTAAATGGATTTGGTCTATGATCCAATGGGGTAGATTGATTGTGAGGTTTTCTGTCTCTGCTAAGTACAAGCTAAACCAAATTCATTTGGGTGGCATGGTGAAGTGCTCCTGAGCTGGGAAGGCAAAGTGTTGCATGATCGTGCGTAGGTGGAGGCGATGGTCGGCGTCATAGCTACCATATCTTTTAGCTTGTTGAGATCTTTGTGCTTCATTCTCTCGGGAATCAATGTTTCTTTCTCTGTGGGGATGTGCATACCATGCATATCCAAGGCCTCCCATACTAAATTGAGGGTAAGTTTAAATCTTTTCAATTCATGGCCTAGTGTTAGCGATGGGAGAACAAATGTACTATCTCCCCCTTTGGCTCTACTAGGGGTGATCGTGCTAATCAAGTAGGAGCAGCATAGAAACTCAGGCTTAGGTAAGAGTGCTTTAAAATAGCTGTCCAAGCCTGCCTTCGTCCATACAAATCTCATTACTTCTGCATCCTGATATTTCTCGAATTCACGGGTGAAGAAATGATACCTCCCCCACTTTCCATTAAATTCTATTTCAGTTCCCCAGAAGTATGTACCTTCTCCTAATGGGCCTGCGACATCACTGAACCAGTGTGCATGTTTGCCAACTTGTGACGTGTGCCCCTGCGGAGGGTTTTGAATGGGAAGGACATGCACCACCCTGAGTTCTTGAGGCCTCTCGGTGAGTTGTGGTTCAAGGAGGAGAGTTTCAATATCCACAATTTGGGCACTGGATCCCGCGTGGGAACTGATGCCTCCTGCTTCCACCATCTTACTGCTTGTTTGCTGGTTCTGTGAGAATATAGAAGCATGAGTTAACATTGTAATGGACAAGATAGAACAATTTCTATCCCTGTTACAACATTAACATAAGGTTAGTGATAGGCTAGTAGGTTAGTGAGTGCTCGGTGATTGTGTGTGTAGTTAGTGAATGAATAGTCCTATGAGCTAAATGGAAAGATGTAGTGTAAGGATGATGCAGTTAGTAGGTGGAGATGAATTTACAAATGGGGGTGGGGGGGTTTATTACAAGCTTTGGGTTGCCAAACACAGTGGATGGCTTTTGGTTTTGACTTTTGGAGACTCTGGAGGGCTTTATAAGAGTGTCTGCTTGGAAATGAAGCTTTTTAGGGACCCATTTACAAGTGGTTTTGCTCATGCTCATGGGCAAATACGTGTTTGTGTGTGTCGAATAAGAGTGGGTATCAGCTATTACCAGGAGTTTGTGCCTTTCCTAGCTTCTTGAGTGCTTCATTTTCTAACTCAAGTGTAATGTGGTTCTAATTTACCCAGACCTGAAGAAGTCCACTTCTTAAGTTTAGGTTGACTGCATGATCATAGATCCAGTCTTGGCCCAAGACAAGAGGCTCAGTGATGTCCTCGTCTTGACACACTAGTACCTTAACTGTCATTAGAACATCTTGAATGTAGATGGGAAGTTCCACCTCACCCATGCAAGGGGTTTCCACACCTCCCAATTGTATGAGATATGCTTCTATAGGATTGACACTTAATTTCAACTTTTGACAATAAGAAAGTTTAACAGCACTAGTGGCTTCACCTGAGTCAATCAAGGCTCATACTGTTCTTGCACTATTTCCTTGTCCTATTTCTAAGGTCACAAAAGGACCTCGGTCAATTATTCTATTGGAACTTACACCTGAGACTTCGCACATAGCCATATGATATCTTGGATCTGCATAGACATCTATCCTAGGCTGATCTTTGCCCTGTCTCCTCAATCTCATTCTGCGGATGCGTTCCATTGCTTCTGCCTATGCTTCTTCTCGGATTCGCTTCTCCTCTTCTTTACGTTTTTTTGCAGTATTGAGTCGATTTAACATATCCTCCATGAGAGGTTCCTGGTAATAATGTAACTGGGGAGCACATCGCCTTCTAGAGTAGCTAATTGAATTGCTCCACTCGTTGAGATTCTATTGATAATCATTGGTCCATAGCCTCTAATCTCTAATTTCCGTGCATGTTGCTTCAAGGTGTAGACTAGGACTAGTTCTCCTGCTTTCAAGCCCTTATCCTTCACATGTGCATCAAAATATGCTTTTTGTCTTTTCTTGGCTGCATAAATTCCTGCTGCAGCTCTTAATCTTGTTTCGCATAGTCGTTCGAGGTCAAAGATTCTAGAGGAGAGTTCATGGCCTGTCCAATCATGCTCTTGTGCTACTTTCAAAGTAGGTATCAAAAATTCCAATGGTAGCACTGCATTTTGGCCAAATACCATCTGAAAGGGTGTGGCTTGGAGAACCATTTTATAGGCAACTCTGTATGCCCAAACAGCATGGTGTAGTTGTTTGTCCCAATCAGAGTGTTTATTAGTCACTAACTTAGTCAACACATTACAGAGAATCTTATTGGTGCTTTTGGCTTGCCCATTAGCTTGTGGGTGATAGGGTGCAGACTTCTTGTGTATCACCATCTTGAAGAAGATTTTCAATGACTTCATTTAAGAAGTGAGTGCCTCTATCACTTACTAACTCTATTGGCAGTCCATATCTGGTGAACACATTCTCAAATAAGAACTTAGCTGTTGTTTGAGCATAGTTCTTCGTTGTAGCTTTCACTTCTACCCACTTGGTTAGATAGTCTGTGGCCACAATAATGTATTCAGTGTGTGAACCCTTGGCTGGGGGATTAATAGGACCTAAAAAGTCTATTCCCCACTTAGAGAATGCACGTCCACCCATCATAGGTTTCAATGGCATCTCATCCTTACGTATAGGATACTGAGTTCGCTGACAAACATCACACCTCTTCACATAGGTATGTGCATCCATGTGGAGGGTTGGACACCACAAACCTGCAAATAGGATTGCCTGGATCACCCCATCTGGTCCAAAATGTCCTCTTGCTACACCCTGGTGAGCAGTTTCCAAGATCTTAAGATATTCGCTCTCGTGGACACATAATCTAAGATACCCATCTTTTCCTCGTCTGTATAGATTATCTCCAATGAGAGTATAGTCTAACACTTCTTGTTCTAAGCTTCTTTGCCTAGCCAAGGTCATATCTTGAGGAACTGTTTTCTATTGATGACATGATTGCTCCTACTTCATCTACATTTGTATCCGCATGAGTGCATCTCCATTTTGTATCCAGGAGGCACTCCATTTCTAGTCTTTTTCCATTTTATATTGTATTTCCTTTGTATTTGGGTACCTTGCCATGTGCTTCTACCAGTTGTATTCATTCTCCTTTCAGGAGACTTATCCCACATACGATGTACTTTTGAGAGCCCCTCCCAAATCTATATAAGGAGGGCCTCTCCCCTCATTTGTACTTGGTTAGAAGCTTGAGGAGCCTACACCATGCTCTTGGCAAGCTCATTTCTAATCCACGTGAGTTTACCCATTTCATGGTCTACTCATTTTGTGTCTCACACATTCTTTGTTTTGTGAGAGTACTTTACTTTTCATTTTGCTTCCGCATGTGTACTCTCTACATGGTATCAGAGCACTAGGCGAAGGTCTTGGCGGTGCATTTGGTGGCCATTTTAGTGGTGGTGCTTGAGTTTGGTGGTGTGACTTCTCCAATCAGTGGGAGAGTTCTTTTTGCCATCAATTTGTGCTCTTTGGGTTATACATTGCCCATTTGCCCACCCTCCCATCCCTTACTTCCACCCCTTTTACCCCTATTTTCCCACCCTTCCACACATTTTCTTCATCACTTTGTACACGCTTTACCCCCAGTATCTCTCCCTCCCACTCTCTTTCTAGAAATATTGTGTGGTTCTTTCCATCTTTGTGGGCATTTCATGCAACAGATTGTGAATCTCATATTTTTATAGTGTTTGTGAACACTGTGTCAGATTTCCATGATTCTCCACGTTGTATTTGCATAGGTTGCATACTCTGGATCTTATGAGCTCGACTGGAATGAGTGTGTAGCTTGAAATGGCCTAGCCATGCTGGACTGAGCACCAGACTGAGGAGTATGGCTTGTCTTGAGATGTTGGCCTCCTATCCTCTGTTTGCCTCAATAGAGAGCACACAAAGAGTTAGTGTTCTCTCAAACACATCACCATAGACCAATGGAACTCTCTTGACTTGGAAATTGACCTTGATTGAAGCCTAGTAGCAATCGAACGCTCTCATGAGGAACCGACCATAATAGCAGCAGCCCTCTCATGAAACCATTTGCCAAAGCGGGCAGCTCTCTATGAGTTTTGTAATGTGTAGCTCTTTCCGAGTTCCATAACTCACATCTGTTGCCTTGAGCAATCCATCCTTTCAGCTAGCCTTCTGCATCAGGCAGGTAGCAATGGAGAACCTCGACTGAAGCATTGTGCTAGGGAATGAGATACAGAGATAGAGAAAGAGTGATCTGCGCCTATACGCTCTCTGAGGCAGAGAGAGAGAGTTTCTCGCACTTCAAAGAGAATAGCTCTGAAAGAAGCTATATAGCAGCTGGTTGCTGACCTGGGAGCTGTTGAGGAGGGAGTTGGAGCCATCTCCAGAACTTCATGCACCGACGGCACTCAGTGCGCTGATGCAGGAGAGCATTATAGACAAATAGACAGAGGCTCACATAGAGAGAGTAGTTTGAGTTGAAGCGAGAGAGTCAATCGGGACAAAGAGTGCTATTGGCACTCTTTCTCTATCGTTATTCACAGTTTTGCTGCTCGTTTCCTCGGCTCCATATATCCACTACAATCAAGCCTCCATTTCTATCATTCATTGTTGGCTATTTCTGCTGACGCAAGGTTGGCTTGGTGCCAGTTAAAAGGGGTTGTTCTTGTTTCTTGCGTCCTGAAGTTTGCGGTCTGTGCCTACGTTCAGTCATAATCATTGAAACCATTTCAAACCTCCTCCATTATGCGAACTCTTCCTATCTTCTATGTAGAAAGGAGGGAAGTTGGTGTTGCTGTCTTCTGTATCTGCATTGTCTCGTGTGTGGTGTTGTTGTCTTCTGTATCTGCATTGTCCCGAGCGTGTTGTGCAGATCGAATATAAAAAAACTAGCAATGTATAATTGACATCATCAATGATGTCAAAGGCAACAAAAACTTAAGTCGATGCAAATTACAAAAGCAAAACTCCACACACTGATTGGAGAAGCTTCTGACGAAGAGCGATAGTAGTAAGTCTCTTTTTTGCAGAAAGCGACAAGCATCTCCATCTTCAGATCCGCACAAGAAGCTTTTGACAAAGAGCCAAGAATGATGCACTAAATCGGGACAAAATGAGAGATTATTTTTACTTTTGCCATATGTGGAGTCAGGGCCCACTACTTATATTTCCAAAATGCGTGCCAATTAGTCATAACTGAATTTCATTTTTTTTTCCTATCCTTTATGATCATTTGTAATTCTTCTCATTTGTATTAGCTCACTACTACTCAAAAGGGCTTGTTGTTCATCCTTGCACTAAGTGCAGTACACATTGTCTTTGCCTACCATTATCCATAAGGTATTAACCTTTCTCTTTGAGCACACCATTTGGCATTTCTCAAAGTGCTTATTTATAATCTCCCAAGGGTTCAACCCTTAGTTTTTGTCACCCTAAGCACATTTTAAGAAAAACACCAACTTTATTTTGGCACACTCAAGGCACTAAGTGCCTCCCTCGTTGTACACTCAAAATATAAGAAGAAAAGTATCATGTGTGTGCACTTTTGTGGGTTGGAGGCTACTCTAAGCCCACCCACAAAGTTTCTTAAGTTCCCAAGCCTACCCTAAGGCTCAATCGGTGTGCAACAGGCTACTCTAAGCCCTCCTCTTGTGTCGACTTCTCTTGGTGTTGTACAAGTGCAATGCTACTCTAAGCCCCCCCCTCCCGAAGAATTTTAAGTGTGGTATCGAGTCGTTCATTTCAAGCTTTGCAATTATTTTGAAGCAGCATTTTTGGCAAGAGATTTTGGTAGTGTTTCTAAACACTTTATCTTCAAAGCTTGTGTGCTTGGCAAAGATTTTGGTAGTGTTTTCTAAACACTTTATCTTCAAAGCTTTTGTAATGACCAAAAGTGAAGGTAGCTCATCATCTATGGCTAACTTCTTACCATATTTTACCCCTATTTTTATGCCTAAGGATGAACGCTTCAATGGAAAAACTTACACTCTATGGAAAGATGTCATGCGTGCCTATCTCTACACGAATCTTCATGAGGTAGTAGATGGGTCAGACCCCAAACGCAATAGCGATACCAACTTAGACAATTGGCATGTGTGGAATGTCAAGGACAAAAGAGCTTTAGGTTAGTTGTTACTTGCCTATGATGAATTGACGAAAGGACATATCACTACCTGCAAGACGTCCAAGGATGCTTGGGATACGTTAGCCGCTTTGTATGAGGACAAGACCCCTTCGAAGATATATGCATTAGAGGCCAAGTTTTCATAATTTGATAATTAGGCCACATGACACAATTACCAAGGTCATAGCCCAATTTGAGGATTACCAGCATAAATTAGCACTATGTGGTAGGCAGATCTATAGTGAAGACATGGCCATTAGACTTCTTAACAAGTTACCTAAGTCATACAAGACATTTGTCACAACTTTGTATAATTACGTCCAAGTATTATCTTGGGAAGAGGTTCGTCGACTATTGCTCCTCCACAACTCGTGAGCCAAATCGACTTCCTCCCAGGAATCTGCCATGAAGGCCAAAGGCCCATTCAATAAGGGCAAACCCACAAGTCATAATTCATCGAAGAAATTCACCTATAATTTCTGTGGAAAATCAGGCTACTTAGAAAAGTTTTGCTATAAAAAGAAACAATCATCGAAGGTTTCTATGTCTAGGCAAGCATCCAAAGGATCCCAACATAGATCCCACTGCTCGAGTGAGGAACTCTTCATCTCCACAGAAGCCAATGCCCTAGTTACTTCTAGCTCCCTACATGGGTGGATCTTTGATAGCGGAGCTACCTCCCATATGTGCAAAGAAAAGGACTCCTTTCAGGAACTCGAAGAGCATACGGGAGAAGTCTATCTCGGCAACAACAAGAGTTTACCCATCGAAGCAAAAGGAAAAGTTCAAATTTCCAACCATCAGGGGGAATGCAAGTCTTTGTCCAATGTTCTTTTTGTTCCAAATTTATGTATGAATCTACTTTCCATCAAGGCCATTACAGATCAGGACAAACAAGTATGGTTTGATAACACCTCAATAAAGGTAGTTGATCCCCACACAAAGGATGTCATTGCTCAAGGTATTGAAGAAAAAGGCCTCTACAAGCTATCTTGCTTTGTATCCGAAGAATCCACCTCAAGTTTGTGGCACCAGAGATTTGGCCACACTTCTTACTTATCAAAAATCTCTTCATCCCAAGTTGTGAAGGGATTGCCAAAGATAGGGCACCTTACTGATGCCTGCCAAGCTTGCACCCAAGGCAAGCAACACAGGGCCCCACTTCCCAAGGAAGCTTCAACACGAACTAGCCCTCATCCACATGGACTTGTGTGGACCTATGAATACCCCATCCCTGAGTGGATCCCTCTACTTTTATCTTCTCGTAGATGACCACTCTCACTTTATTTGGGTGTACTTTTTGAAGTCAAAGGAAGACACATTCTCTAAGTTTCAAACTTGGATCAAGGAAGTTGAGAATGAAGCTTCGACTAAAGTTAAAACCATCAGATCAGATGGAGGTGGTGAGTTTATCAATCATGACTTTGATAACTTTATCAATTAGAAAGGGATCAAAAGACAAGTCACTCAGCCTCATACTCCATCCCAGAATGGAGTCGCCGAAATGAAGATATGCAGTGTGATGGAAATGGCACGAACAATGCTACATCACAAGGATCTACCCTACAAGTTCTGGGCAGAAGTCGTGCATACTGCCGTTCACATTCTTAATCGAGGATTTACAAGTGCATTACACAACAAAACACCCTTCGAAGCATACTATGGAAGAAAACCAAATGTGAATTACTTTCAAGTCTTTGGTAGTGAAGCTTTTGTCCATGAACCAAAAGAAAACAAGTTACAATCAAAGTCCAAGAAACACATATTCATAGGGTACAGTGACCAATCAAAGACATACTGTCTATATGATATGGAGAACCACTCCATCACCATTTCAAAGGATGTGATTTACAATGAAGCTTCCTCATACTCAAGAAAAGATTCAAGTACAAGTCTTAGTCCACCTATCTACACTTCAGAGGCGGACTCAGTATTTCCAAGACCCAACTCAGAAGCAAGTACTTCACAACAACCATGCCGATCTCAAAGGCTTCTTGATAAGTGGGAACGCGAACAAAGTCATTATGTTAATTATGCTCTAATGCACCAAATTCAGAAAAGTCCAGAGCCTTCCAGCTACAAAGAAGATCAAGGCCAAACAGAGTGGGAAACAGCTATGAAAGAGGAACTTGATGCAATAGCAAAGAAGAAGACTTGGACATTAGTTCCCAAACCAGCCAACCATCAAGTCATAGGAGTCAAGTGGATATACAAAATCAAATACAAGTCTGATGGAACTCTAGATAAATATAAGGCAAGATTAGTCACTAAAGGATACAAGCAACAACATGGCATTGACTATGAAGAAACCTTTGCTCCTACTGCAAGATTCACAACCATAAGAATCATGTTAGCACTAAGTGGTCACTTTAAGTGGCCCATTTACTAGCTGGACGTCAAAAGTGCATTCCTCAATGGAGATCTTCAAGAATAAGTATATGTTGAACAACTTGAAGGCTTCAAGATCAAAGGCAAAGAAGATCAAGTCTACAAGCTTCACAAAGCACTTTACGGACTTAAGCAAGCTCCCAAGGCCTGATATGAAAAGATTCACAAGTTCTTTGAAGATAAGGGATTTCACAGAAGCAATGCTGATGCTAATCTAATATCTATCAAAAGGATTCTTTAGTAGCCATCATCATTCTCTATGTAGATGACTTGATCTTGACAAGCTCAGACGAAGAACACATCCAATTTATCATCACACAACTTCACCTTGAGTACTCTATGATAGATCTTGGATTACTACACTACTTCTTGGGTATGGAAGTTTGGCAAACAAAAGAAGGTATATTTCTATCACAGAAGAAGTACTGCTCTGATATAACATGGACTAGTGTCGCTCAGCTTCTACACCGCTTGATCCAACCATCAAGCTTACACTGGAGGACTCTTCATGCTCACTTTAAGTGGCCCATTTACCAGCTCGACGTCAAAAGTGCATTCCTCAATGGAGATCTTCAAGAAGAAGTATACGTTGAACAACTTGAAGGCTTCAAGATCAAAGGCAAAGAAGATCAAGTCTACAAGCTTCACAAAGCACTTTACGGACTTAAGCAAGCTCGCAGGGCCTGGTATGAAAAGATTCACAAGTTCTTTGAAGATAAGGGATTTCATAGAAGCAATGCTGATGCTAATCTCTATATCTATCAAAAGGATTCTTTAGTAGCCATCATCAGTCTCTATGTAGATGACTTGATCTTGACAGGCTCAGACAAAGAACACATCCAATTTATCATCACACAGCTTCACCTTGAGTACTCTATGACAAATCTTGGATTACTACACTACTTCTTGGGTATGGAAGTTTGGCAAACAAAAGAAGGTATATTTCTATCACAAAA
Source organism: Ceratopteris richardii (assembly GCA_020310875.1). Taxonomy (NCBI): domain Eukaryota; kingdom Viridiplantae; phylum Streptophyta; class Polypodiopsida; order Polypodiales; family Pteridaceae; genus Ceratopteris; species Ceratopteris richardii. The sequence continues at coordinate 120,656,413 of CM035429.1, read as the reverse complement.
GAAGTACTGCTCAAAAGTACTCTAGATATAACATGGACTAGTGTCGCTCAGCTTCTACACCACTTGATCCAAACATCAAGCTTACAACTCTTCATCACTTGTGGATGTGCATACCTATCGACAACTTTTTGGATCATTACTCTATCTTGCCAACACTATACCAGATATTGCTTATGCAGTTGGTATACTCAATCATTTTTCACATCAGCCTCGTGAGAATCATTGGGATGCTGCTCAGAGACTACTTCGCTACCTTGCCCTCACTCGACATCATGGTCTTTGGTACAGAGGGGGCATCAAACTCGCTGGATATTCTGATTCAGATTGGGCTGATGATCCTGATTCTCGATGGTCTACTTTTGGGTATATATTATTGCTTGGCTCAGGACCTATCTCTTGGGTAAGCAAGAAGCAGCCTATAGATGCACTATCATCCACCGAGGCCGAGTATCGAGCATCCAGCTTTGTAGCATGTGAGCCCATCTGGCTTTGACGTTTATTATTTGACATTGGTGTTTTGCAGGATACTCTAACACGTCTTCACACGGACAGCCAGTCAGCCTTGGCCATTGCCAAGAATCTAGTGTTCCACGCTCGGACGAAGCACATCGAGATCCAGTACCACTTCATCCACTAGACGCTCATATCTCAGGAGATTACTCTAGAGCAATGTACCTCTCAAGAGAACCTGGTGGACATGTTCACGAAGGCTCTACCTCCGGTTTAGCTTCAACGCTTGGTGGACCTCTACAACATTCAGTCGCTCCAAAATGGAGCTGCAGAGGGGGTATTGACGACATGATTGCTCCTACTTCATCTACATTTGTATCCGCATGAGTGCATCTCCATTTTGTATCCAAGAGGCACTCCATTTCTAGTCTATTTCCATTTTATATTGTATTTTCTTTGTATTTGGGTACCTTGCCATGTGCTTCTACTAGTTGTATTCATTCTCCCTTCAGGAGACTTATCCCACATATGATGTACTTTTGAGAGCCCCTCCCAAATCTATATAAGGAAGGCCTCTCCCCTCATTTGTACTTGGTTAGAAGCTTGAGGAGCCTACTCCATGCTCTTGGCAAGCTCATTTCTAATCCACATGAGTTTACCCATTTCATGGTCTACTCATTTTGTGTCTCACACATTCTTTGTTTTGTGAGAGTACTTTACTTTTCATTTTGCTTCTGCATGCGTACTCTCTACATTTTCATCCTCAGAAAGGCTACTAATGGTTTGCTCTAATCTCGTATTAGATATGCTTGGTATAGTGGAGCATGCTCCACTGGTGGTCTAATACCACAAACTGGACATTCCTTGCACAACTTGTGTACATTTGCTTCCATAGTAGGCCAATGCACTCCGAGTCTCCTTAGTGTCTATAGGGTTCGTTTCCTTGAGTAATGTTGCTCTAATGCACCTACATGTGCTAATTGCAACCACTTAGCGTACTCATCCTCTTCCACACAACAACCTAATATTCCTTGATCCGTATGCTTGTACATACCCCCTGCCATGATATGGTACTTCTGGCTTTTACTAGCTCCCTATATTGAGTGTTTATTACTGGGTACTGGGTGTTTGGGTCCGTATGTCAATACTAGCACTAATGTTTTGGCCCACTATGGCATGGCTTCCAAATTAAACAAGTAAGCATTAGGAAGGTCATCTGATACTCCTTGTGGGGCCTCTCTAGATGTGAGCCTAGAGAGATGATCTGCTCTGAAATGAGTCTTGTATTTCCTCACCACTACCTCAAAGTCATATTCCATTAGTAAGAAAAACCATCTTACTAATCTACCTATGTTGCATGGCTTGTTTACCAAGTACAACAATGCTTGATGATCAGTAAAAAAAATTTAAACTTATTTGCAAGCAAATAGTGTCTAAAGTTTTTAACCGCATACACCATGCCTAGTCCTTCTCGTTCAGTGGTGGTATAGTTTCGTTCAGTTGCATTCAATTGTCTACTAGCATAGGCAATTGGAAGATCCATATTACCTTCACCAGTAGGTTGTGCAAGCACACATCCAATAGCATAATTGGATACATCCACATGTACATGGAATAGCTTGTTCCAATCTGGTGTGGTCAAGATTGGTGCTGAACATAATCATCGTTTAAGCTCATTGAAGGAGTTCTCACATTCTTCAGTCCATGCAAAGTTTGTCAAGAGGCTGTATAGAGGCTTTGGAATGATGACATACATGTGTATGAAACGTTAGTAATAGCAACAATGTCCCATGAAGGCCTGTACTTCCTTGACATTCTTTGGCCTAGGTAGTTCTACAATGGCTCTCACTTTCTCTTCGTCAGTGGATATTCCATTATTTGACACTATGTGTCCTAGAATCTTGCCTTTCCTGACCATGAAAACACACTTTTCTAGGTTCAGGTAGACTTGATATTCTCTACATTTATCAAATATTTGCCTGAGTTTAGGTATACGGGTCTGTCTAATGTTCGAATGCGCATAGAGGTCATCCACATAGACTTCTAAATTCTTCCTCAAGAATTTCTTAAACGCATGGCACATAAGCCTCTAAAAATTGGCTGATGCATTGGTAAGACCAAATGGCATTACTCGGAAAGCAAATATGCTCCACTTTGTGGCAAAAGCCGTCTTATGTTGATCTTCTAGAGCAATGGCTACCTGATTGTAGCAAGAAAATCCATCAAGGAATCTGTACACTTCCTTGCTTGCTACTCTTTCTAATAGATGCTCAGTGATAGGAAGCAGATAGTTACTTCGAATAGTGGCTGTATTAACCTTCTTCAAATTAATGCATACATGTGGCTTTCCATTCTTCTTGGGCACAACTATGATGGGGGATACCCACTCAGTGTGCTCAAAATCCAGCTTCAACCAAGCGATCTATCTCTTCTTTGATCTTCGCAGCATAATTATCATTATATGTGTATGGCTTTTGTTTAGAAGGTTTGGCATCTGAGGTCATGGGAATCGTGTGTGAGTATATGTCAAGAACTACAACTTTCAACTCCTTGTAGCTCCAAGCAAATACATCTCTGTATTCTCTTAGCACGGCTATTAGCTCGTGTTCTTCTTCTTCCGTCAGGTCATGTCCTATGTAAGTGCCTCTCTCTTCTCCTTCTTCTATGGCTACAACTATTTTCTTGGTGGTTTCTTTGTTATCATAGGCCTCTCCTGATTGTGCCTCACGTTTAGGCATTCTTATCATGACTCATCTATCGTCCATCTCATACTTTTTGAAGTTTTCAGGAACCTCAAACAAAGATTGTTCTTCCTCTGGAGTTACTTCTCTCTTCTTTCTTTTCTTGCCCTCACTCTTGGCGGTCACTTATGTGGTTAACCGCACATCATTGGTAAGCTCTTCGTGTCTCTGAGGATGAACTTCTACCTCATAGAGGTATTCTTCATCTAATGTAAAAGGTGGGTCCATTATGATGGACTCTAGATCAGAGTCACTTGCATCCTCAAATGCATCAGTGCTAGGTTCACATTCTTCCAAAATTGAATCTCCCATGATTGGCTCTATGGAGAAGACTGAAATGTCATATCCATCCTCATCACAGTGGGGTGTCCATTGTTCTTCCTTGATGGCTACATCTATTGTTGCTATAATTTTTGCCCAGCCGTGAGGTTCAAATTCTTCATCAAGAAATACTACAGGTGCATAGGCTGGGTCTTAAACTAATCTATGGGTTTCTTTTGCACCTACTTCTCTGGATTTTTCTCTCTTCTCTTCTTCTACTGCTACCTTACACATCCACAAGTGAGTGTCTTCATGCATCCATGAGGATCCTGATCCTATGGAATGCACTGACTCTGTATCATCTTTGGCTCTATGGATAGGATTCGATTGGATGGGAGGGACATCTCTATGAGAGTAATCCATGAGATTAACTTTGGTCGTGACACCTAAGTGTTGTAGGTACAAGGAATTGGTTCCCTAATCTTGTACCACTTGCAGCTGTCGCATAAATGGTCTTCCCAAAATCATCTCACCGAAAGGTATTCTCAAAGGTATTCTCAAACTCAACACCACATGTAGTGAGAGTTATTCCTTCTATCAGTCCTAAGGTATTCTCAAACTCAACACCACATGTAGTGAGAGTTATTCCTTCTATCAGTCCTAAGGGTCTCTCAATGTGACCATCAGCCATCTGCAATTTCATTCTCATTGGCCTAAGTGTTGGCTTGCCCCAACACTTCCATAGGGAAGTGGTAGCAATTGCAAATCTTGCACCTGAATCCAAAATTGCCTTGGTTGTGTATCCTTGATGAGTGATAGGGAGACAGGTGTTTCCTTCCTCTCCTTCACTCATGTCTCCTATCTTGTCCAAGGGTATTTCGGGCACTGTTCTATGAGATCCTCTCACGAGAAAGGAGATAAGGAAGAGAGCTCACACACACACTCTCACTCTCAAGGAGAAGCACACACACAGATTGAGGCAAGGAAGAATGATCTTCTTCTTCTTCTTCTATTACATAGAAGGAATGTACAAGAATGACCTAAAAAAAGAATACAACAAGTGCAATATATAAAGATCAGTACATAAGGAAAAACCTAATGCCTCTGAATGAGTGAGCTGGCAAGATACAAATGTGCCATCACTCTCAATAGATAAATATAATAAAGCTCAATGAAGTATCCCTGACATATATCGGCGTGACCACTATACATGTCAGAGAAACGAAAAATTGGTACGTGTCATCCTGGATCATCACATGTTCAGCTTGATATCTCAACACTCCCCCTCAAGCTCAACGCCATATTGTGTAATCCAAGCATCTCTCGAAACTTCTTCAACTTCTTAGCTCCAAGCGCTTTGGTGAAAATATTAGCAACCTGCTCATCTGTTCTCACATAAACAAGATCAATATCACCTGCTAATACCTTCTCTCTGATGAAGTGATAATGTACCTCAATATGCTTTGTTCTAGCATGGAAAACAGGGCTCTATGCTAATAGTATACTGCTAAGATTATCACAATAGATAGTGATAGGATTTTGCACGTTCACACCTAAATCTGCAAGTAACATCTCCAGCCATGATGCCTCACATGTTGCCATTGCAACACCTCTATACTTAGCCTCTGTACTCGACAAAGCAATAGTGGGTTGCTTCTTATTGCTCCATGTACTAGTTGCACCTCCAAGTGAGAAAAGAAAGCCACTAGTAGATCTTCTATCTGGAGTACTACCAGCCCAATTTGCATCGGTGTATCCATGAACCTGCATATCTACACCAGCTTCATAAAACAATGCATAATCTAAAGTAGCACTCACATAACGTAGAGTGTGCCTCAGAGCATCCAAATGTGGCTTCCTGGGAACCTGCATAAACTGACTTTCAAGTCCAACAGTATAACTTAGATCACGCCTTGTAATTGTGAGATATTTAAGACTTCCCATAATTTTCCTGTACATAGTAGCAGTTTCCAATGCTTTACGTGATGTAGTATCCAATTTCAAATTCTGATCTAATGGCGTAGAAATTGGCTTACAATCAGCCATACCATACTTTTGTAGCATATTCAAGGCATATTGCCTTTGCGACATCCATATACCTATTTCTGTATGTATAAACTCAATGCCCAAGAAATAGCATAGCACACCAAGATCTTTCATGTCGAATTCTTTTGCATAAGAAGTTTCTTTATCTCTTTGATGCTTTCTTCATTATCACCTCCTACAATCAGGTCATCAACCTAAATAGCCACAATAGTGATGCCATCATCACCCTTCCTTGCATATAGTGAGTGATCTGCATCACACATAGAGAACCCAATGCTGGTTAAGTAATCAGCAATCCTTGCATGCCATGCACTAGGGGCTTGCTTCAACCCATACAAAGCATTTTGCAACCTGCAAACATATTTTGGATGCTTTGAATCTTCATATCCTTGTGGCTGGTCCATATATACTTCTTCCTGTAACTCACCATGTAGGAAAGCATTCTTCACATCCATCTGATGCAAAGTCCATCCTTTTGCTATAGCTAATGCAACAAGTGTTCTGACAAGAGACATTTTAGCTACAGGGCTGAATGTTTCCTCATAATCAATGCCATATGTCTGTGCATAACCTTTAGCTACCAATCGTGCTTTATACCTGCTTATGCTACCATCAGCATTATGCTTTACCTTGTAAACCCATTTGCAGCCTATGGGTTTCTTTCCTTGTGGCAATGGAACCAGCTTCCATGTATCATTTCCATAAAGTGCAGCCATCTCCTCATCCATAGCTTTTTCCCAATCTGCATGTTGGCATACAAAGCAACAGAGGAGTCATGCACAATACGGCAACAAGGCCAAATCATTTTTTTTCCCACGGACTATTTACGACTCAAGTGATTTTAATCACTACACAAACATTGTAAATCCCGTTTTTGGTAGAATAGACTCCATTTTGTGCAAGCCGAGAAGTCCTCGAGCTTGAGGAGTATTAGAACTAGCGACATATCAATTTTCATAATTTTTAGACTCTGTTTGAGCCCTCAAATAGACTCTAGAACCTAATTTTTAACTAGGCCGGACACTAGGTCTGGACAAGACCAAAGCTAGTTAGAAAACTATAAAAAGAGCTAGAGAGCTCATTTTTGAGGGTAGATTGTTTGTGAATTGAGCTTATGAAAGAGACCTATTGATTAATGAAAAGAACTCCATTGTTCCTCTCCTTGTTCTTGCCTTGTGTGCGCGTGTGTGTGTATGTGTGTGCATGCTTGTGTGCTTCTCACTCACGCACTTGTGCCTTCACTTGCTCATAGTCTTCATACTAGTCCTCACGTCTCCACGGATTGACAATTATGAGGTGAATCTTCTCACGTTGGTACTCACCATTGTGCTAGAGTGACACCAAATTTGGCGCCGTTGCCGGGGAGAGAGCTTCGAGGACGAGCGTGTGATGGTAAGACGTCGAGTTGAGACATTGGAGTTATAGGTAATATCCTTCTTTCTCTTAATTTTTCTTCATTTTTTCCTTACTTTCGCATCACCATCATCACCATCATCATCTCCACCATCTCCCACCTCCATCTCCATCTCCACAAAAAATTTCAGTTTTTTGGTCATATTACACCCCCCACCTCATTTCCCTCATTTCATTGTGAGAGAGAGCGAGAGAGAGCTTGCATGCTATCTGTTTTTGGTGTGTTTTTGAGCTTTTGTTGCAGGAACTAGTTGTACCACCTTCTCCAGCAGTGTGCGCAGGTACGACAGACTCTGCACAGGTCCCGGGACGACGACCCCTGTCTGTCGCGACAGATAGAAAAACTTAAAATTTTGTGAATGCATGTTTGGCACGGTAACCTACACCATTAGGGCACTCTAAATCACTAGAAGTTTCTCAAAAATTTGCGTTTTTTCAGTCTATCGCGACAGACACCGTCTATCGCGATAGACACCGTATATCGCGACAGACACTCTATCGCGACAGACAGAGACCCACGATAGACACCGTCTATCGCGACAAACCAAAATTCCACGACAGACAGCGTCTATCGCGATAGACAGCGTCTATCGCGACAGACACCGTCTATCGCGACAGACAGAAATCCACGATAGACCCCATCTATCGCGACAGACAGAAATCCACGATAGACCCCGTCTATCGCGACAGACACCGTCTATCGCGACAGACCAAAATTCCACGACAGACAGCGTCTATCGCGACAGACACCGTCTATCGCGACAGACAAAAATCCACGATAGACCCCGTCTATCGCGACAGACACCGTCTATCGCGACAGACCAAAATTCGACGACAGACAGCGTCTATCGCGACAGACACCGTCTATCGCGACAGACCAGTCTATCGCGACAGACACCGTCTATCGCGACAGACCAAAATTCCACGATAGACAGCGTCTATCGCGACAGACACCGTCTATCGCGACAGACAGCCCCCACGATAGTTTGTGTCTATCGCGACAGACACCGTCTATCGCGACAGACAGACATTTTCGGCAAAAATTAAGGGGTAAATTTTTGGAAATTTAGGCTAAATTTTGGGCATATTTGCACTCTCAAATACTCATACACTTACAAAGGCCTTAGAAAAACGCATTAAAACCCCTGAAAGGTTCTGTTTGTCTAGTTAACCCCCTAAACCCTGAACGGTCATAACTTTTTCATACGAAATCCATTTTTTGAGCTCTAGGGCTTGTCGGAAAGCTCGTGGCATAGGATATTTGGAAGTTGATTTTCAGATAGGATATTTGGAAGTTGACACACTGAGGGGTAGGAACACCAAGGGAGCTCTAGAGGAAATTTCTAGCAATACAAAAGGGGAAACAAGGGTCATTAAAAAAGTGTCTGAAATAAATTGTCTGTCAATCGAAAGGTCAACTTGGAGCTAATCTTGGGACTGATGCAGGTCTATTGAGAAGCAATTGAGAGCGTCCAAGCAAGGGTTTTGCGCAAGCTTGAGAATCAACTTCTCGAGCACTAAAGAGCAAGGTTCAGCAAGAAAGGTCGGAATACTCTCAACTCCTCTTCGTCAATTCCTAGCTTAGGCTAAGAACGATTAGAAATAGGAGTAAGTCAGGGCAACGATAGGCAACTATCGAGTTGAAGCATACCTAAACTTTCAAGCTCAAGCTAAGGGCATAATCCTTGTACTGTCGAGAATTTTAAAGGAAAAGAACTTAACGTGGAACGATCAACTGTAAGTGCCAAGCTACACTCAAATATACCTTACGACGCGATATCAGACAAGGATTTTAACAACGGGAGTCAACTAAAAAGAATCAAGTAATTGATATAAAAGGACTCTGCAACGAGGTTGTACTCTGGGCAAAGAATTGGGCTACTTAGATAGGCATATGAACCTTAGATCAGGACGACATCTAGTAAGGGAGAGACAAAGCCTTAGATCTTCAGAGGCTAGTGTTAACCACACTGCTAGGTCTTGGGCCGAGCAGTTGAGCCACCACTCGTACTACCCTAGCTCTGAGACCAGTGAGTCAGAGATGTCTCAAGGCATGGACAGACCTACGGGAAGTTCAGGTGTGCCTTACTTGTACAGGGTAGAAGGCCCTTACAAAACACAGTTGAAATACCTTAGGACCAACCGATTAGGTGCTAGCATCTATGAGGACGGCCTAGGAAGATCCGTGGTCCAGATTAAAAACCCTGACCAATCCATAGGACTAGAGCACCCAGCTGTCAAGTTTGAAAACGGTGCATACCTGGACAAAGAAGGAACCATATACGTAGTCACCCGTCACCCAGATAGGACATATGAATTTGGAAATGTAATCTCAGAAGCGGACTTAGGTGACTTGGAACAAGGAAACATGGGAATAGAACCTAGAACACCCCGAGGCAAATCTGTTCTCACTAGAATTATCACACCTGAGTGGGTTCCCCAAGACAACAAGAGCATAGATTTGCTCCTCAATCGAGAAATTGACGAAGCCTTTTGGAGGTATAAATCTAATCAGCCAACTGATATAGGGACAATCATGATCTATGAGTTTAAGGATCCTGATAGCCCAGGCAGAGTGACCTACTTAGATCACACTTCGGAGAGGATCTTTGTGGTGACACAAAATGCGAGGCATGCTTACACTTGGAAAGGTGAATTTGTTTTCCCCCAACCAAGATCGAATGTATCCTATGGTCACCCTGGAGCTGGAACATCCCAAGCTCATGGAATGCAAAGAGACAGAAGTAGATAGACCAGAATTAAGCTTTGCCAACCCAGTGGGAAGAGAGAGAACGAGGACGGAAACAAATAGAGTAGAACCTGAGATACTCAGAGCTCACAGGAATCAAAGAAACACGGATGAGTTCCCTCTACCACGACCTAGAGAGCACACAAGAACCTTGAGACTGACTCAGCTAGTCAAGTCCATGAAGAACTACTTCGATGGCACTAGAGATCCATACGATCATGTGGCTAAGTTTAGGCAGGTCCTGAGAGCTGAACAAGTGGAGGATCTATTCACGCAATACAATGCCTTTGGTCTGACCCTTAGGAACACTGCCCTGACATGGTTTCAGCCACTAAATGAGAGGCAGTTCAGGAGCATAGACCAACTCCTAGAGGCTTTCATTATTGAATTCTCTAAGAGTGGCATAAGGCATAATACCTCCTCGCTGATTCACAGCTTCAAGCAAACCCCTCAAGAAACCGTGAGACTTGCAGGAAGAAGATTTAGGCAATACTTAGAAAGGTGCCCTGTTTCGGAGCTACCCACACCTGCCAAACAAGTAGCTTTATTCCTGGATGGATTGCTAAGTACTAAATTGAGATCTTATGTGTACTTGAAGGACCCTAGGACCATAGAAGAGTGTGTACGCATATGTATTGACATTGAGGACAACCTAGGGGAGGAGTTAGAGCTTTCCAAGATATACAAAGACGCGGATAGTGCATCTAACCTCTCTTCCACGCAATCCACATCAATTGAGGAACTGGCAGAGAAAGTAGCTCAGAAGTTAGGTGTCACTAACAAACAAATCCCGAGGTTTGCTCCTGGGAAAAGATGCTATACTTGTGGTGGCGACGACATGGCGAACGTCTGTCCCATTATGGCTCAACCCCAAGTTAATCCTAGTAGCCAGTACTGCACCATAGAACGGAAGTACACCAATCACACTGCGCAAGATTGCCCATACAACAAGCAGGCGGTTAGGCAACCCTACCCTCAGCCATACCCTCAACAAGGAAGATACCAGAACCAGTACCCTCCACAGCCATATGGCAGGCCACAACAAAATTATCAACCACAATATCAAAACCAACAAAGACCTCAACCGGTGCTAGCACAAGAACCCCCAGCTCCAGCCAATGTGATTCCGGTAAAGTACACTGCTGCAGAAGAGAACCTGAATAGAGCTATAGTCCCTGTAACATCCTTGCTTTCTGAAAGTGACCCGAGTGACCATAGCTTTGATTCTACACATGTTGATAGCCCCCAGGCTTACTACATGCAGTCTCCTGAGCATGGTGAATCTTACTATAGTGAAGAGCCAAATGAACCCAGTTGGGAGTCAGATTACACAAACATCATGTATGCAAACCCCAACCCTAGGCCTCAACCTAGGCAAGTAAGACCCCCGTTCCCAAGAGGACCGTGCTACAGATGCCAAGGAGATCACCTCATTCGTGATTGCCCCTTACCTCCACCTACACAAAACCAGTCAATGACGATACAAGGCTTTTGCCAAGATTGTGGAAAAGAGCATCTCTTACGAGATTGCCCAAAGAACCCCAATAATATGCCAAAAATCACTCCTATCAACGTTATTGGGTTAGTGGTAGATTCCGCAGGAAGCGTCACTTCCACTGCTCCCGTACAGGTAGTCACTAGAGCGCTAGCATTGCAGCAGAATCAAGGGGTAAACCAGGATAAGAACCCAGAGGCGAGTGAAACAGAGAGCATAACCAAAAAAAGGACTAGAGCCTGGAAGGATAGTCGTGAAAGAATGAAAAGGCAATGGGCAAAAAAGATGAGTGAACTTGAGGAAAGCTTGAGAGAAACCAAAGCAAAAATCATAGAGATCACATCTCAACCGCACTCTCACACATTCCCACCGCTACCATCCCCATCACCCTCCATCCCTCCACCCTCTATCACACCCCACGTAACCCACCCACCACCCCCAGTAGGATCAGTATTAGCTGATCCCACTCCGGAAGACATAGACATGATGCTTAAAGCATATCAGGCCAGAATCCAAGAAGGGCCAAATGTCACGGATCATGACAAGTGCTACCCTAGGGCTGACCTAGAGATAGAAAGAACCAAGCTTTGCGCGAAAATGGTCGCATTGGCTCAGACTATGTTTGAAGCCAGTCGCCTTTTCAATTACTCGGGCTCAGCCAAGACGCAATTACACTTGGATGGACTTCTAGAGAAGTTAGAGGGCATAATCGCAAGATCTGCCAAGGAAGAAAAAAATCAAGGAAGGGAGGAAGCAAGCAAAAACATGACCCATCCCCCACCGGAAGCTTATGTGCCAAATTCCACTGAACCAGACAACCCCCCCTCCCTAGGAAGAATAGAGAATCTAATTGCACAATCAGAAAAGGAACCTGTCCCTCAAAGAAAGGAAGGGGCAAGAGAACGGATAAGCCAGCCTCTTCAGGAAGCCCATGTGCCTCCTCAAGAAGCTTATCTTTCCCCCCAAAAGGCAGATGAGCCTCCCTCGAAAGCTTACGTACCTCCACAGGTTGCCTACATTCCTTCTCAGGGAGCATATGAGCCTGTTCGGAAAAGTAATAGAATAAGTAATCCTCCCCAGGAAGCTTGTGCTCCAGCCATCTATGAGAACGAGGAGAGAGCCAACGATAGAATAAGCCCTCCTTCCCAGGTTGCTTATGTGCCTAATTCTACGGAGCCAGATACTTCTTCTTCTATGAATCGGTTTGCACCAGACTTCCTACGAGAGATTCAAGAAGACAAATGGGATAACGAAAGTGAAGTCGCCCCTCCCTTTGAACTTGTGGATGATGCACACGACCAATTCCCACAAGACATCCCATCTATTTACGGGGAACATGAGAGTACTCAGTCTCACGAGAGATTGGACTTTGAGTCTAATTCCATACAAGAGTTACCCCACTTCACAGGCCCATGGGAAGCAAAGTCCACCTGTATGAGAGCACCTACAGTCATGGTAAGAAACGAAGATTCAGTCATACCTAGGAACACAGAGGTAGTGAAGAACACTAACGTGCAGTGTAATCTCAAGTTAGAAGAGCTACTCAAGGTTAGACCTGAATTATGGAAACATGTCGCCAAACAAGTACCAGAAATAGCCAAACCTCGTTCCCAGGTAGGATCCCATAGGACGGTGCCAGAAATTCCATTGGACAAGATAGGAGATATGTGTGAAGGTGAAGAAGGGAACACCTATCTTCCCATCACCTACCAGGAGTACACCACCAAGGCAATTTTGGACTCAGGTGCAGGAGTTGCAATTGCCACCACTTCCCTATGGAAGCGTTGGGGCAAGCCGGCACTCAGGCCCACGAGGATGAAATTGCAAATGGCCGATGGTCACATAGAGAGACCCTTAGGATTGCTAGAAGGAATAACTCTCACCACTTGTGGTGTCGAGTTTGAGCATACATTTGCCATATGTGACTTTAGCAAAAATCATGCCTATGAGATGATTTTGGGAAGACCATTTATGCAACAGTTGCAAGTGGTACAGGACTGGGGAACCAACTCCTTGTATTTGCAACACCTAGGTGTTACAACCAAAGTAAATCTCAAAGATTACTCTCATAGAGATGTCCCTCCCATCCAATGGAATCCCATCCATAGAGCCAAAGATGATACAGAATCGGTGCATTCCATAGGGTCAGGATCCTCTTGGATGCATGAAGACACCCACTTATGGATGTGCAAAGTAGCAGTAGAGGAAGAGAAGAAAGAAAAGGCCAGAGAAATAGGTGCAAGCGAAACCCATAGACCCATTCACGACCCAGCCTATGCACCTGTAGTTTTTCCTGATGAGGAATTTGAACCCCATGGCTGGGCAGAAATTTTAGCAACCATGGATGTAGCCATCAATGAAGAACAATGGACACCTCACTGTGATGAGGATGGCTATGACATTTCAGTCTTCTCCATAGAGCCAATCATGGGAGAGGCAGTTCTAGAAGAATGCGAACCTAGCCCTGATGCATTTGAGGATGCAAGTGACTCCGATCTAGAGTCAATCATTATGGACCCACCATTTGCATCAGATGAAGAATACTTCCATGAAGTAGAATTTCAACCCCAGAGGCATGGAGAGATTATAAATGATGTAAGATTAGCAACACATGTGACCCCGAAGGAAGAATGGAAGAAACGAAAGAAGAGAGAAGTCTCTCCAGAAGAGGAAGAATCTTTGTTTGAGGTCCCAGAAAATTTTAAGAAATATGAGATAGACGACAGGAGAGTCATGATAAGAATGCCTAAACGAGAGGCACAATCAGGATAGGCCTATGATAACAAAGAAACTACTAAGAAAATAGTAGTGGCCCTAGAAGAAGGAGAGGAGAGGTGCACGTACATAGGCCATGACCTAACAGAGGAAGAAGAGCATGCGTTAATTGCCTTGCTAAGAGAATACAGAGATGTATTCGCTTGGAGTTACAAGGATTTGAAAGGTGTTGACCCCGACATATGTTCACACACCATCCCCATGACTTCAGATGCCAAACCCTCTAAGCAAAAGCCCTATACATATAACGATAATTACGCTGCTAAGATCAAAGAAGAGATAGATAGACTGGTTGAAGCTGGATTTATCTATGAAATTGAGCACACCGAATGGGTATCCCCCATCGTGGTGGTGCCCAAGAAAAATGGAAAGTTGCGCGTATGTATTAACTTGAAGAAGGTTAATGCAGCCACAATTCGAGATAACTATCCGCTTCCCATCACAGAACATCTCTTAGAAAGAGTGGCAGGCAAGGAAGTGTACAGCTTCCTTGATGGATTTTCGGGCTATAATCAAGTAGCCATAGCCCCAGAGGATCAGCAGAAGACAGCCTTTGCCACAGAATGGGGCATTTTTGCTTTTAGAGTAATGCCATTTGGGCTTACCAATGCACCAGCTACCTTCCAAAGGCTGATGTGCCATGTATTTAAAGAGTTCCTGAGGAAGAACTTAGAAGTCTATGTGGATGATCTTTGTGCTCATTCCAACATTAGACAAACCCATATCCCTGAGCTCAGACAAATCTTTGACAAATGTAGAGAATATCAAGTCTGCCTGAACCCAGAAAAATGTGTTTTCATGGTCAGGCAAGGCAAGATCTTAGGACACATAGTGTCAAAGAATGGCATATCTACTGATGAAGAGAAAGTGAGAGCCATAGCAGAGCTACCTAGACCAAAGAATGTCAAGGAAGTACAAGCTTTCATGGGGCATTGTGGTTATTACCGACGATTTATACACATGTATGCTGTCATTGCAAAGCCCATGTACGGACTTCTGACAAACTTTGAGTGGACGGATGAATGTGAGAGTTCCTTCCAGGAGCTTAAACGAAGATTATGTTCAGCACCAATCTTGACCACACCAGATTGGAATAAGCCATTCCACGTTCATGTGGATGCATCCAATTATGCCATTGGATGTGTGCTCGCACAACCTACTGGTGAAGGTAATATGGATCTTCCAATTGCCTATGCCAGTAGACAATTGAATGCGGCTAAACGGAATTACACCACTACAGAGCGAGAAGGATTAGGCATGGTATATGTAGTTAAGAAATTTAGACACTATTTGCTTGCAAATAAGTTTAAATTTTTTACTGACCATCAGGCATTGCTATACCTTGTAAATAAGCCATGCAATACAGGAAGGTTAGTGAGATGGTTTCTCTTGCTAATGGAATATGATTTTGAGGTTGTGGTAAGGAAAGGGAGGACTCATTTAAGAGCAGATCATCTCTCTAGGCTCACATCGGGAGAAGCCCCACAAGGAGTATCGGATGATCTTCCTGATGCTTACTTGTTTAATTTGGAAGTGGTGCCGCAGTGGGCCAAGCCATTGGTACCAGTATTGACATACAAGCCTAATCATCCAGTGGTAAACACACAGAATAGAGAGGTTGTAAAAGCCCAAAAGTACCACATCATGGCAGGAAGCATATACAAGCACACAGATCAAGGGATCTTGGCTTGTTGCGTAGAAGAGGATGAGTACGCTAAATGGTTGCAATTAGCACATGTAGGTGCGTTAGAGCAACACCATTCAAAGCAACGAACTTTACAGACTCTAAAGAGATTCGGAGTGAGTGATTGAAAATCTACTCCAAGAATTCTTGGTAATACACAAGAAGTCTGCCCCCTATCACCCTCAAGCTAATGGACAAGCTGAGAGCACTAATAAGATCTTATGCAATGTACTGACAAAATTAGTGAACACAAAACGCTCTGATTGGGACAAACAGCTACACCATGCTGTTTGGGCATACCGAGTGGCCTACAAAACGGTACTCCAAGCCACTCCCTTTCAGATGGTATTTGGCCAAAACGCTGTGCTACCCTTGGACTTCTTGATTCCTACATTGAGAGTAGCACAAGAGCACGAATGGACAGGTCATGAACTCTCCTCTAGGATCTTTGACCTTGAACGATTAGGAGAAACAAGACTGAGAGCCGCTGCAGGAATATATGCAGCCAAGAAGAGACAGAAGGCATACTTCGATGCCCATGTGAAGGATAAAGGTTTGAAAGCAGGAGATCTAGTTTTAGTCTATACACTGAAACAACACGCAAGGAAGCTAGAAAAGAGAGGCTACAGACCTATGATCATCAATAGGATCTCCACGAGTGGAGCAGCACAATTGGCCGTTCTCCCAAACTATATTAGCGGTTGCAGAGTCAAGTTGTATCAGGAACCCCTCACGGAGGAAATGCTCAGCCGACTCAACACTGCTAAGAAACGCAAAGAGGAAGAAAAGCGAGTTCGAGAAGAGGCTCAAGCAGAAGCTTTAGAACGCATCAGAAGGATGAAGTTACGAAGGCAAGGTAGAGATCAGCCTAGAGCGAATGACTATGCAGATCAAGGATATCCCATGGCCATGTGTGAAGTTGCACGAACAAGCTCGCATAGGATAATTGATAGACGTCCTTTCTTAACCCTAGATATAGGACAAGGAAAGAGTGCAAGGAACGTAAGAGCCTTGATTGACTCAGGCGCAGCCACTAGTGCTGTTAGAGTGTCTTACTGTCAAGAGTTACAGTTAACTGTCAATCCTGTGGAAGCATATCTCATAGGATTGGGAGGCGTGGAAACCCCTTGCATGGGCAAGGTGGAACTTCCCCTCTACATTCATGATGAGGAAATGACTGTTAAAGTACTGGTGTGTCAAGATGAGGATCTCACTGAACCTCTTGTCTTGGGTCAAGATTGGATCTATGACCAAGCAGTCAATCTAAACCTAAGAAGTGGACTTCTCCAGGTTTGGGTCAATCATAGTCGAGTTACAGTAGAATTAGACAATGGAGCACTCAAGGAACTAGGAAAGGCACAGACTCCTGGTCCTTCCAGGGGTACACATGAAGATGACCATGTTGTTCTTGTCCAAAACCATGTGTTGCAGAGGAATGATATTCGCAAAAAAGGAGTCAGGGATGCAACGGAACTCCCTTCTTTTCCAAAGGCCAGAAGGAGGCAGCAACCCAAGGTGGATCAAAGGCAGAAGAAGCAGAGTACTACCTATGTCCGAGATCAAAAGTACCTGCGCAGCAGAATGTCCCAAAAAGTAAACCATGTGTGGGTGCGGAAAGGCGAACAACCGGTGGCACCACCGCCAACTACAAGGGCTAAGTCTCTTATTAATAACCAACAACACGACATTAATAAGAAGTTTTGCAGAAATTCTCCTGCTAACGTGAAATCTATTTGGGTGCCCAAGAAGTCGATGAAGGCTAGCCCACAATCAAGACAAATTTGGGTGCCTAAGGCTTGCTTGCGGGCGCAAGTAGCTACGCCGAGGCCACGACCTATACAGCATAACCCATCTACTCGTACAGCCAGTATTCACTCGTTCTCAACACTCAAGAACACACCAAGGCCCATGAGCATGCATATAATCAATTGTAAATGGGTCCCTAAAAGGCCTCATTTTCAAACCGAGACACCGATAAAGCTCTCTAGAGTCTCTACGAAATCGAGAACAAGACCCATCCACTGCATTTGGCAGCCTAAGACCTGTAATAAACCCCCCGACCCCAATTTGTAAATTCATCCCCACTTACTAACTGCATTAGTCTCCTAGGATTACCCAAGCACTAACTACACACACTGTCTTCGTGCACTTACTAACCACTAACTCACCATCTACCTCATGTTAATGTTGTAACGGGGACAACAACGGATTATTTCTGTCCATTACAATGTTAACACGTGATTCTATATTCTCACAGAATCAGAAGCAAAGAAGTAAAATGGCAGAAGCGACAGGTCCATTAGGAGAGGCCAAGTATATCTGGGAGTCTAAGTGCGAGTATGACAGATCATGGGTTTTCCTCATTCATGGGTTTTCCTGCTACCACGCAACCCTTCATGCCCTCCTCAAACCTACGACCTCAACCCCCGACCTCTATCTCTCCATTTCTACAATCCCTCCATGACCTCCTTGCTAGAACTTTTCAACCCAGGTCTCAACCATTTCCTTTCTTTTCAGCTCCCCACCCCACTTCTCATCTATTCACCACTTCCACACACACACCACCTACCATTCCAATGTATATGGCAGACCCCACACTCGCACCCACTCCTGAAGGTATGGACATTTCACCACCCACGGCACCTCCCCCCACGATTCCACCTCCTCCCATTCCCCCTCCACCAATTTCACTCACACACACGACTTCCCTAGACACATCATTCACTGTTCCCCTTCCCCAATTCCCTTCCCATGCATCTCCCACTGTAAACACCACCCACTCATCTATAGGAAATGCATTGGACACCATGCTGGCTTGTATATCAAATTTAAGGACAGATTACATTCAGCTCCAGCAACAGAACGAACACCTGCACGAGCACTCAGAGACACTACAGCACCGCCTTGCGGCACTAGAGGAGGAAAATGCTCGCCTCCACACACAGTTCCAAACTCTCCAAGAAGCTCATGGCATATTGGAGGTACAGTTACAGAACACAGATCAGGAAGCGATACAGGTGGTAGAAGGTCACCTACGAACACAGCTGGAACGCAACTCAAAACTTCAGCGAAATATGGCTCTACTCAAACGCCATCTTGCGGCCGCTCAGGAAGAGAATAGACGCCTGCAAATACAAAATCAAGAGAACCTGGAGGCAGCTATTGAGAGCACACTGGGGGCACCCATCAGCCCATCCAAGTTTCAGGCAGTGACCCTCGATAATATCAAGATCATATTGGAAGACTATGCCATGCTGCTTGAAGCACATGATAAGCTATCAGAGGAACTGGGACAATTGAAGCAGAAACACCAAAAAGGACCAACAGCAACCTCTCCAACCACCCCCTCCGCGGCTTCACTTCTCACAGACTCAGAGGCCATAAAAGATCTCCAAAAACAGGTCACTGAATTGCAAACACGTCTAGTACAATATGAGAGACCACCTTCCCCTCCAGAGGCTCCCACTGACGAAGAAGTAGTGCACATTCCTGTGGAACAAACGTTTGACGAAGAATACGATCCACAACCATTCCCAGGAGGCCAACAAACAGAAGAAGCTCAGGACACATTCGAGGCACCACGGCCTCCATGGCTACGTCAAGTGGAGGAAATCGGGAGTTCGCACGAAGAGCGCACAGTAGTGCAAAATCAGGCCATGAGGGTCATAGAGGAAACTGTGCTACAATCGGCTTACTTCAAGAACCTGTCATCGAGACGCCTGATCCTCTCATCTGAACTCCAATACAGGCCGTATTATATTATCTTGGCTGATTATAATGCAGAAATACAGAGAGTCACAGGTCAGATTCCTACCTTTGCGACCCAATTTCAACCCGAAGACCTTCCTCTAGAGGTGCAAAAAGGCAAAATTCGTCAACCCACCTGGCGGCAGAAACTTCTAGAGACATATCCAGAAATGCTACGCACATGGAACAACGCGCCTTTATACCTCCTATACAATCCATGCTACGGTCCAGTCCCACGCCGCAGGTCTTGGAAGGCATTCAATATCAAAGTACAGAACAACGCGCAATGCAAGGAATGGCTGAACTACCCATACATTGCGCCACCACAGGGACCACCGTCGGTAGCATACATGATGGGAACCATTCGCCACTGGATGCCGCGCTTGAAGCCCATGCAAGATGTAGCAGCGCAAATGATGCTTAAAATCTTAGATATGATGCAAGTAGTCCTGAAAACTTTTAGAAACGCAGCCGCACCACAAGTACGTCTCCCGGGGTTTAGCAATGGAAATTATGACTTGGTGTATGACATGAGCACCACCCCCAGTATTCGTGTGGCTTACGCCTGGCATGCACGCATCAAATACCTCCCTGCCTGTTACAAACAGACCTTCGAAGAAATGTTCAGATCAGGTTTCTGGGAGTATCACTCGGAGATTTTCGCACCGAAGCCAACACATCTGCTCCATCTTTTTGCTTGTGAACAAGCAATGTACTCTGAGTACTACACCACCCCGCAACCAGAGGCCCCTGGTGCAATAAATTGGCATGCATTGGAAGCTGATCTAGCAAGAGGCTTAAGGATAGGAGAACATGAACTGGCCACCAATGTCATCCAATACTATATCGACCACCCGAGAGAACAAAGGTCTGTCAGGGGCGACAGACGCTAGGAAGGGGGGCGTGTTGGCATACAAAGCAACAGAGGAGTCATGCACAATACGGCAACAAGGCCAAATCATTTTTTTTCCCACGGACTATTTACGACTCAAGTGATTTTAATCACTACACAAACATTGTAAATCCCATTTTTGGTAGAATAGACTCCATTTTGTGCAAGCCGAGGAGTCCTCGAGCTTGAGGAGTATTAGAACTAGCGACATATCAATTTTCATAATTTTTAGACTCTGTTTGAGCCCTCAAATAGACTCTAGAACCTAATTTTTAACTAGGCCGGACACTAGGTCTGGACAAGACCAAAGCTAGTTAGAAAACTATAAAAAGAGCTAGAGAGCTCATTTTTGAGGGTAGATTGTTTGTGAATTGAGCTTATGAAAGAGACCTATTGATTAATGAAAAGAACTCCATTGTTCCTCTCCTTGTTCTTGCCTTGTGTGCGCGTGTGTGTGTATGTGTGTGCATGCTTGTGTGCTTCTCACTCACGCACTTGTGCCTTCACTTGCTCATAGTCTTCATACTAGTCCTCACGTCTCCACGGATTGACAATTATGAGGTGAATCTTCTCACGTTGGTACTCACCATTGTGCTAGAGTGACACTGCATTACCAATTGCATCTTCAAAAAAAGAAGGTTCAGCATCTTGTATTACCTTTGTCATGTAAGCACAATGGCAAGCCATGTAACTATCATATGTCAATCGTTGCACTGAATTACACATCCTCCCAGATCTTCTTGGTCCTGGGTCACTTCTCCTTGTATCATCTCCATGTGCCCTTCTTACTCTTGGAGTTTTCATAGAGGGCAATCCAAGTTCCTCATCAAGACTCTTTTCTGAACCACTTGAATCTCCATCAACATCTTCAAAACTTGCACATGTTTTACTACCAGCAAAAAGCTTTTCTTTACCTTTCTTGGATGTATTTGATGAATTTGTTGGATTGAAATTTCCACGCAATCTTCCACTTTATGGATTTGAGTTGGAACTATTGCTTGGTGATGCATCTGGTCCACTCAAAACTTGAGATTCTGCACTTGATTTTTCAGCATTTTCTTTGTCATTTGGTTCAATATTCAGTCCTTCTTTGGCATCTACATAAAAACTTGACATTTCATCAAATACCACATCTCTGCTCACCTCCACCTGTCGTGTGAGTGAGTTATAACATTTGTACCCCTTTTGCTCAAGGGAGTATCCAATGAAGACACATTTTTCTGCTTTCGGATGAAGCTTCATCCTCAACTCATCTGGAACATGTACATATGCAATAAAGACAAAAACTTTCAGATGTGATAAGTTTGGCTTTTTACCTGTAAACTTCTCTTCAGGTGTAACTTGATGTACAACAGCAGTCGGAGTTTTGTTCATGATGTATACAAGAGTATGCACAACTTCTGCCCAATAACAATGAGGCATATTCTTCTCAGCCATGAAGGCTCTTGCTATTTCTGCAATATGTTTATTTTTGCATTCAACAACGCCATTATGTTGTGATGTGTACCTGCATGAAAATTGACGCCAAATTCCATGATTTTTTAGAAAACTATTGAACTCATTGACATGTATTCACCTCCTCCATCAGATCTTAATGTCTGAATGTACTTCCCTGTCTGCTTTTCTACCATAGCTTTAAAATTCTAGAAGTGAGTGAACACCTCGTTCTTCTCTTTCATGAAATATACCCATACTTTGCATGTATGGTCATCAATGAAAGTAACATAAAACCTGCAACCCCCCATAGATGTGGTCTTTATTGGACCCCAAACATCTGTATGTACTATTTCTAGGACATTCTCACTAACATGCTTGTCATGTGGAAATGATGCTCTTGACTGTTTACAAAATTGGCATGATGCAAATACCTTTTGCATTTCTGCAACTTTGAAATTTGGTAGTCCATGGAGAATCTCCTTTGACTGCATCAGTTTCAGCCTTTGCAAGTTTGCATGTCCAATTCGTTTGAGCCATATCTCTATATCTGCAATAACTCCTACACCTTTTGCAAACATGGCTGCATTCATGTCAGGAACCTTCACATTTAAGGTGAACATCCTACCCACTTTGTTTCCTTTGGAAACCAATCGTCCATCCTGCTTGTACTCTTCTACATATAATCCATCAGCATTGAACCTGACTTGTAATCCCTGGTCAACCATTTGTCCAACAGAAACCAGATTCTTTGTTATATTTGGAACATGCAACACATCAGCAAGATGTTTTACCTTCCTGTCCTCCATAGACAATGCTATGTTTCCTGTATGCTCAATAGGATGCGATGTTCTTGTCCAGCTTATCGCTCATAAGCTGACTCATTCCATCTGCATTTCCCATTTCTACAACAATGCACAACATTGCAAAACACTACAAGCAGCACTTCTGCTTGAACATTGTTACACTATGACATGACAGTTCGATCTCAGAAAAACACAGTTTTCATGTATCAACAGTAGACGGAATTGCTTGAAATTCTGGATCTGGAATATATGAGTGTCACCGAATGTAATGCAAATTACAATTTCTGAAACTAACCTGGTTTTTTGTGGGCCCCACCTTGCGGGCTCAAAACGAAGATCGAGATGGCTCCAAAACTTCGATCTG
The DNA here is from genome assembly GCA_020310875.1 of Ceratopteris richardii. Lineage (NCBI taxonomy): Eukaryota > Viridiplantae > Streptophyta > Polypodiopsida > Polypodiales > Pteridaceae > Ceratopteris > Ceratopteris richardii. The sequence continues at coordinate 120,633,556 of CM035429.1, read as the reverse complement.
ACAAAAACAAGTGACCCTAAAGGCATAACTCTCAAAAATATTTTGAGCTCTTCTAACTTCACACCGATTTTTGTAGCAAATGGAGGCCGTTTGTGAAATCGTGTTTTCTCCACGCCTTGCCTAGTCTTCACCGCCACCTTCTCCACGAGCTCTCTATAGCCGCGCTGGCTCTGATACCATGTCACGAGAAAGGAGATAAGGAAGAGAGCTCATACACACACTCTCACTCTCAAGGAGAAGCACACACATAGATTGAGGCAAGGAAGAATGATCTTCTTCTTCTTCTTCTATTACATAGAAGGAATGTACAAGAATGACCTAAAAACAAGAATACAACAAGTGCAATATATAAAGATCAGTACATAAGGAAAAACCTAATGTCTGCGAATGTGTGAGCTGGCAAGATACAAATGTGCCATCACTCTCGATAGATAAATCTAATAAAGCTCAATGAGTTATCCCTGACATATATCGACATGACCACTATACATGTCAAAGAAACGAAAAACTGGTACGTGTCATCCTGGATCATCACATGTTGAGCTTGATATCTCAACAGATCCTACCTGGGAACGAGGTTTGGCTATTTGAGGCACTTGGTTAGCTACATGTTTCCATAGTTCTGGCCTAACTTTGAGCAGCTCTTCTAAAGTGAGGTTACACTGCACTTTAGTGTTTTTCACTACCTCTGTGTTCCTAGGTATGACTAAGTCTTCATTTCTTACCATGACAGTGGGTGCTCTCATACAAGTAGACTTAGCTTCCCATGGGCCTGTGAAATGTGGTAGTTCCTGCAAGGAATTAGACTCGAAGTCTAATCTCTCATGGGATTGGGTACTCTCCTGCTCCTCATAAATGGAAGGAATGTCTTGTGGGAATTGATCATGAGCATCATCCACAAGTTCAATGGGAGGAGGGACTTCACTTTCTTTAGCCCATTTCTCTTCTTGAATCTCTCGCAGGAATTCTGGTAAATACCTATTCATGGAAGAAGAGGTTTCTGGTTCAATTAGGCACATAAGCTTCCTGGGAGGAATGCTTATTCTTTTGCTTGCCTTGGCTCTTCCTTGGGATATGGCTTCCTTATCAGATCTTTCAATTATGCTCTCCAACTTCTCTAATAGTCCATCAAAGTGCACCTGTGCCTTAGCTGAGCAAGAGTAGTTGAAGAGGCGATTGGCTTCAAATATGTTCTGAGTCAATGCTACCATTTTAGCACAAAGCTTGGTTCTCTCTATCTCTAGATCAGCTCTAGGATAACACTTTTCATGATCCATCACATTTGGCCCTTCTTGGATTCTGGCCTAATATGCCTTAAGCATCATGTCTATGTCCTTAGGAGTGGGATCAGCTAATACTGATCCTACTCTAGGGGGTGGTGGAATTGGATGAGGTGGGATGGAGGGTGATGGAGCAAGTGATAGGGATAGAGGTGGTGGTGGTGGCATGTGAGAGTGTGGTTGAGAGGTGAGTTCAATAATTTTGGCTTTTTTTTTTCTCGTATGCTTTCCTCTAATTCACTCATCTTCTTAGACCATTGTCTTTTCATCCTTTCTTGGCTATCTTTCCAAGCTCTCGTTTGTTTCTTGGCTCCGCTCTCAGTTTCACTAATCTCGACACTCTTTTCTTGGCTTAAACCTTGATTCTACTGCAATGTCTGAGCTCTAGTGACCACTTGCACTAGCACAGTAGAAGTCACACTGCCTATAGAGTCCATTACTAACCCAATAACATTGATAGGATTGATTTTTGGCATATTATTGGGGTTCTTTGGGCAATCTCGTAAGAGATGCTCCTTTCCGCAATCTTGACAAAAGCCTTGAATTGTCACCGACTGAGGTTGTGTGGATGTAGGCATGGGGCAAACACGAATGAAGTGATCTCCCTGACATCGGTAGCATGGTCCTCTAGGAACTAGGGGTTTGGCCCACCAAGGTTGAGGTCTAGAGTTGGGGTTTGCGTACATGACATTTGCATACTCTAGCTCCCAACTAGTTTCACTCAAATCTTCATAGTAATATGACTCATTATGCTCTGGTGATTGCATGTAGTAAGCCTCGGGACTATCAACATGAGTAGAGTCGAAGCTATGATCACTGGGGTCACTTTCTAAAAGCAATTGAGTGATTGGGACTATGGCTCTATTTAGATTTTCTTCTGCGACTGCATACTTTACTGGAATTACATTAGTTGGAGCGGGGGGTTGCTGTGCTAGAATTGGTTGAGGTTCCTGTTGCCCTTGATAGGGTGGCTGATAGGGTTGCTGGGGCCTACCATATTGCTGTGGAGAGTATTGATTCTACTATCTTCGTTGTTGTGGATATGGCAGAGGGTAGGTTTGCCTAACCACTTGCTTATTGTATGGGCAATCTTGTGCAGTGTGATTTGTGTATCTCCATTCTATGGTGCAATATTGGCTACTAGGATTTACTTGGGGTTGAGCCATGATGGGACATACATTCACCATATGGTCACCTCCACATGTGTAGCATCTTTTCACTGGGGCAAACCTTGGTATTTTTTTGCTTAAGACTCCTAACTTTTGAGCTACTTTCTCAGTGAGTTCCTCAATAGATGTGGATTGCGTGGAAGAGAGTCTAGTAGAACTATGTGAATCTTTGTAGATTTTTGAAAGCTCTAATTCCTCCCCTAGATTATCCTCAATGTCGATGCACATACATACACACTCTTCTATGGTTATAGGGTCCTTCAAGTACACATATGATCTCAAATTTGTACTGAGCAGTCCATCTAGGAATAAAGCCACTTATTTGGATGGTGTGGGTAACTCAGGAATAGGACATCTCTCTAGATATTGCCTAAACCTTCTTCCTGCAAGTCTAACAGTCTCCTGAGGTGTTTGCTTGAAGCTATGAATCAGTGAGGAAGTATTATGCCTTATGCCACTCTTAGAGAATTTGGTGATGAAAGCCTCTAGAAGTTGGTCTATGCTCCTGAACTGTCTCTCATTTAGTGGTTGAAACCATGTAAGGGTTGTGTTCCTAAGAGTTACACCAAAAGCATTGTACTACGTGAATAGGTCCTCAACTTGTTCAGCTCTCAAGACTTGCCTAAACTCGGCCACATGATTATATGGGTCTCCAGTGCCATCAAAGTAATTCTTCATCGACTTAACTACCTGTGTAGGTATCAAATCCCTCGTGTGCTCTCTGGGCCTTGGTAGAGTGAATTCATCTGCATTTCTTTGGTTTCTTGGGGCTCTAGGTCTCTCATGTTCCACTCTATCCGTTTCTGTTCTCGTCCTTTCTCTTCCCAAGGGGTTGGCGAAACTCACTTCTGGCCTATCTCTAGTCCTATCCCTTTGAGCTCCATGAACTTGGGATGTTCCCGCTCCTGGGTGACCATAAGAGACATTAGATCTTGGTTGGGGGAAAACAAATTCACCCTTCCAAGTGTAGGCATGCTTGCCATGCTCTGTGACCACAAAGATTTTCCCAAGTACAACCCCGTTGTGGATGAATTTGTATTAATCACTTGTTCTTTTTAATTTTCTTAGGATGTCACTTCTTGTCCAATCAATCGTCATCACAAGGAACACTTAGGTTTTATCATACTTGAGTTTGGTCGCTTGATTTAAATTCTTTTCGCTTAGGTTGCTTTGCAAATGTAATTTCTTTGTACTTGCACTTGAGTGATTAGAGTTCTTGCACTTGGTCGTGCTTAATGTAACCCTAATTGATCAAAACCTCTATCCGTACTTAGCCTAAGCTAGGAATTGACAGAGAGTGTTGAGAATTTTCAACCTTTAGTTTCTCTCCTTGGTTGCCCTTGCGTGCCCAGGAAGCGTGTTCCCAAGCTTGCACTTACTCTTGCTTAGAACGCCCTTCGATGCTCTCAATGGACCTGTAACATTCGCAAAGTTAGATCAAGATTTAAATTTCACAATAGACCACTTTCATTCATGTAACTCACAGACCAAATTGCCCTTTGCCTTTATGGAAAAGAATTCTAGAGATCCCCTAGTGTAGCTCAGTGATGAGTAGCACCTCCTTTAATGTCAATCCGGGAAGACATGAGGATGGTATGAAGACCTCGAGCAAGTGAAGGCACAAATATGTGAGTGAGAAGCACACAAACATGCACACACATACACACACATGCACACACACGACAAGAACAAAGAGAGTAAGACAATGGAATCACTTCTATTATAAGCAAGTTCTCATACAAGCTCAAAACTACAAGAAGCTAGCCCCCAAAAATGAGCTCTCTAGCTAGTTTTTGACTAGCTTTGGCCCTGTCCAGACCTAGTGTCCGGCCTAGTTAAAAATTAGGTTCTAGGGTTTATTCGAGGGCTCAAACGAGATCTAAAAAATATGAAAATTGGCAAGCAACTACTTCTAAGGCTCCTCAAGCTCGAGGACTCCTCGACTTGTACAAAATGGAGCTAAAAAAAGGTGAAATGATATTTACAAGGGTTTTTAGTGATGAGAATCACTTTTAAAATGGTGTAAGGTTTGGAAAAATTTAATGGGTTGCCTTAGTGCTAGATCTGCATGTATGCCGTACTTGCTTCTCCCCATATGATGTCAACACTCTCCCCCCCATAGCGTCTGTCGCCTCTGATAGACCTTTGCTCTACGGTTTGGTCAATGTAGTTCTGGAGAATGTCGGTTGCCAAGTCATGTTCTTTGATCCGTAGTCCTCTGATCAGGTCTCTGAAGGGCATCCCAATTGACTGCTCCCGGTATGTCCGGTTGTGGAATTGTGTAGAGCTCTGAATGCATCGTTTGTTCGCACGCGAAGAGTTGTAGCAAATGAGTGGGTCGTGGCGCGAACACTTCTGAGTGTGCTTCCCAGAACCCCGTGGTGAACATATCGTCAAAGGTTTGCTTGTAGCAGGCAGGGAGATATCTGATTCTTGCGTGCCATGCATAAGCGACTCGTATGCTCGGGGTTGTGCTCATATCATAAAGTAGGTCATAATTACCATTTATGAAGCCGGGAATCGGAGGCTGAATGTGACATACATTGCGGAAGGTTTTGAGCACTACCTGCATCATATCCAAGATTTTGAGCATCATCTGGGCAGCTACGTCTGGCATGGGGTGAAGTCGTGGAAGCCAATGTTTGATAGTAGCCATCATATATGCTACGGTAGGTGTGCCTGTTGGTGGTGCGATCGAGGGGTAATTCAACCATTGCTTGCAGTTTGTGTTGTTCTGAACCTTTATAGCAAATGCTTTCCATGATCGTCTCCTTTGGATTGGTCCGAAGCAAGGGTTATATTTCAAATGCATGGGAGCATGGTCCCATGTCCGTAGCATTTCCGGATAGGTTTCCAGTAATTTCTGCCTCCAGATGGGTTGGAATATGGCCCCCTGTTTGGCTGCCTCTGGGATATCCTCTGGTTCGAACTAAGTTGCGAAGGTAGGGTACTTGTTGGTGAGGCATTTGATCTCAGCATTATAGTCAGCCAGCAGTACAAAATAGGGTTTATATTGTAACTCTAAACTAGTTATCAGTCTTCTAGGGGCCAGGTTTCTGAAATACTCTGATTGAAGTATGGTTTCTTCAATGGTCCGCATTGCTTGCATCTGAGAAGATATACGTTCCTCGTGAGTTGGCCCCATTTCTTCTACCTGTTTCATCCATGCCGAAGGGGGTTCCTCATATGTATCTTGTCCTTCCTCCGTGATTCGTCCTCCTGGAAGTGGTTGAGGCTCATAGTTGTCCTCAAATGTTTCCTCCACTGGAATGATTACTGCTTCTTCTTCTAGTGGCTGATCTGGTGAGGAGGGGGGTCGTTCATACTGTAACAATTTGATTTTTAATTCAGCCACCTGCTGTCGTAGCTCAAGTACCTCATTGGTCATTGATGATCCAGGCTCTGGTGAAGTTGCAGCATTGACCATCTCTTTAGGTGTTGGTGGGTGTGGTGTAGGCACTTGGGATCCTTGTAGCTCCTTTACCTGGTCTGCCAACTGGTCATGTGCCTCCAAGAGGGGTTGCATAATCTTCTAACACATGTCGAATGTGTTCTGAGGGAACAGCTTGGAATTTGGCAGGGTCTATAAGTGCTCCAGGGCTATTTTCCATGGCTGCTTCTAGATTCTCCTGGTTTTGTTGCTGTAGCCTTTTGTTCTCTTCTTGAGCCGCTGCTAAGTGGCGACGAAGTAAAGCCATGTTTCTTTGTAGTCTAGCATTGCGGCCCAGTTGATCTCTGAGTTGTTCTTCCATTACCCTAGTCGTCTCTGTATGTTTGGCTTCGAGCTCCACCTGGGATTGTTGGAGGGTGGTCACTTCATGTTGTAGTGTTGTATTACTTAGCTCCAAGGCATTGACACGTGCTTGGAGTTGAGCCGAGATATTGCACAGCTCTGTGTTATTTTCTTCCAATAACCTATACTCTTGCTTAAGTTGAGTGGCCGCTTCGAACATGGTGTCTAGTGCATTACTAAATGATGTGGATGCAGGGGTAGAGGTGGAAAATGCAAAGGGTCGGGAAATGGGAAAGGGAAAAGTGGATGATGTGCCTATGAGTGAAGTGAAATGTGATGATGTTGGAACAAACGTGGTGGTGGGTGCTCCTGTGGGTGGTGAAATGTCCATGGGATCAGACGTGATAGTGTGTGAAGTGTGAATTGTGAATACGGGAATGGTAGGTGGTGTGTTAGTGGTGGCAGTGAATGTGGGGGAGTTGGGTTGGGGAAGGGACTTTTTATTATAATTCTCAACTTGTTGGAGTATATTTACAAGGTGTGTCCAGAATGAAGGTTGGGTGATTTGGGTTGATTCCGAGGGGGTTAAAAGGGGTACAATGGATAGGGGTTGGGAGGGAGGAAATGTATTGGTGGATGGAAATGGGTGTGTTAAGGTTTGGCTAGTGGCAAGTGGCTGTCTGAGGGCTGGGAGATATGAAGGGTGACCTATTATAGTTTGATCGGTGGCAGGATGACCTATATGGGGCTCAGAAAATTGGGTGGAAGTGGTGGATGTAGGTAAAGGGGAGGATGGAGAAATGGTGGTGTGTATAACGGTTTCACCATGGGTGGATACGGGTTGTTCAAGAAGGCTAGTGGGGAAGGGTTCTGAGGGCTGGATGGGAGGTGATTGGTGGAGATGGTATCTGTGTATCTACATCAGGTTCCTCATTGTGAGTTGGGCTGGCCATGTGAACATCTTCTGAAGTGGTGGTAGGCAGGGCGGTAGAGACTTCCATTTGAATCATTTTTCCCCTTCGCGGTCACGTATCGATCCTTCGTTGGTCATATTGATGGGTAGTGCGCTGCACCATGGTCCTCATGGCTTCCCCTATTCCGCAGGTTTCCGCCAAGAGATTCAATGATTCTACAAAATGTGGGTCAACATTCTCCGCATGTAGCATCTGGTTCACCAGTGCCCTATTTGCCTCTTCTGATAACTTGTATCTTTTATGTACCTGTTTGATTGTTATGTAGAGCCGTTTGAGTTGTGCCGTGTAGGCAGGAGCTTCCTCTTCACTCTCCTCTGGTTCATTTCCCTGTGCTCCTTCCTGATTCTGTGTGCTTTGAGCATGAGGATGTTGTGCCTCACCTTCCCAATGTACTCTTCGGGCTTCACCATGTGGTCGTGTTCTCTGGGATGAAGACTCAGGGCCGTCGGTCTCAGAAAAACACTCACTCTCAGATAAATGGGCTATCTGCAGGAAGCTTTCAAAGTCAAAATTTGGATCCTCTGCCAAAGTGGCCATGGATGCAAACTCAGCATCTGTGAGTAGTGGAGGGGCAGATGGAGTGGGCTGTACCATACCCCCTGATTGTGTTCCTTGGAGATGGATAGTGAAAGGGGCTACTTGTTCATCTTCTCTGAGGAAGGCTTCTGTAGCTCAGTGATGAGTAGCACCTCCTTTAATGTCAATCCGGGAAGACATGAGGATGGTATGAAGACCACGAGCAAGTGGAAGCACAAGTGCGTGAGTGAGAAGCACACCAGCATGCACACACATACACACACACACGCGCACACACCGTAAGAACAAAGAGAGTAAGACAATGGAATCACTTCTATTGCATGAAAGTTCTCATACAAGCTCAAACTACAAGAAGCTAGCCCAAAAATGAGCTCTCTAGCTCTATTTATAGTTTTTGACTAGCTTCGGCCCTGTTCAGACTTAGTGTCCGGCCTAGTTAAAAATTAGGTTCCGGGGCTTATTTGAGGGCCCAAACGAGAGCTAAAAATTATGAAAATTGGCAGGCAACTACATCTAAGGCTCCCCAAGCTCGAGGACTCCTCGGCTTGTACAAAATGGAGCTACAAAAAGGTGAAATGATATTTACAAGGGTTTGTAGTGATGAGAATCACTTTAGCATGATGTTGGGGTTTTTGAAAAAAATGAAGGGTGGCCTCAGTGCTAGATCTGCATGTGTGTCCATACTTGCTTCTTCCCGCATCCTGTCAACACTCTCCCCCCCCTAGGGTCTGTCGCCTCTGACAGACCTCTTTTCCGCCGTTTGATCAATGTATTGTTGCAGGAGGTCGGTTGCCAATTCTTGTTCTTTGATTTTTAAACCTCTGATTAGATCTCGTTGCAAAGCCTCCCAATCCACTGTACCAGGCATGTCAGGTTGTGGCATCGTGTAAAGCTCAGAATGCATCGTTTGTTCGCATGCAAAGAGATGGAGTAGATGCGTAGGCCGTGGCGCAAATACCTCTGAATGTGCTTCCCAAAACCCCGTGGTGAACATATCGTCAAATGTTTGCTTGTAGCAGGCAGGGAGATATCTTATGCGTGCATGCCATGCGTAAGCCACTCGTATGCTCGGGGTTGTGCTCATATCATATAGCAGGTCGTAATTACCATTAATAAACCCGGGAATAGGAGGTTGAATACGGCATACATTGCGAAAAGTTTTGAGTACGACCTGCATCATGTCGAAGATCTTGAGCATCATCTGGGCAGCGACATCTGGCATAGGGTGGAGGCGTGGTATCCAATGTCTGATGGTTGCAATCATGTATGACACTGTAGGAGTACCGGTTGGGGGGGCGATAGCGGGGTAATTGAGCCATTCTTTACAGTTTGCGTTATTCTGAACCTTGATGGCAAAAGCTTTCCATGATCGGCGTCTTTGCACTGGCCCAAAACACGGATTGTACCTCAAATGCATGGGGGCATGATCCCATGTTCGAAGCATTTCTGGGTAAGTTTCGAGTAACTTTTGCCTCCACGTTGGTTGGAATATGACCCCTTTTCGTGCCGCTTCTGGTATGTCTTCTGGTTCGAACTGTGTGGCAAATGTGGGGCACTTGTTGGTGACCCGTTTGATTTCTGCATTGTAGTCAGCTAACAGTACAAAATAGGGCTTGTATTGCAGTTCTGAACTAGTGATAAGGCGTCTAGGGGCGATGTGCCTGAAGTATTCTGAGTGAAGGTTGGTGTCCTCAATGGCCTTCATTGCCAGCATCTGAGTGGATATCCGCTCCTGATGAGTTTTCCCCATCTCCTCTACTTGTTTCATCCATGCTGATGGGGGTTCCTCATAGGTATCTTGACCTTCTTCTGTTACGCGTCCTCCTGGGAATGGTTGAGGCTCGTAGGCGTCGACTAATGCTTCCTCCACTGGGATGGTAACTGCTTCTTCTTCTGACGGTTGCTCTGGTGGGGAAGGGGGTCGTTCGTACTGCATCAACTTCAGTTTTAATTCTGTGATCTGCTGCCGTAACTCCAGCACGTCGTTGGGCGTTGAAGGTTCAGGTTCGGTTGAAGTAGCAGCGTCTGTCATTTCTTTATGCTCCTGTCGGTGTGGTGTAGACTCTTGGGGTCTCTGCAAGTCCTTTAGCTGGTCGGCAAGCTGATCATGTGCTTCTAACAGATTGGCATACGTTTCCAATATTTGTTGTATGCTCTCTGATGGGACCGCTTGAAATTTGACCGGGTCTATGGGTGCTCCCGGGGTGTTCTCCATGGCCGCCTCGAGATTCTCTTGGTTTTGTTGTTGAAGCCGTCTGTTCTCTTCTTGAGCTGCCGCTAGATGTCGTCGTAGCAAAGCCATATTTCGTTGAAGCCTTGCGTTGCGGCCCATCTGATCTCGCAGCTGTTCCTCCATGGCTTTGCGCTCTTCCATATGTCTCGCCTCGAGTTGCGCATTTGTCTGTTCGAGGGCGGATATCTTTCTTTGTGACTCCGTATGACTGAACTCCAAAGCATTGACACGCTCTTGGAGAGTTGCTGAGAGGGTGCAAAGGTCTTTGTTATTTTCTTCCAACAATGTATATTCCTGCTTAAGCTGAGTGGCAGCTTCGAGCATCGTGTCGAGTGCAAGACTAAATGAGGTGGATGCGGGGGTAAGGATGGAAGATGCAGGGGGTTGGGAAGTGGGAATGGGAAAAGTGGATGTTGTGCCTATTGTGTGTGGAAGTGGTGATGTGAGTGTAATAACATGTGATGGTGTTGTGAGAACAGTGGTAGTGGGTGACCCAGTGGATGGTGAGATGTCCATGGGATCGGACATGAGAGAGTGTGATTCGTGAAACGTGAACACCGGGATGGTGGGTGGTGTGATAGTGGTGTTTGTGAAGGTGGGGAAGTGAACTTGGGGAAGGGACTTTTTCTTATGTTCATCAACCTGTCGAAGAATGTTTACAAATTGGGTCCACAAGGAGGGTTGGGTGATTAGTGGGGTGCCCGGGGCAGTTACAAGGAATGGGGTAGGTAGAGTTTGGGGGGAAGGAAATGGAGGGGTGGACGGTAAAGAGATGGAAAGAGTCTGACTAGTGACAGATGGTTGTCCAAAGGCAAGGGGGAAGAATGGGTGACCTAATTGGGGTTCAAAAACCTGAGTGACAGAGATGGATGAGGGTGAAGGAAGGAAAGTGGAAACGGGGGTGTGTACAATGGTCTCACTATAGGAGGAGAATGGTTGTGTAGAAAGACACGTGGAGAGAGGCTCTGAGGGTGGGATAGGAGACGATGGGGGAGATGGGGCGTGCGTAATTTCCTCCGGTTCATCATTGGGCCTAGGGCTAATCATGTGCACATCTTCTGCTGTGGACGTAGCTAACGCGGTAGAGACTTCCATCTGAATCATCTTTCCGTGTCGAGGTCGTGTATCAATTCTTCTTTGGTCGTAAGCAGGGTTCTCTTGATAGACCAAGGTTCTCATTGTTTCACTGATGCCACAGGTGTCCGCCAAAAGATTTAGCGATTCTACAAACTGGGGATCGATATGCTCTGAGTGTAACATCTGGTTTACTAGGGCCCTATTTGCTTCTTCTGTCATCTTATGGCGTCGTTGTACCTGCTTGATTGTTTGGTATAGCCGTTTGAGCTGTGCCGTATATGCAGGGGCTTCGTCTTCACTCTCTTCTGGGTTATTCCTTGGTGCCTGCTCCTGAGCTTGTGTGTTTGGACTTTGAGGAGGTTGCGTCACTCTTAGCTCCTGTACGCTGCTTGTCTCACCTCGTGCCTGTTCTCTTTGGGTTGATGTCCCCGGATCGATATTGTCAGGGCAACCTTCACTGTCTGATAGATGAGCCGTCTGCAGAAATGTTTCAAAATCAAAATTTTGGTCTTCGGTGAAAGTGGCCATCGCTGCGAATTCTGCATCGGTAGGTAGCGGAGGGGCAGAGGGAGTGGGCTGTACCACCTCTCTTGGTTGAGACTCCTGGAGATGGATTATGATTGGTGCCACCGGGGCTTCCTCTCTAGTGGAGACTTCGGTAGTGGTTGCTGGAGGGATCAGGACTTGTGAAAGGGATCCACGCATTCTTTTTGCAGGCTGACTCCCTGACTTTCGCCCTTTAAACAATTCTAGATGTGCATACTTTAGGGCTCGAGCAACTGGCACATCATACGCCAGACATCTGTAGATGATTCTAGTCAACGCACAGCAACCATGTAGAGTGGGCTTCCTCACCCCCCGCTTGCCTGCCTCATACGCCTGATCTAAGATCCATACCGGCATCTTAATGGGCAAGCTTCCGGTCTCTGCTAAATACAATCCGTACCATATCTTCTTGTGAGGCTGAGTGAAGCGGTCTTGAGCTGGAAATGCGAAGTGCTGGAGGCACATCCGCAGGGGTATGGCGATGTTGGGGGTGAGGGCGCACATGTCTTTAAGCTTCTTGACTCTATTGCTTTTCATTGATTCTGGTATCAAGGGGTCACGATCTGAAGGCACATGAGTGCCATACATTTGAAGGGCTTCCCTGATTAAGGTTACATTTAATTCAAACTTCCTCATCTCCTCCAGATTAGATAAGGAGGGCACCCAGAATGTGCCTGAATGATCTTTATCCCCGGTAGGTTTCAACATCGCAATCAAGTAGTAACACCTGAGGAAGTCAGGTTTTGGTAGAGCTGCACTGAAGTAAGTTTGAAGTCCTGCCTTTTGCCAGATCTCTTGAAGTGGAGCTGCATTTTGCAAGGTCTCAAATTCTCTTGAAAAGAATTGGAAGGTCCACCAAACCCCTCCACACTCCATCTTGGACTCCCAGATGTGATCTGCGTCTCCCAAATCCCCTGGCATTTCATTGAACCAATGGGAGTGCCCTTTTACTCTTTCGGTTAGCCCACTGGGTGGATCTGGAATAGGAATCCTTCGCACATTCAAGAGTTCTTCAGGCCTAGCCGTTGGTGGAGCTTCCACTGGCATGGCATCCCAATTGATAGGAGCACCAGATCCTGCTTGAGAGCTTGTGCCTGCCGCTGTTGCCATGAGAGTAGGTTGCTTATCTGCTGGAAGACGAAAGGCACATTAGTGTTGCATAGGAAACAGGATGTAATGGTGTTCCCTTCACAATACTAACACGACAATCCCGGAGGTCAGTGATTAGTGGTGAGGTGTTTATGATATGTGTGAGTGGTGATTAAAGGTCAGTGTCATCCTAGATGCATACTTTGGTTATGCACTGGGCTCGGAATGCTTCTACGTTAGTGTGGACGGATTTACAGAATAGGGTCAGGGGGTTTAGTACACCGTTTAATTCTCCACACTTTGATACAGGAGTCGTAGCTCTTAGAGCTAAGGACATGTGAAGATTTCGGTCTGAGAGTGTGATGTATGTGGGATCTTGTGGGTACCCATTTCCAGACATTCCTGGGGTTGATGGGAGTGTGGACAGTGAGAGGTGTAGGTATCCTGTCACTTCCTGAGTTGTTGGCCAAGAGTGCTTGTGAGAGCTGCTTCATCCTTGTGCCTGTAGTTGAAGTAATTTGGGCTTGTAAGCTAGCCTTGGGCACCCATATCTGTCTAGCATTAGGGATGGCCTTCATTGACCGCTTAGGAACCCAAATAGAGATGGTGTGCCTAGGGGTTATATTAGGGGGCTTCTTAGCTTTGTTCCTTGATTGTGAGGCTCGTTTCTTGTCTCCTTGAGAATCTGCGATTGGAGCTGTGGGTCTCCCATCCTTGCGTATCCAGATCTGCTTCACGCCACGAGATGCTCCATGTTGCGTGGGTTGGCGCTCCTTCCTCTTGATCAGCGGTCTCCTTCGTATAGAGTGATGTTCGGTCCGTTCGTTTAGAATCTTCTTTGGATCAATTAGGAACTCCTTCTTGGCTCCTGAGCCTTCAGTAAGATTGACATTTCTCTGCACCATAGAAGTTTGGACAAGCACAACGTGGTTATCTTCGTGTGGATTCCTGGAGGGACCAGGAGTTGTTGCCTGTTCTATTGGTTTGAGTGCTTGATTTTCTAATTCAATCGTGAGACGACTCTGGCCTACCCAAGCCTGAAGAAGTCCACTTCTTAGGTTCAGGTTGACTGCGTAATCATAGATCCAGTCTTGGCCCAAGACAAGAGGTTCGGTCAGATCCTCGTCTTCACACACTAGCACTTTTGCTGGCATGAGGACCTCTTGTATGTAGAGGGGAAGATCCACCTCTCCCATACAAGGGGTTTCAACACCTCCTAATCCTATCAGATATGCTTCTATGGGTTTTACCTCCAACTGCAGCTGCTGGCAATAAGAAAGCCGAACTGCACTTGTGGCTGCTCCTGAATCAATTAAAGCCCTCACGCTTGTTGTGCTGTCCTTTTGTCCTATTTCTAGGGTCACAAAAGGTCGTCGGTCTACTATCTTATGGGTGCGCCCACCTGAAGCCTCACACATGGCCATGTGGTAGCCTGGAGACTCTTGAGTGTCAGTCATAGGCTGGTCCCTTCCTCGTCTCCTCAACTTCATTCTTCTGATACGCTCTAAGGCCTCTGCCTGTGCTTCTTCCCGAATTCGTTTTTCCTCCTCTTTACGTTGCTTAGCAATATTGAGTCGGCTTAGCATCTCCTCCGTGAGGGGTTCCTGATACAGTTTGACTCTGCATCCGCTAATATAGTTTGGGAGGACATCCCCCTCTAAAGTGGCTAGTTGTACTGCTCCACTTGTGGAGATCCTATTAATGATCATAGGTCCATAGCCTCTCTTTTCTAGCTTTCTTGCGTGTTGTTTCAATGTGTAGACTAACACTAGGTCTCCTGCCTTCAAGCCCTTATCCTTCACATGGGCATCAAAGTATGCTTTTTGCCGTTTCTTTGCAGCATAGATGCCTGCTGCTGCTCGTAGCCTCGTCTCACCTAAACGCTCTAGATCAAAGATCCTAGAGGACAACTCGTGTCCATTCCACTCATGCTCTTGTGCTACTCTTAAAGATGGAATTAGGAAATCTAAGGGTAGCACCGCATTTTGTCCGAAGACCATCTGAAATGGGGTGGCATTGAGTACCGTTTTGTAAGCAACTCGGTATGCCCAAACAGCATGGTGAAGTTGTTTGTCCCAATCAGAGCGTTTATTATTGACCAGTTTCGTCAATACGTTACACAGGATCTTATTCGTGCTCTCGGCTTGTCCGTTAGCTTGTGGGTGATAGGGTGCAGACTTCTTATGTACCACCATGAATTCTTGAAGGAGATTTTCAATGACCTCATTCAAGAAGTGCGTTCCTCTATCACTAACCAACTCTATTGGTAACCCATATCTAGTGAACACATTTTGGAATAAGAACTTAGCCGTCGTTTGAGCATCATTCTTTGCCGTGGCTTTTACTTCCACCCACTTTGTAAGGTAATCTGTGGCTACAATAATGTATTCTGCATGGGAGCTCCTAGCTGGGGGGTTGATGGGACCTACAAAGTCTATACCCCACTTTGAAAATGCACGTCCTCCCATCATTGGCCTCAAGGGCATTTCATCCTTTCTTGTCGGATATTGGGCACGTTGGCATGTGTCGCAACTCTTCACATAAGTACGTGCATCCATATGAAGAGTGGGCCACCACAGTCCTGAGAAGAGAATAGTCTTAATCACTCTGTCAGGCCCAAAGTGCCCACCTGCAGCACCGCTATGTGCCGTTTCTAAGACTTTCAAGTAGTCTGATTCATGTACGCACAGTCTTAGGTAACCATCCTTGCCTCTTCGATACAGGTTGTCTCCTACTAAAGCATAGTCTTGAGCCTCTTGCTCCATGCCCCGTTTTCTTGCAATACTAGCCTGATTGGTTAATGTTCCTGTTCTCATGAACTCGACCAGTGGAGCACTCCAATCTGGGATTAATGACGTGTGATAAAGAGTGGCATGCTCCACTGGGGGTCTCTCCTGGCACTCTGGACAGCTCTGGATCCACTCTTGTACTTCTTTGTCCATGCTAGGCCAATACACTCCTAAGCGTTTTAGATTCTGCAAGGTTCGTTGTTTAGAGTAGTGATTCCCTAGCGGTCCCTCATGGGCTTGTTGCAGCCAACTAGCATGTTCATCATCCTCGACACAACAAGCTAATATGCCCTCGTTATCTTGCTTGTACATGGTTCCGGCTAATATTTGATACTTTAGCGATTTTACAATTTCCTCTTTGCTTGTCTTAACATTTTTATTTGCAGGCCCGAAGGTTAGGACTGGTACCAACTTATTTGCCCATTTAGGTACAACTTCTAAATTGAACAGATAAGCATCGGGCAACTCATCAGACACTCCTTGCGGTGGCTCTCCTGAAGTGATGCGAGAAAGATGGTCAGCCCTAAGATGGGTTCTACCTTTCCTGACAACCACTTCAAAGTCGTATTCCATTAGTAAGAGGAACCATCTTACTAAGCGGCCTGTATTGCAAGGTTTATTGACCAAATATAGTAACGCTTGATGATCAGTGAAAAACTTGAACTTATTGGCCAATAGATAGTGTCTAAACTTCTTCACAGCATATATCATGCCTAAGCCTTCTCTCTCCGTTGTGGTGTAATTTCGTTCAGCTGCATTTAATTGCCTACTCGCATATGCTATCGGCAAATCTAGGTTTCCTTCACCTATGGGTTGTGCTAGCACACATCCTATTGCATGATTGGAGGCATCTACATGGACATGAAAGGGTTTGCTCCAATCCGGAGTAGTCAATATTGGTGCTGTGCACAAACGTCTCTTCAGCTCATTGAAGGAAGTCTCGCATTCCTCATTCCATTCAAAATTCGTTAACAGCCCATAAAGAGGTTTAGCTATGATGGCATACATGTGGATAAATCTACGGTAATATCCACAATGGCCCATAAAGGCTTGTACCTCTTTCACATTTCTTGGTCTGGCCAACTCTGCTATTGCTCTCACCTTGTCTTCGTCTGTTGATATTCCATTCTTCGAAACAATGTGACCTAAGATCTTACCTTGGCGTACCATAAACACACACTTCTCTGGATTCAGACACACTCGATAATCTCTACACTTGTTGAAGATTTGCCTAAGCTCGGGGATGTGGTGACTCCTTTCTTGGGAATGAGCGCATAAATCATCCACGTATACTTCTAAGCTCTTTCGCAAGAACTCTTTGAAGACATGACACATGAGTCTTTGGAATGTTGCAGGTGCATTGGTGAGCCCAAATGGCATCACACGAAATGCAAAGATTCCCCATTCTGT
Source organism: Ceratopteris richardii (assembly GCA_020310875.1). Classification (NCBI taxonomy): domain Eukaryota; kingdom Viridiplantae; phylum Streptophyta; class Polypodiopsida; order Polypodiales; family Pteridaceae; genus Ceratopteris; species Ceratopteris richardii. The sequence continues at coordinate 120,616,719 of CM035429.1, read as the reverse complement.
CGCAAAGGCCGTTTTGTGCTGATCTTCGGGGGCAATGGCTACTTGGTTGTAACCTGAAAATCCATCAAGGAAGCTGTAAACTTCCTTGCCTGCAACACGCTCCAAAAGATGTTCGGTGATTGGAAGAGGATAACTATCTCGGATCGTAGCGGCATTAACTTTTTTAAGGTTAATGCACACTCGCAATTTCCCATTCTTCTTGGGCACCACTACGATAGGGGACACCCATTCAGTATGCTCAATCTCATAGATGAATCCGGCTTCAATCAGCCTGTCAATCTCCTCTTTTATTTTGGCCGCATAATTGTCATTATACGTGTAAGGTTTTTGTTTGGTGGGCTTAGCATCAGCGGTCATCGGAATCGTATGAGAGCAGATCTCTGGATCTACTCCTTTCAAGTCTCTATAATGCCATGCGAACACATCCCTATATTCTCTTAATAGAGCTACAAGCTCTGCTTCTTCTTCTGCACTTAGGTCGTCACCTATGTACGTACATCTCTCTTCGTTCCCTTCAAGGGTCACTACAATTTTTTTGGTCTTTTCTTTATTGTCATATGCTTCTCCTATAATGGCCTCTCTCTTAGGCATTCGTACCAATATTTTCCGGTCTTCCACTTCATATTTCTTGAAATTTTCTGGTACTTCAAACAATGATTCTTCCTCTTCTTGTCTTACTGCTTCCCTTTTCTTTTTCTTTTGACTTCCTTCACTTCCTTTCTTTGAATTTATCGTTTTAATACTCGCAAGGGGTTCTTCTTCTTTTTGGGTTAACACTCCTATGTTTTCTAAATAGTGTTCCTCTGAATCGAAGTAAGTATCCATCACAATGGATTCTAGATCATCGTCACTCTCTTCTTCTTCCATGGACTCACTAGGATCACACTCTTCCAACAAGGGCCGACACATGAACACTGAAATATCGTAACCCTCCTCATCGCAATGGGGTGTCCATTGTTCCTCATTGACTGCAATGTCCATGGTAGCTAAGATTTCTGCCCAACCATGAGGCTCAAATTCCTCATCTGGAAATATCATCGGAGTATAGGCTGGGTTTTTTATTGGTCTATCTCCTGGGGGAGCTCCTTCTTCTCTCGCTTTTCGGCGCTTTTCCTCTTCCTCCGCGACCTTGCACATCCACAAGTGAGTATCTTCATGCAACCAGGATGGTTCAGGTGAACTTCCAGAATGCACGGAGATAGAGTCTTCTTTCGCTTTGTGGATAGGATTCCACTGTAGGGGTGGTACATCTCTGAAGGTGTGATCCTTCAGATTGACCTTGGTGGTGACCCCTAAGTGCTGTAAGTACAAGGAGTTGGTTCCCCAATCTTGTACTATTTGTAATTGTCGTAGGAAGGGTCTTCCTAGGATCATCTCGTAAACATTATTCTTCTCAAAGTCACATATGGCAAACGTATGTTCAAACTCTACACCACAAGTGGTTAGAGTTATCCCTTCAAGCAATCCGAGAGGTCTTTCAAAATGACCATCTGCCATTTGAAGTTTCATTCTCGTTGGTCTTAAGGTGGGTTTGCCCCATCGCTTCCACAGGGAGATGGTCGCGATAGCAACACCGGCACCCGAATCCACAATTGCTTTGGTTGTGTAACCTTGATAGGTGATCGGAAGATAAGTGTTACCTTCTTCACCTTCGCTCATGTCTCCTATCTTGTCAAGAGGTATCTCGGGAACTTTCTGCTTAGAGCCTACTTTTGGTATATTGGATTCAAGTTCTGGAACCTGATCTTTCACATGATTCCAGAGCTCCGGTTTTGCCTTGAGGAGTTCCTCTACAGTGAGGTGACATTGAACCTTAGTGTTCTTCACCACATCAGTGTTCCTGGGAATCACTGAGTCTTCATTTCTTACCAATATCGTGGGCGCTCTGATCTGGAGAGATTCAGATTCCCATGGGCCTGTGAAATGAGGCAACTCTTGTAAAGAATTAGATTCAAAATCTAATCTCTCATCCTCTTGTTGCTCTGCTTGATCCCCATAGATAGAGGGAATGTCTTGGGGAAATTGATCACGAAGATCATCAATCTCAGGAATCGGAGGGGAATCACCCTTCTCCTTGGCCCATTTCTCTTCTTGTATTTCTCGCAAGAACTCTGGAGAGTACTGTTGTATTGAAGGAGGTATTCCAGCATCCGTGGAATTAGGAACATAAGCTACCATTTGTGGTGAGCTTCCTCTTTCAACAACTGGTTGAGCCTGTGGAGGTAAAGAAACTTGTGATTTGTTTACCAACTGCTCTAATCTTTCTAGTAAGCCTTGGAAATGCAAATCCGGCTTGACAGCGTTCGTCTGATTGAACTTTTGGCTAGTCTCAAGTATAGCTTGAGCTTGTTCTACCATTTTCATGCACATCTTCATCCGTTCAATCTCTAAGTCGGCTCTAGGGTAACTCCTGTCTAGGTTTGCAGCTGTTGGCCCTTCTTGAAGTCGAGCCTGGTAGGCTTTAAACATCATGTCCAAGCCTTCAGGAGTGGGGTCAGCTAATACTGATCCTACTCGGGGTGGTGGGTGGGTTACGAGGGGTGTGTTAGAGGGTGGAGAATTGGAGGATGATGGGGATGGTAGTGGAGGAAGTGTGTGGGAGTGCGGATGAGATGTGATTTCTATGATTTTTGCCTTGGTTTCTCTCACGCTTTCTTCAAGTTCATTTATCTTTTTTGCCCATTGTCTCTTCATTCTTTCACGACTCTCCTTCCAGGCTCTAGTCCTCTTTTTGGTTATGCTCTCTGTTTCACTCACCTCGGGGCTCTGTTCGGGCCCTGCACCTTTGTGTTGTTGAAGTGCCTGGGCTCTTGTGATCACCTGCACAGGTGCAGTGGAAGTCACACTTCCTATAGAGTCTACCACTAACCCAACGACATTGATAGGAGTGATTTTAGGCATGTTATTAGGGTTCTTCGGGCAATCTCATAGGAGATGCTCTTTCCCGCAATCTTGACAGAAGCCCTGAATGGTTACTGGTTGAGGCTGTGTAGGGGCAGGCAGTGGGCAATCACGTATAAGGTGATCTCCCTGACATCTGAAGCATGGTCCTCTAGGAAATGGGGGTCGTACCTGCCTAGGTTGAGGTCTAGAGTTGGGGTTTGTGTACATGACATTAGAATACTCCGGTTCCCCATTATTTTCACTTGGGTCCTCATAGTAGTATGACTCGTTATGCTCGGGTGACTGCATGTAGTAAGCCTGTGGGCTATCAATATGTGCGGAGTCAAAACTATGGTCACTGGGATCACTGTCTGATAGCAATGGGGTGACTGGGACTATGGCTCTATTCAGATTTTCTTCAGTAGATGCATACTTCACTGGGATCACATTGGTTGGAGTAGGGGGTTGTTGCACTAGGACTGGTTGAGGTCTCTGCTGCCCTTGATAAGGTGGCTGATAGGTTTGTTGCGGTCTGTTGTATGGTGGAGATGGGTACTGATTCTGGTATCTACCCTATTGTGGATATGGCTGAGGATAATTTTGCCTAACAGTTTGTTTGTTATATGGGCAGTCTTGTGCCGTGTGATTGGTGTACCTGCGCTCTATGGTGCAGTACTGGCCACTAAGGTTCGCCTGAGGTTGGGCCATAATGGGGCATACACTTGCCATATGTTCGCCGCCACAATTGTAACACCGCTTAACTGGGGCAAATCTCGGAATTTGCTTACTAGAGACACCTAGTTTTTGGGCTACCTTCTCTGCAAGTTCCTCGATGGATGTGGATTGACCAGATGTCTGTTTACTAGAGTTATCAGAATCCCTATAGATTTTTGATAGTTCTAACTCTTCACCTAGATTGTCCTCAATGTCGATGCACATGCGCACGCACTCCTCTATCGTTCTAGGGTCCTTCAGGTACACATATGACCTGAGCTTAGTGCTCAACAATCCATCTAGGAACAAGGCCACTTGTTTGGCTGGTGTGGGTAACTCTGGCGTAGGGCATCTCTCCAGGTACTGTCTAAATCTTCTTCCAGCTAGTCTGACCGTCTCTTGAGGTGTTTGTTTGAAGCTATGAATTAGTGAGGAGGTGTTATGCCTGATTCCACTCTTAGAAAACTCAACAATAAATGCTTCTAAGAGTTGGTCTATGTTTCTGAAATGCTGCTCATTCAGTGGTTGGAACCACGTAAGGGCAGTGTTCCTAAGGGTTAGACCGAAAGCATTATATTGCGTGAATAGGTCCTCCACTTGTTCAGCTTTCAACACTTGCCGAAATTCGGCCACATGGTCATAAGGGTCTCCCGTGCCATCGAAATGATTCTTCATGGACTTCACAAGTTGGGTTGGTCGTAGGGTCCTAGGGTGTTCTCTCGGTCTTGGCAAAGGAAAATCATCAATGTCCCGGTGATTCCATGGGGTTCTATGTCTCTCAGTTCCTACTCTATTCCTTTCCGTTCCCGTTCTTTCTCTTCCCAGGGAGTTGGCGAAACTTACCTCAGGTTTGTCTCTACCTCTATCTCTTTGAGCGCCATGAGCTTGGGAGGTCCCAGCTCCTTGATGACCAAAGGACCCATTAGACCTTGGTTGGGGAAAAACTAATTCACCCTTCCAAGTGTAGGCATGTCTGCCCTGCTCAGTGACCACGAAGATTCTCTCTGATGCAGTGTCTAGGTAGGTTACTTGGCCTGGACTATCAGGGTCTTTAAACTCGTAGATCGTGAGGGTATTCCCCTCCTGAGGTTGAGAAGTTCTATATCTCCAAAAAGCCTCATCGGTTTCCCGATTTAAAAGCAGATCTATGCTTTTATTATCTTGTGGAATCCACTCAGGAGTCATGATTCTGGTCAAGACAGACTTACCACGGGGGGTTCTTGGCTCTCTCCCTAAGTTCCCTTGCTCTATGTCACCCATGTCGGTCTCCGCAATCACATTTCCAAACTCATCAGTCCTATTAGGAAGAGTGGTGACTACGTACATAGCCCCTTCTTTATCTAGGTATGCTCCATTCTCAAACTTGACTACCGGGTGGTCTAATCCATGGGTTTGATCGGGGTTCTTAATCTGGACCACCGATCTTCTCAGTCCGTCTTCGTAGATGCGAGCACCTAGACGATTCGTCCTGATATATTCCAATTGCGTCTTATAAGGCCCTTCGGGCTTCTCTAGGTAAGCCAACCCTGAACTACCTACTGATCTCTCCATGTGATAGGACATCTCAGAATCACTTGTTTCTGATCTCGCAGGGTAATCACTCAACTGCTGGGCCCAAGACCTGGCAGTGTGATTGACACTAGCTTCAGAAGATCTGAGGCTTTGTCTGTCTCGGCCTAAGTGTCTGCCTGATCTAAGGTTCATAAGCCTGATTTATTCACCCCCTGGAACCCAAGCACGCTCTCGTTGCAGGTTGATTTTGCATCAATCGCTTCGTTCTTTTTAGTTGTATATTATGTTTATGGTCTTGTCTGAAATTGCGTCGTCAGGGGTACTTAAGTGAATTTCCGCACTTGATGAGTGATCGATTCCCGTTTATCTTTTGTCCCTTAGTGTTTTCGTACTTAAGACCTACTTATTTTCTTGCACTTTGTTGATTAATTCTCTTGGACTTGATTCGTGCCTAACGTTGCCCTAGTTAATTACCACACCTAAGTCGTACTTAGTCTAGGCTAGGAATTGACAAAGGAGGGTTATGAGATTTTCCAACCTCAATCAGCTGGTTGACCCGACAGCTATGCAAGCCCAGGAAGCCTTCTCCCAGGCCCGGTACTCACCCTCGCTAGCTTGCTTGGATTGCCTTGAGTGCCCACAAAGTTCCTGCAAGAACTCACCAGTTAGTATAGATTGATTGCCACAAGTATTTGAAAGACACACTTCAATAATTTTAGTCCCCCTGGAGTAACTCACTGTACCCCCTGAATCTGAGAACCACTTAGTTCCACCTAAAGGTCAACTTAAAAATGCATGTTCTGAAACTCCGCGTATGATTCTTACAAAAACCAGTCGAGGTCCACGTAGGATTCTCAACGAGCTTTCCAACGAGACCAAAATCTCATCAATCGGAGTTCGTATGGTCAAGTTGTGACCATTCAGGCAGATAGGGGTCAAAACAGGCTCTCGGGGTTCAGGGATTTCCTCACAGGTTCCTAGGTCTTGTCCCACTTCTAAAGCTCTAATGTTACTCCAATGTGACCGAAACTAAGCTCAATTGTACCTCAATTTACTCCAAATATTCACTCTAAAATTTCGTGCATTAAGGCCATGTATCGCGATAGGTCGGGTCGAAGTGTCGCGATACCCCCAAGTGTCGCGATAGCTCGTGAAGTGTCGCGATACCCCCAAGTGTCGCGATAGCTCGTGAAGTGTCGCGATACCCCGAAGTGTCGCGATAGGTCGGCTCGAAGTGTCGCGATACCCCAAAGTGTCGCGATAGGTCGGCTCGAAGTGTCGCGATACCCCGAAGTGTCGCGATAGCTCGTGAAGTGTCGCGATAGCTCGTGAAGTGTCGCGATAGCTCGAAGTGTCGCGATAGCTCGTGAAGTGTCGCGATAGCCCGAAGTGTCGCGATAGCTCGTGAAGTGTCGCGATAGCTCGTGAAGTGTCGCGATAGGTCGTGAAGTGTCGCGATACCCCGAAGTGTCGCGATAGCTCGTGAAGTGTCGCGATACCCCGAAGTGTCGCGATAGGTCGTGAAGTGTCGCGATACCCCGAAGTGTCGCGATACCCCGTGAAGTGTCGCGATACCTTGAGGTGTCGCGATAGCTCGAGATATGGCGAATTTTCCTGTTCTATCTAGGGTTCCTAGGAGCTCTAGGCCTGCGCAATGCCGTGGTGCACTCAGAATCGTGAGAAGTCGAACTTTTCGGAGTGTCGCGATAGCTCAAGCTCAACGCCTCGGGGACTGTGCAGGCAGTTTCTGTACCTGCTGAGCTTGCTAGAGATGATGATGGAGTTGGTACCTGCAAGAAACATGCAAAAAACACACAAATGCAAACACACACAATCGCTCTCTCTCAAACTCGCACACAACAAATGAGGGAAAGAAAGGGAAGAGGGGATATGTAGTGGGGAAGGAGGTGGAGGTGGAGATGGAGAAGGAGGTGAAGGTGAAGATGGAGATGGAGGAAAATCAGAAATTTACCTACTACTTACCATTCCAACGCGTCCTCTCTACGTCTTACCATCACACGCTCGTCCTCAAAGCTCGATCCCCGGCAACGGCGCCAAAATTTGGTGTAGCTCAGTGATGAGTAGCACCTCCTTTAATGTCAATCCGGGAAGACATGAGGATGGTATGAAGACCACGAGCAAGTGGAAGCACAAGTGCGTGAGTGAGAAGCACACCAGCATGCACACACATACACACACACACGCGCACACACCGTAAGAACAAAGAGAGTAAGACAATGGAATCACTTCTATTGCATGAAAGTTCTCATACAAGCTCAAACTACAAGAAGCTAGCCCAAAAATGAGCTCTCTAGCTCTATTTATAGTTTTTGACTAGCTTCGGCCCTGTTCAGACTTAGTGTCCGGCCTAGTTAAAAATTAGGTTCCGGGGCTTATTTGAGGGCCCAAACGAGAGCTAAAAATTATGAAAATTGGCAGGCAACTACATCTAAGGCTCCCCAAGCTCGAGGACTCCTCGGCTTGTACAAAATGGAGCTACAAAAAGGTGAAATGATATTTACAAGGGTTTGTAGTGATGAGAATCACTTTAGCATGATGTTGGGGTTTTTGAAAAAAATGAAGGGTGGCCTCAGTGCTAGATCTGCATGTGTGTCCATACTTGCTTCTTCCCGCATCCTGTCAACAGCTTCTGTGGTGGCCTCATGAGGGATTAGAACCTGTGGAAGCGAACCACGCATTCTTTTTGTAGGTTGCATCCCTGACTTCCACCCCTTGAAGAATTCCAGTTGTGAGTACTTAAGGGCCCTTGCGATCGGTACATCATAGGCAAGGCATCTGTAGATAATTCTTGTAATGGCACAGCAGCCATTCAAAGTAGGCTTCCGCACTCCTCGCTTGCCTGCTTCATATAACTCGTCCAGGATCCATACGAGCATTTTAATTGGCAAGCCTCCAATCTCTGCTAGGTACAATCCATACCATATTTTCTTATGAGGTTGGGTGAACCGGTCTTGCGCTGGAAATGCGAAGTGTTGAAGGCACATCCGCAGTGGTATGGTGATGTTGGGGGTGAGGGCACACATTTCTTTCAACTTCTTGATTTTGTTGTTCTTCATCGACTCTAGTATCAGAGGATCTCGATCGGAGGGTACATGGGTGCCATACATCTGAAGGGCCTCCCTGATTAAAGTGATATTCAACTCAAACTTCTTCATTTCTTCCTGGTTTGATAGAGAGGGCACCATGAATGTGCCTGAATGATCTTTGTCTCCTGTCGCCTTGAGAGTTGCAATCAAGTAGTAGCATCGAAGAAAATCAGGTCTAGGCAAGGCTGCACTAAAATAATCTTGCAATCCCGCTTTTTGCCAAATATCTTGAAGAGGGGCAACATTTTGCAATGCTTCAAACTCTCGTGAGAAGAAATGAAAGGTCCACCACACTCCTCCACATTCCAACTTGGATTCCCATATATGATCTGCGTCTCCCAAATCTCCTGGCATCTCATTGAACCAATGAGAATGCCCCTTTACTCTTTCTGTCAGGCCACTTGGTGGATCCGGAATGGGAATTCTTCTCACATTCAAAATCTCTTCAGGCCTTGCTGTCAGTGGGGCCTCCACAGGCATGGTATCCCAATTGCTTTGAGTGCTAGTGCCTGCCTGAGAGCTCGTGCCTGCTGCTGCTGCCATGAGAATCGGGTGCTTATCTGCTAGAAGAAGAAAGGCACATTAGTGTTGCATAGGAAACAAGATGTAATGGTGTTCCCTTCACAATACTAACATGACAATCCAGAAGGTTAGTGGTTAGGGTGAAGTGTTTGTGCTAGATGTAAGTGGCGGTTAGTGGTTAGTGTCCTCCTAAATGCATACTGTGGACATGCAAAGTACTCAGAATGCACCTACATCAGAGTGGATGGATTTACAAAACTGGGTCTGGGGGTTTGATACAGGGTTTAAGTCTCCAAAATTTTATTGATGATTCGTGGTTCTTAGAGCTGATGACATGTAAAGGTCGATGAACTAGATGGTGCCAGATTTGGTACCTTTTGGGCACCCATTTCCAGACATTCCTAGGCTTGACTGGGGGTGTGACAGTGGATGGTGTAGGTATCTTCCTTGAGCTGTTTGCCACGAGTGCTTGTGAGAGTTGCTTTATCCTAGTGACTGGAGGTGAAGTAATTTGGGCTTGTAAGCAGGCCTTGGGCACCCATATCTGTCTAGCATTAGGGGTGGCCTTCATTGACCGCTTAGGGACCCAAATAGGAATGGTATAGCTAGGGTGTTGCCTAGGGAGCTCCTTCACTTTGGTCCTTGATGGTGAGGCTCGCTTGATACTTTTTTGAGAACCTGTCTCTGGAGCCGTGGTTTTTTCCCCTTTGCGTATCCAGATCTGCTTCATGCCGCGAGGTACTTCATGTTGCCGGAGTTGGTGCTCATGCTTCTTGTTCATCGGTCTTCTCAGTGTCGGGTGTTGCTGAGCCTCCCCCTTTAGATTCTTCTCTGGAACAGATGGGAGTTCCTCCTTGACTTCTGTACCTTTGGCAAGAGTGACAATCCTCTGCACCATAGAACTTTGGACAAGAATAACATTATCTTCATGTGGGTTCCTGGAGGGACCAGGAGTTGGTGCCTGTTCTACCCAATCAGAGCGTTTGTCATTCACCAGTTTAGTCAGCACATTGCATAAGATCTTATTTGTGCTCTCAGCCTAGCCATTAGCTTGTGGATGATAGGGAGAAGACTTCTTATGTATCACCAAGAATTCTTGGAGAAGGTTTTCTATGACTTCATTCAAGAAGTGTGTGCCTCTATCACTCACCAACTCTATTGGCAATCCATACCTCGTGAACACATTTTCAAATAAGAACTTTGCTGTTGTTTGAGCATCATTCTTTGTAGTGGCTTTCACTTCTACCCACTTGGTTAGATAGTCTGTGGCCACGATGATATACTCACCATGTGAACCCTTAGTTGGGGGATTAATAGGACCCACAAAGTCTATTCCCCACTTAGAGAATGCACGTCCACCCATCATAGGCTTCAATGGCATCTCATCCTTGCGTATGGGATACTGGGTTCGTTGACAAACCTCACACCTCTTCACATAGGTATGTGCATCCATGTGAAGGGTGGGCCACCAAAATCCTGCAAATAGAATTGCCTTGATCACCCTATCTGGACCGAAGTGTCCTCCTGCTACACCTTGGTGAGCAGTCTCTAATATCTTGAGGTATTCGCTCTCATGAACACACAGTCTTAGGTAACCATCTTTACCCCGTTTGTATAAATTATCACCAATGATGGTGTAATCCAAGGCTTCTTGTTCCAAACTTCTTTGTCTGGCCAAAGTCATATCTTGAGGGAATGTTTTTGTCCTCAAGAAGGCTACTAATGGTTCACTCCAATCTGGCACTAAAGACACTCGATAAAGAGTGGCGTGTTCCACTGGTGGTTTAGTGCAGCAGATTGGGCATTCTTTGCACATTCTATGGACATCAACTTCCATGGTTGGCCAATGCACTCCTAGTCTCCTCAGGGTTTGTAGGGTTTGTTGTTTTGAGTAGTGTTGCTCTAATGCACCTACATGTGCTAATTGCAACCACTTAGCGTACTCGTCCTCTTCCACACAACAGGCCAATACTCCTTGCTCCGTATGTTTTTACATACTTCCTGCCATGATGTGATACTTTTGGGCTTTTACTACCTCTTTATCCTGTGTGTTTATTACTGGGTGGTTAGGCCCGTATGTCAATACTGGCACTAATGGCTTAGCCCACTACGACACCACTTCCAAATTAAACAAGTAAGCATCGGAAGGTCATCTGACACTCCTTGTGGGGCTTCTCCAGATGTGAGTCTAGAGAGATGATCTGCTCTCAAGTGATTCTTCCCTTTCCTTACCACAACTTCAAAATCGTATTCCATTAGTAAGAGAAACCATCTTACTAATCTGCCTGTATTGCATGGCTTGTTCACCAGGTACAGTAGAGCTTGGTGATTAGTAAAAAATTTGAACTTATTTGCAAGCAAATAGTGTCTAAACTTTTTAACCGTGTACACCATGCCTAATCCTTCTCGTTCGGTGGTTGTATAGTTCCGTTCAGCAGCATTCAATTGTCTACTGGCATAGGCAATAGGGAGATCCATATTACCTTCACCCGTAGGTTGTGCGAGTACACACCCAATAGCATAATTGGATGCATCTACATGAACATGAAAAGGCTTATTCCAATCTGGTGTGGTCAAGATTGGTGCTGAACATAATCGCCGTTTAAGCTCATTGAAGGAATTCTCACATTCATTAGTCCACTCAAAGTTAGTCAGAAGTCCGTACATGGGCTTTGCAATGACAGCATACATGTGAATGAACCGGCGGTAGTAACCACAATGCCCCATGAAAGCCTGTACTTCCTTGACGTTCTTTGGCCTAGGTAGTTCTGCGATGGCTCTCACTTTCTCTTCGTCAGTGGATATGCCGTTCTTAAACACTATGTGTCCTAGAATTTTGCCTTGGCTGACCATGAAAACACACTTTTCTGGGTTCAGGCAGACTTGATATTCTCTGCATTTATCAAAAATTTATCTGAGTTCACACGTGACACGAATGGCTACTTGATTGTAGCTAGAGAACCCATCTAGGAAGCTGTACACTTCCTTGCCGGCTACCCTTTCTAATAAATGCTCGGTGATAGGAAGCGGATAACTATCCCTGATAGTGGCTGCGTTAAACTTCTTCAAGTTAATGCATACACGTAATTTGCCATTCTTTTTGGGCACCACTACAATGGGGGATACCCATTCAGTATGCTCAATTTCATAGATAAATCCAGCTTCAACCAAGCGATCTATCTCTTCCTTGATCTTGGCCGCATAGTTGTCATTGTATGTGTATGGCTTTTGCTTAGAGGGCCTAGCCTCTGAAGTCATGGGTATCGTATGTGAGCATATGTCAGGGTCTACACCTTTCAGGTCCTTGTAGCTCCAAGCGAATACATCTCTGTACTCTCTTAGCAAAGCTACCAACTCTTGCTCTTCTTCCTCCGTCAGGTCATGCCCTATGTAGGTGCACCTTTCTTCTCCTTCTTCCACGATTACCACTATTTTCTTGGTAGTTTCTTTGTTATCATAGGCCTCCCCTGATTGCGCCTCTCGTTTAGGCATTCTGATCATGACTCTCCTGTCATCTATCTCATACTTCTTAAAATTTTCCGGGACCTCAAACAAAGATTCTTCCTCTTCTAGCGTGACTTCTCTCTTCTTTCTTTTCTTTCCTTCTTCCTTCGAGGTCACATGTGTGGCTAGCCTTACATCATTTGTAAGCTCTCCATGCCTCTGGGGTTGAAATTCTACTTCATAGAAGTATTCTTCATCTGATGCAAAATGTGGGTCCATAATGATTGACTCTAAGTCGGAGTCACTTGCATCCTCAAATGTATCAGGGCTAGGTTCGCATTCTTCTAAAACTGCATCTCCCATGATTGGCTCTATTGAGAAGACTGAAATGTCATAGCCATCCTCATCACAGTGGGGTGTCCACTGCTCTTCGTTGATGGCTACATCCATTGTTGCTAAAATTTCAGCCTAGCCGTGAGGCTCAAACTCTTCATCAGGAAAAACTATCGGTGCATAGGCTGGGTCTTGAATTGATCTATGGGTTTCTTTTGCACCTACCTCTCTGGCTTTCTCTCTCTTCTCTTCTTCTACTGCTACCTTACACATCCATAAGTGAGCGTCTTCATGCATCCACGAGGATCCGGATCCTATGGAATGCACAGATTCAGTCTCATCTTTGGCTCTATGGATGGGATTCCATTGAATAGGCGATACGTCTCTATGAGAGTAATCCTTGAGATTGACTTTGGTTGTAACACCTAGATGTTGCAAATACAAGGAATTGGTTTCCCAATCCTGTACCACTTGCAATTGCCGCATAAATGGCCTTCCCAAAATCATCTCGTAGGCTTGGTTTTTGCTAAAGTCGCATATAGCAAAAGTATGCTCAAACTCAACACCACATGTAGTGAGACTTATTCCTTCTAGCAATCCTAAGGGCCTTTCAATATGACCATCGGCCATCTGCAATTTCATTCTCGTCGGTCGGAGTGCTGGCTTGCCCCAACGCTTCCATAGGGAAGTGGTAGCAATTGCAACTCCTGCACCTGAGTCCAAAATTGCCTTGGTTGTGTATCTCTGATGGGTAACTAGGAGATAGGTATTTCCTTCTTCTCCTTCACTCATGTCTCCTATCTTATCCAATGGTATTTCAGGCACTGTTCTATGAGATCCTACCTAGGAATGCGATTTCGCTATGTCTGGCACTTGTTTTGCTACGTGTTTCCACACTTCTGGCTTAACTTTGTGTAGCTCTTCTAAAGTGAGATTGCACTGCACTTTAGTGTTCTTTACTACCTCTGTATTCCTAGGTATGATTGAATCTTCGTTTCTTATCATGACTGTGGGTGCTCTCACGCAAGTAGACTTGGTTTCCCATGGGCCTGTGAAATGTGGTAACTCTTGCAAGGAATTAGACTCAAAGTCTAACCTCTCATGAGAGTGGACACTTTCCTGTTCTTCATAAATAGAAGGGATGTCTTGTGGGAACTGATCATGTGCGTCATCCACGAGTTCAATGGGAGGAGGGACTTCGATTTCTCCCTGGTTTCTAGGTCTTTTGCCCACTCCTTAGGCTCTAATGTTATCCTAATGTGTCCAAAATTAAGCCCAAATATACCTCAATTCACTCAACTAATTCACTCTAAAATTTCATGCGTTAAGCCCATGTATCGTGATAGGTCGGGTCGAAGTGTCACGATAGGTGGAGGTGTCGCGATAAGTTGGGGTGTCGCGATAGGTCGGGGTGTCACGATAGGTCGGGGTGTCACGATACTTGGGAGTGTCGCGATAGGTCGGGGTGTCGCGATAGGTCGGGGTGTCGCGATACTTGGGAGTGTCGCGATAGGTCGGGGTGTCGCGATAGGTCAAGGTGTCGTGATACTTGGGAGTGTCGCGATAGGTCGGGGTGTCGCGATACTTGGGAGTGTCGTGATAGGTCGGGGTGTCGCGATACTTGGGAGTGTCGCGATAGGTCGGGGTATCGCGATAGGTGGGGTCGGTGTGTCGTGATACTTCGAGGTGTCACGATAAGTCGAGAGTGTCGCGATACTCCGAGGTGTCGCGATACTTCGGTGTGTTGCGATACTTCGGTGTGTCACGATACTTCGAGGTGTCGCGATAAGTCGGGAGTGTGGCGATACTCCGAGGTGTCGCGATAGGTCGGGTTATGGTGAATTTTGCTGTTCTGTCTAGTGATCCTAGGAGCCTAGGCCTGTGCAGTGTCGTGGTGCACTCAGAATCGTGATCGGGTGAAGTTTCCGGAGTGTTGCGATAGCTCGAGCTCGACACCTCGGGGCTTGCGCAGACAAAAATCCGTACCTGCTGAGCTTGCTGGAGATGATGATGGAGCTGAAACCTGCAAGAAACATACAAAAAACACACACAAACAAGGACACACTCGCTCTCTCTCAAACTCGCACAAAGCAAATGAGGGAAATGATTTGGAAGTGGGAATATAAGGTGGTGAAGAAGATGAAGATGGAGATGAAGATGGAGATGGAGATGGAAAAAAATCAGAAATTTACCTACTACTTACCATTCCAACGCGTCCTCTCTACGTCTTACCATCACACGCTCGTCCTCAAAGCTCAATCCCCGGCAACGGCGCCAAAATTTGGTGTAGCTCAGTGATGAGTAGCACCTCCTTTAATGTCAATCCGGGAAGACATGAGGATGGTATGAAGACCTCGAGCAAGTGAAGGCACAACTATGTGAGTGAGAAGCACACAAACATGCACACACATACACACATGCACACACACGGCAAGAACAAAGAGAGTAAGACAATGGAATCACTTCTATTATAACCAAGTTCTCATACAAGCTCAAAATTACAAGAAGATAGCCCCCAAAAATGAGCTCTCTAGCTCTATTTATAGTTTTTGACTAGCTTTGGCCCTGTCCAGACCTAGTGTCCGGCCTAGTTAAAAATTAGGTTCCAGGGTTTATTCGAGGGCTCAAACGAGATCTAAAAAATATGAAAATTGACAGGCAACTACTTCTAAGGCTCCTCAAGCTCGAGGACTCCTCGGCTTGTACAAAATGGAGCTACAAAAAGGTGAAACGATATTTACAAGGGTTTTTAGTGATGAGAATCACTTTTAAAATGGTGTAAGGTTTGGAAAAATTTAATGGGTTTCCTTAGTGCTAGATCTGCATGTATGCCGTACTTGCTTCTCCCCATATGATGCCAACACCTAGTTTTGTCCCCCCCAAGATCACTCCGAACGGATTTCGTATGAGAAAGTTATGCTAGTTCAGGGTTCTGGGGCTAAAACAGGGACAAATCAGGCTAACAGGCAAACAGGATTCTAGAATTTACTTTTTGTAGCGGCCTCACAATGCTCTAATAAACTTTTAATGTTTCCCAAGTATTAGCCAAAAATAGACCAAATATCTTTGCCCTAAAAAAAAATGGCCAAATTTGCCCGTCAATCGTAATCGCGTGGTCTGTCAATTGCGATTGATATGTCAGTCGCGATCGACGTGTCGATCGCGATTGACAAGTCTGTCATGGCTATCAATCGCGATTGACACGTGGCCCAAAAATTTCGTTAGTCGTGGTCAAACAGTCGTTGACTAGGTCAATCGCGATTGACAGGTCCATCCGGGCTATCAGTCACGATTGATGGGTCCATCACGATTGACATGTGGCATGTGACGGCTCTGTCAATCGTGGTCAAACTTTCGTTTACTGTGTCGGTCGCTATTGATAGGTTTGTCGGGGCTGTCAATCGCAATTGATGGGTCGATCACGATTGACACGTGTCATGCGAGAGCTCTGTTAGTCGTGGTTAGTTGGTCGTTGACTCTATCGATCACAATTGACGTGTCGATCACGATTGATAGGTGTGTCGAGAAGTGTCCATCGTCGTTTGTTGATCGCGATTGATATGTCGATCGCCATTGACAGAAAACAGAGGAATTTTCAAATTTTAAACACCCTTTTGGAATCCTCTAGGCCTAGACACTGTGCTTATGCACTTTGTTTTGCAAAAAAGTCAATTTCTTTGTCAATCCCGATTGACAGAGGTCAACGCCTCGGGACCTGCACAGTAAAAAATTTTACCTGCTGGGGATGGTGATTCTTGCAAAAAATCTCAGAAAACACAGAATAACACAAGCACACACTCGCTCTCTCGCTCTCTCTCACAAGTGAAATGAGGGGAAATGGTATGGGAAGGGGGATATGACCAAAAACTGAAAATGTTGCGATGATGGAGATGGAAGTGGGAGAGGGTGATGATGATGATGGTGATGAAGAGGGTGAAGAAGACAAGAGAAAATAGATAAAAGTGAAGAAAATACCTATAACTCCAACGTCTCAACTCTACGTCTTACCATCATACGCTCGTCCTCAAAGCTCGATCCCCGGCAACAACGCCAAAATTTGGTGTAGCTCAGTGATCAGTAGCACCTCCTTTAATTTCAATCCGGGAAGACATGAGGATGGTATGAAGACCTCGAACAAGTGATGGCACAAATGTATGAGTAATAAGCACACTAACGTGCACACACATACACACACACAATGGAGTTCTTTCGATTACTCAAAAGTCTCATACAAGTTCAAATCTATAACAAGCTAACCTCAAAAATGAGCTCTCTAGCTCTTTTTATAGTTTTTGACTAGCTTTGGCCCTGTCTAGACCTAGTGTCCGGCATAGTTAAAAATTAGGTTCTAGGGCTATTTGAGGGCTCAAACAAAGTCTAAAAAATATGAAAATTGATAGGTAGGTACTTCTAATGCTCCTCAAGCTCAAGGACTCCTTGGCTTGCACAAAATGGAGCTACAAAAATATTAAATGGTATTTACAATGGCTTTTAGTGATGAAAATCACTATTTTTGTAGGGATTTCTCCTGAAGATTTGACATACACTTCTTGGAGCTCCCTACTTGCTCCTTCTTCTTGTGTCTCCACCTCTTTGATGTGCTCCTATGCTTTGTCCTTGACCTTCAGCTTCATAAAAAATGATAGGCCTATTTGCCAGATCTGCGTTGATTGTTTTGCCTGCTTGTTCCTTACTCTGACTCTCGTCTTTGGCTTCCTTGTCTCATAAGTCCTTGACTGCCCTGACCACTGCCAAAAGCTATTGCTCTCTAAAATTAGGGCTTATGCACGCGAATCTTTTGAACTACTTTTATAGTTGAGTTTGAAGCGAAGCTTTGAATTCAAAATCCAAATTATCACCAAAAAGTGAGTCCTAAACTATAGGATATATTCTCTCATCAATCATCTACCAAATAACTTGAGATTTGATGCTTCCTAACTCCTTGTGGAAGTAAGGCACTTTTACAAAGGTAAAGGATAATTGATTTTTACAAGGGATTGATCATATATGACTATATGTGATATATGCTGATTATCCAAGTATGTGGGCTTGTATTATCTTACACCAACAACTCCCCCTCAAGCCTAACATGCTTGGTCTTCATTCCTCCTTGATCTCCTGCAAATCAATCATCAATTTGAACATGTTCATCTTAGTTCCATCTAAAGACTTTGTGAGTATATCTACACATTGCAAATGAGTTGATACATAGGACAATTGAATGTCCTTGCTAAGAAATTTCTCCCTTACATAATGATAATACACTTCAATGTGCTTAGTCTTTGCATGGTATATAGGATTGGCAGCCAAATGAAGTGAACTAGTGTTGTCTCCAAAAATCATTGGAGTGTAAGAATGTAACCCCAAATCTATGTAGAGTTGCTTGAGCCACATAGCCTCTTGTGTTGTGTTTGCTAAACTTCTATATTCTACCTCTGTAGATGACAAAGGCATAGTTGGTTGCTTCTTAGATGACCATGATATTAGCTTTGAAGCTGCAAAAGACAAGTATCTTGAGATGCTCCTCCTATCATCCTTGCAACCAACCCAATCTACATCAGAATACAACTTTATGTCTAAATAAGAGGTGAGTGGGTAAAACAACCCTTTATTTATGGTACCCTTTAGATACTTCAGGATCCTCTTGGTAGCTTCCATGTGATGCTTTCTTGTTGCATGCATAAGTTGGCTTAATGTATTTACTCCATAAGCAATGTCCACTCTTGTTAGGGTTGCATAGTTGAGGCTTCCAACACGTTTTTGGTAACTTGTAACATCCTCTGGAAGTTCTCCCTCATGAGAACTAAGTTTATGATTGAGTTCCATGGGTGTACCTACAGTTTTGGTGTTTTGCATCTTGAATTTTATCAACATATCATGAATATACTTTCTCTGAGTAATGAACACACCAAAATTTTTATACACAAGTTCTAAACCAAGAAAGTATGTTAACATACCAAGGTCACTGATTTTAAACTATTCCATCATTTCATTTTTAACCTACTTAATGCCATTAGCATCATTCCCTATAATGATAATGTCATCCATGTAGACACATAAGTAAATAATTCATGAGTTGGTCTTCATTATGAATAAAGAAGAATCTGCTTTGCTAGCAACAAATCCTTGATCCTACAAATATGTAACTAGCCTATGGTTCCAAGCTCTAGGAGCTTGCTTTAAACCATAGAGTGACTTCCTTAGCTTGTATACATAACCTAGTTTGTCCTTATCTTCATACCTTGGTGGTTGAGCCATAAACACTTCTTTTGATATCCATCCATTTAGGAATGCATTATTGGCATCTTAGCCATAGATGAAAATGTTTTTTTCATAATCCACTCCATGGGTTTGAGCAAACCCCTTTGCAACTAGTCATGCCTTGCACCTGTTTATAGAACCATCTGATTTTTTCTTGATTTTATATATCCACATGGATTCTATTACCTTCACGCTTGGCTTTTTGGGAACCAAATCCCAAGTATTGTTTTCTTGAAGTGCTTCAACTTCTTCCTACATGGCTTCTCTCCATTCCTTCTTCTCATTAGCTTCTTCAAATGAAGTAGGTTCTTCTATCATAGAGTTTTTAGTGATGAACACAGAATGCTTGGTGACTAGTGATGTGTCATAGCTATACCTTATTGGTTTTTTACTCTCCCTTTGAGATCTTCTGAGTGCTTGATTGGAGAACTCTGGAATGTTTTCCAATTGCTTGAGCTTGTTCTTGCCTTTTGACTTCATAGCCTTGAAGTCAATTTGCTCGTCATCCTCTGAATTGATATCTTCTGGTACTTGTTGGTCTTCTTGAGTGAGAGTTGGAAAAACACCTTCCAAATCATAAGGTAACTTGATCTTCTTGCAATCATCTTCAAACAATGAATTGTTTTCATCAAAAAATACATCCCTACTAATTGTAAGCCCTTTATTAGTGGGATTGTTCAACCTATATCCCTTCTGGTTTTGGTCATAGCCAATGAATATATGCTTTTCACCTTTTGGATCAAGCTTCCCTGTAATATGTGAGGGTATATCTGCATAAGGAATGCACCCAAAGATTTTATAATGGTCCATTGAGGGTCTCCTACCATTCCATGCCTCATAGGGTATCATTACATCTAAGGATTTGGATGGAAGCCTATTAACCAAGTATGTGGATGTGGAAACTGTTAAAAATAAAGAAGTAAGGTCGCATATATTTTTGCAAAAAGGATTTTCTTCAAATGGAAGGAAAATACAGAAATGAAAAATGGAAGCATTTACTTTAGCAAGTAGTGGGGATTAAAAGAGAATCAAATCCAAAAAGTTGAACCGGAAGACGAATGGCTACTCAAAGTAGTGGAAGAGTTATGGAGAAGAGCTCTCAAACTCATCATGAGAGTTTTTGGTCACTTGGCTATAAAAGAGGCAAGGGAGGAAACTCAAGAATAAAGGAAGAAGGCGTGTAAGTCCCCTTGTAGCTAGTTCATTTGGTTTGAGTCATTTAGTTCTGTTCACTCTCATAGAGTACGTCCAACCGCATACCAATTTTTGAATAGTCTAGTTGTGAGATTTTATATCTCAATATATATGTATCCAATTTTAGAGTTTAAACATTTGTTGGAAAGCTTATCTCGATTACCTCCTCTATGTAGAACAGTTTTATCAAATTCTTTATGCTCTATGAGTTATTCAGTTTTTAGTGAAGTCCAATTTTCAGCTTAACTAAGTGGACAGGTAGCCTATTTTGAGCCAAAGAATTGCCAACCCAAAACTACTCCAAATTGAGTGTTTGATAGGTCATTTGAAAGCTCTAAGTCTCTAGTTGTCTAGTTTGGGTGATCAAAGTCTCAAGCTCATTGCATATTTTAGTTGGTACCATTTTTCATTTGAAGCTTTAGCTATTGGCAAAAGTCTTGATCCTGAGAAGATCTTCTGCACTTTCCGCTGCAAATAGGAGAGGAATTCTCCAACAATTGGTATCAGAGCATTGGAATTTGAAGAGGAAAAGCATTGCAACTGAAGTGAATCAAAGGAGAAACTACATATCAAGGGGGAGCTTCGTAGAGTCAAGGAAAAGCACCACAATATATTTGAGGTAAACTTCAATCTTGGAAGTTTTCAATGTCTGATTTAGGACAACAAGTTGAGAAGTTAGACAAAGATAATTTTCAGTCTTGGAGGTATAGAATGATAAATTATCTTAAAGGTAAAGGTTTATGGAGTCTAGGTACTAGAGATGATCCACAACCTGTGGACCTTCAAGATCCCAACATTACTCTAGCACAAAGGAGACAATTTGCTGATTGGGAAGGGAGGAATCGAAGGGTGATGTTCCTCATTTCACAAGTTATTGCTAACACTATGATTGGTCATGTGCAAAGCTTATAAATAGCCAAGGAGGTTTGGGAAGCATTGGAGAAGGTGTATGCTACCTCAACAAGGTATCGGAGGATGCAACTCAAGAACGAGCTCAAGAAAATGAAGAAAAGCTCAAACCAAAGCATTAGTGAGTATACATTGAGGATTAAGGAGCTTCAAGATTAGCTAGTATCAGTTGGATGCAAGATAGAAGAGGAAGACATCATCTATATGCAGGACAAGGTAGAGGAAGGAATTCAAGAGGAGGCTCAAGAGGAAGAGGAAGAAGCTACAACAACACAAATTCCAACCAACACAACTTGGAGGACAACAAGGACAACTCAACTGACAACACACATGGAAGAGGTCGAGGAAGAAATAGAGGAAGAGGTCGAGGTTCATACAATCCTCATAAAGGTATAACATGTTATCATTGTGGTAAACTAGGACATTATGCAAATGATTGTTGGCAAAAGAATGGAAGGATGAATGGAGGCAACCAAAAGAGCCAAAATAACTATGTGCATACATCAAGTGAAGGAGACAAGCGAACCATGCTTGCCATGAAGCATGAGTACAACAACTCGAGAAGTGATGATAAAAAATGGTTCATAGATTCAGGTTGCAGCAACCATATGACATGCCAAGGAGACCTATTCACAAAGCTACAAGCTCCAAGTGGAGAAGGATGTGTGGAGACCGATGATGAAACTCAACACACAATTGAGCATGTTGGAGATATCAAGCTTGGAGATAAGAAGGTATTGGTTGATGTTCTTCATGTTCCTACTATTACAAAGAATTTGATTTCAATAGGACAAATGGTAGAGAAAGGATATCATGTTATCTTCAATGAGAAAGGTTTCTTTATAAAGAATCCAAAAGAAGGATTCATGGTCATTGCTCAAGGAAGGAAAGAAGGTAGGATGTTCACTTTGGACATTCAACAACCACATGGAAAGGTGATGTATATTCAGTTTGGAAACAAGAGGATTGCTAAAATCGATTTGTGTCACAAAATATTTGGACATATCAACATTCCCAAGCTCAAGGACATGAGCAACCATGAAGTGGTAAGAGGTCTTCCAAGATTCAATGATGTTGGACTACATGAGTTTTGTGAAGCATGCCAACTAGGAAAGCAAACTCGACAACCATTCAAGAAGAGCAACTATGTGGCAAGAAATGTCCTCGACTTGATACATACAAATATATGGGTGTAATAAAGTAAGTCAAAGTAAGTCTATGATCCAAGGGTCTGGCCGGTTCAGACAGATCTGAAATCGGACACCGTTTGGTCATCCGTGTGTATGACCAAAGATCTCGAGTTTAGACTTACTAGGAGGTCTTGTGCTCTTGTGAACAAGTGATCCACTTAGCTTAGTGGTTAAGTCTCAAGGATGTGAAGGAGGAGGTCTTGGGTTCAACCCCCCATGGGGTACATGGGGAGAGTATTTCGCCCAAAGAGATCTAGAGCCTTCTAGAAGCATCCACTTGAGTTAACTCGAGTTAACTGGGACACTTGGCGCGCATGTAGTTACATGGCTGACACTTGGATGGTTAGTATCCACCTGCCCAAGAAGGCAGTCCCCTGGAGAGAGCTATATATAGAGGCATTTGGTTGGGAGGAGAGTCATCTCTCAAGCATGTGGTGGTCGTAATCGTTCATTCTCTTGCATTGGTATCAGAGCTTCATTCTCCATAGCTCACTTCTTCTTCATCTTGCGTGTGCATTGCTCCTTCTACGACGTAGATGACTGCTCGCGGGCTTAGCAAAAGATTAGTACTCTATTGTGCACAACAAGGGATTCGAACCCCCGACCTTCAGAATAGAGCACGCTGGCCTATCCAAAGAGCCCGCGGGCGTTGACGACTTGTATTCGGAGGCGGTCTGCACTGTCATAGAACAGCGGTGAAGAGGACCTAAAAAAGAAGGCAAAATGTATTCTCTGTGTGCTGCCGGCGGGAATCGATCCCTCCCCCCCCCAATAGGACTGTGATCGCTTATCCAAGGCGCCCACGGCGGGATCACGTCCAAGGAGCTGCAGATTATCTTCTCTTGCTAAAGATCGGCGCTGTAAATTCTTCATCAAGCTCTAGCCAAGATCAAAAGGTTATTTCCTCTCTGCTGTAGGCCCGTGGGTGATCGAACACAGAACCTCTGTGTTGGAATGCGTCCGCCTATCCACGAGGCCAAACGAGGTGCACGAAAACATCCCCAGAGCACATAAAGTTGTTCGTTGTTCGCTCTGTAGAAGCTCTCACTTCGAGAGCTAAAAGGGCGATTACTGAACAGTTCCGTCCGGGATTCGAACCGTGATGGCATATTTGAAAGTTGCATCAGATATCCAAGCCACTCCAAGCCTTTCTCTGGTTCAAGTGCGCAGAAAAAGCTCTCTGAATCTAAAGTCGGCGGTGAAGATTCATGAACGGGTCGCAAAACTAAAGATCCATCGGGAGGCATTAAGGACACGGATTACAAAAAGAGCAATTGTTGCAGGCCGAACCCGAGAAGTATTTTGTTTTTAGCCAAAGAAACAACCAAGGAGAATCAAAGAATGAGCAAAGCTTGAAGGAAGTGGAGCCGTGGAGTGAAGATCCGGAGGCCTAAGTTAGTCGATATCGACGGACCAAGTCATCCAAGATTATTTCTTGATGAGGAAGCTTCAAGAATGGTGAATAGCTCCTCGCAAGGATCAAGAGGATGAATCACTCTTCCAAAGGATCAAGGGATGGACGAAGCTTTGATCAAAGCTAAGTATTTTCCAGTTTCTGCTTGGCCTTAATGCTTGATTTGTCTTGTTTTCATTATTCTACACTTAATCATAGATGCACATTGAAATAGCCAAGATTTCAATTGATTAAGTCTAGATTAGAATAATGAATTAATCCATTTCTCATTCCAAGCATTAGTTTGCATTAAGGAAAGACTTGATTTCAAAAAGATCCTTGTGCATCAAAGAATGTATTTTGGTAGTTTAAATACATATTTCCTTTCCATTGAGTAAGTTTTCTATTGCACTTCAAGGGTATGTTTTTATATCATAGTGCATTAGGACAAAGGAAAGGATATACATGCATCAGGATTGCATGATATACATTCTTAGTACAAGAAAAAAAAATCGTGCATCAAGTTCATGCATGATTGTTGTATTATTTTTTTTTTTTGAGCATGCAAAGAACATGCATGCATACGCATGTGAACATATGCTTTTGCATGTAGATGCATGCATTTGCATGATAGAATGGAATGCTGTTTGCAAGTACATATGAGAATGTACTCTCTTAGTATTTAGCTTACTTTATAAAGCTCGCAGTTTGACATTAGGGAAGACCAAGGACTAGTTAGTTGCAAAGACATACTAGTTCTAGTATTGCAACTCAAGTAATTAGTCGATTTCTTCCCAAGTCGATACTCTTCTATCAAAGACAAATACTTAATGACAATTAAGTATGATAGATGTCTTGCTAGGTATAAGTAAGCACTAGGAGAAAGTTAAGTAATAAATTTTCTTGATAACCAAGAAAATTTAATTACTTGCAAACTCTTTTATGATGTATGATGACTCTAAGTCCTGGATGTACTTAGAAAGTCATGCGGATAAGCTTTACTTGATTAGTTATATATTTTATGTAACTTCTCAAGCATCCCAAGGTTGGATGAGAACGTCAACTATATTTCCAAAGTTCCATGAGCACTCTTCTATTTAGAAGATTTCGAAAGTTTTAAAGAAGTCTCTTGTGGTTTCAAGATTTGTATCTCATGATGAAACCTCGGTAAGTAACTTTTTGGAATAGAGATATGAAATAGTCAAGCCTTCTATTTCATGTGAGATCATTCTCCTACTATGTTCAAGATGAATTTAGCTTTGGGAAGGAAGATGTTCCAAGTAGAGGATCTTAATTGATTCATGGAACTCTTCCCAAAATACATATAAATTCATATTATATGATAGGTCCAAGGAATGATGAAGGCAAAATCTCTTTAGGATATAAATGTTTTGCCAAGATATATTTTCATTTGATTTCATCCCAAGGGGTGATGGAAATCAAAAGGTTAAACCTCAACATCAATTGACCCTTGATATCAATAAAAGGATGTTAGGTTCTATAGTTGCATCTCTAGTAAATGATGCAACTAGCTAAGCAGTCTTTAAGAAATAATATAAGTTCCTAAAGACTTGAAGCAAGTGTGAACTTTTCATTTAGGAATAGAAAGTTCCAAGAAATGTATTTTCAATCCATGAACTTCTCCTAAACAAGTTATAAAGTTCAAAGTGTTCATAGTTGCATTACTATTGGATCAATCAATAGATGCTTGGACTTTAAACATAAATTTGATTAGTGAAATATGTTTAAAGGACTCTAGTAACATCTGAAGATTGACCAATAATAATGAGTTTTGTATCAAACTCAAGAATAGAAGTCGATATCACATAAATGAAAGTTCAACTTAAACTTTCATACTGGCAAATGTGATATTTCGTCTCTAGTTTGATACTCAGGAAATAAATACAATTGAATCAGTAAATTTTTTGGATATTATTTGAAAGAATTTCTTTCAAATGTTCTTTTAATATTGCAAAAGATTCCAAGATGAATCATTTGCTCAAGTTATTTGATTCCCTAGAAGGAATCTCAAGTCTTTGAAGAATGGCATTCTTTCAAGTGTTGAGAATGAAATTCTTCATACTCTTTAATCAATAAGTAGTTCCCTAGATGTCCCAAACCACTCAAAGTGGTATTTCAAGTCCTATTTGTGATATAACCTAAAGGTATATCAAAGATTCTTAGCTTTGGAATCTGAGAGGCATAAGTGTATGCTTGGACTTGAGAAAGATCTCTAAAAATCCTGCAGGTAAGCAAAGAAGCTTAAGATAGTTTAAGAGATCTTAAAAGATAAAGACTAAGTCTTTATTTTTGTCGCAAGTATCAACCAGACTTGATCAAGCTTGGCCATGATTGTCCAAGAATGTGCGACTAGAACTACTTTGTAGATTGCCCAAGTATTGGCAATAAAATTCCTTTTGGGAATTATTCACTCAAATTCCATTTATTCGATGGAAAACTGTGAAAAAGAGTAAGTTGTTCCAAGTCTGAACAGAGTAAAGAAATTCCAAGAATGTAGTCTGCAACCGTGAAAATGGTAATTAAGTCTGTGGAAGGTAAAACATAAGTGTTTACCTATCCTTAAAGGGATTTTGGTACAAATCCAGAAAGCATGAGCGGATGCTTAAGACTTAAGCAGTAAAGAGATTCCTAAATAAAGTCCCCGGGGTAGGTACCTAAAGCAACAGTAAAGAAAGGAATCTAAAGACAAGAAGTCAAAAGCTCTTGTCGCTACAACATTGGTCAAGGGTAAACCAATTGAACTTGAATTCAAGAAAATTCAAGTACTTGGAATTTTGATTGGTTTTCATTTGAAAACCCTAGCAAAGAAGAATTGATATTCTGTAAAGAGGTTTTCAAGTTTCCAAGGCAAAGCACATGATTCTGAGGTGATCATGCGAAGGAATCAAAACCTAGGAAAATCTAGTTAGAGGTAATACCTGAAACTTCCAATTCTTGTAAAAGAATTGAAGAAATAAGGTACTCTATCAAGAGATGTTTAGACTTTAGGATAAGAATCATCCACACATTAATGTGAATATAAAATAGGGTGGTATGGGACACCAGATTTTATACTCAGATTGATGTAGGAAAGATGGAATGGGACATCGGACCGTGGGATGATGATTATCTTTTAGTCCTAGTTTGGATTTTGAAGTTAGGTTTCATCCTCAAGGGAATTAAGACTTCAAGGAAAAGTTTAATTCGTAAAGGATGAAAGTAGTATCTTACGATACTTCAAGGTAACTTCAAGATTAAGGAAACTGAAGATATGAAGTAAGTAACTTCCAAGATCTTCATAGAACACTTCAAGTTTAAGTGTTATTGATCAGAAATATTTGATAAATTTCTGAAAGAAGTTGGACTTTGATTTTGAGTTGATCTTTTCAACTAAGATTTAATTGACTAAGTCAAGCATCCAGTTCCTAGTGTAACTTGGAAAAAATTCACTCTTTTGACTCAAAGAAATGCACAAGAATTGCATTCACGATTACGAGTCAAAAAGATTGAATGAGACCTGAACTTAGTCTCAAGTGAAGCATTATTTGAATATTTAAAACTCATCGACAGAACCTCAGTGGGTCGACACACTGATGTTGGTTACCACACTAGTATCTTGTGGTTGGATGATGTTTTTGGTTTTCTTTGTATCTTTCTGAGAATCCAGCTTATTTCTCTGAAAGATAAAGACAATGCTTCAATACCTTGTTGAAATTGATCGTTGAAAAGTTAAAGTCCTGAGTCAACTAGACTTTGACTCATAACAAGTTTATGTATATTCGAAGTTTGAATTGGTTGTACAGAGTCTTAGTTATTTCTTTCCGCTTTCCAAATCTTTTGGAATTGGCTCAGATATGGTATCTGATTCCTTTTGCAAAAGACCAGGGTTAGCCGGTTAGAATAAAATAACTAACTTGAACGTCCTAGATAGATGTTATGTACAAGAACCTTTTCAATCTTCAAAAGATGATAAGTCTAAGTAGACTTATTCATTTGAGTTTGCTTCAAGTTATAGCATAAATGATTTCCTGGAGTCCAGTATACTCTAAAATAGGGAAGTTAGGAATTGCTCATTAGATTGACAATTCCCAAGAACTTTCAGTTAAAAGTCTTTGAGAAAAGTGTCCTAAGTTGGACAATTTTCATTTTGAATTTGAATTGGTGAAGTTAGTATGGTTGATTCCACCGGAATGGTAAACTTTCTCCTACAATTTACATAGGATTTTTTCAACTCATTGGGACAAAGTAGTCCTTTAGTCGGGTGAAAAATCAAGTAACTGTTGGATCAAAGTAAACCATTGAATAAACATCTAAAGTTAGATGTATGGGACAATCAAACTTCAAGTTCTCCAAAACAAATTCAAGTGAATCAAGAATTCTTAAAGTCTTGCAAGGGATAAGAATCTCACCTTCATTACTAAGTCCATGCACCAGACATGCCTAGAAATGGACTAGTAATTTGAATCCACCTAATTCACATGTTTGTGCCTAGATCGCACATCCAGAAACTGTGAATTAGCCAGGGATGTCATTAGATCCACCCTCATTATTCTTCACTAGTTTGTACTTTGTCCCGTTCATCAAAGTACAAAACCAGATAGTGTTTTGAATCATTTGGGCAAGGATGCCACCACAGAGATGAGACATGTTCTTCCAGTTCTAGAACATGACCATGTTCTTCCAGTTTTAGAACATGAGGCTCGGGGGTTGCCTACAGTATGTATATAGCTCTATTTTCGAGGACGAAAATATTTTCCAAGGGGGGAAGAATGTAATAAAGTAAGTCAAAGTAAGTCTATGATCCAAGGGTCTGGCCGGTTCAGACAGATCTGAAATCGGACACCGTTTGGTCATCCGTGTGTATGACCAAAGATCTCGAGTTTAGACTTACTAGGAGGTCTTGTGCTCTTGTGAACAAGTGATCCACTTAGCTTAGTGGTTAAGTCTCAAGGATGTGAAGGAGGAGGTCTTGGGTTCAACCCCCCATGGGGTACATGGGGAGAGTATTTTGCCCAAAGAGATCTAGAGCCTTCTAGAAGCATCCACTTGAGTTAACTCGAGTTAACTGGGACACTTGGCGCGCATGTAGTTACATGGCTGACACTTGGATGGTTAGTATCCACCTGCCCAAGAAGGCAGTCCCCTAGAGAGAGCTATATATAGAGGCATTTGGTTGGGAGGAGAGTCATCTCTCAAGCATGTGGTGGTCGTAATCGTTCATTCTCTTGCAATGGGGACCATCACAACAACCATTAGTGGCTGGTAATAGATATTTTGTCACTTTTATTAATGATCATTCAAGAAAAGTATGGATGTTTTGCATAAAACAAAAATCATATGTGTTCTCCATGTTCAAGAGATTTAAAGCACAGGTAGAAAAGGGAATACGATGCTACATAAAGACCTTGAGATCCAATGGAGGAGGAGAATATTTCTCCAAAGAATTTTCAGATTTTCTTTATCAAAATGGCATTAAGCGATAATTTACATGTAGGTACACACCTCAACAAAATGGAATAGCTGAAAGGAAAAATAGACATATCACAAAAGTTGCAAGATACATGCTCAACGAGATGAAGGTGCCACTAAACTATTGGGTTGAAGCAACTAGTACAATTGTTTATTTGATGAACAAGCGTACAACGGCTAGAGTGCATAATCTAACTCCCGAGGAGGTTTATTCCGATAAGAAACCTGACCTTACACATCTCAAAGTTTTTGGATGTGTGTGTTATGTTCACATCCCTCAACAACTAAGGACAAAGATGAAGGCAAAGTTAGAAAAATGTATTTTCATTGGATATTCATCAGAGCAAAAAGGATACGGGTGCTACAATCTTGTGACAAAGGAGCTACGAGTCTCACAAGATGTGGTATTTGATGAGCTAAGACCATGGTTTGGAGACAAAGGGAAAAAGAAGATTCTTGAAGATGATGGAGGTGCTGTCAAACAAGAATTTCAGCAAACAAGCACTCAAATGTCAGGTCCAAAAGCTTCTACATCACTTGGAGAAAGCTCAACATGGAAGGGGAGACTAAGGAGTCATTTCTCATCACCAACATCAGGTTATGAAAGATTTGAAGTTGAAAGTGCTGCCCAAAATAATGATTCAAATGCAAGTGAAGAAGAGTATGAAGAGGTGATTACACCAAAGGTAAAGTTGAACCAGTTGAAGAAGCAATATTCAAAAGGAAATGAAAGGAGGTCTTCAAGAGCAAGGTATCCAATTGAAAGGCTGAGCTATGATAGTTTTATTGCAAAGCATTTTGCATATATGACACAGGTGGTCAAAGACAAAGAACCAGATGCATATGAAGAAGGATGTACACAAAAACAATAGCAAGAAGCTATGCAAGAAGAGATAAAAGCTCTCAAGGACAATCAGACATGGGAGCTAGTTCCAAAGGCTGAAGGTATGAAGATTGTTCCAAATAAATGGGTGTTTAAAATAAAGAGAAATGTTGATGGTTCTCTAGCTAGGCATAAAGCTAAACTAGTAGCAAAAGCATTCAAGCAAACTCACGACATCAACTATGAAGAGACTTTCAGCTCGATTCCAAAGATGGGAACAATTAGAACCTTGATTGCAGTGAGTGCAATAAGGAGATGAAAATTGTACCAACTTGACATAAAAAATTCTTTTCTCAGTGGTGAACTTCAAGAAGAGGTATACATGAGTCAACCAATTGGATTTGAAGATAGAAAGCATCTAGATTTCGTTTGTAGTTTAAGAAAGCTTTGTATGGGTTGAAGCAAGCACCACGTGCTTGGAATCAAAGATTGGTCGAGTACCTCACAAGGTGTGGGTATAGTCCAAGTAGTGTAGATCCCTCTCTCTACATGAAGAAAGAAGAAGGCAAGCAGGTATATATTTGCATATACATTGATGATCTCATCATAACAGGAAGTAATGTTGCAGTAATACAAGAGATAAATAGAAAACTCGGTAAGGAGTTTAAAATTTTAGACCTTGCTGAGCTGAAATACTTTTTAGGCATTGAGATAATCTATGGGAAAGATGGCATCTACTTGATGCAAAGAAAGTACTTTTTGGATGTTCTTTTCAGATTTGGAATGAGTGAATGCAAACCACTCACTCAACCTATGGACACAAATGTGAAGCTATGCTCAAATGATGGAGAGAAGTTACATGATGTAACTACATACATGAGTATTATAGGTTCATTGATCTATGCTACGATCACAAGACCAGATTTGTGCTATATTGTTGGAGTTCTTTCTCAATTTATGCAAGCTCCAACAAGTGAACATTTAAATTCAACCAAACAAGTGCTAAGATATGTGAAGCACATAGTCAATCATGCCTTTTTTTATATATATGATGAAGAATTGCAGGTAAAGGGCTTCAATGATGTTGATCGGACTGGTTCGAAGGAAGATAGAAGATCCACTTCAGGTTATGTGTTCTTGATAGGTAGCAAACCTATCACATGGAGCTTGAAGAAGCAACCTATTGTTGCACTATCATCTATAGAAGCTGAATATATAGAGGATTAGACTTTGCAACTTGTGAAGCTATGTGGATTAAGAAGCTCTTGGCTGATCTTGATGTGCAGGTGGAGACCATTCCAATTTATGGTGACAACATGTCAAGCATTCACTTGACAAACAATCCAATGTTTCATGCACAAAGTAAGCACATAAAAGTGCATTATCATTATGTTAGAGAAAACGTTTTGAGCAAGGATGTGGATATAAAGTTCATTGGAACTAATGACCAGGTTGTAGACATGTTTACAAAGTCCTTAGATGCTTCTAAATTAAAGAGTTTCAAGGATGAAATCAACTTACAGGATATGGCTGAAGGTGCAAGCTCACATGTGAGCTTGAGGGGGAGTGTTAAAAAGAAAGAAGTAAGGTCGTATATATTTTTGCAAAAAGAATTTTCTTCAAATGGAAGGAAAATACAAAAATGAAAAATAGAAGCATTTACTTCAGCAAGTAGTGGGGATCAAAAGGGAATCAATCAAAAGAGAATCAAATCCAAAAAAGCTGAATTGGAAGAGGAGTGGCTACTCAAAGTAGTGGAAGAGTTATGGAGAAGAGCTCTCAAACTAATCATGAGAGTTTTTGGTCACTTGGCTATAAACAAGGCAAGGCAAGACACTCAAAAATAGAGGAAGAAGGCATGGAAGTCCCCTTGTAGCTGATTCATTTGGTTTGAGTCATTTCGTTTTGTTCACTCTCATAGAGTATGCCCAGTCGCATACCAATTTTTGGGTAGTCTACGTGTGAGAGTCATATCTCTCAATATACGTATCCAATTTTAGAGTTTAAACAATTTTTGGAAAGCTTATATCAAGTACTTCCTTTATCTAGAAGAATTCTATCAAATTATTTATGCTCTATGAGTTATTCAATTTTTAGTGAAGTCTAGTTTTCAGCTTAAGTGAGTGGATATGTAGCTTGTTTTGAGGCAAAGAACTTCCAACCCAAAAGTACTCCAAATTGAGTGTTTGATAGCTCATTTGAAATCTTTAAGTGTCTAGTTTGAGTGACCAAAGTTCCAAGTTCATTAGATATTTCAATTGATACCAGTTTTCATTTGAAGGTTCAGCTATTGGCAAAAGTCTTGATCCTGAGAAGGTCTTCTACACTTTTTGCTTCGAATAGGAGAGGAATTCTCCAACTGAAATAACCTCTACCCATAGATAGTTGGGTAGTTTCTTCTCATTCAACATTGATTTGCAACCTCTACTATTAATCTTTTCCTCCTCTCTGCTACTCCATTTAGTTCAGAAGTATATCTTGTTGTGACCTCTCTCTTTCTACCTCTATCATGTAACAATGAATCAAATTCATTTGAAAAATACTCATCACCTCCATGAGATCTGATCCTCTTCAAGCTTCTACCCGTTCATTTCTATACCAATGCCAAATACTTTTTGCAACATGTAAGTACTTCATCCTTATGCTTCATGAAGTAAAGAATTATCCATCTACTATAATCATCTATAAATGAAACATAGTACCTTGAACCTGAGATTGATGACTCTTTGCTAGGACCCCACACATCAGTGTGCACAAGCTCCAAGTAGTCTTCATACATGTACCCCTTTCTCTTGAATGGTTGCCTATGAGCTTTGCCAAATTGGCATGCTCCGCATTTGTATATCATGTGTTGCTTGGACACATTTGGAATGCAAATCACACTCTAATCCCTACATATTTGCTTTAATGTTCTTTCTCCTATATGACCTAGCCTTTTATGCCATATCTCTAGTTCAGATAGGGTTTGATCTTTGTAATTGAAGAGTGCAATGTTTTTGGTATCTTCAATCTCAAATGTAAAGAGTCTACCAAATTTCTCACCTTTTGCAATCCTCTTGAAGCCTTGTTGAGGGTCTTCCACATATGCTCCATGCCTTGTGAATATTACCTGTAAGCCTTTCTCAACAATCTATCTAACATTGATTAGGTTTTTGTTATGGTTGGCACATATAAAACATTACTTAAGAGGTTCATGTTACCATCAAAGGACTTGACATTTCCAATTTTCTTAATAGAGTGTCTAGTGTCATCACCTCTTTGTACTTCATGCTGCCCTTTGGGTTTGCCCAATCAAGGTGTTGAGGTCATGTATTTGCATATCCATATAAATGTCCATTGTTATGGTGAAGGACTCCCACTTATCATCAACTTTAATGCCATTTATGATTTGTCATACTATATGTTCTTCTTCTATCTCCTCTCTAATGGTTGCAAGCTGATCAGCCACATCCTTCATCTTGGTCACATAATCAGCTACACTTTGTTTTGGTTGCTTTTTTAGGGTTGTAAACTCCATCAATAGCTCGTTCTTCCTAGCTCTTGCATTTGATGAGAAGTATGAAGAAAGTACTTCCCAAGTCTCTTGGGAGATCTTCCAATTCCTAATGTGAGGTAATAAGAAATTAGATATTGAGTCTAGTAGATAAGACCTGGCAAGAGCATCCTTTGCACACCATGTGGTCAACCTTTCTTGTTCCTCCCTTGTGGGTTGATGTTTGCTCTTGAATGTTGCCATTTCTTCATCTCCTAAGATGTATCCATATAAACTTCTTTCTTGGAGGTAGGCTCTTAGTGACCATGTTGGGTAGTTGTTTCTATCCAAGTTGTCAATGAATGATGGAAATCCATCTCCCATCTTGCTTGTTGTTGTTCTGATACCACTGTTGGAGGAAATGGTGGATAGTCTTCAGAGATGAAGTGGTGCTGGAAAAACCTGCTTCACACTAGCCAAGAACAAGAGGTGGGGAGTGTAGTAGGCCTCTTTAGCTTTTTAATGATCACAAACAATCACTTATGTACTTTGGAACATGATCCACTAATCAATGGATCAAAAAAGATGAGTAGGAAATTGATCCAAGGTCATAGACTTATTATTTTAGTCTCTACACATGTTCAACATAATGAACAATGCTCTCAGCCTGCTAGCAATTAGCCAAATTCATTTTGATGGTAACTAATTAGCTTACATAGATACCGATCATGAGTAATTTCAATAAAAAAGACAAACTACACACTAAGTATGATGTTTAGGAGATCATAGGACTTGCTCAATATTTTCGGGATCCATCAGAGTACAAACCAAAGAGTAAAGATATGACGATATCTCATGATAAAGACAACCAATGATAATGAAATGTTTGAGCTATAAACTAGAAACTATACTAAATCTATGGTTCTTTAAATTACATCAAATTATCAACCATGTACTGAGAATAAGCTCAGAGAAGATCATTGTTCTGAAGTAGTCATAGTAGAGAAGTGAAGTAGATATATAATCAAAATGTATGTATTAGATCACATAGAAATACAATGTCATTGGAAATATTCTATTGCACAATGTGAGGGTAGTCATTGAGCTATGGAGTGAGCTCCCAAATCACATAGGGTCCCTCTCTATTGCTCTCCAAAATTGTGGCTTATGCACACGAGTCTTTTGAGCTATTTTTATAGTTGAGTTTGGAGCCAAGATTTGAATTCAAAATTCAAATTCTCACTAGAAAGTGAGTCCTAAACTCTAGGATATATTATCTCTTCAAGCATCTACCAAATAACTCAAGATTTGATGCTTCCTAACTCCTTGTGGAAGAAAGGCACTTTTACAAAGGTAAAGGATACTTGATTTTTATAAGGGATTGATTATATATGACTATATGTGATATATGTTGATTATCCAAGTATGTGGGCTTGGATTCTCTTGCACCAAAAATTTTGAGAGTTAGTGTCCATCATGTATTAACAAGAGCCGTTTGTCTTCCAAATGAGTATCCTATATTGCAAGGTTTATTGACCAAATATAATAAAGTTTGATGATAAGCAATAAACTTGAACTTGTTGGCCAATAGATAGTGTCTAAGCTTCTAAATGGCATATACCATGCATAAGCCTTCTCTTTTGATTGGTGTATACTTTCATTTAGCTATGCTTAACTTTTTGCTAGCATATGTTATAGGCGAATCTAGATTTCTTTCACTTGTGGGTTGTGCTAGCACACATCCTATTGCATAATTGGATGCATCTACATGGACATGGAATGGTCTATTCCAATCAATAGTGGTCAGTATTGGCATTGTGCATAAACATCTCTTTAGCTCATTGAAGGACTTTTCACATTTGTCATTCCACTCAAAATTTGTCAACAGAGCATAAAGAGGTTTAGCTATGATTGCATACATGTGGATAAACCTGTGATAATATCCACAATGGCCCATAAAGGCTTGTACCTCTTTAATGTTTCTTGGCATCTACAACTTCATCATGGCTCTTACTTTGTCCTCATTTGTTGATATTCCATTCTTAGAAACAATATGACCTAATATCTTACCTTGACATACCATGAACGCAACTTTTATGGGTTTAAACAAACTCGATATTCTCTACACTTGTTGAAGATCTATCTCAGCTTTGGGATGTGTTGTCTTCTTTCTTGGGAATGAGCACATAAATCATCCACATATACTAATAAGCTCTTTCACAAGAATTCTTTGAAGATATGACACATGAGCGTTTGGAATGTTGCAGGTGCATTAGTGAGCCCAAATAGAATGACACGAAATGCAAATATTCCCCACTCTATGGCAAAGGCCATTTTGTGTTGATATTCTAGGGCAATGGCTACTTGGTTGTAACTTGAAAATCCATCAAGGAAGCTATAAACTTCCTTGCCTACAACACGCTCCAATAAATGTTTAGTAATTGGAAGTGGATAGCTATCTCTGATTGTAGCGTCATTAACTTCTTTAAGGTTAATAGACACCAGTAACTTTCCATTCTTCTTGGGCACCACTATGATCAGGGACACCCATTTAGTATGCTCAATCTCATAGATAAATCCAACTTCAATTAATCTGTTGATT
The DNA here is from genome assembly GCA_020310875.1 of Ceratopteris richardii. Classification (NCBI taxonomy): domain Eukaryota; kingdom Viridiplantae; phylum Streptophyta; class Polypodiopsida; order Polypodiales; family Pteridaceae; genus Ceratopteris; species Ceratopteris richardii. The sequence continues at coordinate 120,580,891 of CM035429.1, read as the reverse complement.
TCTTCTTTTATGTTCACTACATAGTTGTCATTATATGTATAGGGCTTCTATTTGGTGGGCTTGGCATCAACCATCATGGGGATTATATGAGATCATATTTCCATATGTACTCCCTTCAAAGGTCCACACAAATACATCCCTTTATTCCCTTAATAAAGCTACAAGCTCTACTTCTTCTTCTTCTTCACTTAGGTGCTCCCCGTACATCGCTCTTTGTTGTCTTCAATTGTTACTACAATTTTTTTGGGTTTCTCTTTATTATAATATGTTTCTCCTATGATGGCATCTCTCTTAGGCATTCGTACCAAAATTTTCTGGTCTTCAACTTCATGTTTCTTGAAATTCTGTAGCAATTTGGACAATGATTGCTCCCCTACTTGTTTCACTACTTTTCTTTTCTTTTTCTTTTGAATACCTTCACTTTACTCCCTTGAATTTATAGTTTTAATGATTATGGGAGGTTCTTCTTCCTTTTGGGTAAATACCCCTACATTTTCTAGATAGTGCTTCTCTAAGTCAAAGCGACTATCCATCACAATGGACTCTAGATTGTTGCTATCCTCTTCCTCTTCTTCTTCTATGATCTCATTAGATTCACACTCTTCTAGCAAGGGTTCACACATGAACAAAGAGATATTGTAACCCTCCTCATCACAATGAGGTGTCCACTGTTCTTCATTGATAGCAATGTCCATGGTGGCTAAGATTTTTGTCCAACCATGAGGCTCAAATTCCTCATCTAGAAAGGTCATCAGTGTGTAGGCTTGGTCTTTAATTGGCCTGAGTCCTTGAGAAGTTCCTTATTCTCTCACTTTTAGGTGTATTTACTCTTCCTTTGCGAGCTTGCACATCCACAAGTGAGTATCTTCATGCATCCAAGATAGATCAAAAGAACTTATAAAATGCATAGAGATTGAATCTTCTTGCACCTTTTGGATAGGATTCCACTGTAGGGGTGGTACATCTCTAAAGGTATAATCCTTCATATTGAACTTGGTCATGACCCCTAAGTGCTACAAGTACAAGGACTTGGTTCCCCAATCTTGTACTATTTGTAGTTTTCGTAGGTAGGGTCTTCCTAGGATCATTTCATAGATGTTATTTTTGCCAAAGTCACATATAGCAAAGGTGTATTCAAACTCTACACCACAAGTGGTTAAAGTTATCCCTTCTAGCAATCCTTGAGATCTTTCAATATGGCCATCAACCATTTGAAGCATCATTCTAGTTGGTCTCAATGTGGGTTTGCCCCATTGATTCTACAATGAGGTGGTGGCAATCACAACATCAGCACCTGAATATAAGATAGCTTTGGTTTTGTAACCTTGGTAGGTGATTGGAAGATAGGTATTACCTTCTTGACCTTTGCTCATGTCTCCTATTTTGTCTAGAGCTATCTCTCGGATTTTTTGCTTAGAGACTACTATTGACACATTAGAACCAAGTTCTTGAACCTCGTTTGCCACATGTTTCCATAGCTTAGCTTTTACTTTGAGTAGCTCTTCTAAGCTGAGATGACATTGCACCATAATCTTCTTCATGACCTAAGTGTTTCTTGGAACCAATGAGTCTTAATTTCTTATCAATATTGTGGGAGCTCTAATATGAAGAGATTCAAATTCCCATGGGCTTGTGAATCGTGGAAACTCTTGTAAAGAGTTAGATTCAAAGACTAATCTTTCATATTCTTGTTGCTTTGCTTGGTCTCCATAAATAGATGGAATGTATTGGGGAAATTGATCATGAAGATCATCAATTTCAAGAACAAGACAAGAATTACCATTCACTTTGGCCCATTTCTCTTCTTGTATTTCTTGGAAGAACTCTTGAGAGTACTTTTGAATTGAAAGACGTGTTCGAACATTTGTGGAATCAGGATCCTAAACTTTCATTGGTGGTGAGCTTTCTCTTTCAACAATTGGTTGAGCTTGTGGAGGTAAAGAAACCTATGACTTGTTTACCAACTGCTCTATTCTTTCTAATAAGCCCTAGAAATGCGAACCTGGTTTGAGAAAATTTGTTTGATTGAACAATTGATTGGCCTCTAGCCTAGCTTGAGCTAGTTCTACCATTTTCATGCAAACTTTTGTCTATTCAATCTCTAAATCTGCTCTAGGGTAACTCTTGTCGAGGTTTGCAACTATTGGCCCTTCTTGAAGTCGATCTTGGTAGGCCTTGAACACCATGTCCAAGCCTTCTGGGGTTGGATCTGCAAGAACAAACCCTCCTTGTGGTCTATTCCCAATGAATGGTGGGGTGGGATGAAGTGGAGTGGATGGAGTTATGGCATGCGAGGGGTTTTGAGATGTGATGTCTACAATTTTGGTTTTTGCATCTCTCACACTTTCTTCTAGTTTGGATAATTTTCTAGCTCACTCATGATTGGCCTCCTCTTTGGTATTCTTCTAGGTTCTTCTTTCATCTTACTATGATCTCCTGATTCACTTGACTCTGATTTTTCAGCTTGTTTAGCCTGTTTTAAGGTTTATGCCCTAGTGATTGCTTGTATAGGAGCCATGTTAATGCTACTTGAAGTGGAATATGCCACTAAGTCTACTGCATTATTTGATATAACCTTGGGCACACTAGAGGGGTTCCTTGGACAATCTCTCAGGAGATTTTCTTTGCCGCACTCAAGACAAAAGCCTTGTATTGGGATGGTTTGTCCTTGTCTTGGAGTTGATGCATGGGGACATTCACCAATGAAATGGCTGCCTTGAAATCTAAAACATGGTCCTCTAGGGGCTTGTGGTCTCATTTGCCTCAATTGGGGCCTAGGGTTAGGATTTGTATACATGACATTGGAGTATTTTAGCTCCAAATTTGGTTACATAGGTAGTGCCTCATATTGATATGGATAAGTCTCACTATGCTCTAGTGACTTTGTGTAATAAGCTCATGGACTCTCTTCATGGGTGTAGTCCAAACTCTGAGCATGAGGGTTATATTTTGAGACAAATGCATAATTGGCACCAATGCTCTATTAGGATTCTCCTCTCCCAATGCATAGTTACGGGATCACATTGGCAAGAGGTGGCAGTTGGTTTCCTAGGGTTAGTTGTGGCCTATATGGTATCTCATATTCCCCTTGGTATTCATGTTGATATTTTTGTTGTGACCTATAATATGGTTGTTAGTAACATTGGTTATGATACCTACCATGTTGGTAAGGTTGTTGATAAGTTTGTCTGATAGCCTTCCTATTGTATGAACAATCTTGAACCATAGGGTTTGTGTGTTTTCTCTCAATAGTGCAATATGGAGCATTCAATTCTCTCATGTTCTGGTTTTGCGTTAGGCAAACGTTAGCCATGTGGTCACCTCCACAAGTATAACATCACTTCAATGAGGTAACCCTTGATGTTTGTCTATTTTAAACTCCAAGCTTCTTGGCAACGTGCTCAACTAGCTCATCTATAAAAGTGGAGGTTCTAAAAGTATGACTAGTAGAACTATCAGAATCCTTATAGAGTTTGGACAATTCTAAATCCTCATGCAATTTGTCTTCTATGTCAATACACATTCTCAAGCATTGATCTAGTCTGATTGGCTCCTTGTTATATATATACATATGATCTAAGTTTCCCACTTAGACGTCCATCTAAGAATAAGAAAACTTGTTTTGTTTGTGTAGGTAATCCAAGTGTGGGACATCTTTCTACGTATTATTTAAATCTCCATTTGGCTAGTCGAACTGTTTCTTGGGGAAACTCATGGAAAATTATACAATGAATGCTTCTAGTAGTTGAATTATATTTTGGTAGTTGTGGCTATTTAGGGGCTAAAACCAAGCTAAGGTAGTACCCTTGAGGGTCAAACCAAATGCCTTGAACTAGGTGAACAAGTTGAACTCTTAACACTTCTTTGAGCTTGGCCACATGATCATAAGGATCTCTTGACCCCTCAAAGTAGTTTTTCATTGACTTGAACACTTGAGAGGGTTTAAGGGTTCTTGGGTACTCTCAAGGTCTAGGCAATGGAAAATCATGTTCATCTCTTTGATGTCTATGTGCTCTATGTCTCTCATTTTCACCTCTTTAACTTTCAAGTCCTGATCTCTCTCTACCCACAGTGTATGCAAAGCTTACCTCATGTCTCTCTCTGGCCCTTTCCCTCTAGTTGAGCTTGTGTGAAGCTACTTGGGCATGTAAGCAAGTCTTAGGTACCCAGATTTGTTGTGCATTGGGGTCGGCCTTCATGGACTGCTTTGGGATCCAAATAGAAGTGGTCTGTTTTGGGAAATTCTTGGAATACTCATTGTTTGTAGTCCTTGTCCAAGTAGATGGTTTCATGCATCATTGGGGATCCTTCACAAGAGCAGAGGTTTGTTCACCCTTGCATACCTAGATTTGCTTCACATTTTGAGTCCTCTTGTTTCGTGCTCTCCAGTGATTATGAGCATAGACCGTCTGCATACTCTGCTTCTTGTACTCCTTTGGTTGTTGGGTCTCGATCACTTCTGGAAAAGAAGGGAGTTTCATCATATCCTTGGCTTCTTTGTTGAGAACATCATCCTTCTGCATCATAGAGTTTTGGACCAGAACAACATCTTTGTTTGTTGTTACCCTTTGGAGTTGTCCTCTCCAATCATTATAGAACAAAAGATCAACTACACATCTTTAAATTGTCAATCCGGGAAGTATGCAAAGACCATAGCCCCTTCTAGTCAATGGAATCCAAGAATAAGAGTTGAGATGACTGTTTTTCTGAGAGATTTATGAAGAAGAAAGGAAATATCTAGGGTTTTGATTATCTTGAGTTCTACAATAGCATTTTCAATGATCTTTGTGCCGAAAGTGTGCCATTTCCACAATAGAATACAAATATGAAGTCAAATTTCAAAAACAGTACTTGTATCACACAAACAAGACGATTGTGATTCTATAAAAACTAAGAATTTCCAATTCCAGCTTTGTTCTTCTGCACTTTCTTACTCAATACACTGAGAATCATCCATCTTCATTCAGCTCACTCAGAAATACACAAGGAAAGTTCACAAATTCCATGGATTACACAATGATAAGACTCAACAAATCAAGAGAAAGATCATGAAAGGAGAAAACACAATTTCCTACAGGAAAGCTCTCACATTACTTGGATAGCATCAAAATAATAAAACCAACCTCTTCAAAATAGAAGAAATTATCTTTTATACTTTTTCTAGTGTCCCTTTTCACACTTGAATTTTGGTCCTTTTCACCTTCTATTCTAAAAATATGCTATCTAAGAGCTTCCAAAAACTCTAGGAAAAATACATATGATCCTATTTTACATGAGGAAGACTCTTCCTCAATTTTTACATCATTTGTATAAATATTTCTACAAATTTTTGACATTTAACAAATAGTTTTCCTTAAAAAAAATGCTTCTTCTAACATTCTTCCCCTGCTAGACTTTTTGGCTCCTGACAAAAAATATGCTTACAGATAAGTAATGAGAGCTTCCTTCATTTCTTTTTTCTTTGATAAACCTAAGATAACAGATCATGACTCTTTCTTTCTGTAATATTCAAATTGTTCACCATTTCAAACAAAGCTTTCCTCCATTGTACTACTGCCTCTGGTCTGTCTATCACATCCTTCTTCAAGTATTCTGTATAAGCAGCTCCATATGTAGTGAGCTTCTCTTATAGACATCATCTTTGAAGGACTTTTAACTCCTGCCATCAAACTCCTGAAATATTGAGCTTCTAGAGCCAACTTCAGCTAATCCTCCATACCTAAAACATGGTATATGATTCTTGTTAAAAAATGTGCTCCATTCATAAACTTTCTCTGCTCCCAATGCTTTGCTGTTTCCTTCAATTGGTCATGGATGTAGGGAGTTACATCCATCACTCCAAATGGTTTAGTCTTGTCCTTATTACTGAACATAACCAATGTCACTGGCTTATGCGGCATTGTCTATCTTGGCAATTTTGGGAAACACGGATATTGAAGTGACATTCTGATGGCAAATTCTTCATTTTCTTTTCCTTTAAAATCCACAAACTTTGAATATCCAGCATAGTTTGCTTTATTCTTCTTGACAAAACTGCAATCCAATTTAGTTCCCATGGGATAGAATTGAAGAGCTGCCTTGATGCGATCTGCTTTTATGGTGATCTGTACCTCTTTGTTCTCTTTGTCCTTAACTAAACATCTAAAATATGCATCATTGCCTTTGCAAACTTCCAACAGACTAGACATGACTTGTGCTACTCTCTCAAAATCTATAAAGAAGAGAGGTTCATCCAATAGTCTATGTAATCCCACTGCCTTCCATCTTTTATAATTAGCTGCCACTTTTTGAAATTTGTAGAATTCCTGACATAGCATGGTATATTTATGACCTCCAACTCCTACTGTAAAGATATGTTGACCAATGATATTGATGGTTTCCCTCAGTTCTTTGGCTATCTTCTCAGCTTCTGGGATATCCTATTCTTCATCAAATTCTATTTCTACATCTTCCGTTACTGCCTCACTGTCCAAAAACCAGTGTCCTCTTGACAATGTTACAGAGTCTGCTTTGAAGTCATGAATAGGTAATTCTTTTGCATTCACCATTCTGAAAAACATATAACAAATCACACCAAAAACTCCCACCACATAAGTCATAGAAGATATAAAAGAGAACACCTTTGTCTTGAAAAAAAAATGATATTTGAGAAAAAATAAAAGATAAACAATGACTTTGTTATTTGCATCACAGATACAACACAATTGAAGTGATCATCACATGTGTTAGCAAGATATCCAGTGCTCTCCCTTTCTAATTAAGAAAATAATGAATAAAATTTTAAAAGAATTTAGACAAATATAAGAAAAAATGTCCAAAAGAAGAAATAATTACACAATGACTGCTTAGTCCTGCTGAATTATAACCTATATCTTGCTGGTGCTTTATAACTTATAAAAGGAAAAAAAAATTAATGATTTTCTCAAATTTTTAATAATTTCCTCTTTCATCTCTTCCCCTCGTATTATTTTTCCTAGAAAAAAGAATGAGGTAAAGTACATGGACATAATTTCAAGAGTGTATCTTCATCCTTATTTTTTCTCCATTGAAACAGGTATGTTTTTTTCACCCAAAAATACTTGATTCATGTTAGACTTTGTTTTTGGAGTAAAACAATCTTCTTTTGATAAACTATGCTTGGAAGTCCTTGGTTTCCACATCCATTTATTTTTTATGAATTTTTTTGATGAGCACTGCTTGGATGTCCTTGGTTTCCAAATCTTTTCTATCTTGATGCCTAGATGTTTCTGATTATTTTATACTTTCCACCTTTCTACTGTCTTTTCAACACTATTGGTTCCTTCAGTTTCCTCCTGTTTGTGTCTGAAGTAGATTTGGTCATGAAGTAGATTTGAAGTAGCTTCTAGTGGAAAAGTAAATCCTTCCAAATCTGAGTCATATATGTCCTGATGAATTTCCTATTCTTCATAACTCAATAAAAACATTAAAAACCTTTTGTCATTTATTGTCAATTTGAGCTTCATATTTTCAAAGTCCAAAATTACTTTACCTTGCTTTAGCCATGGTTGTCCTAAAATCGATTTCTTAGTCATCATATGATCAGGCCATTCTTCACAATGTATTTTCAATTTTTCTTCATTGAGCTTAACTTAGATAGATGGTGAAGACAAGCTTTGTATTATCTGGCCCTCCACTGTTTTGATAAATGTTTTACTCTTAGTCCTTTTAAAGTTGAACTTATCCAACAAAACTGAACTGATCAAATTAACCTGTACACGTGAATCTATCAAAACCTTGAAGTGCTCATTATGAAGATTCATTGTTATAATAGGCAAATGCTCTCTCACCTTTGAAGGTGTTTCACATAAGAAGACTTCTCTAAGCTCCTTAGCCTTTCTTATTCTTTCCTTTGCCTCCTATTGGGCTTCATACCTGATTTTTTCCTCTTCTTTTTTCCTGTTTTGAGCTTGATGTATTCTTCTCCATTCAAGAACAGTTAATGGAAGATCATACCTTTTTACCCTACATCCACTTATGAAATTTGGCATGATTTCTCCATCTATATTAGCTGATTGGATAGCTCCACTGTTACTAATTTGGTTGATAATATAAGGTCCATGCCCCTTCTTCTGAAATTTTTTCTGATGTTCCTTCACTGTATATGCCAAAACTAGATCCCCTACTTGCAAGTCTTTTTCTTTAATATGAACATCATGATAAGCTTTTTGCCTTCTTTTATCTGCATATATGCTCATAATTGCTTGAAGTCTGGAAGCTCCAAGTTTTTCCAATTCCACCACTCTCTCAGATAACTCATGTCCAGTCCACTTGTATTGATTTCCCACCTTCAATGTTGGAATGAGAAATTCCAAAGGCAAGACTGCATTTTGTCCATATACCAAATTAAATGGTGTTGTTCCAATTGCAGTTTTGTATGCCACTCTATAAGCCCATAAGACATGATTAAGTTGCAAATCCCAATCATTCCTATTTGTATTTACCAATTTTGACAAAACAGTGCAAAGTACCTTATTAGTACTCTCTGCTAATCTATTGGCTTGTGGATGATAAGGGGCTGACTTTCTATGACTAATCATGAAATACTCAGTTATGTTTTCAATTACTTGGTTTAAAAAATGAGTCCCCCTATAACTTATCAATTCAATTGGTAATCCAAATCTGGTGATAATATTTTCATAAAGAAATCTTGCAGTGGTTCGAGCATCATTCCTTTTTGTAGCCCTGGCCTCTGCCCATTTGGTCAGATAATCTGTGGCTACAAGTATATATTCAATATGGGACTGTTTTGCTGGAGGATGTATTGGTCCAATGAAATACAACCCCCATTTACTAAATGCTCTTGCTGAAATAAGTGGCACAAATGGCATATCATCTCTTTTACGTGGTTGACTTACTCTTTGACAAATGTCGCATCTTTTCACATATGTTCTTGCATCAGGAAATAGAGTTGGCCACCAAAAACCAGAATATAATATGAGTTTAGCAGTCCTTTCACTTGAAAAATGTCCTCTTGCCACTCCAGAATGTGCCATCTCTAGCATTTCCATATACTTATCTTCAGGAACACTACTCTTAGATATCCATCCATCCCTTTCTTGTAGAATTGGTCTCCTATCAATTGATATTCCTTAGAGATTATTTGTAGATTTCTTGAGTCTGCACTAGCTTTCATTGGCTCTCCTTTTTTGTTACTTCTTAACTTCTCAATTATGTTTGCACTCCAATCTGGATTTTTTTGAAACCAATACAAAGTTGCAATTTCTGAATTCTACAAGGATTGACATTTTGCACAATTAGAAATATATTTCTCTACATCTTGAATCTTTGTAGGCCAATGTACCCCCATTCTATTGAGATTGTTTAAGGTGACTATCATGGAAGCATGAGTACAAGGATTCCAACAATGAGCTCTTCTTAGATATTCCTACTACTCATCTTCTGGAGTACAATATTCCAGTATACCCATATAATTGAGATGATACAAATGGTCAGCTAGTAATACGAAATTCCTACTTTGTAGTACCAAATGTGTGTTGTTTTTAGGTATTCTACAAGGTCCCATGGTTAGCAAAGGCACCAAAGTCATGGCCCATTCAAGAATACTTTCTATTTTGAATAGATATGCATCTGGTAATTCATCATCTAAAGGCGAACTTGGCTCTTTGGTTTGTATTATGGACAAATGGTCTGCTCTTAAATGAGTTTTTCCTTGTCTGACCACTACCTCAAATTCAAATTCCATCAGTAGGAGGAACCATCTGACTATCCTCCCTGTATGGCATGGTTTGTTTACCAAGTAGAGTAAGGCTTGGTGATCCACAAAGAATTTAAACTTGTTGGCTAAAAGATAATGTCTATACTTTTTTACAGCAAATATCATTCCCAATCCTTCCCTTTCAGTGGTTGTATAGTTTTTTTCAGCTAAATTCAATTGCCTACTAGCATAAGAAATTGGAAAGTCTAATTTGCTTCCTTCTATTGGTTGTGCTAACACACATCCCAAAGCATAATTTGAAGCATCCACATGAACATGAAAAATTTTATTCCATTGTGCAGTTTTTAGAATTGGTGTTGTTACCAAACAAGTTTTAAAAGTCTCAAAGGCTTGGTCACATTCTGTGGTCCATTCAAATTTTGTAATCAATGCATACAAAGGTTTTGCAATGTCTGCAAACTTGTGTACAATTTTTTTATAATCCCCACAATGTCCCATGAAAGTTTGAAGTTCTTTTACATTTATCGGTTTTCGAAGATCCACTATGGCCTTAATTTTTCTCTCATCAGTTGAAATTCCATTTCTAGAAACTATGTGACCCAACATTCTCCCTTGCCTCACAAAGAACACACATTTCTCCGGATTTAAACATAGTTTGTATGTTCTACATTTTTTGAATATATTTTCCAGATCTTTCAAATGATCTTGTCTTTTTAATGGAAAAGTGCAAAGATCATCAACATAAATTTCCATTATATTTCTAAGGAATTCCTTGAATATGTGACACATCAATCTTTGAAAGGTTGATGGGGCATTAGTTAAACCAAAAGGCATAACCCTAAATGCATAGATTCCCCATTCTGTGGAAAAAGCAGTTTTATATTGGTCTTCCAAAGCTATTGGTACCTGACTATATCCTGAAAAACCATCCAAAAAACTATAGACCTCTTTCCCTGCAACTCTTTCCAAAAGATGGTCTGTTATTGGCAATGGATAGCTATCTCTTATGGTTGCTACATTAACTTTTTTCAAATTAATACATACCCTGAGTTTCCCATTCTTCTTAGGTACCACAACTATAGGAGATATCCACTCAGTATACTCAATCTCATAGATGAAATTGGCAGCCAGCAGTTTGTCAATTTCTTCCTTTATTTTAGTAGAGTATTTTTCATTAAATGTATAGTGTCTTTGTTTGCTAGGTTTTGCCTCAGGAGTAATAGGAATCTTAAGTTCGTAAATTTTAGGATCAATTCCCTTCAAATCTTTATAACTGTAAGCAAACACATCCCTATAATTTTTAGCCAATTTCCTCAATGCTTCCTCCTCTTGATTTGTCATGTCATCTGCTATGACAATGTGTCTATCTTCCTCCTCTTCTTGAGTGATCACCACCTTCTTAGTTTGTTCCTCATTGTCATATGCCTCCCCCTTTTTCTTTTCTCTCTTTGGTTTCATTTTTAGAAGTAATCTGTCTTCTACTTCATAGGTCTTGAAATTTGAAGGTACATCAAATTGTTGATCTTCTTTCTTTATTTTTTTATTTTTTTCAACTTCTTGTTCTTTTTCTATTTCTTTGTGTTTACTTTTTTTATATGTTCCTGAGATTTTGTCTTTTGTAGCATCTGTAGCTTCCACTTCTTCCAGAAATTGTGTTTTTCCAGTTTTTAAAATTATTCTTTCCTCCTGATCTTCCTCTGTTTTTGACACCTTTATCATCTGTATTCCTATATGAAAAATATCATATCCTTCTTCATTTTGGAATTTTACTCCCACATATTCATCATTGGCCAAATCCATTGTGGTCAAAATCTGATTCCAACCATAAGGCTCAAACTCTTCATCTTTAAATTTCTGTGGTATGTAATTTTCATCTTGTGACTTCCTTTCTCCTAGACAATGTTCTTTTTTTAACATCCTTTTTTTATATAGATGATTCCTGATCACATTACATTTCCCAATTGATGATTTTGTGTCATTCTGATCTTCACTCCCAGATTCTTCACTTAATTCCTGATTTTGATGTACTTTGAACCATTCCTAAGGGTATCACAATATTGACCATTTCGTGAATTTACTCTAGTTATCCTTCCTTTTCTTTGAAGATATAGGCAATCTTTACCCCAATCTTGCACAATTTTCATTTGTCTCATAAATGGTCTTCCTAGGATGATTTCATATGAGGTAGATTGTGGAAATTCAACTATGGAAAAAGTGTGCTCTATCTCTATTCCACATATTTCCACAATCACCTTTCCCCATATTCCTAAGGGTTTTTCTATGTGTCAGTCTCCAAGTTGTAATCCCATTTTAGTGGGTATTAGCTCATTTGCCCCCATTTCTCCCAAGTTTGTTTAGTCATGATTTCCACTCCGGATCCACTATCTAATATGGCCTTAGCATGATTATCACCAAATTGTATTTTCAAAGTCGAATTCCCTTCTTCTCCTTCACAGTATCCTCCTATTTTGTCAATAGGTATGTACAACAATTCTTCCAATTCTTGTTGTTGTGGATCTAGACTCTTTGACTTTGTTTCCCCAGTTTTCAGACTATGTTGTAAGTGAGGATTTTGTTTTACTATCTCTTCCATTGTGGTTTGATATAAAATTGTACAATGTTTGTCTAGATTGATTTGGAAGGTTATTTGTGAATTTTCTTCGTGGGCAGCATGTTTCGTAATTCCTATTGCATCTAACTCTTCAATTGTTGTTTGATGGTTGTCTATTTCCTCAATCTTAAGTTGTGCTTCCTATATAATTTGTTTACATCTCTGCATTCTTTCGTCCTCTAAATCTTGCATAAGATATGCCATCACATGATCTGTAGGGTTTGGTCCATCTTGAATTCTTTCTTTGTATGCTCTTATCAGAGTCTCCAGCCTTTGTGAATTTTTTGCCTCTTCTTGATTCTGTGTATTTTGTAGTTGGCTATTGTTTGGATGTTCCATAGTTTCTTCTTCCAAATTTTTACCCATTCTCATCTTCCTTTCCCATCTTCCTTTTTGTCTATTTCTCTTTTCTTTTGCACAGGAATTTTTCTTGTTGTTTTGTATGTGTGTTTCATTTTTTATACCTTGTTGTTTAGCTTGAGATCTTGTTATGGCATTTACATTTATTTGATCAGGATCACTCGATTCTTCTTGCTCCATTATGTTAACTGTTTTTAATGGTATGTTAATAGATGTGTTTTGTTGTTTTTGAGGGTTTCTTGGGCAATCCCTTATTAAATGCTCCCTTCCGCAATCCTTACAATGAGCTCCTTCTATTCTTAATGTTGTAGGTTGTGGACAATCTCTAATGAAATGTTCCCCTCCACAACTATAACAAGTTATCTTCTGGCCTCCTTTGAATTGGGGTTTTTGATTGGACATGTAATTATTAGTTATGTACATGAATGTGGTTGTGTCCATTTCAATTCTCCCATTTCCCAAGTCCAAGGCTTGCAGTTCTGGTTCTCTCTGTTCATATCCTTCCTAATCTTCCTGATATCCTTCACTCAAATGATAATCCTCTCTATAAGATGATCTGAGTCTCGTGCTTTCTTCTTCTATTGGTGTGTATTTTACTAGTAGTACATTTGTTGGTAATGGTACTTGTTGTCCAAGTACAGGTCTTGGTTGCTCAACAAATCCAAATTCTCTTTGTAAGTTGTGTTGGTTCATAAATTCCCTTTCTTTGATGGGTTGTTTATTGTAGAAACACTCCTCTCTAGTATGGTTTGTCCATTTTCTTTCTAAAGTACAATATTTGAGTGATTTCCTATCTTGAAAATGTTGTGGTTTATGATAAGGACATTGTTGAGCCAAATGACCCTCCCCACAATTATAGCACTTCTTATTGGTTGATATTCTGGCGTTTATCAAATTGTCTTGGTGTTAACTTCTAGGGCTTTAACAATGGTTGTGCTAATTCTTCAGCTGGTGGAATTTTATCTTCATTTGTTCTTGGTTGATCAAATGCTAATAAATCTTGTCCTCTGTTATCCTCTAAGTATATTGCCTCTTTCACACATGCTCCTAGATCATGACATCTCCTATAATACACCAAGGTTCTTAATTGTGCACTTCTCAGTCCTCCTATGAACAAAGACACTTGTCTTGCCATTGAAGGTACCTCTTCTCTTGGACATCTATCAATGTATTGCTTGAATCTCTTAGCAGTCTCTCTGACATTTTCATCTTTTTGTTGTTTAAAACTATGTATCAAGGTAGTTGTACTATGTTTAATTCCAGTTTTGGAGAATTCCCCTATAAAGGCTTCAAGGAAAGATTCAATATCTAGATACATTTCCTTTCTCAATGGAATGAACCAAGATAATGCAGGTCCAGCTAGGGTTAGACCAAGTGCTTCAAATCGCACTTTGTAATCCTCTACTTCTTCTACCCTAATTAATTGTCTGAATTCTACAGCATGAGCATGAGGATCAGAATACCTTCATATTGATTCTTCATGCATTTTGCTTCTTGATAGGGCCTAAGCATTCTTCCATGGTTTTGCCACTGATGTCTCCTGATGGGAAAATCATTCATTCCTTCTGCTTCTCTTTCAAAAGGATTTGGGGAAATCTGTACTCTCCTACCTTGTTGTTCAATATTAGTGTGATTTTCATTTTGTCTTGGCAAGTCTAGTTGCCCTAGGTTTTGTTCCCAAGGTCTCTTGTCTGCACACTACCCTAAGTCATTAGAGTTTTCTAGATCTTGTGAAAATATGTATACACATCCCTGTCTATCCTCATATCTGCCATCCTTAAATTGTGCCACTAGCATTATATTCAAGGGATTTTCTAAGTTTCTCATCCTAATGAGAAACTTATGCATACCATCTTGATACACATAGGCTCCAAACCTATTTGTATACATGTACTTGAGGATATTTGTATAATCACTAGTTTCAGATGCTTGATTTGTTTCATTTAAGTTTTCCATGTTATTTGTCTGTCCTAAATCCCTTTCTTGTAATTCTCCTAACACTGGCTCTATCTCTTTCCTTTTTAACTCTTGTTTATCAGGTGTAAACAATTTATTACCAGATCTCAAAATCATTCAATTATTTTACGATTCTGTGAAGGGAATCATGTTTGTCACGATTCTGTGGAGGGAATCGTGTTTCTCATGATTCTGTGAAGGGAATCGTGTTTGTCACGATTCTATGGAGGAAATCATGTTTGTCACGATTTTGTGAAGGGAATCATGTTTGTCACGATTCTGTGAAGGGAATCGTGTTTGTCACGATTCTGTGAAGGGAATCGTTTTTGTCACGATTCTGTGGAGGGAATTGTGTTTCTCACGATTCTGTGAAGGGAATCATGTTTCTCACAATTTTGTGAAGGGAATCGTGTTTCTCACGATTCTGTGAAGGGAATCGTGTTTATCACGATTCTGTGAAGGGAATCATGTTTCTCACGATTCTATGAAGGGAATCGTGTTTGTCACGATTTTGTGAAGGGAATCGTGTTTCTCACGATTTTGTGGAGGAAATCGTGTTTCTCACGATTCTGTGAAGGGAATCATGTTTATCACGATTCTGTGAAGGGAATCGTGTTTATCACGATTCTGTGTTCCCAGACGATCGTGATTGCTCACAATCGTTAAAAACATGATTTTCTTATGAAAATTGTATTCTGGAAATCGTGATTTTGTGTTTCGTGACAGAATCGCGATTCTGTGCAACTTCTTGTATATTTTTTATTTTTTTATTTCTTATTCCACAGTTAGAAGCGCCTTTTCAAAATAATAACATGCAATGAAGAACTTTCAATCAAAGTGACAGTTTTTCCAACAAAAAGTTCAGAAGTAATAAAAATCGCGATTCCGAGTTTTTCAATGATTTTCAATATTTTCGACCTCTATCCATTATTTCTAGCTTAAAAATATGTAGAAATTTAATGTTAAGAAAAATTACCTTGTAGCTTGATCAAAAACTGTCCAAAAGCTTTGTGATTGCAAGAAGTCGCGATTTTGACAGCTCTTCCCACTCACTTTCTCACTCAAATGAATGGTTTTTTTGAGATTTTAGGCTTTTATAGACTTCTGACAATCACGATTGTGAGTGATTTTCACAGTTTTGAGTTCCCACCTTTATGATTCTTGTTCTTTTATAATTTTTATTGTTTTTAAAAATAAATCTTATCCCTTCCAACAAAATTTGCCCACTTTCCTCTACTGATGAAAATCGTGATCTTGTGTCCAATTCTCAAATCTGATCACTTGATGCTCAATTCTTACTAAAATTTTGAAATTTTGATTTCCTTCCCTTATGCAACTTATGAAACCTTTTAAAATTGCTTACCTTAATACTCAATAGTGCAACTAAGTTAATTTCTTTATCTTTACTAAAAATTGCGATTCTGAGTTGAGAATCATTTTTTTCTCTTAACTTCCCTTCTTTTACACTTTTTGACTTTTTTTCCCTCCTACTCTTCTCCAATGTTCTTCACCAACTCCAGATCAATTGTCATCTACAATTATACACCACCAAACTCATTCAAAGAGATTAAAATTTTGAAAAAAGTAAACAACAACTTTTACTCTAAATATTTTTTATTTTTCTTTCAATTTCTAGATTTTTCTTTCACTATTCCCCTTCCACCATTCAACACAAATCCTCTTGCAAAACTTCCTAAGAAAAAAGAAATTTGTTTGGATTTTTAATAGATTTTATGAATTTTTTAGTATTTTGAACCCTAAATCAAGGAAAACACTTCACTTAGGGTTTTCTTGTTTCAAGATCCATTGATCTTTTGTCTCATGATTGGTTATATGCTTGCAATCTAATCAGTTTGGAAGTAGAGCTTTTCAAGAAAATATGTGTTAAGAAGTACAAGTATCAATTTATGCAAAGATAAACTCAACACTTTTTTTTCAAGTGACAAATGAATCTCTTATCAATACTATTATTTCACCTTGGATAAAAAAATGGATCAATCAATTTGCGCATAGCTACTTTACTTGACTTTCCTCATTGCAACTATGTCATCTTTTCCAAGATTTGACAAATTTTGCTTGGTACTTGTGTAAGACAATAGTTACGCAATATAACACACGAGCAATAGCAGAGAAGATAACATATATAGGAGAATCTCAACAATTTTCTACTAGCAGCAAGTACAAAGATGATGGCGTTGTCCACCCGTGCGCTCTCAAGGTAGAGCTTAAATGGTGATCTAGACAACTCTAGATAGGGAGATACAAGGTAGAGGTATGCTGGCTCAACTCAGTGTCTTAGGTAGTGCAGAAGTCATGTATATATAGGATCATGGGTGGCCTGCCATGGACGGCTATACATGGGCGGTAGAGCGTGGGCGGCCACCGCCCGCGTAATTGCCATACACGGCTTAGACTGGTTGAACCGACCTAACAAATATAAATGATTTCTGACTTCGACAGGGAATATTCCATGGAATATTCCCCTGGGACCCCCCAGCCGGGGCTGCTCACCGCTGCCCCGGACCCCACAATTGGGGACCCTGATAACTCCCTTTCCTTATAATATCTTACATGGTCCAATATGACCTTCATCCAACATTCAAGTTGGGATTCCCATCAATTGGGTAATGCATGCTTGGCTTCTCCTCATAAAGGGGGCCTTACAAAATGTGCATACAATCATGAGGGGTAGACATTGATCATATACTAACAACTTGGTCAAAAAGCAATCTACTTATGCAAAGATAATCACATTTTACCTTTCCTTTAACAATCTTGATTTAATTTTTGTTCACACACCTACACTTTACTCTTAAAAGGTATGAGCAACTATCAATTTGCAAAAATTTCACAACTTCTTTATCTCAAAAGGTTAATTCATGCTTTCTTTTCTCAAAAGACAAGCAAAGAAACCTACCTTTTTAGTTTTTCTTTCTTGATTATAGAGTAGTACCTTTTCATTGTGTTCAAATACCATCAACAATGGAAGATCCAGCAAGGTCCAAGACTTCAATGAAGCTTTTTCTTTGTTCCCCGACAACGGCACCAAAAAATGTTTGTTTTTACCCTTTGGAGTTGTCCTCTCCAATCATTATAGAACAAAAGATCAACTACACATCTTTAAATTGTCAATCCGGGAAGTATGCAAAGACCACAACCCCTTCTAGTTAATGGAATCCAAGAATAAGAGTTGAGATGATTGTTTTTCTAAGAGATTTATGAAGAAGGAAGGAAATATCTAGGGTTTTGATTATCTTGAGTTCTGCAATAGCATTTTCAATCATCTTTGTGCCTAAAGTGTGCCATTTTCACAGTAGAATACAAATATGAAGTCAAATTAAAAAATAGTACTTGTATCACATAGACGAGACAATCACGATTCTGTAAAAACTGAGAATTTTCAATTCCAGCTTTGTTCTTCTGCACTTTCTTACTCAATACACTGAGAATCATCCATCTTCATTCACCTCACTCAGAAATACACAAGGAAAGATCACAAATTCCATGGATTACACAATGATAAGACTTAACAAATCAAGAGAAAGATCATGAAAGGAGAAAACATGATTTTCTACAGGAAAACTCTCACATTACTTGGATAGCATCAAAATAATACAACCAACCTCTTCAAAATAGAAGAAATTATCTTTTATACTTTTTCAAGTGTCCCTTTTCACACTTGAATTTTGGTCCTTTTCACCTTCTATTCTAAAAATATGCTATCTAAGAGCTCTCAAAAATTCTAGGAAAAATACATATGATCCTATTTTACATGAGGAAGACTCTTTCTCAATTTTTACATCATTTGTATAAATAGTTCTACAAAGTTTTGACATTTTACAAATAGTTTTCCTTCAAAAAAGATGCTTCTTCTAACAATCTTTATCTTCATGTGTACCTCTGGAAGGACTAGGAGTTGGTGCCTTTCCTATTTCCTTGAGTGCTTTATTTTCTAACTCAATGGTAATGCGATTCTCATTTGCCCAAACCTAAAGCAGCCCACTTCTTAGGTTCAAGTTGACTACATGATTGTAGATCTAGTCTTGACCCAAGAGAAGAGGCTCACTGAGATCCTCGTCTTGACACACTAGCACATTCACTGTCATAAGAACATCTTTAATGTAGATGGGAAGCTCCACCTCGCCCATGCAAGGGGTTTCCAGACCTCCCCATCCTATGAGATATGTGTCTATAGGATTGAATTTTCATTGCAATTCTTGACAGTAAGAAAGTCTAACTCCACTAGTGGCTACACCTGAGTCAATCAAAGCTCTTACACTTCTTGTCCTACTACTAGGGTCACAAAAGGATGTCGGTCAACTATTCTATTGGAACGTAAGCCTGATGCTTCACACATGGCCATATGGTATCTTGGAGCTCCATGACCATCTGATCTAGGCTGATCTCTACCCTATCTTCTCAATTTAATTCTTCAGATTCGTTCTAGAGCTTTTGCCTGCACTTCTTCTCGAATTCATTTTTCTTCTTCTTTACATTTCTTTGCAATATTGAGTTGCTTTAGCATTTCCTCTGTGAGGGGTTCTTGATATAGTTTGACTCTACATCCGCCAATGTAGCTAGGTAGGATGTGACCTTCTAGAGTGGCTAATTGGATAGCTCCACTGGTTGATATTCTATTAATAATCATGGGCTCATAGCCGCGCTTCTCCAACGTTCTTGCATGTTGCTTTAAAGTGAACACTAGGACTAAATCTCCTACTTTTAGGCCTTTATCCTTCACATGGGCATCAAAGTATGCCTTTTGTCATTTCTTGGCTACATAAATCCCTATCGCTGCTCTCAATCTTGTTTCACCTAGTCACTCAAGATCAAAGATCCTAGAGGAGAGATCATGGCCTATCCAGTCATAGTCTTGTGCTACTTTCAATGTAGGTATCAAGAAGTTTAATGATAGCACTATATGTTGGCCAAATACCATTTGAAAGGGTGTGGCTTGGAGTATTGTTTTATAGGCAACTCTGTATGCCCAAACAACATGGTGTAGTTGTTTGTCCCAATCAGAGTGTTTATTATTCACCAATTTTGTCAATACTTATTTGTGCTCTCAGCCTATCTGTTAGCTTGTGGATGAGAAGGGGCAAACTTCTTGTGTATCACCAAGAACTCTTGGAGAAGATTTTCAATGACTTCATTCAAGAAGTGTGTGCCTCTATCGTTTACTAGCTCGATTGGTAGCCCATATCTCGTGAACACGTTCTCAAATAAGAACTTAGTTGTTGTATGAGCATTGTTCTTTGTCGTGGCTTTCACTTCTACCCACTTGGTTAGATAGTCTATGGCAAGAATGATGTATTCAGCATGTGAACCCTTAGCTAGGGGATTGATAGGACCAACAAAGTATATTCCCCACTTAGAGAATGCACATCCACCCATCATAGGTCTCAATGGCATCTCAACTTTACGTATAGGATACTGAGTTTGTTGACAAACATCACACCTCTTCACATAGGTATGTGCATCCATGTGAAGAGTTGGCCACCAAAGACCTGCAAAAAGTATTGCTTTGATCACCCTATCCAGTCTGAAATGTCCTCCTACCACACCATGGTGAGAAATCTCTAAGATCTTGAGATATTCACATTCATGGAAACATAATCTTAGGTATCCATCTTTTTCACACTTGTATAGATTATTTCCAATGAACGAGTAATCTAGGGCCTCTTGTTCTAAGCTCCTTCTTTTAGCCAAAGTCATCTCTTGAGGGAATGTTTTCATCCTCAAGAATGCCACTAATGGTTCACTCCAATCTGGCACTAAAGACACTTTGTACAAGGTGGCATGCTCCACTGGTGGTCTAGTGCTACAGATTGGGCATTCCTTGCACAACTTATGGACATTTGCTTCCATAGTTGGCCAATACACTCCTAATCTTTGTGGCATTTGTAGGGTTTGATGTTTGGAGTAACGTTGCTGGAGTTCAGCTACATGTGCTGATTGCAACCACTTCACATGCTCATCTTCATCTACATAGAAAGCTAGTATGCCCTAATTGGTGTGCTTGTACATGCTACCTGCCATAATGTGATACTTATGGGACCTCACTACTTCTTTATCCTTGGTGCTCAATACAAGATGTGTAGGTCCGAAGGTGAGGATGGGCACGATATTTTTAGCCCATTCAGACACTACTTCTAGATTTAACAAGTAAGCATTAGGGAGGTCATCCGACTCCTTGAGGGGACTCTCCTAAAGATTCCTTGAGGGGACTCTCCTAAAGTTAGTCTAGAAAGCTGATCTACCCAAAGGTGAGTCCTACCTTTCCTAACTACCACTTCAAAGTCATATTCCATTAGTAAGAGAAACCATCTTACTAATCTGCCAGTATCGCATGGTTTGTTCACTAGATAGAGTAATGCTTGATGATCTGTAAAAAATTAAACTTATTTGCAAGCAAATAATGTCTAAACTTTTTAACTCCATATACCATGCCTAATCCCTCTCTTTCCGTAGTGGTGTAATTTCATTTAGCTCCATTCAATTGTCTACTGGCATAAGCAATGGGAAGGTCCATATTTATTCTCTACATTTATCAAAGATTTGTCTGAGTTCAGGTATATGCATTTGTCTAATGTTGGAATGAGCACAAAGATCATCCACATAGACTTCCAAGTTCTTCCTCAAGAACTCATTGAAAACATGGCATATCAACCTCTAGAAGGTAGCTGGTGCATTGGTAGGCCCAAACGGCATTACCCAAAAAGCGAATATGCCCCACTCAGTAGCAAAGGCCATATTGTGCTAGTCTTCTGGAGCAATGGTGTTGGTGGATTCTTAGACAAGAAGGAGTTTGAGGGTTTGTAGGAGAAAAGGGAAGAAACAAGAAGAGAAAATACACCTCGAAGCTTCTGCCGATTGATTACAGTAAGACAATTACAATGTTTGAAGTACAGGACAAGCCAATACCTCTGTGCACAATCCCACAGAGTGCCCAATTACAAAAATACCCAATATCCCAAAGTCTTCTTGCCGCCGGCCTCCTCTGCACCAGACCTCCACCTGCTTCAAGCTTATCCTTGTGCACACCTTGCACCAAGCTTCCACAAAGGGGGAGGAGTGAATACCTTCTGTCGGCACGCGCCCACTGCAATGGGACCTTGAGATACTTGGGGGGACTAGCTTAGCACTCTCTGCACAATCCCTTAGGCACTCCCTATGCACTCCTTCACTTCCACTTCTCTGCGTCGCACACTGGTGACTCTTGCACTTCTCCCTCTTGCTTCCTTAGACGATGCTCTCTTGCTTACTCTAAGATTGGTCCAAGAATAGACCTTGCGTTGATTTGAGTGTGTTGATCACGTACACTCCTAACTGCAATGGTATCTTGGTGCTCACTTTGATGTCCCAAGATTTTCCTCACAAGTGGCAGCCAACGACTCACTGTTTTGTCCTGTAGTGACTTTAGACTAAAACCAAAAATTTTTAATTGGGGGGCCATATTTCCACCTGTGCGTATGCCGCCGCTTCACATACCTTCACATTTCCTTTTAAGCCTTCACTTTTGCACATAAGGGGGGGTTCACCTGAACCTTCCAAAACACTTTAAAACACATTTTGAACCTTAGGGAAATTAGAGAAAATACCTCTGCAACCTGCACTCACTTTCTCCAATTTACCCTTTGTGGACAATTAATTGTGCACTACCTCTGCACTTTGACACCTGCATTTTAGCACTTTGACTTTGCACCTGTTGCCTTTGACCTTGACCTTGTTGACTTTGACTAGTTGACTTTGACCTTTGACTTTGACTACAATTGACTTTGACCAACATGACTTTTATGGGCTCAACAAATGGCCACTTGATTATAGCCAGAGAATCCATCAAGGAAGATGTATACTTCTTTGCCTGCAAACCTTTCTAATAGATGATCAATGATAGGAAGCAGATAACTATCTCTAATGGTGGCTGCATTAACTTTCTTCAAGTTTATGGAGACTCATAATTGGCCATTTTTTTTAGACACCACTACAATGGGGGATACCCATTCACTGTGCTCAATCTCATAGATAAATCCTAGTTCTACCAACCGATCTATCTCTTCCTTGATCTTGGCAGCATAGTTATCATTATAAGTGTAAGGATTTTGCTTAGAGGGTTTGACTTTTGAGGTCATGGGAATTGTATGTGAGCATATGTCAAGTTCTACTCCTTTTAAGTCCTTATAACTCCATGCAAACACATCTCTATATTCTCTTAGGAAGGCTATCAACTCTTGCTCCTCATCCTCTGTTAAATCATTTCCTATGTAAGTGCATCGCTCTTCACCTTCCTCTATGGTAACAATGATTTTCTTTGTGGTTTCTTTGTTATCATAGGCCTCTCCTATGAGTTCTTCATGTTTAGGCATCCTTATCATGACTCTCTGATCTTCTATCTCGTATTTCTTGAAATTTTTGGGGACCTCAAACAAATATTCTTCCTCTTGTGGTGAGGCTTCTCGTGGATGGGATTCCACTGTATGGGGGCTACATCTCTATGAGGGTAATCCTTGAGATTGACTTTGGTTGTAACACCTAAGTGTTGCAAATACAAGGAATTGGTTCCCCAATCCTGTACTACTTGCAACTACCTCATGAATGGTCTTCCCAAAATCATTTCATAGGCCTAGTTCTTGCTAAAGTCACATATGGCAAAAGTGTGCTCAAACTCCACACCACAAGTGGTGAGAGTTATCCCTTCTAGCAGTCCTAAGGGTCTTTCTATTTGACCATTGACCTCTGTAGTCTCATTCTCGTAGGCCTCAGTGCTTACTTGCCCTCAATGCTTCCATAGGGAAGTGGTAGCAATTGCAACTCCCACACTTGAGTCCAAAATAGCTTTGGTTGTGTAACCTTGATGAGTGATTGGAAGATAGGTGTTTTCTTCTTCTCCTTTGCTCATGTCTGATATCTTATCCAAGGGTATTTCTTGCACTGTTGGATGTGATCCTGCCTGGGAATGAGGTTTTGCTACTTCTGGCACTTGATTGGCTACATGTTTTCACAATTTTGGCTTAACCTTGAGTAGCTCTTCTAAAGTGAGATTGCATTGCACTTTAGTGTTCTTTACTACCTTAGTATTCCTAGATATTATTGAGTCTTTGTTTCTTATCATTATCGTGGGTGCTCTCATGCAAGTAGACTTTGCTTCCCATGGGCTTGTGAAATGGGGTAGTTCCTGCAAGGTTTAGACTCGAATTCTAACCTCTCACTAGATTGGGCATCCTCCTACTCTCCATGGATGGAAGGAATGTCTAGTGGGAATTGGTCGTTTAAGTCATCCACAAATTCAATGGGAGGAGGATTTTCACTTTCTTTAGCCCATTTCTCTTCTTGAATCTCTCTTAGAAATTTTGGGGAATATCAATTCATAGAAGAAGATGTGTCTAATTTTGTGGAATTAGGCACATAAGCTTCTTGGAGAGGAAGGCTTATCCTTTTACTTGCCTTGTCCTTTCCCTAGGAGGTGGTTTTCTTTCCAAATTTTGCAATTAGACTCTCCAATATTTCTAAAAGTCCATCAAAATGAAATTGTGTCTTAGCTCAACTAGAGTAGTTGAAAAGGCGACTTGCTTCAAATATGGTTTGAGCCAGTTCTACCATCTTAGCACAAAGCTTTGTTCTCTCTATCTCTAGATCAGCTCTAGGGTAACATTTTTCATGATCTATCACATTTGGCCCTTCTTGGATTCTGGCCTGATATGCTTTAAGCATCATGTTTAGGTCCTTGGGAGTGGGATCTGCTAAGACTGATCCTACTCTGGGTGGTGGGTGGGTTACATGTGGTGGATTAGAAGGTGATAGGGATGGTGATGGTGGTGGTGTGTGAGAGTGCACTTGAGAGGAAATTTCGTCTATCTTGGCTTTCGTTTCTCTTAAACTTTCCTCAAGTTCACTCATTTTCTAAGACCATTGCCTTTTCATTCTCTCTCGGCTATCTTTCCAAGCTCTCGTCCTTTTCTTTGTTATACTCTCGGTCTCACTAACCTCTGAATTTTCTTTTCCTCACCTAATCCTTGGTTTTGTTGTAATGCCTGAGCTCTCGTGACCACTTGCACTCGGGCAATGGAAGTTACACTTCCTGTATAGTGTACTATTAACCAAATCACATTAATGGGAGTGAACTTTATTGCAGTGTGTGGGTAGTGTCGTAAGAGGTGGTCTTTCCCATGATTGTGACAAAACCCTTGAATTGTCACTGACATTGGCATATTCAAACTCTCCACTAGACTCACTAGGGTCTTCGTAATAGTAAATTTCATTATGCATAGGTGACTGCATATAGTAAGCCTATGAGCTATCCATATGAGTAGAGTCAAAACTATGATCATTTTAGTCACTTTTTGAAAGCAATGGTTGTCACGAGGAAGGAGATAAGGAAAAGAGCTCACACACATAATCTCACAATCAAAGAGAAGCACACACTCAGATTGAGGCAAGGAAGAATGATCTTCTTCTTCTTCTATTACATAAAAAGGAATGTACAAGAATGACCTAAAAACATGAATACAACAAGTGCAATATATAAAGACCAGTACATAAGGAGAAACCTAATGTCCACAAATGAGTGAGCTGCCAAGAAACAAATGTGCCATCACTCTTGGTAGATAAATTTAGTACAGATCAATGAAGTATCCCTTGCATAAACCGATGTGACCAGTATACATCTCAGAGAAATGAAAAACCGATACGTGTCATCCTGGATCATCACATGTTGAGCTTGATATCTCAACACTTCCCCTCAAGCTCAATATCATGTCCTCTAATCCAAGCATCTTTTGAAACTTCTTCAGCTTCTCTGCTCCAAGTGATTTAGTGAAAATATCAACAACTTGTTTATCTATTCTCACATAAAAAAGATCAATATCACTTGCGAATACATTCTCTTTGATGAAGTGATAATGTACCTCGATATGATTTGTTCTAGCATGAAAAATAGGGTCTTGCTAAGATTATCACTTGTGGCAATGGAACCAACTTCCATGTATCGTTTCCATAAAGTGCAGCCATCTCTTCATCCATAGCTTTTTCCCAATCTGCATTTCCAATCACATCTTCAAAACAAGAAGGTTCAACATCTTGTATTACCTTTGTCATGTAGGTGCAATGGCGAGCCATGTAACTATCATATGTCATTTGTTGCATTGAATTTCGTATCCTCCAAGATCTTCTTGGTCCTGGGTCACTTCTCCTTCTATCATTTGCATGTGCCTTTCTTACTCCTGGGGTCTTAAAAGAGGGCAATCCAAGTTCCTCATCAAGACTCTTTTCTGAACCTCTTAAATCTCCATCAATGTCTTCAAAACTTGCACATGTTTTATGACCAGCTGAAAGTTTTTCTTTACCTTTCTTGGATGTATTTGATGAATTTGTTGGACTGAAATTTCCACGCAATCTTCCACTCCATTGACTTGAGTTGTAAATATTGCTTGGTGATGCATCCGTTCCACTCAAAGCTTGAGATTCTACACTTGATGTTTCAACATTTTCTTTGTCATTTGGTTCAAGATTCAGTCCTTCTTTGGCATCTGCATAGAAGCTTGACATTTCATCAAATACCACATCTCTACTCACCTTCACCTATCGTGTGAGTGGATTATACCATTTATATCCCTTTTGCTCAAGGGAGTATCCAATGAAGGCACATTTTTCTGCTTTTGGATCAAGCTTCGTCCTCAACTCATCTAGAACATATACATATGCAATACAACCAAAAACTTTCATATGTGATAAGTTTGGCTTTTTACCTGTGAACTTCTCTTCAGGTGTAACTTGATGTACAATAGTAGCTTGAGTTCTGTTCATGATGTATACAGTTGTATGCATAGCTTCTGCCCAATAACAATGAGGCATATTCTTCTCAGCCATCAAGGCTCTTGCTATTTTTGTAATATCTCTATTTTTGCATTCATCAATGCCATTCTATTGTGGTGTGTACCTACATGAAAACTGACATCGAATTCCTTTTTAGAAAATTATT
The DNA here is from genome assembly GCA_020310875.1 of Ceratopteris richardii. Classification (NCBI taxonomy): domain Eukaryota; kingdom Viridiplantae; phylum Streptophyta; class Polypodiopsida; order Polypodiales; family Pteridaceae; genus Ceratopteris; species Ceratopteris richardii. The sequence goes on along the minus strand of CM035429.1, from coordinate 120,554,290 downwards.
GAACTCATTTGACATGTATTCACCTCCTCCATTAGATCTTAATGTCTGAATATATTCCCTGTCTGCTTTTCCACCATAGCTTTAAAATTCTAAAAGTGAGTAAATACCTCACTCTTCTCTTTCATGAAATAGACCCACACTTTTTGTGTATGATCATCAATGAAAGTAACCTAAAACCTACAACCGCCCTAGATGTGGTCTTTGCAGGACCCCAAACATCTGTATGTACTATTTCTAGCACATTCTCACTAACATGCTTGTCATGCAGAAATGATGATCTTGATTGTTTACCAAATTGACATGTTGCACATACCTTTTGCATCTCTGCAACCTTGAAATTTGGTAGTCCATGGACTATCTCCTTTGACTGCATCAATCTCAGCCTGTGCAAGTTTGCATGTCCAATCCGTCTGTGCCAAATCTCTATATCAGTAATAACTCTTGCACCTTTTGCAAACATGGCTGCATTCATTTCAAGAATTTTCACATTTAAGGTGTAGATCCTACCCACTTTGTTTCCTTTGGAAATCAATCTTCCATCCCATTTGTATTCTTCTACATATAATCCATCAGCATTGAACCTGACTTATAATCCCTGGTCAACCATTTGTCCAACAAAAACTAGATTCTTTGTTATATTTGGAACATGCAGCACATCAACAAGGTATTTTACCTTCCCATCCTCCATAGACAGTGCTATATTTCCTATATGCTCGATAGGGTGTGATGTTTCATCACCTGTTTCAACATATCTAGGAAATGACAATTTTTGCAAAGTACTAAACCATTTCGCATGAATGGTCATGTGATTTGAAGCACATGAATCAACATACCAGACATTATCATTCAATTTTGAAACAACAGCAAACATCATATTCATCATGTGATGTTGAACCATGAACAACTTCTCAGAATCATATACACTTGTGGATGCATAGTTGTTTTGTTACAATCACGTTCAAAGTGTCCAGGTTTACCACAATTCTAGCATCCTTTACTATCATTACCTGAATCATTTCTTTGGAAATTTCTGTGGCCTCTTTGGCTCCCCCTACCTTGAAACTATCCTCTTCCTCTGCATGATTTTGTTGTTGACTTTGGTTTTGGTTATGGTTTCCTCTTCCACTTATGAAACCTCTACCTTTGCCTCTTCCTCTACCATAGTAGAAAACCTGATCAAAACTAGATTTTCCTTGGGAGTTTGAATCCTTACTAAGATTCTTTTCTTCAATAATCGGCATAGATACCAGATCAACAAAATTCAAAATATTTTCCCTAGTTTGTATAGAAGTTTTGAACTACTTATATGTAGCTCCTAAACCATGAAGGCACACTTCCACCTTATCATCATTATCTACATTCACACCAATAGATGCAAGTGACTCACATATGCTTTTGATTTTCAGACTGTAGTCACTTACCGACGTGCTCTTTTTCTCCAATGTATGCAACTCGTTCTTGAGTTGCAATTTTCTTGCCTTTGTATTGGTCTTGTACAATATGACCAAACTATTCAAAGCCTCCTTCGGAGTCTTGGCATCCTATATGTGCCCAATCATGCTATCGCATATGCTAGTAGATAGCCAATAAATTATCTTTCGTGCTCCTTGATTCCCTCAAAATGGAGGTCGAGATGGCTCCGAAACTTTGATCTTTAAAAAATGAGTGACCCTAAAGGGATAACTCACGAAAATATTTTGAGGTCTTCTACCTTCACGCTGATTTTTATAGCAAATAGAGGTCGTTTGTGTATCCTGTTTACTCCACGCCTTGCTATGTACTCTTCACCATCATCTTCTCCACGAGCTCTCTATAGCCAACCTAGCTCTACCATGTCACGAGGAAGGAGCTAAGGAAGAGAGCTTACACAAACACTCCCATAATCAAAGAGACTCACACACTCAGATTGAGGCAAGGAAGAATGATCTTCTTCTTCTTCTTCTATTACATAAAAATGAATGTACAAGAATGACCTAAAAACAAGAATACAACAAGTGCAATATATAAAGATGAGTACATAAGGAAAAACCTAATGTTCACAAATGAGTGAGCTAGTAAGAAACAAATGTGCTATCACTCTCGGTAAATAAATCTAGTACAGCTCAATCAAGTATCCTTGACATATACCAGTGTGACCACTATACATGTCAGAGAAATGAAAAATTGATACGTGTCATCTTGGATCATCACATGTTGAGCTTGATATCTAAACAATGGGGTTAGTGGCACTAAGGCTCTATTTAGATTTTGCTTGAACAACCGAATACTTCACTGGGATCACATTGGCTAGAGTTGGAGGTTGCTAAGCTAACATAGGTTGAGGCCTTTGTCGGGCCTGTGAAGAGATGGATAGGTATGTGCTTGAAGATGAAGAGGTGTTGCAAAATCCTTGATCTACACCAGCCAAATGAACTCCATGAGTATATGGTGGGCCCTTTTAGCTTGCCAATAGATGTATTAGACACCCTATGTACCTTGGAAGATCACTCTCAAAAAGATAAATCAAAACAGATAAGTTGGAGTTAGCTCAGAGGTGAAAAACTTGCTATTCTTGGTTCATACACCTGTCCAGTGTTTTGCATAATTCTCTGAGCACATCAGCAATTAGCTTAATTCCTCTAAGGCAATCTAGTTAACTTAAAGAGCTAACTTTCAAGAGTAATCTCATCAAAAGTAATAAACCACACACTGAGAATGAGTTTTAACAAGTGATGACATCATCCCGATTTTCATGGGCTGCTATAGTTTGAGACCAGTGAGCAGAAAAATGAACATAACTCAAAATCAAGGAATCCAATGATTACGAACATTTGTATGATTATACTAGACAGTACGCTGAATTCAACAAGCTTTAAATCACTGAATTTGGATAAGTAGCCACTGAGAAATGACTCTGACAAGGTGAGTGAAAAAATCGGGTACCTGACAGAGAAGTGAAGATGAACAGACCCTGTTGACTTCAAATGCACATAACTGAAGATTAAAACATCCAAATGACATGAACATTTGTGAGCATATAGTAGACTTATAGAGCTAACTTTACGAAGTTAAATTACTAAAAATAATGCACCAAGCTCAGAGAAACAATCTCTGCAATCTGATTGAGAAAACTGAGAGTAATGGCAGTGAGTAGTACACTTCACAAGAACATGGAAATATGAACCCAAATGATCATGAAAATGAAAGTATATTGCTTGTACAATACAATGACTTACTGATACATATGTGTGCCTTGTAATCACACCTTGATATGGCATAAAGCTCAGCTCTTGGAGGTCTTCACATAGGTCTCTCTAACCACGACTAAAACTGCCATCTATTTATAGTTGAGTTTGGGAGGCTAACTTCCCTCAATCACTCTCCAATCAATCCATGATTGATTTGATTCTCTACCTACCACAAATCACGAATTCGTGGCTCCTCTTTCCCTTTTTGATCAAGTGGACTCAACCACTTAATATTCTCTTACTTTTACATTAAGTAAACTCTTCAAAAGTTACAAGAGGTAGTTCACAAGTGAACTTTACATAGTCTTCATTTTAAAGGCTTTTTCTATGACTTTGTGGGACTCAAGCCAATACTTAGGCTTGTCATAGACTTGCTCCAACAGCTCCCCCTCAAGCCAAGTATGCTTGAGGTCTTCAATCTTCCAAGATTACGTGCAAACCAATCATAGCCTTGAATTTGCAAAGCTTTGTACCATCCAATGCTTTGGTTAGAATATCTGCACATTGTTGATGAGTGGACACATATGATATTTGAATATCTTTGCTTAGAACCTTCTCTCGTACATAGTGAAAATGAACTTCAATATGTTTAGTCCTTGCATGAAAAATAGGATTAGCAGCCAAGTGAATAGAACTCATATTGTCACAAAAAATAGTTGGAGTTCCAAACTCCAATCCAAGATCTTTGAATAATGTCTTCATCCACATAGCTTCTTGAGTAGCTATGGCAAGACCTCTATATTCAGCTTCAGTAGAAGAGAGAGCAACTGTGGGTTGCTTCTTGGATGACCATGAAATAAGCTTTGAACCTGCAAAGGTAAGATAACCTGAAGTGCTCCTTCTATCTTCCTTGGAGCCAGCCCAATCTACATCAGAAAATAGCTTCAAACGTAAATCAGATACATAAGGATAATAAAGTCCTTCATTTATGGTTCCTTTGAGATACTTGAGAATCCTTTTGGCAGCATCCATATGTGGTTTCCTTGGTGTGTGCATAAATTGACTTAGCACACTCACACTGTAACATATATCTACTCTTGTCAATGTGGCATAGTTGAGACTACCCACTAGACTTTGATATGATGTGATGTCCTCTATGAGTTCACCTTCATGTGAGCTCAATTTGTGATTGACCTCCATTGGAGTACCTGCAATCTTACAATCTTGCATCTTGAATTTTGCCAACATGTCCTTAATGTACTTTCTTTGAGTGAGAAACAAACCATGATCTTTGTAGACAACTTCCAAACCTAGGAAGTAGGTAAGTGAACCTAAATCACTTATCTTGAACTCTTCTCTCATCTGATCTTTGATCATCTTCATACCATCTGCATCATTTCCTGTCAATATAATATCATCTACATATACACATAAGTAGATGACCTCAGAATTACTCTTTTTAATAAAGAGTGAAGGATCTGCCTTGCTTGGTTGAAAGCCTTTGTCCTGCAAGAATGAAACAAGCCTGTAATTCCAAGCTCTTGGAGCTTGCTTGAGACCATACAATGCTTTGTTAAGTTTACACACATAATCAGGATAAACTTGATTCTCAAAACCAAGTGGTTGTGCCATATATACCTCTTCTGTTATCCAACCATTCAAGAATGCATTCTTTACATCTAGTTGAAGTATCTTCCAATTCTTGGAAGAGGCACTACTAAGCAAAACCCTAATAGTAGGCATCTTTGCCACAGGAGAGAAAGTCTCCTCATAATCAATTCCCTAAGTTTGTGCAAAGCCTTTTGCTACAAGCCTTGCCTTATACCTGTTAATGGAACCATCAGAATTCTTCTTGAGTTTATATACCCATCTTGAGCCTATTACCTTCATGGATGAAGTCTTGGGCACCAAATCCCAAGTGTTGTTTTCCTCAAGTGCTTCAATCTCTTCCTTCATTGCATGCTTCCATTCTGATTTTGCTTTGGCCTCTTCAAAGGATGATGGCTCCTCTTGGTTTATGTCCTGTGCTATGTAGATAGAATGTTTAGTTACTAATGAGGTGTCAAACCCATACCTTTCTGGTTTTCTCTTTTCCCTCATAGATCTTCTTAGGCCATGATGTGATGATTCTGCCTCATGTCCAAGTTCCTCCAATTTTGCTTTACCTTTAGACTTCCATGCTTTGATCTTTTCCATCTGAGATTCTTCATCATCCTACGAGGTTCTTGTTCTTCAATCTTTGGTTGTTCTCTACCAAGCTTTGGAAAATCTTCTTCAAGATCATATGGTAAATTGACCTTCCTGCATGAATCTTCATACCATGAATTGTTCTCATCAAAAACTACATCTCTGCTTACCAAGAATCCTTTGTTGGTAGGGTTGTATAACCTGTAGCCCTTTTGATTGTTGTCATATCCAATAAATACACACCTTTCTTCCTTTGGATCCATCTTGCCTCTAACCTGTGAAGGAACATGAGAAAAAGCAATACATCCAAAAATTTTACAATGATCTAAGCTTGGTCTTCTTCCATTCCAAGCCTCATATGGAGTCATCCCATCAAGGGATTTTGAAGGCAACCTGTTAATCAAGTAAGTGGCTCTAGAAACAGCCTCAGCCCATAAGTAATTAGGTAAATGCTTTTCATTTAACATAGACCTTGCAGCTTCAACAATTGTCCTATTCCTCCTTTCTGCCACTCCATTTTGCTCAGGAGTGTACCTTGTAGTTACCTCTCTTTTGATTCCTCTTTCTTGAAGAAAAGAATCAAACTCATGGGAGAAGTATTCTCCCCCTCCATCTGACCTTAGCCTTTTTAGTGATTTACCTGTTTGGTTCTCCACAAGAGCCAAATATCTTTTGAAACATGAAAAGACTTCATCTTTGTGTTTCATAAAGAATAGGATAGTCCATCTGCTGCAATCATCAATAAAGGAGACATAATACCTTGATCCAGATATTGAAGCTTCCTTGCTAGGTCCCCATACATCTGTATGAACCAACTCCAAGAGATCTTCATGCATATAACCTTTCTTCATGAATGGTAACCTATGAGACTTTCCAAATTGACATGCACTACACTTATAAATCATATGTTGTTTTGACAAATTAGAGAGTCCAAGTACACTTTGGTCCCTCCAAATTTGCTTTAATGACCTTTCACCAATATGTGCTAACCTTTTGTGCCATACTTCCAATTCTGTGAGTGTCTGACTACCATAATTAAAGAGAGCAATGTTTCTAGTGTCCTGTAATTCAAATGTGAACAATCTACCTGTCTTTTCACCTTTTGCAATTTTTCTGAATCCTTGACTTGGATCTTTAACAAATGCTTCTGCCTTTGTGAGCCTGACTTGCAACCCTTTCTCTACTATCTGCCCAACACTTATCAAATTCTTTGTAACGGTAGGGACATCAAGTACCTTACTGAGTAGGTTGATGTTTCCATCACGTGCTTTGACATTGCCTATTTTCTCCACAGGATGTTTTGTATCATCTCCTGTTTGTACCTCATGCTTATTCCTTGGATCTTCTAAATCTAATAGGAGTGCCACATTTCCTGCCACATGATTTGAACAACCTGAATCTATGTAGAAAACATGCTCATCAGATTTACCTTGTGGCATAGCCATGTTCATGATCAATAATGAATCCTCTTTGTTTGAGTCTTCTGTGTAGTTATTGTAGTCTCTCCTTCCTTTGTAGCCTCCTTGATAGTTTGAATGATTGTAGTTGTTGTAATTGCCATGGTAGTTGTTGAACCTTCCTCTTAAGTAGCCATAACTTCCTCTATTGTATCCTCTGCCTCTTTGATTCCTGGAACTCCTAAAGCAATTTTCAGTTGTATGATTAATTAATCCACAAATAGAACATGAGTTGGAGTCTTGGGATCTCCCCCTGCCTTGTCTACCTCCTCTTCCTTTACCTCTACCATGTCTTCCTCTACCTACATAGTTAGCTTGATATGTACTTGCTTCATCATCCACTTTCTTCGCCTTTCCTTTGTTATCTTTGGACTTGCTTTTATCAATGTATAAAGCTGAAGATTGATTACCTTTAGAGCTTTCTCCATTTTTTATAAGCTTTGCCTCTTGAGTAAGTAGTTGTCCAATGAGTGTATTGAAATCAAGTACATGCATGTCCATGTACAAATCCATAGCTGTGGTGAATGCTTCCCACTTGTCATCTGCCTTCAAGCCATTGATGACTTGCCTTACAATTTGCTCTTCATCTATTACCTCTCCAATGCTTCCCAACTGATCTGCTATGTCCTTGAGCTTTGTGACAAAATTAGTCACATTTTGTTTGGGAGCCTTCTTGAGAGTTGTGAAATCCAGCCATAGTTGATGCTTCCTAGCTTTGGTACTTGAAGAAAAGAAAGCTTCAAGTGCATCCCACACTTCCTAAGATGTCTTACAACTTCTAATGTGAGGCAACAAAAAATCTAAGATAGAGTTGAGGAGATAAGACCTTGCAAGTGCATCCTTGGAGTACCATGTGCTCAATCTTTCTTGCTCTTCTTGTGTTGGTTGACTTTTGTTCCTAAAACTTGGCATAACTTCATCTCCAGCCACATAACTGTTGAAAGTTTTTCAAGCTCAAGAGTGTGGGAACATGCCCCAAATTGAACCTTCCACATCATCCACAATCAAAGGAGGCTGATTTCCACGAGTTTGAGGCATCCAATTATGCCCATAATGGAAAGAAGTTGATTAGAGAAGATTTAGCTCACCTTTTGATGTGATTGGACCTCACTTTTGACATGTATATGTTTTTGATTGGTTAAAGAGGTTAGTAGGTGGTCTTTAAAACCTCTAATGAGTTGTATTATGACTTAGAGTCGTGGAAATACGTGCCCAAGCTGCCCCCTTGCTTAAGCACACCCCCTACTAGCTGTTCTCTGCATATTTTGCAGAAATTTCACTTTTACACACTCTATCTATCTAGATGTTTTTGGCAGACCCCCCGGTCTTGTAATTGTTGTTTCTCCTTCATCCGGAATCCATTTGCAATGATTTTTGTCTTGTTGGAAAGCTTATAAGTTTTACTCTTTCTGGTATAAGTCTCAGATTCAGTGCCTGCACATGTGCAGAGAAATGTCCAGAACAGTGTCTTTCCAGTTAGCTCATACTCTGTGAAGAGATCAAGTTATCTGTTTTGTTGCAGCTGGTTGAGGCATCATCCAGTATCTAAATGGAGTGATTTTACTCTCATTTGAAAGCTCTTAAAGTCTAGTTTATGCCTGCAAAATTTCATTTTCAATGTCTGCATATACTCAGAGAAACTCAGAAAATACAGAGCCTATGTCTGAAAAATTTCAGGATCCTAGGAGGGTTCATTTGCTTTTGTTGTGCACATAGGAGTGTTTATCCTCCAACAGTGGTATCAGAGCTATAAGTGGAGTATCAAAGAGAGAAGAAGGAGCTACTGAAGTGAAGTAAAGACTTCATCAAAGTTTGAAGGAAGGAAGCAAAGAACGGGCACGTCAACAACAAGGGGAAGCAAATACATCATCAAATCAAAGACGAAGCATCATCAAGAGGAGTAGTTCTATTTTTTGAGGTAAAAGCCATCCTTTTCAACTTCATTGCATCAAGGGGGAGGTTCAAAAGAGTTAGGAGGCACCATGGCTGATCTCAATGCTCAGATTGAGAAGCTCGGAAAAGGAAACTACCAACCGTGGCGATTTAGAATAAGCAATTTTTTGATGGGGAAAGGTTTGCGGGGACTTGTGAGTGGTGGAGAGCCAAAACCCTACATAGATGAGATAAATCCAACCAATGACCAGAGAAGAGCAGTAAGAGAGTGGGATGAAAGGGACAAAAGGGTCATTTTCATTTTATCTCAGCATATTAGCAACTCTATGGTAGGGCATATTCAAGATTTGGATACATCGAAGAAGGTGTGGGAGTGCTTGGAGAGATTGTATTCAACCTCCACAAAAGCTAGAAAAATTCAGCTCAAGAATGAGCTAAATAATCTTAGGAAAAGCCCCTCTCAAGGTGCTAATGATTACATATTAAAGGTTAAAGAGCTTGCAGATGCACTAGGGTCAATCGGTTGTGCCCTAGATGATGACGATCTTGTCGCCCACACCCTAAATGGACTTAGGGATGATGAAAAATGGAGGGCTTTCACAACTTCAGTGTATGTAAGGGACTCTCTTCCTGATTTTGATCAACTAATCACTCTCATGGTGACAGAGGAGATGAACTTTGGTGGTCATAATGCCAAGGATAGCCAAGGGCAATTGTTATATGCAGGTAGAGGAAGAGGAAGACACAACCGAGGTGCTACAAGAGGAAGAGGAAGATATCAAAGCAACCAAGGAGGTCAAGGACAACAAGAAAATGCAGGTCAAAGAGGTGGAAGAGCCACAAATAGAGGAAGAGGTGCAAGATTTGGTGGAAGAGGACAAGCCACTTCAAATGGATGCTTTGTATGCGGTAAGCCCGGTCATTTTGCAAATGAATGCTATCATAGAGCTCAAGACAAGGGAATCAAAGCAACAACAACAATTATAGAGGGCAAGGTAATTATGCAAACACATCATCCAGCCAAGGGAATGATTATTTACTTGCCATGAGTTATGGTGAAGATACAACTCAAGCTAGTGAAGATGTATGGTATGTAGACAGTGGATGTAGCAATCATATGTCATGTCGAAAGGATCTTTTTAGTAATTTGCAGGTCCCAAAGCATCAAGGGCATGTGGAAACAGGTGATAACTCAGAGCATACCATTCAACATGTGGGAGATATCAGTTTGGAAGGAAATGAAAGAGCAAAGTGCTTATCAGAGGTATTACATGTCCCTACTATTACCAAAAACTTGATTTCGGTAGGCCAAATGGTAGAAAAAAGCTATCAAGTTAGGTTCAATGAAAGAGGATGTTTTGTTGAGGATCCAAGGGCAGGTTTCAAGCTCATAGCAAAAGGAAAAAAGCAAGGGAGAATGTTCATAATGGACATAAATCAGCCACACCATTCAATGTATGTCACATATGGAGACAAGAGGATAGCAGATTTGGATCTATGGCATAAACGAATAGGTCACATCAACCTACAAAAGCTCAAGGACATGCAAAGGAGGAGCTTGGTAAGAGGCCTACCAAATTTTACATCTAAAATGTTGCATGAAATTTGTGTAGCTTGCCAACAAGGAAAACAATCAAGGCTGCCCTTCAAGAAGAGTACCTATGTAAGTGCAAATGTTTTAGACCTCATTCACACGGATGTTTGGGGTCCAACAAGAGAAGCATCCCTTGCTGGAAATAGGTATTTTGTAACCTTCATTGATGACTTTTCAAGAAAAGTGTGGTTGTATTGCATTAGAAACAAATCAGATGTGTTCCACTACTTCAAGAAATTCAAAGCACAGGTGGAGAAGGAATCTGGTAAGTTTATCAAAACTTTGAGATCCGATGGAGGGGGAGAGTATTTCTCCCATGAATTTTCTGAATTTTTGCAGGTCAATGGCATCAAAAGGCAATTTACATGCAGGTATACCCCTCAAAAAAATGGGGTAGCAGAGAGAAAGAACAGACACATAGCAGAGGTAGCAAGGTGTATGCTCAATGAAATGAATATGCCGCATTGTTATTGGGGAGAGGCTACATATACAGCCACATACATCATGAATAGATGTCCTACATCAGGTATACATCATCTAACCCCTGAGGAAGCATGGAGTGGAAGAAAACCTTGCATTTCACATCTTAGAATCTTTGGTTGTATATGCTATGTACATGTACCTCAAGAGTTGAGGTCAAAGTTAGATGCCAAATCTGAAAGGTGTATTTTTTTGGGATATTCTATGGAACAAAAGGGGTATAAATGCTATAATCCCATCACCAAGGAGCTGAAGGTAAGTAGGGATGTTGTCTTTGATGAGTTGAAGCCTTGGTATGCATGCACAAGTCCATTGCAGGTTGAAGACATAGGTGAGACAGATTTGAAGAATGATGATAGAGTTCAAGAAAGCATGGATTTGAGTGGTCCAAGCAACTCATGCAACACAAGGACACCCTCACCATGGAGTGGAAGGATTAGGGAAAGAGAGACCAGCTCTGAAGAAAGCAAAGTCAAAGGCAAAGAGAAGATTTCAGTTGAAGAAGGAAGCTATGTGGACGAGAGCATGTTGGAAGATGAAGAGATAGAAGAAGTTCAAACTCCAGGAGTGGCTAAACAAAGAAAGAAGATGGCAACCACACCAAAAGGAAGTGAAAGAAGGTCTTCAAGAGTAAGATATCCAGTACAAAGGTTAACATATGATAATTTCATTGCAAAGCATTATGCATACATGACTCAGGTAATCAAGGACAAAGAACCAACTAGTTATGAAGAAGCTAAGGATTGCAAGGAATGGCAAGAGGCAATGAAGGAAGAGCTCAAAGCACTTGATGAGAACCATACTTGGAGCTTGGTACCAGCTCAAGAAGGCATGAAGGTGATAGGTAATAAGTGGGTTTACAAAATTAAAAGAAATTCAGATGGTTCCATTGCTAGGTACAAAGCAAGGTTGGTGGCGAAAGGCTTCTCCCAAAGCTACGGGATAGATTATGATGAAACTTTCAGCCCCGTAGCCAAGATGCCAACAATTAGGACTTTGATTGCAGTGGCCACATCAAGGAAATGGAGCTTATATCAGTTGGATGTGAAGAATGCCTTCCTCAATGGAGAGCTTGAAGAAGTAGTCTACATGAGCCAACCTCAAGGATTTGCTAGTATGAGGTACCCAAATCATGTTTGCAAGCTAAGGAAAGCACTATATGGACTAAAGCAAGCCCCAAGGTCCTGGAATCAGAGGTTAGTGGATTATTTATCAAGTTGTGGATACAAAGAAAGTGTTGCAGATCCATCACTTTACATGAAGAAGCAAGGAGACAAGATGGTATACATATGCATCTATGTGGACGATTTGCTCATCACAGGAAGTGATATTGCAGGTATTAAAGATATCAAATCAAAGCTAGGGAAGGAGTTCAAGATATCTGATCTTGGACCACTAAAGTACTTCTTGGGAATAGAGGTAATCTATGCACACAATGGCATCTTCTTGATTCAAAGAAAATACTTGTTGGATGTGCTATACAGGTTTGGTATGAGTGGTTGTAAGCCACTTTCTCAGCCCATGGAGCCCAATACAAAGTTGGTTGCAGGTCAAGGAGAGGCTATACAAGATATTACACTATATAGAAGCATAATTGGTTCATTAATTTATGCTACATTCACTAGACCTGATCTTGCATATGTAGTAGGTGTTCTCTCTCAATTTTTGCATGCACCTACTCATGATCATCTTATGGCGGCAAGAAAGGTGCTTCGTTACATCAAGCACCCATCAACCAAGGTCTATTTTACTCATATGATGCTGATCTAAGTGTCAAAGGATATAGTGATGCTGATTGGGCAGGTAGCAAGGATGATCGAAGGAGTACATCGGGTTATGTTTTCATGATAGGTACAAAAGTGATCTCTTGGAGCTCTAAGAAGCAACCCACTGTTGCTCTTTCATCCACAGAGGCTGAGTACAGAGGTTTAGCATTGGCTACATGTGAGATATTATGGCTTAAGAAGCTACTTAAGGACTTGGAAGTGGAAGTGCAGGAGTTTCCTCTTTATGGAGACAACATTTCAAGCATCTATCTAGCTAACAATCCCATGTTTCATGCAAGGAGCAAGCACATAGAGGTTCATTACCACTTTGTTAGAGAAAAGGTGATGGCAAAAGAGCTAGATATAAGGTATGTGAACACTAAAATGCAGGTTGCAGACATGATGACAAATTCTATTGAAGGTACAAAGCTTGGAGGATTCAAGGAAGCTATCAACATAAGAGACATAGGCTGAAGCAACAAAGGAAAAGACTTGAGCTTGAGGGGGAGTGTTGAAAGTTTTTCAAGCTCCAGAGTGTGGGAACATGCCCCAAATTGAACCTTCCACATCATCCACAATCAAAGGAGGCTGATTTCCACGAGTTTGAGGCATCCAATTATGCCCATAATGGAAAGAAGTTGATTAGAGAAGATTTAGCTCACCTCTTGATGTGATTGGACCTCACTTTTGACATGTATATGTTTTTGATTGGTTAAAGAGGTTAGTAGGTGGTCTTTAAAACCTCTAATGAGTTGTATTATGACTTAGAGTCGTGGAAATACATGCCCAAGCTGCCCCCTTGCTTAAGCACACCCCCTACTAGCTGTTCTCTGCATATTTTGCAGAAATTTCACTTTTACACACTCTATCTATCTAGATGTTTTTGGCAGACCCCCTGGTCTTGTAATTGTTGTTTCTCCTTCATCCGGAATCCATTTGCAATGATTTTTGTCTTGTTGGAAAGCTTATAAGTTTTACTTTGTCTGGTATAAGTCTCAGGTTCAGTGCCTGCACATGTGCAGAGGAATGTCCAGAACAGTGTCTGTCCAGTTAGCTCATACTCTGTGAAGAGATCAAGTTATCTGTTTTGTTGCAGCTGGTTGAGGCATCATCCAGTATTTAAATGGAGTGATTTTACTCTCATTTGAAAGCTCTTAAAGTCTAGTTTATGCCTGCAAAATTTCATTTTCACTCTCTGCAAATACTCAGAGAAACTCAAAAAATACAGAGCCTATGTCTGAAAAATTTCAGGATCCTAGGAGGGTTCATTTGCTTTTGTTGTGCACATAGGAGTGTTTATCCTCCAACAATAACCATATAAAAATCTACCTTGGAGATAAGCTTCCATTCTTAATGACCAAGCTGAGTAGTTACCTCTGTCCAATTTGTCAATTGATGAAGGAAATCCATCTGCCATGTTGTCCAACCTTGCTCTGATACCAGTGTGAAGAGATGGATAGGTATGTGCTTGAAGATGAAGAGGTGTTGCAAAATCCTTGATCTACACCAGCTAACTGAACTCCAAGAGTATATGGTGGGCTCTTTTACCTTTCCAATGGATGTATTAGACACCCTATGTACCTTGGAAGATCACTCTCAAAAAGATAAATCAAAACAGATAAGTTGGAGTTAGCTCAGAGGTGAAAAACTTGCTATTCTTGGTTCATACACCTGTCCAGTGTTTTGCATAATTCTCTGAGCACAACAGTAATTAGCTTAATTCCTCTTAGGTAAGTCTAGTTAACTTAAAGAGCTAACTTTCAAGAGTAATCTCATCAAAAATAATAAACCACACACTGAGAATGAGTTTTAACAAGTGATGACATCATCCTGATTTTCACGGGCTGCTACAGTTTGAGACTAGTGAGCAGACAAATGAATAATACTCAACATGTAGGAATCCAATGATTATGAAAATTTTTAGGGGTTATACTAGACAGTAAGCTGAATCCAACAAGCTTTAAATCACTGAATTTGGATACGTAGCCACTGAGAAATGGCTTTGACAAGGTGAGTGAAAAAATCGGGTACCTGACAGAGAAGTGAAGATGAACAGACCCTGTTGACTTCAAATGCACATAACTGAAGATTGCAACATCCAAATGACATGAAAACTTGTGATCATATAGTAGACTTACACAGCTAACTTTACCAAGTTAAATTACTAAAAATGATGCACCAAGCTCAGAGAAACAATCTCTGCTATCTGACTGAGAAAACTGAGAGTAATGGCAGTGAGTAGTACACTTCACAAGAACATGGAAATATGAACCCAAATGATCATGAAAATGAAAGTATATTGCTTGTACAATACAATGACTTACTGATACATATCTGTGCCTTGTAATCACACCTTGATATGGCATAAAGCTCAGCACTTGGAGGTCTTCACATAGGTCTCTCTAACCACGACTAAAACTGCCATTTATTTATAGTTGAGTTTGGGAGGCTAACTTCCCTCAATCACTCTCCAATCAATCCATGATTGATTTGATTCTTTACCTACCACCAATCACGAATTCGTGGCTCCTCTTTCCCTTTTTGATCAAGTGGACTCAACCACTTAATATTCTCTTACTTTTACATTAAGTAAACTCTTCAAAAGTTACAAGAGGTAGTTCACAAGTGAACTTTACATTGTCTTCATTTTAAGGGTTTTTCTTTGACTTTGTGGGACTCAAGCCAATACTTAGGCTTGTCATAGACTTGCTCCAACAGCTCCCCCTCAAGCCAAGTATGCTTGAGGTCTTCAATCTTCCAAGATTACGTGCAAACCAATCATAGCCTTGAATTTGCAAAGCTTTGTACCATCCAATGCTTTGGTTAGAATATCTGCACATTGTTGATGAGTGGACACATATGATATTTGAATATCTTTGCTTAGAACCTTCTCTCCTACATAGTGAAAATGAACTTCAATATGTTTAGTCCTTGCATGAAAAATAGGATTAGCAGCCAAGTGAATAGAACTCATATTGTCACCAAAAATAGTTGGAGTTCCAAACTCCAATCCAAGATCTTTGAATAATGTCTTCATCCACATAGCTTCTTGAGTAGCTATGGCAAGACCTCTATATTCAGCTTCAGTAGAAGAGAGAGCAACTGTGGGTTGCTTCTTGGATGACCATGAAATAAGCTTTGAACCTACAAAGGTAAGATAACCTGAAGTGCTCCTTCTATCTTCCTTGGAGCTAGTCCAATCTGCATCAGAAAATAGCTTCAAACCTAAATCAGATACATAAGGATAATAAAGTCCTTCATTTATGGTTCCTTTGAGATACTTGATAATCCTTTTGGCAGCATTCAAAAGTGGTTTCCTTGGTGTGTGCATAAATTGACTTAGCACACTCACACTGTAACATATATCTACTCTTGTCAATGTGGCATAGTTGAGACTACCCACTAGACTTTGATATGATGTGATGTCCTCTATGAGTTCACCTTCATGTGAGCTCAATTTGTGATTGACCTCCATTGGAGTGCCTGCAATCTTACAATCTTGCATCTTGAATTTTGCCAACATGTCCTTAATGTACTTTCTTTGAGTGAGAAACAAACCATGATCTTTGTAGACAACTACCAAACCTAGGAAGTAGGTAAGTGAACCCAAATCACTTATCTTGAACTCTTCTCTCATCTGATCTTTGATCTTCTTCATACCATCTGCATCATTTCCTGTCAATATAATATCATCTACATATACACATAAGTAGATGACCTCAGAATTACTCTTTTTAATAAAGAGTGAAGGATTTGCCTTGCTTGGTTGAAAGCCTTTGTCTTGCAAGAATGAAACAAGCCTGAAATTCCAAGCTCTTGGAGCTTGCTTGAGACCATACAATGCTTTGTTAAGTTTACACACATAATCACGATAAACTTGATTCTCAAAACCAAGTGGTTGTGCCATATATACCTCTTCTGTTATCCAACCATTCAAGAATGCATTCTTTACATCTAGTTGAAGTATCTTCCAATTCTTGGAAGAGGCAATACTAAGCAAAACCCTAATAGTAGGCATCTTTGCCACAGGAGACAAAGTCTCCTCATAATCAATTTCCTGAGTTTGTGCAAAGCCTTTTGCTACAAGCCTTGCCTTATACCTGTTAATGGAACCATCAGAATTCTTCTTGAGTTTATAGACCCATCTTGAGCCTATTACCTTCATGGATGAAGTCTTGGGCACCAAATCCCAAGTGTTGTTTTCCTCAAGTGCTTCAATCTCTTCCTTCATTGCATGCTTCCATTCTGATTTTGCTTTGGCCTCTTCAAAGGATGATGGCTCCTCTTGGTTTATGTCCTGTGCTATGTAGATAGAATGTTTAGTTACTAATGAGGTGTCAAACCCATACCTTTCTGGTTTTCTCTTTTCCCTCATAGATCTTCTTAGGCCATGATGTGATGATTCTGCCTCATGTCCAAGTTCCTCCAATTTTGCTTTACCTTTAGACTTCCATGCTTTGATCTTTTCCATCTGAGATTCTTCATCATCCTACGAGGTGTCTTGTTCTTCAATCTTTGGTTGTTCTCTACCAAGCTTTGGAAAATCTTCTTCAAGATCATATGGTAAATTGACCTTCCTGCATGAATCTTCATACCATGAATTGTTCTCATAAAAAAATACATCTCTGCTTACCAAGAATCCTTTGTTGGTAGGGTTGTATAACATGTAGCCCTTTTGATTGTTGTCATATCCAATAAATACACACCTTTCTGCCTTTGGATCCATCTTGCCTCTAACCTGCGAAGGAACATGAGAAAAAGCAATACATCCAAAAATTTTACAATGATCTAAGCTTGGTCTTCTTCCATTCCAAGCCTCATATGGAGTCATCCCATCAAGGGATTTTGAAGGCAACCTGTTAATCAAGTAAGTGGCTGTAGAAACAGCCTCAGCCCATAAGTAATTAGGTAAATGCTTTTCATTTAACATAGACCTTGCAGCTTCAACAATTGTCCTATTCCTCCTTTCTGCCACTCCATTTTGCTCAGGAGTGTACCTTGTAGTTACCTCTCTTTTGATTCCTCTTTCTTGAAGAAAAGAATCAAACTCATTGGAGAAGTATTCTCCCCCTCCATCTGACCTTAGCCTTTTTAGTGATTTACCTGTTTGGTTCTCCACAAGAGCCAAATATCTTTTGAAACATGAAAAAACTTCATCTTTGTGTTTCATAAAGAATAGGATAGTCCATCTGCTGCAATCATCAATAAAGGAGACATAATACCTTGATCCAGATATTGAAGCTTCCTTGCTAGGTCCCCATACATCTGTATGAACCAACTCCAAGAGATCTTCATGCATATAACCTTTCTTCATGAATGGTAACCTATGAGACTTTCCAAATTGACATGCACTACACTTATAAATCATATGTTGTTTTGACAAATTAGAGAGTCCAAGTACACTTTGGTCCCTGCAAATTTGCTTTAATGACCTTTCACCAATATGTGCTAACCTTTTGTGTCATACTTCCAATTCTATGAGTGTCTGACTACCATAATTAAAGAGAGCAATGTTTCTAGTGTCCTGTAATTCAAATGTGAACAATCTACCTGTCTTTTCACCTTTTGCAATTTTTTTGAATCCTTGACTTAGATCTTCAACGAATGCTCCTGCCTTTGTGAACCTGACTTGCAACCGTTTCTCTACTATCTGCCCAACACTTATCGAATTCTTTGTAATGGTAGGGATGTAGAGTACCTTACTGAGTAGGTTGATGTTTCCATCAGGTGCTTTGACATTGCCTATTTTCTCCACAGGATGTTTTGTATCATCTCTTGTTTGTACCTCATGCTTATTCCTTGGATCTTCTAAATCTGATAGGAGTGCCACATTTCCTACCACATGATTTGAACAACCTGAATCTATGTAGAAAACATGCTCATCAGATTTACCTTGTGGCATAGCCATGTTCATGATCAATAATGAATCCTCTTTGTTTGAGTCTTCTGTGTAGTTATTGTAGTCTCTCCTTCCTTTGTAGCCTCCTTGATAGTTTGAATGATTGTAGCTGTTGTAATTGCCATGGTAGTTGTTGAACCTTCCTCTTGAGTAGCCATAACTTCCTCTATTGTATCCTCTGCCTCTTTGATTCGTGGAACTCCTAAAGCAATTTTCAGTTGTATGATTAATTAATCCACAAATAGAACATGAGTTGGAGTCTTGGGATCTCCCCCTACCTTGTCTACCTCCTCTTCCTTTACCTCTACCATGTCTTCCTCTACCTACATAGTTAGCTTGATATGTACTTGCTTCATCATCCACTTTCTTTGCCTTTCCTTTGTTATCTTTGGACTTGCTTTTATCAATGTATAAAGCTGAAGATTGATTACCTTTAGAGCTTTCTCCATTTTTGATAAGCTTTTCCTCTTGAGTAAGTAGTTGTCCAATGAGTGTATTGAAATCAGGTACATGCATGTCCATGTACAAATCCATAGCTGTGGTGAATTCTTCCCACTTGTCATCTACCTTCAAGCCATTGATGACTTGCCTTACAATTTGCTCTTCATCTATTACCTCTCCAATGCTTCCCAACTGATCTGCTATTTCCTTGAGCTTTGTGACAAAATCAGTCACATTTTGTTTGGGAGCCTTCTTGAGAGTTGTGAAATCCATCCATAGTTGATGCTTCCTAGCTTTGGTACTTGAAGAAAAGAAAGCTTCAAGTGCATCCCGCACTTCCTGAGATGTCTTACAACTTCTAATGTGAGGCAACAAAAAATCTGAGATAGAGTTGAGGAGATAAGACCTTGCAAGTGCATCCTTGGAGTACCATGTGCTCAATCTTTCTTGCTCTTCTTGTGTTGGTTGACTTTTGTTACTTAAACTTGGCATAACTTCATCTCCAGCCACATAACCATATAAACTTCTACCTTGGAGATAAGCTTCCATTCTTAATGACCAAGCTGAGTAGTTACCTCTGTCCAATTTGTCAATTGATGAAGGAAATCCATCTGCCATGTTGTCCAACCTTGCTCTGATACCACTGTGAACAGATGGATAGGTATGTGCTTGAAGATGAAGAGGTGTTGCAAAATCCTTTATCTACACCAGCCAAATGAAATCCAGGAGTATATGGTGGGCCCTTTTAGCTTGCCAATGGATGTATTAGACACCCTATGTACCTTGGGAGATCACTCTCGAAAAGATAAATCAAAAGAGATTAGTTGGCGTTAGCTCAGAGGTGAAAAACTTGCTATTCTTGGTTCATACACCTGTCCAGTGTTTTGCATAATTCTCTGAGCACAGCAGCAATTAGCTTAAATCCTCTTAAGTAAATCTAGTTAACTTAAAGAGCTAACTTTCAAGAGTAATCTCATAAAAAATAATAAACCACACACTGAGAATGAGTTTTAACAAGTGATGACATCATCCCGATTTTCACAGGATGCTACAGTTTGAGACTAGTGAGCAGAAAAATGAACATAACTCAAAATGTAGGAATCCAATGATTATGAAATTGTATGGTTATACTAGACAGTAAGCTGAATCAAACAAGCATTAAGTTACTGAATTTGGATACGTAACCATTGAGAGATGGCTCTGACAAGGTGAGTGAAAAAATCGGGTACCTGACAGAGAAGTGAAGATGAACAGACCCTGTTGAATTCAAACGAGCATAACTGAAGATTGCAACATCCAAATGACATGAACATTTGTGAGCATATAGTAGACTTATAGAGCTAAATTTACTAAGTTAAATTACTGAAAATGATGCACCAAGCTCAGAGAAACAATCTCTGCAATCTGACTGAGAAAACTGAGAGTAATGGCAGTGAGTAGTACACTTCACAAGAACATGGAAATATGAACCCAAATGATCATGAAAATGAAAGTATATTGCTTGTACAATACAATGACTTACTGATACATATCTGTGCCTTGTAATCACACCTTGATATGGCATAAAGCTAAGCTCTTGGAGGTCTTCACATAGGTCTCTCTAACCACGACTAAAACTGCCATCTATTTATAGTTGAGTTTGGGAGGCTAACTTCCCTCAATCACTCTCCAATAAATCCATGATTGATTTGATTCTCTACCTACCACAAATCACAAATTCGTGGCTCCTCTTTCCCTTTTTGATCAAGTGGACTCAACCACTTAATATTCTCTTACTTTTACATTAAGTAAACTCTTCAAAAGTCACAAGAGGTAGTTCACAAGTGAACTTTACATAGTCTTCATTTTAAGGCTTTTTCTATGAATTTGTGGGACTCAAGCCAATACTTAGGCTTGACATAGACTTGCTCCAACAGGGCCTGGTTGGGTTGCTGATAGGGTTGTTGTGGCCTACCTTACTACTCTGGGTACTGATTCTCATATCTCTCTTCTTGTGGATTTGGTTGTGGATAGTTTTGTCTAACAACTTGCTTGTTATAAAGGTGGTCTTGTGTAGTGTGGTTAGTGTACCTCCTTTCTATGGTGTAGTATTGGTTGTTCGGATTTTCTTAGGGTTGAGCCATAATTGGACACACTAGCCATATGGTCTCCTCGACAGGTGTAACATCTTTTCACTAGGGCAAATCTAGGTATCTATTTGCTAGATACTCCTAATTTCTGAGCTACCTTCTCTACAAGTTCTCGATAGATGTGGATTGTTTGGAAGTGAGGCTAGTTGAGCTATCTGAATCTTTATAGACTTTTGAAAGCTTCAATTCCTCCCCTAGATTATCCTCGACGTCTATGCACATGCGCAAACACTCTTCTATGGTTCTAGGGTCCTTCAAGTACACATATGATCTCAATTTGGTACTTAACAATCTATCTAGGAATAAAGCCACTTGTTTGGCTGGAGTGGGTAAATTTGGCACTAGGCATCTCTCAAGGTATTGCCTAAATCTTTATCCTGCAAGTCTGACTGGCTCTTGAGGTGTTTGTTTAAAGTTATGAATCAATGAGGAAGTGTTGTGTCTTATGCCACTCTTAGAAAATTCCGTGATGAAGGCTTCTAGAAGTTGGTCTGTTCCAGAATCGCCTCTTGTGAAATGGTTGAAACCATGTAAGGGCTATGTTCTTCAGGGTTAGAACAAATGCATTGTATTGCAAGAACAGGTCATCAACTTGCTCAACTCTCAATAGTTGCCTAAATTCAGCCACATGATCATATGGGTCTCTTGTACCATCAAAATAATTCTTCATAGACTTGACTAGTTGTGTGGGTCTCAGGGTCCTAGTGTGTTCTCTAAGCCTTGGAAAAGGTAATTTTTTTGCATTTCTTTGATTCCTTGGGTCTCTAGGTCTCTCATTTTCCATTCTATCCATCTTAATTCTCATTCATTCTCTTCTTATTGAGTTACCAAAGCTTACCTTGGGTCTATCTCTACTCCTGTTCCTTTGAGTTCCATGAACTTGATATGTTCTGGCTCCTTGATGACCATAAGAGACATTGGATCTTGGTTGGGGGAAAATAGATTCGCCCTTCCAAGTGTAGGCATGCCTACCATACTATGAGACTACAAAGATTCTCTCTGGAGTATTGTCTAAATAGGTCACTTTGCTTGGCTATCAGTGTTGGAAGCAGCCAGAGGCACAGACGACGCGGAAGCATGTAATGACGGAGCAGTGAGCCAGTGGAATCTCTTTTCAAAGAATCATGTTCTAAAAATACTTTTCAAAAACCTCCAACAGTGATTTTTATCACTATTGTAACATATGTAACATAGAAAACCCCATTTTGTAATCCATAGCTCCATTTTGTGCAATTCGAGGAGTCCTCGAGCTTGAGGAGCTTAGGTAGAACAAGCGTATCAATTTTCGTTATTTTTAGACATCGTTTACCCTTCCAAAGAGCATCTAGGACCTAATTTTTAACTATGCCGGTCACTAGATGTGAAACCGGTCAAAACTAGTCTAGAAACTATAAAAAGAGCTAGAGAGCTCATTTTTGAGGTTGGTTAGTGTTAGCTTGTTGGAGTTTAGAGTTCTTTTGAGCTTGTAATAGTGTTCTTGAGTAATAGAGTTAACTTCTCACCTTCCATTGTGTCTTGCTTGTCTCTTCGTAGTGTGTGTGTATGTGTGTGTGCATTTCTATGCTTCTCACCTTCACTCTCACTTCATCTCACATTCACGATCTTCATATCACTCCTATCTCTTCCGCGGATTGACATTAAGGAGGTGGAGCTTCTTAACGTGGTACTTACCATTGTGCTAGAGCAACACCAAATTTGGCGCCGTTGCCGGGGATCGAGTCTAGGACGAATGTGTGATGGTAAGAGTATAGCAAGAAGTGGCATTGGAAGGTAAAAATTTCAGTTTTTGTTGTTGTTTTTACTTAGTTTTTAGTGTTTTTCACCTCCCCCACACTCCATCTTCATCACCGCATCATCATCTTCATCTCCAAAAAAATCAGAAAATTCACCATATCCACCCATTCTCCTCATTTCCCCTCATTTGTGCATGCGAGAGAGTGAGAGAGAGCTTTTGTGCTTGTGTGTGCTTTTGCTTTCTTGAGTTTTCTTGCAGGTACAGTACTCCAATGCATCAGGAAGGCTGCAAAAAGGTAAGAAAATCACCTTCTGTCAGAAATTTCCGAGTGTGTCAGACCATCGCGATGGTCTGCAAACTTCGGAATTTTTGGTAAGCGACCACACAGGCGTGTAGGAGACCCTTGCGCTTCTACGAATCCACAGACGCATTTCATAAATTCTCAGTTTGGTGGACCATCGCGACGGTCTCAGACCATCGCGATTGTGTCACACCATCGCGATTGGCTCACGCCATCGCGACGGCTCGGCCGGACCATCGCGACGGTCTCACGCCATCGCGACGGTTCATTTGGACCATCGCCACGGTTCGCGGACCATCGCGATTGCTCGGTTGACCCCACACCATTGCGATTGGCTCACGCCATCGCGCCGACGGTGCCACGTGGCAAGCTAGACCATTGCGACGGTTCAGTTTTTGGACCATCGCGACGACACCCTCACACCATCGCGACACTTCAAAAATTCGGACCATCGCGATTGGCTCACGCCATCGCGCCCAGACCATCGCGATTGGCTCAAGCCATCGCATCTGTGACCATCGCGACGGTTCACTTTGGACCATCGCGATTGTTCACGTTGACCGTTGACTCACGCCATCGCGATTGTCCACTTTCATGCCATCGCGATTGTCCACTTTCACGCCATCGCGACGGTTCACCCTCACGCCATCGCGACGGTCCGAGACCATCGCGATTGTCTCACACCATCGCGATTGTGCACCCCCATCGCAAATTTTAGGGTTTCATTTTTTGGCCAATTTTGGGGCTATTTTTGGGAAATTTTTGGGTGATTAGACTCATAGGAGACCCCTTAGCTCATATTTGGAGAAAAACCTGTTTGTCAGTTTTTACCCCCCAGGGCTGAACGGTCATAACTTTTTCATCCGAAGTCCGTTTTTTGAGCTTAATAGCTCGTTAGAAAGCTATTTTTAGAAAGGATACGTCTATTTTTAGATAAGCTATTTTGAGGTTGACTTAGTTTGGGACTAGAAAGCCAGGGGGCAAACATTGAAAAGTTGGGCAAAAGGGAAGGGACTTAAAAGGTGTATATACTCAAGTGCTTGATCATCCAACGGTGAATTGGTCTAATATTGGATTTTTCTAGGTCTAGCAAGGGCAATCGAAGGCAACCAAGGCAAGGCAGTGAAGGGCATAAAGCTTGGGAAGCGCGGCTTCTTGGGTATCAGAGCAACCAGAAAAGCTGACTCGAGGTTGGAAGATTACTCAACCCCCTCAGTCAATTCTTAGTTTAGGATAAACGGTAGCATTGTGGATTAAGACGATAGGAACGCCTCAAGTTCAAGAGAGTTAAATTTATCAAGTTCAAGACTAAAGTAAAGGTGTGCGACACGAAAACCTAAAGGAAAGAACATAAGTCTGACGGAACGAGAACTCAAAATTATAACGGAAAGTCGAATTCTTGACGCATACATTAAGACAAGAATCTAAAGAAATCTAAAAAGAATCAAGACAGTAATAACAAAGAATCATTGACGATCTGAGCGTGTACTGAGTGTGCAAGGAACAAAATTAATGAACCTTAGATCGGGCAAACATATAGGCAAGTCAGACTGACGAAGTCTTAGATCATCAGAGGCAAGTGTAAGAACTACTGCACGATCGTGGGCTCAACAGTTGAACACTAGTTATCCCTACGAGAGCTCAGATACTAGTGATTCAGAAATGGCATTTAGCGTAGAAAGACTAGAAGAAGGGTCGAATGTAGCCTATTTAGAAAAACCAGAAGGACCCTATAGAACACAACTAGAGTTTCTCCGAACCAACCGATTAGGTGCTCGCATCTATGAGGATGGTTTGCGAAGGCAAGTGGTGCAAATGCACAATCCCGATCAACCCATTGGATTGGAACGTCCAGTGGTGAAATTTGAGAGAGACGCGTACATAGACAAAGAAGGAACGATGTACATCTTAAGTACGCAGCCAAACAATACCAACGAGTTTGGCGTGATTCAGCCAGAGACGGAAACAAAATCTCAAGGAAAAGAACCATTAGAAGAGCCTAGAACACCTAGAGGGAAATCTGTACTGACACGAGTACTAATCCCGGATTGGATCCCTCAGGACAACAGAAGCATAGAGTTGTTTGTAAATAAAGAAACTGATGAAGCCTTTTGGAGATACAAGACAGAACTACTTAGTGAGGTAGGTATCATCACGATATACGAGTTCAAGGACCCGGATACACCTGGAAAGGTTGTATACTTGGATGAGACTTCAGAAAGAGTCTTTGTGGTACCTGACCACGCTAAAAACACATACACATGGAGAGGTGAATTGGTATTCCCTCCATCTAGAACGAACATGAATACAAGTCAACAAGGGGCAGGAACATCATCAGCCCATGGAAATCAAAGAGAGAGAAATAAAGAGAGACCGGAAGTAAGCTTTAATCACCCCATAGGGAGAGATAGAACAACCACGGACACTAATAGAGCGGATAGACAAAGAGATCATGGAGTACTAGGTGGTAGAGAGGATTTTCCTCTACCTAGACCACGCGAACACGCAAGAATATTGAGACCCACACAGTTAGTAAAATCAATGAAGAATTACTTTGATGGGACAGGAGATCCCTATGACCATGTCGCAGAATTCAAGCAAGTACTAAGAGCCGAACAAGTTGAAGACATGTTCACGCAATACAATGCATTTGGACTAACGTTAAAGAATACCGCTTTAACTTGGTTCCAACCTCTGCAACAAAGGCAATTTAGAGACATCCATCACTTTTTAGAGTCATTCATCACCGAATTCTCTAAAAGTGGGATTAGACATGACACGTCTTTGTTGATTCATAGCTTTAAACAGACCCCTCAAGAAACAGTAAGACTGGCAGGACGTAGGTTTAGACAATATGTGGAACGATGTCCAATGCAAGAGCTACCCTCACAAGCCAAGCAAGTGTCATTGTTTCTAGATGGCTTGTTGAGCTCTAAACTACGCTCCTACGTGTACCTAAAAGAACCCAGAACGCTAGAGCAATGTGTAAGAATTTGTATAGACATTGAGGACAACTTAGGAGACGAATTGGAACTCTCAAAGGTCTATAAGGATTCAGACTGTTCATCTCTAGCATCCACAAAATTGTCTAGCTCAATAGAAGACCTAGCAGAAAAAGTGGCACAGAAGCTAGGAGTTTCTAGCAAACCTAGGGTACTAATGAACAAGCGCTGTTACACCTGTGGTGGTGATCATATGGCAAATGTGTGTCCCAATGCACCACAACCACAAGTCAACCCTAGTGGGCAATACTGTACAATTGAAAGAAGATACACGAATCATACGGCTCAGGACTGCCCATACAACAAACAAACCGTGAGACAGAACTACCCACAAGCATACCAGCAGTCAAGTAGGTATCAAGGCCAATACAATGCTCAGCCTTATTACTATAAGCCTCCTCAGAACTACCCATACCAGGCTCAACAGAGACCTCAACCTGTCTTAGCCCAGCAGCCACCCCCACCAGCGAATGTCATCTCAGTCAAATACGCTGCTGCAGAAGAGAACCTAAGTAGGGCCTTAGTGCCTTCTTCACCTTTGATCACAGAGAGTGACCCACACTCAAACAGTTTTGACTCTACGCATGTAGATAGTCCACCCGCATATTACACAGAGTCACCAGAACACGTAGAAACATATCATTATGATAGTCCACCAGTGGAACCTAGTTGGGAGTCAGACTATGCTCATGTGATGTACACAAACCCAAATCCACGGCCCCAATTGAGACAACAAAGACCACAGGGCCCTAGAGGACCATGCTTTAGGTGCCATGGAGATCATTTCATAAAGGATTGTCCACATCCCCCGATAGCAGGACAATCACAGTACTATAACATCCAAGGCTTTTGTGCTGATTGTGGCAAAGAGCACATAATCAAAGATTGTCCTAAAAATCCAGTTAATGCTTCGAATGTGACACCGATCAACGTGATAGGTATTGTAAATAACGCAGATGGATCCAACCCTACATACGTGCCTATCCAAGCTATAACAAGAGCCTAGGCGCTCTTACAGAACCAACAGCTTAATTAGGAGAAAGTAGCCGAAACTAGTGAAGTTGCAGAATCTAGCAGTAAAAAGACAAAATCTTGGAAAGATTCTAGAGAAAGAATTAAGAGAAAATGGAGTAAAAAGATAACTGAGTTGGAAGGAAGTTTGAAGGAATCTAGAGCCAAAATCCTAGAATTGACTTCACAGGAATTGAATCAAGAGAATCCAGCTCAGAAATCAGGATCAGTTTTAGCGGAACCCATACCAAAGAATCTAGACATGATGTTTCGTGCATATCAGGCTAGATTAAAAGAGGGACCTCAGGTAGCTGAAATGAGCAAAAACT
Organism: Ceratopteris richardii; assembly: GCA_020310875.1. Taxonomy (NCBI): domain Eukaryota; kingdom Viridiplantae; phylum Streptophyta; class Polypodiopsida; order Polypodiales; family Pteridaceae; genus Ceratopteris; species Ceratopteris richardii. The sequence continues at coordinate 120,526,899 of CM035429.1, read as the reverse complement.
ACCCACGAGCTGATCTAGAAATTGAGAGAACTAAACTTTGCATGAAAATGGTAGAACTAGCACAAGCTTTGTTCGAAGCCTCTAGATATCTTAATTGGAACAACATGGCAAAACCGGAATTACATTTTCAAGGACTATTGGAGAGGCTAGAATATTTGATTGAAAGCAAAGAGAAAAAGGATCAGCATAGGAACCCTATTGTCCCAGAGACACAGGAAAGGAATGCACCATCCCTGTCTCAAGTACCCAACTCAGAAAGTCAAGACAACCTGTCTTCCATACATAAATATTCACATGAATTTTTGAGAGAAATACAAGAAGAGAAATGGAGAAAAGAACAAGGAACCCATCCTCCTATTCAAGAAATAGATGACTTGCAGGAACAATTTCCCCAAGACATTCCCTCTATTTACGATGATGTAGAGGAAGAACAACTGAGTGAACACACAGGATTTGAATCTAATTCTTTACAAGAATTACCTCAGTTCACAGGACCTTGGGAAGCAAAGTCTATTAGTATGAGAGCACCCACGATAATAGTGAGGAATGAAGAATCAGCCCACTCAAAGACTCTTAGGAAATGGATACCGAAACGTATCCAGACGTCTTCTTGTACCCCCTTATCTAACAATTCTCCCACCCTGTTTAAACTCCACCCTTGTAATAATTCACCTTCAACCAAACCTTGTATAAATTCATACACCAAAACCCCACATCATGCATAATAAAAGCTCATCAAGAAATGTATGCATAATCTGAACCATGTAGGTGTCTAGAGACCTGCATTAGCTCTACAAAGAGTCATTGCATCAATCACTTCACGACACTTGGCTACACAGGTTACACATCGGTTATGGAAAGGGATTGCGGTCTCACCTTAATGGGATCATAATTAATTTCCATACTAATGTGCTAATCTTTTGTAGCAAGTCTTTTCTATTAGCTCGCCAGTCATCATGCAAACCGAAGCAGGACCATCAGAAGCTGGCCCAAGCACACCAATGGCCAATATTGGAGAATTACTCGCGGAATCTTATCCTACTATGCAACCACCAGAGTTTCAAGGTTTTCCAGGACCCATGCCAATCGATGATCCTCCTAGAGGATATACTGAGAAGATTCATCGTAATTCTCACTGGTTTCAAGGCCTAGCAGGACCATTAGCAGATGCTGATTTCATATTTGAGGCCAATTTGGCATTTGATTTACGCACATGGGCCAAGTACCAGTTCTTTTCACGAGAATTTGAAGGACTGCAGAATACACAAGATTTAACGCACGTTTGGGCACGAGCGGGATTTACAGAGTATTTTAGCGACCCTCTGCCTAAACCCGATTTTTACAGATGTTTTTACTTGGTAACCACCTTAACAGCTTCAGAAAACAAGGATCTACCTGGCACATTCATGTTACCATCCTTGGTAAATGATCCTCCTTTCAGAAGGTTTTATTTGTCTAAAGATTTAATTTGTGCAGCTCTGAAAATACATGGAACACACACTCCGACGAAGAGAGAACGGCTAGTCCCAGAGCAGATGAAACGTGGTGACGTAACTAAAAGGGAGGATATTTCTGCTATAACACCTGAGCTCTCTAAGCCATTACGGATATGCATGCAGCACTTTGCTTTCCCAGCTCAGGATCGTTTTACCATGCCTCACAAGAGAATATGGTTTGGATTGTACTTAGCATGTACTGGACCCGCAAACGGTTGATCTAGCCAGCTGGATAATTGATCAGCTCTATTTGGCACAACATAGGTGGGAGCGAAAGAAGGTAATCAATGGGTGCTGCGCCCTCACCAGGATCATATATATGTGCTTGGCGTATGACTTACCAATTGAGCGTGCCATGACCAGTGAGGAACTGAAAGCATTTAAAGGCACCACTAGGAAGGCTAGAAAGTCTAGCAAAGGCAGAGCCGGAAAACGCATGAGAGGCACTATCCCATGCCTACAAGTCCCAGAATCACCCTCGCCACAACCATCTCCAGAGCAGTCACCAACAGCAGCCACTCCCACAGTACCACCAATTCGTATACGGTTATCAAGACCAGTTACGCCGGAGGGCACCACCAGTACCGTTGCACCCCAAGCAGCCACAACCACAGAACCTATCACCACAGCAGCTGAACTTCCCACCACTATTGGTGCGGAAGCTTTCTCCTTTCCAATACCCCATTTAGAAGGAGGACAAGCAGAGCCACTGGACCAAACTTTTGATTTTGAGATGCCCGATGCATTCTCCAATGAGTTCCAGTTTTCAGAAGGACAGTTGTTTTCTTAAGAATTTGAAAGGCCTAGCTACCCTACCACACCCAGGGATCAGCCACAAGGACAGGTCGTGTCCAGCTCTGATGACGAAAGAACAGCAACCGATGACGACGAAGGAGACGACGAAGCTAGCGAGGGAACACAGGAATCCCAAGAGCATGAACAGACAGACGGCCAAGGCCAACAAACAGACACACATGGCGATACAAGTACCCATGAAGATGAAACTTACGAGGCAGCAGCTTACACACTAGCTATCAAGAAGCTGTATAGAACTATGGAAAAAGTTTGGGCACGCAAAAAGCTGACAGAGGAAGAGAGTCAAACAATAATAGAACAAGAACTTGTCACAGGCGGATTCGAAGACGCATACATCAAAGGATTCAAAGAATTAGTCAAATCAGTAGGCTCCAACGAAGCACTCAGGTACTTGCAACGAAAGCCACTACCACAGTTTGACCCCCGTAGGATACGACTACTTTCAAAGCCCGGCGAATACATTCATGTACCAATAGGAGCACAGTCTTCAGAACAAGCCAGGGAGGCACGCCTCGTCCCTGAAAGTTCGTTGGCTGTAGAAACCATCTTTGTAGATTCCCCACCCCGCGCTACAGCTGTACAAACCTCAGTAGTCACTGAAGTACCGACCACCCCAACCGCTCCTCTCTCACCGCCCGTCCCTCCAGCCTCCCCTCTTCACCCTCCTTCGCCCAGACCAACATCTTCATTCGCCGGTGGCGTAGCAGAAATCGTCTTTACGACCACTCACCCCACAATTCCTGCACCCATTAGCCCTAGTCTACCCCCTCCCACACCCACCTTTCTATCCAACCCATTCCTCCATCCATCTTTTCCATCTTTCCCCACAACTCCAAGACCCCTTTTTCCATTCCCACCGCCATTAATCTTCTCCCCTGTCTCACCTCCCCGACCCACTGTAACCCCTCTTTCCCCTTTCCACCAAGCTGCTCCAGCCAGCCCCCCTGTAAATTACCCCTCAACCTTTGTAAATCCCGTATTTACACCAGCACGAGCACCCACGATCACACCCATATTCACGGTCACCGCACTAGATACGTCCACTGACATGGACATCTCACCACCCACTGCACCATCACTCACTTCACTCACGGCACAAACATTTTTAGGCACATCACAATTTTCAACAATCACTACATCATCCACCTTCCCACCCCCATTCCCCATTCCCGTTGCATCTACACCAACTGCATCTTCATTTAGCACCCCATTAATACTATCACCCACTGTAGATAATGCATTCCGACAGATGTTCATGTGTATGACGCAAGTAAGAGATGAGTTCATATCTCTTGGTGATAATTATCAGCAGCTGCAGAGGACAACCAATGACTTACAGTCGCAGCTTAATTTATTGTCTATTGAGAATGCCTCTCTGAACACCCGCTACCAGGAATTATGCGAGGCCTATCACAAATTGGAACTAGAAAGCGAAGAAAAGATCAAGGAAGCAACTGCTGACCTGGATAACTTATTAAGAGCCCAGACAGTCCGCAATGCAACGCTAACACGAAACATGGGCTTACTACGAAGACACCTAGCAGCCGCCAAGGAAGAAAACCAGCTCTTACAGGATCAGAACCGAGAAAACTTAGAAGCAGCGCTCGACCACCCAGACCAACCACTCAGTCCTAGCAGGTTCAAAGCCATTCCTTCAGACTCGATGAGGATGCTGCTTGACGATCATGTAAGATTACTAGATGAATACGACCGCATGAACGAGGAGTTACAGAAACTCAAAGAAGATCACAAATTACTCCAGTTACGAGAACCGGCACACCAAGACATACGAGCACCTGTGGACCCCTCTCCTGACCTCCTAGAGGAACTCAACTCATTACGGGCCCAGGTATCACACCTTGAATCAAGGATCGCAGTATATGAAGCACCACCAAGGCCAGATTCCCCACCTGAGCTTCCAGCTGAGGAAGAAACGGTCACCATTCCGGTGGAGGAAACGTTTGAAGAGGCATACGAGCCACAACCCATCCCAGGCAGACGTGTCACGGCCGAAGGTCAGATGACGTACGAACTTCCGACCCCCGCGTGGATGAAGACTATTGAGGAACTTGGGACAACGCACTCAGCTAGAGTAGAGGCACAATTACACGCCATGGCGATGATAGAAGAACGAATATTACAGTCTCCATTCTTTGCTCATTTGGCCCCGCGACGATACATATCTGGGAATGAGCTACAGTATAAACTGTATTTCATGTTAATGGCCGAATACCAGTTAGCCATTGAGAAAGAGACAGGTAAAAAACCATCGCATGCAACTCAATTCGAGGCCGATGATTTGCCACTAGATGCACAGCAAGGAAGGATCTATCAACTAGAGTGGCGAAAAGATTTACTACAGTAGTATCCAGAGATGATGAGTACATGGGTAAAGGCACCTTTGCATTTGAAGTACAATCCGTGTTGGGGACCAGTGCCACGACGCCGCTCCTGGACTGCCTTTGCTATTAAGGTACAAAACAATAAGCAGTGCCAAGACTGGTTGAATTACCCCTATTTTAAGCCACCCATCGAGTTACCAACTATTGGCTACATGATGGCTACAATTCGCCACTGGCTCCCTAGACTAAAGCATATGGATGATATAGCGGCGCATATGACTGTCAAAATCTTTGACATGATGCAAATGATTTTTAAAGTCTTCCGACGCGTCAAGGCACCCCATGTCAACACCCCGGGCTTTGAGCATGGCAATTTTGACCTGGTATATGATATGAGTACAACGCCATCGCTACGGGTGTGTTATGCCTGGCACTGCAGAATAAAGTACCCACCGGCGTGCTACAAGCAGACATTCGAAGAGATGTTCACAACCGGCTTCTGGGAATACCATTCAGAGGTATTCATAAGCAGGCCTACACATTTACTACAATTATTTGCCTGTGAACGAATGGTCTATTCCACACACTATAAGCTCCCGCCACCGGAAGAACCGCAACCAATCGACTGGGAGAAACTCGAGGCCGACCTGGCCCGAGGCATTCGTATCTCCGAGCACACCCTCGCTCAAGACCTCCTACAGAACTATATCCGGCAAACCTCACAGCAAGGTTCTGTCAGGGACGACAGAAGCGAGAGGGAGGGGGGTGTTGGAAGCAGCCAGAGGCACAGACGACGCGGAAGCATGTAACGACGGAGCAGTGAGCCAGTGGAATCTCTTTTCAAAGAATCATGTTCTAAAAATACTTTTCAAAAACCTCCAACAGTGATTTTTATCACTATTGTAACATATGTAACATAGAAAACCCCATTTTGTAATCCATAGCTCCATTTTGTGCAAGCCGAGGAGTCCTCGAGCTTGAGGAGCTTAGGTAGAACAAGCGTATCAATTTTCGTTATTTTTAGACATCGTTTACCCTTCCAAAGAGCATCTAGGACCTAATTTTTAACTATGCCGGTCACTAGATGTGAAACCGGTCAAAACTAGTCTAGAAACTATAAAAAGAGCTAGAGAGCTCATTTTTGAGGTTGGTTAGTGTTAGCTTGTTGGAGTTTAGAGTTCTTTTGAGCTTGTAATAGTGTTCTTGAGTAATAGAGTTAACTTCTCACCTTCCATTGTGTCTTGCTTGTCTCTTCGTAGTGTGTGTGTATGTGTGTGTGCATTTCTATGCTTCTCACCTTCACTCTCACTTCATCTCACATTCACGATCTTCATATCACTCCTATCTCTTCCGCGGATTGACATTAAGGAGGTGGAGCTTCTTAACGTGGTACTTACCATTGTGCTAGAGCAACAATGAGGGTCTTTAAATTCATAGATAGTGAGTGCTCCCACTTCATTAGGTTGGTTAGGTTTATAGCTCCAAAAGGCCTCATCCATTTCTCAGTTTAGGAGTAGATCTATACTCTTGTTGTCTTGAGGAATCCACTCTAGAATGATTATTCTAGTCAGGATGGATTTTCCTCGAGGGGTTTTGGGCTCCTTCCTAAGTTCCCTTGCTCTATGTCACCTATTTCAGCATATGAGATCACATTGCGAAACTTGTCTATCCTATCTGGGTGGGTGGTCACCACATACATTGTTCCTTCTTTATCTATGTATGCACTATTTTCAAACTTGACTACTAGATGTTCTAGTCCAATGGGTTGGTCTGGATTTTTAATATGGACAACATATCTTCTCAGGCCATCCTCATAGATGTGAGCACCTAGACGGTTGTTCCTCATATATTCCATTTGATTCTTGTAAGTTCCTTCTGGCTTTTCTAGGTACACCACTCCTGAGCTACCTATGGGTCTCTCCACGTTATATGACATCTCATAATCACCAGTTTCTGAACTTAGAGCATATGAGTAATCACTCAATTGCTAGGCCCAAGACCTAGCTGTATGATTGACACTAGCTTCAAAAGATCTGAGGCTTTGTCTATCTCGTCCTAAATATCTCCCTGACCTAAGGTTCATAAACCTTGGTTGATATCCCAATTTCTCCCAATACAACCTCGTTGTAGAGTCCTTTTGTATTAGTTCCTTGTTCTTTTTAATTTCCTTAGGATTTAACTTCTTTTCCAACCAATTTCCATTGCAAGAAACACTTCAGTTTTATCGTACTTGAGTTTAATCGCTTAATTTAAGTTCTTTTACTTTAGGGTTTTTTGCAAATGTAACCTATTTATGCTTGCACTTGAGTAATTAGGGTTTTGGAACTTGATCATGCTTAACATCACCCTAATTAATCAAAATCTCTATCCATACTTGGCCTAAGCTAGGAATTGATAGAGGGGATTGATAATGAGCCAACCTTAAGTTGCTTATCCCTTGCTCTTGAGTGCTCAACAACACTGTTCTCAAGCTTGTAGTATGCACATGCTCTGGACACCCTTTAGTGCTCTCGATGAACTTATAAAAGTCCCAAAGGTAGCTCAAGATTTCAATTTAATTGACTTAACAAACCATTTCCATTCGTGTAATATAAAGACCCAATTTTGATTTGCTTTTATGAAAATTCCCTTAGAGATCCCTCAACCTCTCACCCCTGTGGAAGGTCGTATGAAACAGAGTTCGTATGCAAGCTGATGGAGATGATGATGTTGCCAAAACCTATAAGAAACACTCAAAAACACACGAAAACAACAAGCACAATAGCTCTCTCTTGCTCTCTCTCACAAGTGAAATGAGGTGGGGAAGGTGATATGACCAAAAAACTGAAAATTTTGCAAAGGTGGCGATGGAGGTGGGACATGGTGAGGATGATGATGGTGATGATGATGGTGGAGAAAATAAAAGAAAATAGTGAAAATTGAAGGAAATACCTATGACTCCAACATCACAACTCTATGTCTTACCATCAGATGCTCATGCTCTAAGCTCTCTCCCTGGCAACGGCACCAAATTTGGTGTCACTCTAGCACAATGGAAAGTACCAATGTGAGGAGATCCACCTCATAATTGTCAATCCGTGGAGACGTGAGGACTACTATGATGACTATGAGCAAGTGATGGAACAAGTGCATGAGTGAGAAGCACATTAGCATGCACACACATACACACACATGCGCACACAAGGTAGGAACAAATAAAGGAACAATGGAGTTCTTTTAATTACTCAAAATGTCTCTTACAATACCTCAAAACTCTAACAAGCTAACCTCCAAAATGAGCTCTCTAGCTCTTTTTATAGTTTTCTACTAGCTTTTGGCCCTGTCTAGACCGTGTCTGGTTTAGTTAAAAATTAGGTTCCAAGGCTTATTTGAGGGCCCAAACGGAGTCTAAAAATTATCAAAATTGGTACTTGGCTACTTCTAAAATTCCTCAAGCCCGAGGACTCCTTGGCTTGCACAAAATGGAGCAGGGATACTTAAAAATGGTATTTACAATGGTGTGAAGTGACTAAAATCACTATTTGGGAAATATTTCTTCATGAAAAAGTATATGGCCTACTTGTCGGATCTACGTGGACTACTTTTCCTGCTTAATCCTTCTCTCTGCTCTGAGTCGCTTCATTGAGTTCCCTATCTCATAAGGCCTTCACCTCCTTGACTACTACCAACAACCTATCAATTACAACATGAGTATCAACGATTGGAAGAGTGTAGTGTTGCCTTCCAAGTAGAGTCACAAAGGTTACAAGTAAGAGTCACTACAGTGGAATCCGACAATCAAACACTTATGGCAGAATACACCACCTTACAACATGCTCATACGAATTTGGAGTCCAAGATGTCTACTATGGATGTTCAAGCAGTCAAAGAGTTGGAAAACATGCTCCAAGCGCAGATGCTCACCAATGCTAAACTAAGATGCAATCTAAGTCTACTACAAAAGCATATTGCTACCATATTGGAAGTGAACAAGTGATTACAATAGCAAAACCAAGATAATCTGGAAGCTGTGATGGAAGGGAGCTCGGGAGTAGAAATTAGCCCTACAAAGTATAGAGCGGTCCTCTCAGAAGAATGTGCCAATCTCTAGAAACAGTTGGCCAATGTCAGCACATCTCAACCTTCCTACCATCCCTCAATACTCCATTGAAGAACTAGAGGCCTTAAGAAAGCAGGTCAAAGAATTAAGAGCCAGACTCCTACCATATGAGAGGCCACCCTCTCCTATTGAAGAATTGGAACTTGAAACCATGGTGGAGATCCCAGTCGGAGAGAGTTTTGAGGAGCCTTATGACCCAATGTCGGTACCTGGTGGACGTGTCATGGAAGAGGGACGAGACACATTTGAGATCAAAGTCCCAGATTGGCCCAAGAGAGTTGAACAAATCAGTCAAACACATGATGATAGAGTGGCCATGTAGATCAAGTCCCTATCCAATCTAGAAGAAATCATTCTGAGGCCCGCTTACTTTTAGAACCTCTCCCATGCTTGATTACCACATAAAAAATGAAGTATAAGCCCTACTTTGTATTATTAGCTGACTATAACATGGAGATTAAAAGGCATGTAAGAAAAGAGCCTACATTCGCCACCCAATTTGAGCCTGATGGTCTACTAGTAGATGCACGTATAGGCTCCATTTTTCAACCCAATTGGCATGAGAAACTACTTACAGATGATCCAAAAATGATGTTCGCGTGGGCAACAACATTATATATCAAATTTAACCCATGCTATTGTCCAGTAGTCCATCGTAGATCATGGCAAGCTTTTCCCATCAAAGTACATAATAACAAAAAATGCTCGGATTGGATTAATTATCCATATTTTGCTCCACCTAGAGCACCACCCACTGTATCATACATGATATCCACAATACACCATTGGTCTACATGCTTAAACCATGTACCAGACATAACTACCATGATGTGTATGAAAATCTTTGAGCTGATGACAGTTGTATTCAAGACCTTCTACAAGGTATAGGCACCATATATTTTGGCCCCCAACTTTTCTAAAGGTAACAAAGATTTGGTCTATGACATGAGTGAGATCCACTCCATCAACATAATCTATGCCTAGCATGCATGCATAAAGTATTTACCTGCTTGCTACAAGCAGACCTTTGAAGAAATGTTCTCTATCAGGTTATGGGAATATCATTCCAAAACTTTCATTCCCAAACCAACACATTTGTTATATCTCTTTACGGTCGAACATGCCATACATACATATCAGTTATGCTTACCACATCTGGACATTCTAAGTCCAATTGATTGGGATAAGCTCATGATAGATTTGGCTCGAGGATTGCGCATTCAAGAACATCACCTAGCCATAGACATCGTCAAGTATTACATCAAGCACTCCCACCAACAAGGGTTTGTCGAGGACGAGAGACCTGAGAGAGAGGGGGGTGTTGGTAGTAACTAGGGCAGTCTAGGCCTTACAAGACAAGAAAGCCAACAATGAGAGTCAGAACAAAGGGAGAGCCAAGCAGGTTTAAGCAAGCACAATAGTCAACATAGATCCGATAAGTAGGCCACATAAATTTTCATGAAGAAATACTTCCTAAATAGTGATTTTAGTCACTTCACATCATTTTAAATACCAATTTTTTATTATTCCTACTCCATTTTCTTCAAGCCAAGGAGTCCTCAAGCTTGAGGAGTATTAGAAGTAGTTATGTACCAATTTTCATAGTTTTTAGAGCTCGTTTGAGCAGCCTCCAAAATAGCCTAGGAACCTAATTTTTTACTAGGTTGGACACTAGGTCTGGATAGGGCCAAAACTAGTCAAGAAACTATAAAAAGAGCTAGAGAGCTCATTTTTTAGGTTAGGTTGTTAGAGTTTTGAGCTATTGTAAGAGACTTTTTGAGTAATACGAAGAACTCCATTGTTCCTCTCTTTGTTCTTGCCTTGTGTGCACGTGTGTGTGTGTATGTGTGTGCATGTTTGTGTGCTTCTCACTCATGTACTTGTTCTGTCACTTGCACATAGTCATCATAATAGTCCTCATATCTCCACGGATTGAAATTTATGAGGTAGATCTCCTCATGTTGTTACTTGCGATTATGCTAGAGTGATAGTGATGCTGATTGGGCAGGTAGCAAAGATGATTGAAGGAGTACATCAGGTTATGTTTTCATAATAGGTACAAAAGTGATGTCATGGAGCTCTAAGAAGCAACCCGTTGTGGCTCTGTCAACCACAGAGCCTGAGTACAAAGTTTTACCATTGGCTACATGTGATATATTATGGCTTAAGAAGCTACTTACGGACCTAGAAGTGGACGTGAAGGAGTTTCCTCTTTATGAAGATAACATTTCAAGTATCTGTCTGGCTAACAATCCCATGTTTCATGCAAGGAGCAAGCACTTAGAGGTTCATTGCCACTTCATTAGAGAAACGGTGATGGCAAAGGAGCTAGATATAAGGTATGTAAATACTAAAGTCCAAGTCGCAGACATGATGACAAAGTTTCTTGAAGGTACAAAGCTTGGAGGATTCAAGGAAGCAATCAAAAGGGACATAGGATGAAGCAGTGTTGGAAGTTAAGATGCATTTCAAGCTCAAGAGTGTGGGAACATGCCCCAAGCTTCAACTTCCATATCATCCACAATCAAAGGAGGATGATTTCCACGAGTTGGAGTCATAAAATCATCTCTATAATTGAAAGATTTTGATTAGAGAAGAAATAGGTCACCTCTTGATGTGTTTGGACCTCACTTTTTGATATGTATATGCTTTTGATTAGTTACAAAGGTTAGTATATGATCTTTAAAATCTCTAATGAGTTATATTATGACTTAGAGTTGGGGAAATGTGTGCCCAAGCTGCCCCTTGCTTAAGCACACCCCTTACTAGTTGTTCTTTGCATATTTTGCACAGATTTCAGTTTTTTATACTCTATCTCTCTAGATGATCATTGCAAACCCCTGATCTTGTAATTGATGTTTAGCCTTCATTCAGAATCCATTTCTAGTTATTTTGTCTTGTTGGAAAGCTTATAAGTTCAATTCTGAGTGTATAAGTCTCTGGATCAATGCATGCATAAGTTTAGATAAATGTTCACAAGAGTGTGTATGTAGTTAGCTAATACTCTAAGAAGAGATCAAGTTATGTGTTTTGTTGTAGCAAGTTGAGGAATCATCCAGTGTCCAAATGGAAATATTTTATTGTCATTGAAAATCTCTCTAAGTCTAGTTTCAAGTTGCAAAGTTTCATTTTCATTCTCTACATGTACTCAGAGAAACTCAAAAAACATAGAGCCTATGTTTGAAAAAATTCAGGATCCTAGCAGGGTTCATTTTCTTTCGTTCTTTGTCTTCGTTTTTTTCCTAACTCCATCTATTGATCTTTTCCACTTCAATGCGTGAGGACTAAATGTTAAATGATTACTAAGAATATTGGGAGGAAGTATTGCATTGGATAAAACAAGAACCTTATTGATCATAACCTAGATCCACTCTAGTTGAGATCAAAATGTGTATCTAGAGGATGAGAAATTTGGTAGCATCAAGAAATACATCCTACGACACAAGTAAAATAACATGTCGCATTGATCAAACAATGATGATTGAGATAACAAAGGAAAAGATCATAAAGCAAAGTAATGTACACCACGCGAAAAGGAGAATCGCATATCAACTACGTGGAGCTTTGAGCTTAGGAGTACAATATGAGAGCATGTAAATGCAAAGAGGAGAATGTCATTTGCATGTGGGATTTTAGGACGACTTTCGGGAGCCAAGGAGGCTTTCACAAAGCGGAGACATGTGGATTATCAACATCCCCATCTGCATGAGTTCGCCTTCTATTTGGTACAAGCACAGGGAATGGAGATGGTACGCGCAGGATTGTCCGTATCCCACACGAGAGGAGTTCATGGCGCATTTTTTTCTTGTCCGCTCTTAGCAGAGAATCACACAGCATGCATAAAGGTTACATGGTTCATTTTCGCAAAGACAGTTATGGTGTGATGTGCGTGAGGATGGTGATGACTGTATACGTCTTTGAGCTTCGTAATGTAGTTTCGCCTCTTCTAATCTTTTGTATATCACTGTATTCGCCTTCGTCTCTTTATTCGTGTCAAAAACTGTGCACTGCAGAAGCACATTCTCTTGTTAATATCTCCATAGCCGGGTGATTCTCCTTTCTTTTCAGGCACGATGACCGACTCCTCGCTCTCACGCTTTTTCTTACTGCTGCTTCGCAATTGGTCCTCCTATGATAACAACAGGTGGGGTGCAATCCTATGTCTTCTTCTCCTTGTATTCCGTAGATCAGTACGTTCGTTGCATGGCTTTCATAAAGCAACGGTGATGTCAAGGGCAAATTCATGGCATAGATCATGCAGTTGTCTTTTCTTTTCTTAGATCTGGAACAGTATCGCGTTTGCTGCCCCGCAAGAGAGGACGTCAAAAATACAGATGCGGACTGCGCATCTCTCTTTCTCGCTCGCTTGTTACTTTATGTCTGTCGCCAAATTTCTCTGCGCAGCCATTCTTGCAAGCGGCTATAGAGGTGCTTTGTGATGAGTCATAGCGGCTTAAATGTTCTCTGTGTTTTCTCTCTCATCATCCATTGGCGTAGATCATGCAAGTGCTTTGATTGCTTCTCTTCTCAGAAATGGAAGAGTCTTTGATTGCTTCTCTTCTTAGACATGGAACAGCATTGGCGTAGATCATGCAAGTGCTTTGATTGCTTCTCTTCTCAGAAATGGAAGAGTCTTTGATTGCTTCTCTTCTTAGACACGGAACAGTATGTAGTCATTGTGGAAGTATGTAGTCGTAGCAAGTACTCACACCTCTTTCTGTCCTTGTTTTCTTGTTACGCCATGTCTGCCGCAACCATGCCTTTCGTGCTCGGATATTTAGGTCAGGGACCATGCGAGTATTTTCTGATAAATCAGAGCGACCTTAGTTCTCTTCGTATTTTCTCTTTCGTCATCGTGCCTCCTCTGTTCAGATAGCGACCATACAAGTATTCTTTTGATGAATCAAAGCGACCTCTTCTTTTTATTTTTTTGGACTAAGGTTTGATTTCACACCTTAGTACAAATTTAATTAATTTCAGGGGTTAGACTTAGGGTAAATGATAATTCTAAAGTTCCAACTTAGGGTTTTTTATTTTACGGCATAGTTTCTCATCTCATAATCAACCAAAAAATGAGTAATTTATAACTCTCTGTAGCCAAAATATCACATCATAACTAGAAAATCAATGAAATAAACTTCAGATTCTTTTTTGGGATACACTTTCCTGAGGGATTTCATCGTGATATCCGCCCCCACTAAACCTGCATATCATCTCGATGGGCCAACCTACAAAATCCAACAATAGTGTATCAGGATTCTTTTGAAAAATCTTTTTGATTTTTATGATTTTATTTTCAAATATTGAAACATGATCTCATACATTCCATGTAAATTTATAAAGATTCATATAAATTTTAGAAAATAAAGCAAATGAAAGCTTCACAAATATCTTACTATGTTCTCGTTTTTGCAATCAGATAAATAATAATCATATGAATAATGCATAAGCTTCATAGATCTTTGGTTCGTTCAACCCATTCAGATCCAACAACTTATCCTAAGTACTAGCATATACTAAGCTCTACTAACTCAATTTGTAGAAATATGTCTAATTCTCCTATTTATCTCCTACTATCCAACTCTTCATCGGATCTTTTCTTTTCTTTTACTTTTTTTTTTCTTTTTCTTTTTCTTTTTCTTTTCTCTTACTCTTATACTTGATCTCAGCTAAGCACTTTTTTCTTTTTATTTTTATTTTCACAAGTCGGCCTATGCCAAAATCGAGTGCAACTCATAGACTTGTCCACTCCATTAAATTTACCTCTCTTGTCTGTCAATCTAACATAGCGCATGACACACATAATACCTGGTTCAAACTACCTGGCCAGAGTGAATCTACTCGCCAATCAACCCATGTAGGTGCATGACAATAGATAGGTGAGACCTACGATGAAACTAGCATCAGGTCATGGCCTTGATTGTTGGGAGTGATGATAGGATGCACTCAAGAGATTGAGTTGGTGCTGCTATACCTGCTTCACACCAGCCCTCCTTTGATTCCAGATATGCTTAGTACACACCTTGAGCTTTCAAATGATACAAAGAAACCATATATGTACTTTGTAAATGATTTGTGTAGTGATCAAACCAAAACAGATAACTTGGTTTCTTCACAAATCCAAAAAACTTGCTATTTTTATAATGATACCTGCTCAGTGTTATGCTCAGTGTGACCAGCACACTTGCAATTGAAATGATTTCTTTTGGAGGAATTAAAGTACCTTAATAAGCTACCATTTGCAAGTGGAATGAAAAGAAATGATAAAACACATCCAGAGAAATTGATTTAGCAAATCTAGGAGCACTCCCGACTTTTTAGGAGTTGTGCAGAACAATACCAGTGGCTACTTCGAGCGCGATTTCTCCCAAATGACCGAATGAAATCTCCTGAAATTTTGTATGCTTGTAGAAGACCTTGAGCTGGTTCCAACGAGCTCTTAAGCTCTTGATTTGGTTCAGTGAACACCGAGTAATGCTCCTTGGAAGTTAACATACTTGAAGTAGAAAACACAGAGAACCAGATATGATGAATGTGTAAATATCTATTGATTGATATGATTATACAAGCTCATTATCATGACAAGCATAGCTAATTGAGGTGTGGTGGTGTAGGCTATGAAGTAGCACTCACACACAATAAGTTACAATGACAAAATGCCTCGGGGAGTGAGCTGGAGTGACAGGACTAACCGCGAGTTTTTTCTCTTCATTTTTATATGAGTTGAGTCATCATTTGAATTTGAAATTCAAATGTAGGCTCCCTAGAATATCTCTACTAAAAGTAGGGAGATATTCTCTCCATTAACTCAACTAAGAATCCACGACTAATCAAGTTGGTAACTGATTTCAAGTAGATGCCAAGTCACTAAAACTTTTACAATGAAAGTAAAAGTAATAAATCATAGGTATGGGTTCCTATGCCATTTCCTTCAAGTGAAGCCTTGATGAGATTTGTCCAAGCTAATCGTCCAAGGTTCCAAGCCAAGTGTGAAGGCTTGAAATGCACCAACAGCTCCCCCTCAAGCCAAACACTTTGGCTTAAGTCTTCATCTTCAATCTTCAATCACATCTTGCAATCCAATCATGGATTTGAATTTGCATAGCTTGTTTCCATCCAATGCCTTTGTAAGTAAATCTGCACATTGCATATTAGTAGACACATAAATCAATTGTATATCCTTGCTTAGCAACTTCTCCCTCACATAGTGGTAATGAACCTTATGTGTTTGGTTCTAGCATGATATATTGGATTAGCTGCAAGGTGAAGAGAGCTAGTGTTATCTACAAATATGATTGGTGGTCTAGTACATAGACCTAACTCTGTATATAAAAGCTTCAACCAAATAGCTTCTTGAGTGGCATTGGCAAGCCCTCTATACTCTGCTTCAGTGGATGACAATGCCACTGTAGGTTGTTTCTTGGCTGACCAAGAAATAGACTTATCTCCTGCAAAACAAATGTAACCTGATGTGCTCCTCCTATCATCCTTGCACCCTGCCCAATCTGCATCTGAATAAACCTTAATGTCAATATCTGATGTATAAGGAAAGTACAAACCATGGTTCTGAGTTCCATTCAAATACTTCAAGATCTTCTTTGCTGCCTCTAGGTGAGGTATCTTTGGTTTGTGCATGAATTGACTAAGCACACTAACTCCATATGCTATGTCAATTCTTCTCAAGGTAGCATAGTTCAAACTTCCTACCATGCTTTGATATCCTGTGATGTCTTGGACTTCTTCCCCTTCATGAGCACTTAGCTTTAGGTTGACCTCCATTGGAGTAGTTGAGACTTTAGCATCCTACAAGCCAAACTTCTTGACCATATCCTGTACATACTTCTTTTGAGTGATATATATACCTGAGTTGGTGTAGACTAACTCAAGACCTAAGAAGTACTTCAATAATCCAAGATCATTGATCTTGAATTCTCTCATCATCTGTCCTTTGATGTGTCTAATTCCATTGACATCATTGCCTGTAATGATGATGTCATCAACATAAACACACAAGTAGATTACCTCTGTACTACTTCTCTTTATGAACAGAGAAGTATCAGCTTTACTCATCACAAATCCTTGGTCTTAGAGGTAGGTTGTCAACCTGTAATTCCATGCTCTAGGTGCCTGCTTCAAACCATATAGAGCCTTCTTCAATTTACAAACATAGTTTACCTTCTTGGGGTCTTCATAGCCAGGTGGTTGTGACATGTAGACTTCTTTAGATATCCATCCATTCAAGAAAGCATTCTTGACATCTAATTGGTACATGTTCCAATTTTGGATGCAGCTACACTCACCAATATTTTGATAGTTGGCATCTTAGCCACAGGAGAAAATGTCTCCTCATAATCAATGCCTTGGGTTTGTGCAAAACCTTTGGCTACCAACCTAGCTTTGTACCTGTTTATTGTTCCATCTGAATTCCTCTTTAGCTTGTAGATCCATCTGGATCTTATCACCTTCATAGAGTCCTTCTTGGGTACCAAGTCCCAAGTATCACTCTCCTTGAGAGCTTCCATTTCTTCATCCATAGCTTCTTTCCATTTTGGTTTGGTAATTGCTTCTTCATAGGTACCTGGTTCTTCATTCAACAAGTCCTTTGCAAGATATACAGAATGTTTAGTTACAAGTGATGTGTCATACCCAAATCTGATTGGTTTCTTCTTTTCTCTCTGAGATCTCCTCATTGCTTGAGTTGAGGATTCTGGTGCATCCTCTAGCTTCTTCATCTTCATCTTTCCTTTGGACTTTTAAGCCTTGAATTCCTCAAGGTTTATTGTATCATCATCATCTGAGCTTGAATCTTATTTCTGAATTGGTTCCTCCTTGGTGAGCTTTGGGAAATCTTCTTCCATATCATAGGGTAGACTAACTGTCCTGCATTCATTCTCATACCATGAGTCATTCTCATCAAAGATGACATCTCTGCTTACCTTGAAGCCTTTGTTTGTTGGGTTGTAGAATCTGTATCCCTTTTGGTTCAAATCATAACCAATGAAGATGCACTTTTTTGCTTTAGGATCTAGCTTTTCCCTTACCTGTGAGGGAATATGCACATATGCTACACAACCAAAGATTTTACAATGATCCAGAGAGGGTCTCTTACCATGCCAAGCTTCATATGGTGTCATGCCATCAAGTGATTTGGATGGCAACCTGTTTATGAGATAGGTGGCAGTGGATACACTATCTGCCCAAAGATAATTTGGCAACTTCTTTTCATTAAGCATAGATCTAGCTGTTTCTACTATGAGTCTATTCCTTCTTTCAGCTACCCCATTTTGTTCAGGTGAGTACCTTGTAGTGATCTCCCTTTTGATGCCTCTTTCCTGCAAGAAATCTTCAAACTCATTGGAGAAGTATTCTCCTCCACCATCTGACCTTAGCCTCTTCAAGCTTCTTCCTATTTGATTTTCAACAAGTGCAAGATACCTCTTGAAACAATTAAACACTTCATCTTTATGTTTCATAAAGTATAAGATGGTCCATCTGCTATAATCATCAATGAAGGACACATAATACCTTGAACGTGAAATGGAAGGGTCCTTGCTAGGTCCCCAAACATCTGTGTGTACCAAGTCTAGGTAGTCTTCATGCATGAAACCTTTCCTTGAATAGGGCAACCTGTGAGACTTACCAAATTGACATGCTCCACACTTATAAATCATGTGTTGCTTGGATACATTAGGTATCCCAAGCACACATTGATCCTTGCACATTTGCTTTAGGGTTCTTTCACCTATGTGAC
The DNA here is from genome assembly GCA_020310875.1 of Ceratopteris richardii. Lineage (NCBI taxonomy): Eukaryota > Viridiplantae > Streptophyta > Polypodiopsida > Polypodiales > Pteridaceae > Ceratopteris > Ceratopteris richardii. The sequence goes on along the minus strand of CM035429.1, from coordinate 120,508,395 downwards.
CTAACCTCTTGTGCCATATTTCTAACTCTGAAAGAGTTTGATCCTTGTAGTTGTATAAAGCAATATTTTTTGTATCTTCTAGCTCAAAAGTAAACAATCTACCTGATTTCTCCCCTTTGGCTATTCTTCTGAATCCATGTCTTGGGTCCTCCACATATGCTCCATGTTGTGTGAATCTGACCTGCAAACCTTTCTCCACAATCTGGCCAACACTCATTAGATTCTTGGTGATGGTTGGTACATAGAGTACCCTGCTCAATAGGTTCTGATTACCATCACATGTCTTCACATTTCCAATCTTAACAACAGAATGTTTAGTATCATCACCTGTTTGTACCTGATGTTTACCCTTGGGTTCTTCCAAATCAGAAAGTAGTGCCACATTGCCAGCTACATGATTAGAACATCCTGAGTCAATATAAAATAAATGATCATCATTTGTACCTGCCTTGGAGGTCATATTCATGATCAATAGGGAGTCATCTTGCTCCTCTGTGTAGTTGTTGTAGTCTCTTCTATTTCTGAATCCACCTTGGTAATTACCATTGTGGTTGTTGTTGTAATTGTTGTTGTATTGATTGTTGTATCCATTGTAGCCTTGGTGTTGGTTGAACCTACCTCTCCCTTGAGAGTATCCACCTCTTGAGTAGCCTCTTCCTCTCTGATTCTTGTAGTTCTTGTAGCATTCATCTGTGGTATGATTGGACAATCCACAAATGTTGCATGGTGATGAGTTGTAGGGTCTCCCCCTACCTGACTTACCTCCTCTGTCTCTTCCTCTAGATGATCTACCTCTCCCTGCATAATTAGCTTGGGAGGTAGAGCCTTCTTCATCCTGTTATATGTACTTTGCAAATGATTTGTGTAGTGATCAAACCAAAACCGATAACTTGGTTCCTTCACCAGTTCAAAAAACTTGCTATTTTTGTAATGATACCTGCTCAGTGTTATGCTCAGTGTGACCAGCACACTTGCAATTGAAACAATTCCTTTTGGAGGAATTAAAGTACCTTAATAAGCTACCATTTGCAAGTGGAATGAAAAGAAATGATAAACCACATCCAGAGAAATTGATTTAGCAAATCTAGGAGCACTCCCGACTTTTTAGGAGTTGTGCAGAACAATACCAGTGGCTACTTCGAGCACGATTTCTCCCAAATGACTGAATGAAATCTCCTGAAATTTTGTATGCTTGTAGAAGACCTTGAGCTGGTTCCAATGAGCTCTTAAGCTCTTGATTTGGTTCAGTGAACACCGAGTAATGCTCCTTGGAAGTTGACAGACTTGAAGTAGAAAACACAGAGAACCAGATATGATGAATGTGTAAATATCTATTGATTGATATGATTATACAAGCTCATTAGCATGACAAGCATAGCTAATTGAGGTATGGTGGTGTAGGCTATGAATTAGCACTCACACACAATAAGTTACAATGATAAAATGCCTCGGGGAGTGAGCTGGAGTGACAGGACTAACCGCGAGTTTTTTCTCTATATTTTTATATGAGTTGACTCATCATTTGAATTTGAAATTCAAATGTAGGCTCCCTAGAATATCTCTACTAAAAGTAGGGAGATATTCTCTCCATTAACTCAACTAAGAATCCACGACTAATCAAGTTGGTAACTGATTTCAAGTAGATGCCAAGTCACTAAAACTTTTACAATGAAAGTAAAAGTAATAAATCATAGGTATGGGTTCCTATGCCATTTCCTTCAAGTGAAGCCTTGATGAGATTTGTCCAAGCTAATCTTCCAAGGTTCCAAGCCAAGTGTGAAGGCTTGAAATGCACCAACATTGATCACCTGACCAAGGTTTTTCTATCCACCTACTAGCCTATTGTAACATACTAACAACATGCACACACATATATTGTTGGCTCGAGTATGAAGATTTTTTTGAACTATAATCTATCTAGAGGTAGAATATCGTAAGAAATAAATTGTAGGACCCAAAGAATCCCTCTCACTAAGTGTTTAGATCTATCAGCATATACACACACTCAGTTTAAGTATGCCATCATATTCCCAAGCTTTCACTCCCAAAAGTCTCTAGTCCACTAACGGATTCTATTCATATCATTTCTAGTCGTTCATGCTTCATGCAAAACCATAATAGATGTTTGCTATCTTCACTCTACATAATTTTCTCAAACTCCTACATACCTTTAATACATAAAATTACAATGCATATGTTCTTTTAAAAAAGAAAATAGAATTTGAAATTGGAAGCATTTCACCTGATCAATTTGATCCATCTTCATCCTTGTTCAATCCACATGATTTTTCATTCCTTTTAAGTGCCTGCTCAAGCTCTTCCAAAGTAGTCAAACTTCTTTCCAAGTGGACTACATTTTTAATTTTCTCATTAGGCAACATGATTCCTAAATCTTTATTATGTCTTTAAAAAAAAAATTTGAGCTTATTCGAAACATTTTCTTTTTATAAATAGAGCAATTTAAATGCAGATAAATAAACAGAGAAACTCTCAAAGCTATATACAGAGTCCCGTGAGACATTAAACCAATTTTCACTGTTGTCTCGCTCAACAATGGATCCTAACAAAAATTTTGATTAGCAAAAGCTCCATACTCTCCTACATGCATACAATCATCATGATCATGAGAATTAATGGGTTGATTTCTTATATTCTTTTTGTTTCTTATATGATTTGGGTACACTCTCATTAATTGTAAATAATGAAGACAAGATCTTGAACGGATTCATGCATAGGCAGATCCATCATCCATCACCTTAGTTTCCATTCGTACTTTGGCTATAAAAGGTTATCCAAGAATAGCCTCATGCGAAGAGTGATCCTGGACAACGAAGTGGAATTCCTTAGAAATCCCTTCTTTCGTCACAGGTATAAAGGCGCATGTCCCAAGTGGAGCTCTAGAGCTTTTATCCGTCGTCCTCATACTCCGTCCATGGTCTTTAACTATAGGCCACCTAAGCTAATCATATAACTTCTTAGAGATCACATTTATTTTTTATCCTGAGTCAATCAAGGCCAAAGCAAAGCATGAATCTTCATTGCTTCCTAATTTCACCATCACTTCAGGTGTCCCTCTTGCCCAAAAAGTCTTGGTATACTCACTTTCTATCCTTCTCATCTCATCATCGGGGGTAATACGACCTGAGGAATTCCTATGGTACCTTATAATGTCATCATCCTCATTGTTAGAAGTATCACTTAAGGCTACTGCTTCATTTGTTACTTATGTATCTTTAGTTGCCTCTTCCATTTCCACATCCTCAAGTAACGGGAACCTTTTCCTCTTGATCAATTTTATAAATCTATCCTTGAATTTTGGCTTTACTATAGAGAAAACTTACTCTAAGGACATGGTCACTTGGCTCTTGAATAGAATATCATTTAATATCTCTCTCGCTTCATTCTTCTTTTCTAACTCAGAACTTAGTATAGATTTTGGTGTTTTGTTCTTTTTCTTCTTCTTCTCTTTGTCTTCTTCTTGAATATTTTCGTGAGTGTCATCAATCTTTTGAGCGGGTTCTTATTCTTTCTCCTTCTCTTTACTTGGCTCTTGAATTTTGATTGGCATACCTGGCCTCTTTCCATCCTTTATTCCTTTCTTCTTTGCCTCTAACTGAGAAGCAACAGGATCTTTAAATTGCACTTTCTTTTCAGGTTTCCTAGCCTTCTCTTCAATCTCTTGACTTTTCTTTCTTGTCACTCTCCTCTCTGGCTCAGACTCTTCTTGGCTCTTGTCCCTCTTCCTCTTTTTCTCTGCATTGGCTATATGTAAGTAGACCAAGAATTGATTTATACGAGACTTCCAAAACTCTTCTACAAGATCGTATCCGTAGCTCTCACTAAAGTTTCTATAGAGTAGTTTCTTTGAGGTTGAGGTTTAGTCGCCTCTTCATATCCTTCCTCTAGTGGCTCTAACTGTGCTGCAGATGTGCTGACATTATTGCTTGATAGATTCTCATAAAGTTTCTTCATTCCTCCCTTCCCCTAATTCACAGGAAAGGGAAGTCGGATTCTGAAGTTACAGAGTTTCTTATCTATATCTATCACCAATTGATGCTCATTTTCTTGCTTTAGCTCTTCACACACATAGGAGAAATATTCATGTGCGTCGCATTACACACATATTTACCTCTCCAAACCCATCAGATGCTCGTCTCTCAAATGGTCCAATGTTTCTCTAGAATGTGGGCTGAACAGATGGTATAGGTACTTGCTGCCAGTCTATCATATCATACAACCTGTCATTGCCTCATTTGGGCAACTGCTTCCACTTCTCTCCTAGCTATGGCCTAGTCTTCTGTCAATCCAAGCCTCTTACCAGGCTCTTCTATCCTTCTCTCAACCTCAATCCTGTCTTAGGAATTAAAATATTAAGAAAGAAAATGATTAAATCAGGCTTTAATGAATCGAAATCAGCCTGAGCTAACTAGGTATATCTTCTTAAAAACACATTTAAAAAGTGAGTAAGAGATATAGTGGATTTTGAGGAATTTACCCACTGTAGGAACCCCTCTCTACTGTGTTGGGAAAAAACTTCTAGGTAAAATAACGTATGAAGTTCCTTTCTGAATTTGGCCCAAGCCTTTCCTATGTGGATTGAAATAGATGCCAAGATAGATCTTGAAACTATCCATGTTAAGTAATGGGTAAACATTTCTTCAGGTAGTCCATAGATCTGTGCTTGGTCCTCAAATACATCTAGGTATTCAATCACATTAAGTCCTGTGAACTTGCCTTTTTCTCTTAAGACTGCTTGGACTAGATGAGCCCCCTGTTTCTCTATCACTAATTCCTTAAATACTTTCTCCATTTCTCTTCTTTGGTCTATCCTAGAGCATAAAACGAGATCTAGTGTGAGTGGCTCAATTATCTCTCTTAACTCAGAGTAAAACTCAGAGAAGAAACTCGATGGGTCACGAGCCAAGAGATAGAGGTCAATCTAAACGCTCTCTACGTATGCCAGAAACTGATCTATCTCACTTGTTCTTTGACTTGAATTCTACTCTTCTTTTGAATTTGAATTTCTCACTTGATCTTGATCTTGATTTTCTCTTTAATTTATCACTTAATTCTCTCTTAATTTCCCCTTCTTGCTCTCTCTTTAATTCTTAAAAATTTCAATGTGTTTTTTTTCTTTTCTATGATATTTTTCTAATGTTTCTAATGTTCTATCTAAGCTACAAAAGTGTCGAACTCTTAATCTAAGCAAGAATAAAAAAATATACAGGCGTATGGAGTATAGTAGTGTGGATCGTGAATGCTTAGGCTCAGGCAATGAAAACAGTTTTTCTGTTTACAGTGCATGGAGCAACACAAAAAATTCAAAGAACGTAAAATTCTAGTACCTAGAAATATGTATCGGATGCCAAGGTTCTTGATTCTCTTCTAAAGGAGTGGGTGGTGCGTCGAGGATCACTTGGGCAACCGCCTCGCTTCATGTCGGGTTTAGGTATCGAAGAGCGAAGGAGGGCAAAGAAGGGGAGTGGTGTGGGATTGGATCAGGCCATGCTAGGATGCATCGTCCCCTCATTGGACGAGCGGCATTTGCACGTTGGGTGCCTTACCCTGGTAGGTTATCTTCTAGTTGATTTGCACCTTGGAAGAGAAAGGCAAGGCTTTGGGTCACACAGAAATGAAGTCATAGGACATATGCATCGCGAATGTGGAAGGATAAATACAATGTTCTAAAAAACAGAAATCACCGAACTCGATGTGTCAAATAAACAAAATATGCTCAATGAAAGCAATGTCACCACATGACTCTAAACAATACAAAAAAAAAATCATGTTCAAATACAAGATAGTCACTCCGTTCTATGCGAATGGACGCCCTTCAACTTCTCTTCGATCTTTGTGGTAGGAACTTCACTTCACGGAAAGATCTTTTCTTCACTTCTGGTCTTCGATTTTCACTTCGGATTTACGATCAAAGCTTCTCTTTCTTCACTTCAAATCTCTTTACTTCAAAACCACTCAAAAAAGCCTGGAGAGAATCTATAGGACATCACAAAAAACGCATTTAGAACTCCTGGAAAAGAATAGACTACATTCATTATGCCTTAATTTTTGCTTTAGAGTTCTTATTTTCGTTTTAATTTTTCTCGCTTGATAAAGACTAAGTAAAATGATCGCAACAATTAGAGAACCTAATGTCATTGTTAAAATAAAAATGCACAACAATAAAGAAGTAAGAGGAATAGAAAGTAAGGTAGTGCAAGGAAGAGGATGGAGAGGTGAGAAAAGACCACGGCCATTGTTTTTCTTCACAATCTCAAACCCTTGAATTGACTGCTAAAAGAAATCTTTTTCTACAATTGTAATAAAGCATGAAGCTGACCATTAAAAGATGAAGGATGCAGATACTTAATCATAAAACCCTATACGCAAGTCCATGCACAAACACAACCTTGATGATTATTTGATAGAAGGATTGGATGGCTTTGCTTTAGCCCCATTTCAAAATGAAAGACATAAAATCAAATAGCACACTTGCAATATGCATGCCATGCATTGATGTGGAAAGCAATGCTTTTTTCTCTAGCATGTGGTCAAGAGGTTATTGCGCAATTTCATATATGATAAAATTGTGGATGAAAAGTAGTATTCATATCAAAAATACCCTTACTCGATGAAGTAAAATAACAACCTCTCGAGTGTTTTTGAGTGGAAATTTCTATTACACAAGAAAGTACTGGATCTTCCCACATACTTATCATAGATTTAGGCCATTGCATCAATAGAAACCTACGCAATGCTTTTTTTCCTCCCTCTCCCTCTCACCCCTCCCATGAGTTTTGAGGAGTTATTATGGATGGGGGTTCTGGCATTAACTTGATGCTTGAACATACCATGAAAAAGATTGGACTACACCCTTCAAGACCTACAAACTTCACAGTAACACTGGCATATCAAAGCATAGTAAAGCCTATGGGAGTGGTCCCTAGAGTCCTAGTCAAGATACAATGTACCATCTTTAACTTGGATTTTGTTGTTTTAAGGCTGCTAGAGGTAGAAGGAAGTTTCCCCCTCTTAATTGGGAGACCTTGGTTAAGGCATGCCAATGTGCTACATGACTGGGGCAAGGACACAATGTGGGTAAAGCAAGAGGGAAAAGAGTTACAACATATAATTTTAGAAGAAGGACCATACAATCAGAGACATACCAGCATGATGCAGACAATTGGTATTTATATGGAAGAAGAATTGTTGGACAACACAGAAGCAGATCTATTTGAAGGAGCAAATTTATATGAAGATGAAAACATGTTGGCTTAGCTCCATGCAGAAGACCCATCTTCCTGCTATGGAATTTTTCCAAACTCAAGTAGAGAGGAAGCATATGAAGAAAAAGAGGACATCATTCAGGTTACTAACTTGAGTGAGACAGTCTCAGTCAAAGGCCATAGAAGAGAAAAGAAAAGAGAAGCCCTTAACTATAGCAGTGATGAAGCTACTTCAAATCCTATATCAAAGGCTAGTTTCGTATGGATACTGGTATGGATATCATCTCTTATGTTAATTTTTATGATAGTGAGTGTAGGGCTTTACAAGGAAGTGGAAGGAGTACTTGGAAACAGAGGGTTCCATTGGATGAAGAAGCTGGAATAGTAAAAATTGAAGCTTGCAGATTAAGTTATAAAGTTGCTGAAACAAAGATACAAAAGATGCAGTATGGAGGAGATAATATTCTAATGAAGGATTTAGGGTACCGCTATGAGATGATCAGTGTGCCCAACAAGAAGACAAAACAAATGAAGTGTAGTACAATTAGAGATTATGGAGGAGTTTTTTGAAGTCATCATATCATGGCTCAAGGCTGTAATCAACAGAACTGAAGATTTATGGTTCACCTGGAACCTGCAAAATTTGTGTAGGTTGTACATAGCCTTCTCATGTCATTTTTGTTCAAGTTTTAGTAGTTTTTATCCTTTTTTCATGCTTCCTTGAGTTTTTAGCAAACTTAGAAACCATTTAATAGCCTTTGCATAAGCACAATTTGTGGAATTTTTTTAGGAATTTTTCAAGCATTTTTAGAATTTTTCTAGCATTTTTTTAATCATTTTCAAATGTCATTTTCTTGCCAAATTGGAGGAATAAAGGAGCTCTTTGTGGTTTTGAGTGAGGAAACTGGCCTAGACCTGTAGGAAATTTTCTAAGAATTCTTTGATAATTTTTTTCTTTTTTTTTGAATTTTTTCCAGATTTTTCTTCATTTTTTGGATATTTTCAAAAAAAAGGGCCCCATGGAATTTATTTTTCCAAAAAAAAGAGGGGCAGCAAAAAAAAAGGGAAAAAATCATAATAATAATAAATCTCGCCCCTCTCTCTCTCTCGCTCTCTCTCTCTCTCTTTCTCTCTCTCTCTCTCTCCCTCCCTCCCTCCCTCCCTCCCTCTCTCTCTCTCTCTCTCCCCCTGCCCCCCCTTTTTTATTTCTATTTTTATTTTTTGATTTTTTTATTTGGTATTTTGTTTATGTTATTTTCTTTTTTTTTAATTTTATTACTTATTTATTTTTCTTTTTTGGTTTATTAATTTTTTATTTCTTTATTTTATGTGCATTCAAAATTATTAAAAAAAAGAGAAACGAAGAAAGGAAAGGATTCATTTTTTTCATATAATATTAAATATATATATATATATATATATATATATATATATATATATATATATATATATATATATATATATATATATATATATATATATATATATATATTATTTTCATGGTTCAAACCTTTTGGCTTTGGATCGTGCCTCGGATGGTCGTGTTTCTCAAAAATGGGATTATTTTTATGTATTTTTGGCACCTGTGGATTCATTTTTTGCCTTAATTTTTTCAAAATGCCACCTTTTCTTTGACTTTTGGTAAACCACATGTTTGGAGCACATTTATCACATGTTTTTTATTCTCCACATGGTCTATTCTCACTTTGTTTTACCTTTATTTTCAAAATTTCCCATATGCATCCTCTGTAGCGCTACTGATTGATCATTTCCGCCCTCTCTAGACCCCATAATCATATTCTCTAACCCTCCCTTTACCTTTCTGTCGAGCCCCATCCTTACCCCTCCCTGCCATATCCATCTCAGCCCGCTCAACCCTCCCTTCCCCCTCCTTTCTACCCTTCCATTGCCTTCCTTTGCTTTTCCATGCAAAAGTTTCACTTTTGGGTTCTTCTCTGGTGCTTGTTTCTCCTACGTCTGGTGGACTTGGTAGGTGCTCAGGTGTCCTTTTGAAGATTTTGTAGCAAAAGAATCATGGTGTCATATCTGCTCAGAGTTTTGGTTGTAGCTCTCTGGGACAGAGAGCACATTAGGTGGTGGGCAACTGTTGAGCCCATAAAAGTCATATTGGTCAAAGTCAATCATAGTCAAAGGCAAATGGATCAAAGTCAAAGCAATCAAAGTCAACAAGGCCAAGATCAAAGTCAACATGGCCAAGTCAAAGTGTTCAAAGTTCAAGTGTCAAAGTGCACAGGTAGTGCACAATTAATTGGTTCACAAAGGGTAAATTGGAGAAAGTTGGTTGCAAGTTGCATTTCTCTAATTTCCCTAAGGTTCAAAAGTGTTTTTAAAGTGTTTTGCAAGGTTCAGGTGAACCCTCTCTTAGGTGCACAAGTGAAGAATTAAAAGGCTAAATGTGAAGGTATGTGAAGCGGCAACGTACGTAGAAGTGAAAGTATGGCCCCCCCAATTAAAATTTTTATTTTAGTCTAAAATCACTACAAGAAAAAATAGGGATTCGTTGGTTGCCCACTTTTGGAGACAATCTTCGGACATCAAAGTGAGCACCAAGATACTCTTGCAGTTAGGAGCGTACGTGAATCGACACACAAATCAAGGAAGGACTATTCTTGAGGGGCCAAGCAAGAGTAAGCAAGATGAGCATAGTCTAAGCTAGGAAGAGAGAGAAGTGCAAGTGACACACAATGTGCGACGCAGAGAAGTGAAGTGCAAGGTGTGCATGAAGAGTGACTAAGAAGTGTGAAGAGAAGTGCTAAGCTATTCACCCCAAGGATCCAAAGGTCTCATTGAAGTTGTGCACGTGCCGACAGAAGGTGTCCATCCCTCCTGACAATTGCAGGTTTGGAGAAGGTGGAGGTGTAGTGCAGAGAAGGCCGACAACAACAAGACCCTTGGGTATTTGGTATTTTGTGATTGAGCACTCTGTGGGATTTTGCACATAAGCATTGGATTGTATTGTGCATCATCATTGTATTTGTCTTCTTATAATCAATCGACAGAGGCTTCGAGTGTGTATCTTCCTTATTGTCTTTCCCTTTTCTCCTACAAACACTCAAATCCCTTCTTGTCCAAGAATCCCCCAACACTTTGGTATCCTGTAATATTTTCAAGCATATCACTTTCATGAGCACTTAATTTTTGGTTTATCTCCGTAGGAGTGCTTGTTACTTTGGCATCCTGCAAATGAAACTTCTTTAATATGTCTTGTACATACTTTCTTTGAGTAATGTAAATTCTAGAGTTAGTGTAGACTAACTCAAGCCCAAGAAAATACTTTAGTGACCCTAGATCACTGATTTTGAACTCCTACATCATTTGATTCTTGATCTGCTTGATGCCATTAGCATCATTACATGTAAGTATGATATCATCAACATACACACATAGATATATCACTTCTGAATTACTTCTCTTAACAAATAGAGAAGTATCTGCTCTACTCATGATGAATCCTTGATCCTGAAGGTATGTAGTCAACCTATGGTCATGCACTAGGTGCTTGCTTCAATCCATAAAGAGCTTTATTTAATTTACACACATGATTTAACTTGCTTGGGTCCTCATATCTAGGAGGTTGAGACATGTACACCTCTTCTGAAATCCAACGATTTAGAAATGCATTTTTTACATCCAATTGGTACATGTTCCAATTCTTTGATGTAGCCACACTTACCAATACCCCCATGGTTGGCATTTTTGCCATAGGTGAGAAGGTTTCTTCATAATCAACTCCTTGGGTTTGTGCAAAACCCTTAGCCACAAGTCTAGCTTTGTACGTGCTTATTGATCCATGAGAATTTCTCTTGATCTTGTAGATCCATCTAGAATCAATTACCTTCATAGACTCCTTCTTTGGCACTAGCTCCCAAGTGTCATTCTCCTTGAGTGCTTCAACCTCTTCATCCATGGCTTCCTTCCATTCTGTCTTGGTCTTTGCCTCTTCATATGATGATGGCTCTTCAAGTGAAAAATCTTTTGAAAGATAAATAGAATGTTTAGTGACTAGAGAAGTCTCATACCCATATCTGATTGGCTTCTTGCTCTCCCTTTGTGATCTTTTAATTGCTTGGTTGGATGATTCAGGTATAATTCTTCATCTTGAATTTACCTTTGGATTTCCATGCCTTGAATTTCTCTAGATTGATGATGTCCTCATCATCTAATTTGATGTCTTCAACTTGGTGAGGCTTGGAAATTCCTCTCCCAAGTCATAAGGCAAATTTACTTTCCTGCATTCACTTTCAAACCAAGAATCATTCTCATCAAAGACAACATCTCTACTAACCATAAATCCTTTGTTGGAAGGATTGTAAAACTTGTATCCTTTTTTATTCAAGTCATACCCTATGAAGATGCACTTCTCTTCCTTAGAGTCTAGCTTACATTTGATTTGAGAAGGGATATGCATATAAACAACACATGCAAAGATCCTACAATGACCAAGTGAAGGTCTTCTACCATGCCATGCTTCATATGGGGTTGTCCCATCAAGAGATTTTGATGGCAACCTGTTAAGAAGATAAGTGGTAGTAGATACACTTTTTGCCCATAAATAATTAGGTAATTTTTTCTCATTTAGCATTGACCTAGTTGTTTCAACAATTAATGTATTTCTCCTCTCTACCACCCCATTATGCTTAGGGTTATACCTTGTTGTAATTTCCCCTTTAATTCCCCTATCCTGCAAGAATGCATCAAACTCATTTGAGAAGTACTCACCTCCTCCATCTTACCTTAGTCTCTTTAGGCTTTTTCCTGTTTGTTTTTGAAGAAGTGCAAGACACTTCTTAAAGCAATTGAATACTTCATCTTTGTGCTTCATAAAATATAAGATAGTCCACCTACTCAAATCATCATGAAAGATACATAATACCTTGATCCAAAAATTGAGGGATCCTTACTTGGTCTCCATACATCTGTATGGAGAAGCTCTAAGTAGTCCTCATGCATGTAGCCTTCCTTTGAGAAGGGTAACCTGTGAGATTTTCCAAACTGACAAGCACCACATTTATAGATCTTGTGTTGCTTGGATACATTTGGTATCCCAAGCACACATTGATCTCTACATATTTGCTTTAAGGTTCTCTTACCAATATGCCCTAATCTCGTATGCAAAATTTCAAGCTCTGACAGTGTTTGATCTTTGTAGCTATAAAGTGCAACATTCCTTGTATCTTCAAGTTCAAAAGTAAATAATCTACCTATCTTATCTCCTTTGGCAATTCTCTTGAATTCGTGTTGGGGATCCTCCACAAATGCTCCATATTTGTTGAACTTGACCTACAAACTCTTTTCCACAATCTGTCCAACACTCATCGAATTTTTGGTAATTGTAGGTACATATAGAACCTTGCTCAACAGATTTCTATTTCCATCAGAGGTTTTAACATTTCCTACCTTGATCACTGAGTGCTTGGTGTCATCACTTGTTTGTACTTGATGTTTTTCGTTAGGTTCCTCAAGGTCAAAGAGAAGAGATACATTGCTTGCCACATGGTTTGAACATCCTCAGTCAATGTAGAAGAGATGGTCATCATTCATACCTTGCTTTGAAGTCATATTCATAATCAAAAGGGAATCCTCTTGTTCCTCTATATAATTGTTGTAGTCTTTCCTTGATTTGTAGCCTCCTTGGTAGTTGTTGTTGTTGTAGTATTTATTATTGTAGCCTTGATGATGGTTGAATCTTCCTCTGGATTGTATATTCACCTCTTTGGAAACCTCTACCTCTCTAATTCTTGAAGTTCCTGTAACACTCATCTGTAATGTGATTTGACAAACCATAAATATTACATGGGGAAGCGTTTTAAGGTCTCCCCCTACCTTTCTTACCTCCTCTACCCCTACCCTCTTGAGTTTCTACTTCTCCCTGCATAGTTGGCTTGAGAGGTTGTACCTTCATCCTCTATTTTCTTGCTTTTCCCTTTCTCTTTAGACTTGCCATTATCTGTGTATAGGGCAGAAGAGCTATTACCTCTTGATGAATCTCCATTCTTGTTGAGCTTGGCTTCATGGTTAAAGAGTTGCCCCATTAGTGTGGTAAGATCTAGAACCTGCATGTCCATGTACAAGTCCATAGCAACTGTGAAGCTCTCCCATTTGTCATCTGAATTAATAACATTGATCACTTGTCTCACAATTTGCTCCTCTTCAATTTCGTCCCCTATTCTTGTCAATTAGTCAGCCACATCCTTGACTTTGGTCACATACTCTGAGATGCCTTACTTGGGTTGCTTTCTTTGAGTGGTGAACTCAATCCACAATTGGTTCTTCATAGCCCTTGTGTTGGAAGAAAAATATGAAGAGAATGTTTCCCAAGTCTCTTGGGATGTCTTACAGTTCCTAATGTGTGAAAGAAGAAAATCAGAGACTGAGTTAAGTATGGCCTTGCTAATGCATCTTTGGCACACCATGAATTGAGTCTTTCATGCTCCTCTCTTGTAGGTTGTCCTTTTGCTTTTGAAAATGGGCATCTCCTCATCTCCTGAGATGTATCCATAGAGACTCCTTCCTTGCAAGTATGTCTTCATCCTCAAAGACCATGCTTGGTAGTTGTTCATGTCTAATTTATCAATGAAAGAAGGAAAATCATCTCCCATTTTACCTTAACTTTGCTCTGATTGTTGGGAAAGGTGGATGGACACTCCAAAAAATGAGTTGGTACTACTAAACCCTGCTTTGTACCAGCCCTCTTTCACTTCAGAGTTGAGTTGTAGGCCCTCTTAGCGTTCCAATGACACTGAATAAGTGCCTATGTACTTTGAAAATGATATTACCTTCATAGATGATGCCCCCAACATCTTCTTTCGAGGCTAATAGCCAGCCAATGGGTGACACTATTTCTCTTAAGAATAATTAAAGGAAAAAAGGCAAGTTTGAGAGCTCCCCTTGGAGTGGATAACGAAGTGGTTTTGACTTATTTGAAATGAAGTCAAGGAACTACTTAACGAGGCTAATATCTAATTGCTAATAGCTAACTAAAAATCATTAATAACTAATAAGAAGTAGGTAAGATATAACTTCCACTTCCATAAGAGAGGCAGAAGAAGTGATGCATATAGTTTTTGGGTCCAACATGGCATAACAACTCCACGAAGTCGCAAGTACCATTTTCAAGAATTAAATCTCATTGAGCACCATCACTACAAGAATAATGGGGGCATAGCAATGCCCCCGATTGAAAAAAAAGAAGGTATCATCACTTATGCAATTCTTCTTTAAAATAGTATCATATAAGAGATGTTTAAGAAAAAAAACCCAAAAAATAAACTAGGTCAAATGCATATGCTATGATGAGCATCGCTTATGCGACGTTTAGCTGTAGCATTGCTATAAGCATCAAAGCATAGTGATGCTTATAGCAATGGAGGCAAATTGCCTATGACGCTTGGGTGTTGAATAAGCAATGATCTAAGAGTTGAAAAAAAAAAAAGATTTTTCCCGACACATTTGTGTTGGGATCAAGCAAGCAAAGGAGGAGCAAAGAGCGAAGAGGAACCTCGAGCAAGCGAGCCCCGAGGTAGGTACACATGCACATATGCACACTTACATACACACATATGCATACACACACATGCATACACACATGCACATACACACATATGCATACACACATACATACACATGTATACACATATACACACATACATACACACATATGCATACACACACATACATACACACATATACAAAAACATACATATATACACACACATATATACACACATATACATACACATATATACACACACATATACACACACATACATACACACATATATACACATATACATACACACATACACACATACACATATATACACATATACACATATACACACACATATACATATATATACACATCGACACACACATACATATAGACATACATACACACATATACACACACATACACACAAATATACACACATATACACACACATATACACACACATATACATAAGTATATATACAATACACACATATGCACACACATATATACACACATATACATACACATACATACACATATATACACATATATACACATATACATACACACATATACATACAGACATATACACACATAATTATACACACACATTCATACACACATATACACATACACATTTATATACACACATATATATACATATATACACATATACACACACATACATACACATATATACACACTCATATACATACACACATATACACAAATTTATATTAACACATACACGCATATACACACACATACATAGACACATATACACCTACACACACATACACATACACATATAGACACTTGCACATAGATACACATATATACACTCACATGCATACATACACATGCATATACACATATGCTTACACACACATATACATAAAAACACATAGAGACACACACATATACATACACACATATAGAGAGAGACATAAATACACACAAACATACACACATATACACATGTAAAAGAACACACATGCACACACACACTATACATAAATATGCATACATACACATACACATACATACATACATGTATACACACACATACACACATATCCACATGTATACATACACACATGTACACATACTATACATACATGCGCATACACACATATGCACACACATATACATACACACACATAGATACATACACCCACATATACATACACACACATAGAGACACATACACACACATAGAGACACAAACATACATACATATGCATAAATAATGCATATGCATATGAATACATACATACATACATACATACATACATACATACATACATACATACATACATACATACATACATACATACATACATACATACATATATGCATGCATACACATATGCACACCCACATACACATATACACACATTCATACACTCACATACATACCTACATACACATACACACACATATACATACATACATATACATGCACATACATATACATACACCTATTTACACACACATAAACATACATATACACACATATATGCATCACCGATATACACATACACATACACATACACATACACATACACATACACATACATACACATACACATACACATACACATACACATACACATACACATACACATACACATACACATACACATACACATACACATACACATACACATACACATACACATACACATACACATACACATACACATACACATACACATACACATACACATACACATACACATACACATACACATACACATACACATACACATACACATACACATACACATACACATACACACACATATAGATAATTTCATATATACACGTATACATACATACACATATAGATACAGCCACATTACACACACAAAGATACACACATACACATACACACACACATAGAGACACACACATACACACAGAGACACACACATAAACACACATACACATGCATACACACAAATGTACACACATACATATATGAAGACACACATACACTCACTACATATACATATGCATATTCACACATACATATGTATACATACACGTGTACAGACACATACATATGTATATGCATGTATACATACACACACACACTACACATACATATGCATACACACACATACACATACACATACACATACACATACACATACACATACACATACACATACACATACACATACACATACACATACACATACACATACACATACACATACACATACACATACACATACACATACACATACACATACACATACACATACACATACACATACACATACACATACACACACATACACATACACATACACATACACATACACATACACATACACATATAGATACTTGCACATACACACCCATAGAGATGCACACATACACACATGCACATGCATACACACAAACATACACACATATACACATAAAAATACACACATAGATACATACGCCCATATATACATACACACACACATAGATACACACACCCACATATACATGCACATACCTAGAGACACACACATAGAGATACACACATACACATGCATACACACAAAAATATGCATATATACACATAAAAACACACACATAGATACATACACCCACATATACATACACACACATAGATACATACACCCACATATACATGCACACACATAGAGACACACACATACACACACACATATATACATATGCATACACAATGCACATGCATATGCATACACAATGCACATGCATATGCATACATACATACATACATGCATACATACATGCATACACACAGATACACACAGATACACACCCACATACACATATACATACATACATACATACATACATACATACACTCATATACACACATAGATACACACACATACACATACCCCCACATAGACATACACACTACACATATATACACATAGATACACCCACACACACACATACCCACATACACATATATACACATAGATACACCCACACACACACATACACACCCACATACACACCCACATACACATATATACACATAGATACACCCACACACACACACATGCACATATATACACATACGCATACCTACATACACATACACATACATACATACACACACACACACACATATATATATATATATATATATTAATATATATATATATATATATATATATATATATATATATATATATATATATATATATATATATATATATATATATATATATATATATATATATATATATAGAGAGAGAGAGAGAGAGAGATATATATATATATATTTCTAATCCATTTTCTTTTATATGTATAGATATTATGGATCATGCTAGGGACAAAAAGGCAAAACTTACCCTCATAAAAAATCTTATGAGAGGTAAAGTTTTGCTAGATTCCTTAGGGGCTATCATGCATGATTATGCAGACATGCTCGATGAGGAACTCGACTTCACCATACAGATGTTGACCGAGCAGCCAAAGGAAGGCTGTTCTATGGCTCCATATGTAGGAAGAGACTTATCTGTCTCTAGGGATGTTTCTTTTCATAGATTAAGATTTTTAATGATATAATTTATAACACATGTTTTTATTCATTTTTATCTAATTATTTTCAGGACACCTATACCACCTCTAGCTTGTGAGAGCACAGTAGAGGTGTCTATGAGGACATGCATAGGCAGCATAGGACTGGAGTGTGATATAGGCTCTGATAGGGGTATAGTATATATGAGTCATGGATTGGAGTTCAAAAGATGAATGAGAACTTTATGTGACTCCTACCTACGATTTGTTCACTTGAAATTGAAGTAACTATAATTTTTACATATAAATTTAGATAAATATTTAATGTTTTACTTATATGATTTTTTTTCCTTTTGGCTATGAGTTTGATAAGAGAGATACAAAATATGCTTTTAGCTCATTGGAGATAGAATTTGGCACTGGTTGGTCCCATAAATGGTGCCTAAAAGAGATGCCCCTACTTATGGCACATCGTCGTGAGAATGCATGGTATGCATTGCTTTTATTTGTTATATTTAGGGTTTATGTGTATATATATATATATATATATATATATATATATATATATATATATATATATATATATATATATATATATATATATATATGTATATATATATATATACATCCATATATATATGTGTGTGTATCTATATTTATATACGTATACCTATATCTATATATATTATCTATATATTTATATACACACACATACATACATACATACATACATACATACATACATACATACATATATATATATATATATATATATATATATATATATATATATATATATATATATATATATATATATATATATATGTATGTATATATATATATATATATATATATATATATATATATATATATATATATATATATATATATATATATATATATATATATATATATATACATACATACATACATACATATACATACATACACACATATATACACAAGCACGCATATATATAAAGCTCTATTCATGTATGGTATTTTCAACGATACTCTTTTTGTACTTCCATATCCATATGTGTTTGCCATATGGTTGAAGTATGTATACACATTGGATCTAGTCCTCCCACCACATATAAGAGAGATGTCTCTCCTCCCAAACTTATGCCTCTATATGTAGCTATTCAAATGAACGAGGACCATAATACATATAAACATATATACACATCATATATATAAACATACACACACACACACATACATATATATATATATATATATATATATATATATATATATATATATATATATATATATATATATATATATATATATATATATATATATATATATATATATATATATATAACACATGTAGATATATACACATAACACATGCATGCCTACATACACACATACATAGACATGCATATGCAATTATGAACACACTTGCATATATCACACAAATGCACATTCATACACATATACACATGAAACACACATATGTGCATACTAACATATATATACATATAGCACACATGAATACACATACATACACACATATATATGCATAGATACGTGATAGAATTTTCATCCTTGAAAATAAAACTATATAGAAAATTTTAGGCATACCCCCGAGCTTCATGTTCTAACTTAAAAGAACATGTTTTCATCTCTGTGGTGGGATTCACTTATATTCTAGTTGAATAAAGGAGAACCTATTGTCTGATACACATTCAAATGATTCAAGTTAACGATCGATAACTAGAGTAGGATCTACTATCTAATCTACTCATGTGTTTTCATTATTATTATCATTTTGGTAAGACATCAATATAGTCTCATTTTCATTATCCTTATTGATTTCTATTATTAAATCTATGTTCTCATAAATGACATCATCTATTGATAAACTAATATTGATTTTTGGTAATTCTTTCTCACCATCAATAGAATCAATATGTAGAGTATTATTAACTTCATCAAGTACATTATTATGGTTGTCATGTATAATGATTGTAATTTATCTTTGAGATGTAAAGTGTTCAAATAATGACCGACCTCTAAGTTGAACATGAATGACTTGTCACCAAGGATGAGCATCAGGGTTCTAATTAAGATATGCTTTTTCAATATGCCTAGGAGGAATATATGATTCTCTAGTTTATCACATTATTTTCGAAGAATCAATTCCCTAAAACCCACATAATTCTCTTCTCTACCTTTATACTCAGTTCGAAACCAATCAATCTTGAAAATAACCTATCAAAATATAAAGAAACAAAAATTCATTATCATGTCTTTAAAAAAATAATAAACTATATTATAAAAAATAAAAACGTATTTTTACTTGTTTGAATATACGAAATGATATTTTGTAGATACCAACAACTGTTCCTATGTAGTCAAGTTCGCTATATATAAGGTTTGTATCGTTTGAGCTAGCACATGATAGTTGCTTGAAAGAAGCAACAATGCTAGAATCCTTTGTTTTACATAAAGAATCAATCATTTTGATTCTAATATGCTGTCCAAAAGCCCACATACTTGTGAACATTCGAGCCTGCAATAAAAATCAAATTGTTAAAGAGAAACTAATATACATATATGTGAAAAAATAGTTAACTATTAAAATTAAATTACCTTTCTTTCACAACTTATCATTAGCTCCCTCTGCTCATCTGTTATTTGTTCACTATTTGCATTGGCTTATTGTGTACGAGTATATAGTCAATCCATGAAATAAGATATATTTATATTCAACTTGTTACCATCGAGATGATGTCTATATCTTTTGTTTCTCCATCTTTTACTTCAGAGATTTTGAAGTTCTTGTTCATACTCGCTAAAGAATGCTTGCATGCGTTCACTATTATATGCTACAAATGTAGAAACATCACTTTCTATTTATAATGTAAATTGAAATGGAACTCCCTTACCTGATAATACCTCATTTGTTATTTTTGAAGAAGACTTGTTGGTCCATGCATGTGGAGCTTCTTCATGAACTCTTTCAAGATATTCACTAACATAATACATGCACTCTACAAGCATCTATAACTTTGCCATAGATCCATCTAGCTTTGTTTTTTGTCACATATAACCTTTTACTATATTCCCATAAATTGCTCAACCCAAAACATCCATCGAGTATTTACAACACCTACAATCTCTATTTCATCCACAAGATGGACTAATAAATGAACGTGAATATCAAAAAATGATATTGGAAGCTCTTTCTCCATCAAACATAGTAGCTCCCTACATTCACGTTTCTTTTGTGAGATCGAGTCTTTGTCAATCTCTTTTGATGTAATCCACATGTTATTATCATGCATTAAATAATAAAGATATTATTTCATAAATAAAAAATAACAAATAGTCTTATATATTAAATATAAAAGTATGATAATTACCTTACAAGCGATCCAAGATGATAGATCACATTCCATACTCCTTTCATTGTACATCCATTGATAACCAGAGGTAGGATGTGCTTCAAAACATTATGACAATCATGTGTCTTTAATCCAGATAAGCTTCTATCATCCATAGTAAACATGTTTTGGAAAGATGCTCCATATCATGTAGGTGTTCCAATCGATTGAATCCTATTGTTGATAGTTTGTATCTCCTTTGTTGTAAGTATCCAAGGAGCAGGTGCATAAGTTGTTTCTTGTCGAGTTCTATCAAAAATTGGCCATAACTTTGGTTTTGAGTTTTGCTCCTTTAAATCATTTCTTGATGCTAGTATGTCTTTTAATCCAAGAAGATGTTTCCATAATGAATAACCAATATTCTTGAATATATGCATAGGATCAAGAAGATGATAGATCTTTAACTCCTTCCAATACTCCAAAGAATGCCATATCAACATATTCTTTGCTAGTGCCAATTTTTCTTTACTCTAATCTTTACATTCTCATTATCTTCATCATCACTGAAGATTTCATATTTTGGATCTATAAGAGGACCATTGGTCCATTTTTTATACAAATCCATAGGTTTCATTGGTTTTGGATATTGACCTATTTCAAACTTTCCATTATAATTTAACACTTTTCTTTTGCATCTTAATGGATGATCATTAGGCAAGAACCATCGATGTGAAGGATAAATATTTTTATTGAGATTCTTATTATAAACTAATCTCAACCAATCACCACGATAAGGAGAAGCCTTATATCCCTTAGTAGATATTCTTGCATCATGAAAAGTATAAAAATATAATTAGATTAACTCACATATAAAGGTATACATATTAAAAAAAAGATCATTACCTAAACATATACCATATGCTAGAAAATCGTATATAATGCAATCCACAATTCTACGAACCATAAAGTGTCTCTCATTAATGCTTTTTTATATATTGGTGACATTAATACCTCTCCATAACTCTTGCAGGTCGTCAATGAGAGGAGCAAGATATATATTCATGTCTTTTGCCAGGATTAAAAGTGAAAGCATTAAATGTTGCTTTTTAATGCTAAGTTATGGATGGAGATTGTAGTTACTGACTACCACAAACCACGTTGACCATTTACTAGATTTCATAAAAAATGGATTAACCCCATCTTATGCAACTCCTAACTTTAGATTGTGTGGCTCTTGGGAAAAGTCAGGCCATCTGGAATCAATATGTTGAAAAGTTGCACTATCTACTAGAGTTCTCATTACTCCATCAATAAATTTATGATCGTCCCCATGTCAAAAGCTTTGATAATTCAGGGATTTGAACATATATTTGATTCATGGAGCCAATGGAAAATGTCTCAATAACCTTTCTGGGATTTTATCCCCTTCATCCTTATATCAAGGAGATTGACATTTTGGACATGTCAAAGAGTTTGCATATTCACCTCTATATAGAAGATAATCATTAGGACATGCATATATACACTGATAATTTATACCAAGATTGTAAATTATCTTCTTCATTTCATCCTATGATGTATGAAGAATATTCTTGCAAAAACTTTTCAAATAGTAACCTATAAGTTCATGAGAAAAGATGATATGAATTAAAATAAATAAATAAATAACTAACTAAATAAATAAATAAGTAATTAAATAAATAGAAAATTATAAATTATACCTTAATAGTAATGAAACAAATATGTTACTCCATCCAAAATGATTTTGAAGATTGAGACTAAGTAACCTTGCACTTAGTCGTGTCAAGCGACTTTCTTCATATATGCTTTAAACATTCTTCTCGAAGATATTTCTCATTTTTAGAAATATCAATGCTTTCATTGTAATTTTGATACCAATCTCAATAAAACTTTTCATGCCATCATCTTCATCATTATCGCAAAAATTATGTACTTTATCTTCTTTTGAATCTAGGTCTTTCAATCTTGCATATTTGACAGGATCACTTTTGCATAGCCTCCTCATGGAAGCTTCTGATAAATGAGGTCTTACTGGAAACTCTAAATGGTGTGGTGGAAGATCATCAATGTCATTCATAGGAATTTACACACATGAATAAAAATCATTAGTATTCCATAAATAAATGAAAAGTAAACTTTAAACATAAATTTAAATATGTAAGTTAATTTAAAAAGAGTTTTAATCAATTAGAGTTTTCAATGCAACACAAGCTAGGTGGATAGAAAGTTTTCATTGCTCTCTAGCTAAAAGGTGCTCTTGGAGGTCTACGCCATCCATAATTCACTAATAATTCATCACCACCATGTACTGAAGTAATAGCACTAACAACTATGTATCTTGCTACATTTCTACTCATGTATGGTGATTCATGACTATTTTCACATTCCTCAAATGTGCAATTAGTACTTGAACTATTATATCCTCGACTACTATTTATAAAACCTTCTATATTTCCATGCATGTAAGGTCTTCCATCAATATATAACCTTACATTTTCGTCATTTTTAATCCATCTACTAGCAAGAGAAGCTATATTCAAGCATAATTTATAAGTATTCATGCTTTGAATATAACGTGTAAGATGATGCCAATCTCCCTATCCATATATAGGACCATAAAATGACATAAGTGTGACGTCAAAGTTTGGAGGCACATACAAATCCTCTACAATAAAGAGACCATGACAACACCAGCAATAGTGGAGGGATCAATCATATAGTGATTATCCCAAAAGTTAGAAACCTCTCCATCTAAAGGAAGTGGTCCTCCATTCCATCCTCCATATCTTCTTCTATCATATTTTCTACTAGAGTACGATCACAAGTTGGCAATGGGTAATCTTTAGACATTTCAGTCCGTAAACTAGGAGGTAGAGGATTTCGAGAAACCTCTAGTTGTAATTGATAAACCGCAAGTCCATGATGTGTATGGGGTATATTAGCATTATTAATAGAAGAATCATCCTCATCATCATAGAGCAAATATTCCTGTATATTACATATAATTTGATTTTGTAAATGATTTTCAAGCAAATAATTATATTCATTTATAGAATCAATATATACCCAAGCTCTATCACGTTGATCAGGAGGTGGTGCATGCTTGAAACTACCATACTCTACCTCATGTTGAATACATTCCAATCGTGGCCTTTGATACATACCATAGCAAAAATTACACCAACATATAATATGCTCTTGATAGTAAAAATCATCATGATTCCTATCGGAGGACACATGTGAAGATGTCGTTGCATGGATAGGAGGTGGTGAAGTACACTCTGATTGATTAGAATTTGATTATAATATAACAAAAAAAAAACATATATCAGTCATGTATGTATCTATCAAATATTAGAATTAAAAGTTTGATATACTTACAATAAGTAGTCCTTGCAGGATTAGGAGATGGTGGTGGAGTTCCCTTTGATTGATGAGAATCTGATTATGTAGCAAATAAAGGTACTAGATATTAATAATCTGATTATTTACATACATACACATTAACATATACACATTTACACATACACACATATACGCAAATACACATTGTGACATATAAATAAAGATACCAAACTATAAATTTATGACATGTGTATATATGTATGCATATGTCGATGAATGTGTGTGTGTATATATGTGCATGTATTTATTATAGATGTGCATATCTATATGTGTCGGTATATATATGCATGTATTTATTATGTATATGTGTGGGTATGTATAAGTGTATGTATATATGTATGTGTATGCATTTATATGTTTGTATATGTGTATGTGTGGGCATGTATGTATGTGTAAGTGTATGTGTACGTGTATGCATGTATGTGTGTATATGTATGTATATATAAGTGTACGTATGTATGTATAAGTTTATGTATATGTGTATGTGTATGCATGTATGTGTGTGTGTATACATGGATGTGTGTGGGTATGTATTTACTATGTATGTGTATGTGTATGCATGTATCTATGTGTGTATGTGTATGTGTGGATATGTGTATATGTGTATATGTGTATGTGTATGTGTATGTGTATGTGTATGTTTATGTGTATGTGTATGTGTATGTGTATGTGTATGTGTATGTGTATGTGTATGTGTATGTGTATGTGTATGTGTATGTGTATGTGTATGTGTATGTGTATGTGTATGTGTATGTGTATGTGTATGTGTATGTGTATGTGTATGTGTATGTGTATGTGTATGTGTATGTGTATGTGTATGTGTATGTGTATGTGTATGTGTATGTTATGTGTATGTGTATGTGTATGTGTATGTGTATGTGTATGTGTATGTGTATGTGTATGTGTATGTGTATGTGTATGTGTATGTGTATGTGTATGTGTATGTGTATGTGTATGTGTATGTGTATGTGTATGTGTATGTGTATGTGTATGTGTATGTGTATGTGTATGTGTATGTGTATGTGTATGTGTATGTGTATGTGTATGTTTATGTTGTTGGCAGCAGTCAAAGCACCCAAGGACTCACAAGACAAGGAAGCCAAAGAAGGGAGCCAGAGCAAAGTACTCAATGAAGATCTGGCAAGTAGGCCATTCCAATTTTTCCAAAACAACATCTTCATAACAGTGATTCTTATCACTAAAAATCATTGTAAATACCATTTCACCTTTTTGTAACTCCATTTTGTGCAAGCCGAGGAGTCCTCAAGCTTGAGGAGTATTAGAAGTATCATCGTACCAATTTTCATGATTTTTAGACTCTGTTTGAGCCCTCAAATAGGCCATAGAACCTAATTTTTAACTAGGCCAGAGACTAGGTCTGGACAGGGCCAAAAGCTAGTCAAAAACTATAAATAGAGCTAGAGAGCTCATTTTCGAGGTTAGCTTGTAATAGATTTGAACTTGTATGAGCACATTTGAAGTAATCTAAAAGAATTCCATTGTCTCTCTCTTTGTTCTTGCTGTGTGTGTGTGTGTATGTGTGTGCATGTTAGTGTGCTTCTCACTCACACACTTGTGCCATCACTTGTTCGAGGTCTTCATACCATCCTCACATCTTCCCAGATTGACATTAAAGGAGGTGCTACTCATCACTGAGCTACACCAAATTTTGGCACAGTTGTCGGGGATCGAGCTTTGAGGACGAGCGTGTGATGGTAAGACGTAGAGTTGAGGCGTTGGAGTCGTAGGTAATTTCTTTACTTTTATCTATTTTCTTTTGTTTTCTTCATCACCATCATCACCATCATCATCCTCACCATCTCCCACCTCCATCTTCATCATCGCAAAAAATCAGTTTTCAGTCATATCACCCTACCCATACCATTCCCCTCATTTCACTTGTGAGAGAGAGCAAGAGAGCGTATGTGTGTTTGTGCTATTCTGTGTTTTTTGAGATTTTCTGCAGGAATCAGCATCCCCAGCAGCTGCACCAGCTCCAACAGGTAAAAAATCTAACTGTGCAAGTCTCGAGGCGTTGACCTCTATCAATCACGACCGGCCAAAAAGTTGACTTTTTTGCTAAACAAAGTGTATAATCATGATCTGCATGCCTAGAGCTTCCTAAATATGTGTTTAAAATCTTAGATCTCCTCTGTTTTCTGTCAATCGTGATCATCAAACGACGACGGACACTTTCCGACGGCTCTGTCAATTGCGATCGACACATCAATCACGACCGATAGAGTCAACGACCGACTAACCATGACCAACAAAATTTACGCGTGCCACGTGTCAATCACGATCAAGCCATCAATCGTGATAGACCCATCAATCGCGACTGATAGCCACGACGGACCTGTCAATAGTGACTAACCGAGTCAACGATTGTTTGACCATGACCGATAGAGCCCTCGCGACGGACCTGTCAATCGCGATCGACCCATCAATCATGACCGACAGAGTCAACGACCCTTTGACCATGATCGACTGAATTTTCGGGCCACGTGTCAATCGCGATTGACCCATCAATTGCGACTGACAGCAACGACGGACATGTGAATCGCGACTGACACGTCGATCGTGACTGACATATCAGTCGCGATTGACGGGCAAATTTGGCCATTTTTTAGGGCAAAGATAGTTGGTCTATTTTGGGGTATTATTTGGGAAACATTAGAAATTTGTTAGAGCATTGTGAGGCCACTACACAAAGTATTTCGAGAAGTCATGTTTGTTTGTTACCCTACTTGAACCCTGTTTTAACCCTAGGACCCTGAACAGTCATAACTTTCTCATACGAAATCCGTTTGCTGTGATTTTTGTTTTGTTGGAAAGCTCGTGGGGAGTCCAACCAAAACCTCCATTGGTTATGGTAAAATTAATACCAGGATTATTAGATATACTATTTTGAAGTGACCATACCCAGGGGGAAGAAAAACTAAGGGATCTTTAGGATTGTTTTCCATAAAGCCAAGGAATAATTTGATCTCTGAATTGCATGAATGAACATGGTCTGTTGTATCAATGTAATTCAATTCTTGAGCTAACTTTGGGACTTTTGCAGGTCCTTTGAGAGCATCGAAGGGCATTCCAAGCAAGAGTAAGTGCAAGCTTGGGAATACGCCTCCTGGGCACACAAGGGCAACCGAGGAGAGAAACAAGGTTGGAAATTCTCAACACCCTCTATCAATCCCTAGCTTAGGCTAAGTACGGATAGAGGTTTTGATCAATTAGGGATACGTTAAGCACGACCAAGTCCAAGAACTCTAATCACTCAAGTGCAAGTACCAAGAGATTACATTTGCAAAACAACCTAAAGGAAAAGAATTTAAATCGAGCAACCAAACTCAAAGTACGATAAAACTTAAGTGTTCCTTGCAACGAAGATTGATTGGACAAGAAGTGACATCCTAAGAGAAATTAAAAAGAACAAGTGACTAATACAAAAGAACTCAGCAACGAAAATTGTACTTGGGAAATTTGGGATTATTCAATTGGGCTTATGAACCTTAGATCAGGACGACACCTAGGAAGAGATAGACAGAGTCTTAGGTCTTCAGAGGCTAGTGTCAATCATACTGCTAGGTCTTGGGCCCAGCAGTTGAGCCATTATTCACACTACCCTAGCCCTGGAACTAGTGAGTCAGAGATGTCTCAAGGTATGGAGAGACCTACAGGAAGTTTAGGTGTGCCATATTTACATAGGGTAGAAGGCCCCTACAAGACATAGCTAGAATACCTTAGGACCAACCGATTAGGTGCTAGCATCTATGAGGACGGCCTAGGAAGATCAGTGGTCCAGATTAAAAACCCTGACCAACCCATTGGAATTGAACATCCAACCATCAAATTTGAAAAATGGAGCATACTTGGACAAGGAAGGAACCATATATGTACTCACCAGCCACCCAGATAGGACAGATGAATTTGGTAATGTGATCCCAGAGACAGACATAGGTGACCTAGAGCAAGGAAACTTAGGTGGAGAGCCTAAAACCCCCCGAGGCAAATCTGTTCTTACTAGAATCCTCACACCAGAGTGGATTCCCCAGGACAACAAGAGCATAGATCTACTCTTGAACCGAGAAACTGACAAAGCTTTTTGGAGGTATAAGCCTGATCAGCCAAATGAGATAGGAACGATCACAATCTATGAGTTCAAAGATCCTGATAGCCCAGGCAAAGTGACCTATCTAGATCACACTTCAGAAAGGATCTTTGTGGTCACAGAGCATGGTAGGCATGCCTACACTTGGAAGGGTGAATTCATTTTTCCCCAACCAAGATCTAATGTCTCTTTTGGCCACCAAGGAGCTGGAACATCCCAAGCTCATGGAGCTCAAAGTGACAGGAGTAGAGATAGGCCAGAAGTGAGTTTCGCCAACCCAATGGGAAGAGAAAGAATGAGAACAAATATAGAGTGGAACCTGAGTGATTTAGAGCTCCAAGGAATCTAAGAAATGCAGATGAATTCCCTCTACCAAGACCTAGAGAACACACCAGAACCTTGAGGCCAACCGAGCTAGTTAAGTCCATGAAGAACTACTTCGATGGCACTGGAGACCCATATGATCATGTGGCCAAGTTTAGGCAAGTCTTGAGAGCTGAACAAGTGGAGGACCTATTCATGCAGTACAATGCCTTTGGTCTAACCCTTAGGAATACCGCTCTTACGTGGTTTCAACCACTAAATGAGAGACACTTCAGGAACATAGACCAACTTCTGGAGGCATTCATTATTGAATTCTCTAAGAGTGGTATAAGACATAATACTTCCTCACTGATTCACAGCTTTAAGCAAACCCCTCAAGAGACGGTCAAACTTGCAGAAGAAGGTTTAGGCAATATCTAGAGAGATGTCTGATTCCTGAGCTACCCACTCCAGCCAAACAAGTGGCTTTATTACTAGATGGATTGCTAAGTACAAAGTTGAGATCATACATGTACTTAAAGGACCCAAGGACCATAGAAGAATGTGTACGCATGTGCATTGACATTGAGGATAACTTAGGGGAGTGTAAGCCGTCGAATTGGCAATTGTAAAGCTTTTTCTTTTCATATTCCGCACGAACCGAAAGGTCGTTGCATAGAGTTGTATCTACTTATAAATCAATGAAAGGACGCTTCGGTGAAATCCAGAAGAATTGCCAGACTGTCTGTCTGGGCGATACGTTCTGTGGAGTTTCCGTAGTGTTGTGTTTGAGAATTCTGAGTAGTACTGTGTTTTTTCGTCGTCGTTGTTTGATAACCTTAACTTGTGGTTAGCACTTTTCCATTAAGTTAAGTGTTGTAAGTCTGGGTTACGATAATGTTTACTTTTTGCGTTATGTTCTGAGAAGTATTAATCTGTGTACGAACCGGGAATCTGTGAGAGAACGAACCAGAGTAGTGATAGTAATTCGTGTTAACAGAGTTCTTTGAACACTCGTGTACTGCTATGTGAATGAGTTAATTGGGAAAATCAAGTATAGGGCCTCTGATTATCAGACCCCTTCCACTCCCAAGAACCCGAAAAGAGCTTAAGCATGCCTGTGACGGCAACGCGCGCTTAACACTGGCATCGTCTGTGGGAATGTGGCAACAAAGTGTTATAAATTGATTGTGGGAATGTGGCAATAGAGTGTTACAAATTGATTGTGGGAAGGTGACCATAGATTGTGAATTGACATTAAGGTAGAGTAGTACGCAAGTGTTGCAAAGGTGATATATGCCGGTTACTCGGTCCAGTGAGTCGTATCCGAAATACAAGAGAGATCGACAGCCCTGGGAGATATCAAGTTTATTAGGGACATCCTCAGTAGGCAGAATCACAGATCAGTTAAGTCCAGTCGTCGAAGAAACGAAGCACGTTAGCAGTGATTCCGGTAGCATTCCGGTGGAACATACTATAATTCCGGTAGATTTTGGTATAATTTCGGCACAGTCTGCAGAAGATACAGTAACTTTGGAGTCTACAAGAACACATTGTGCAGTTGATCCGACACCGTCTGGTCAAGATTCGAACCTCTTTGAGGATAGAGATGTGTTATCCAGAGAGACCATTGCTGGTGAAAGAATACCCTGGTTTGGGGAAGTTCGACTAATTCCGGTGACAGTTCGGTCCTAGTTACAGGGAATTTATAATTTTCCGGTGATGGTGTTATACTTCCCAGTGAATCTTCATTCCGAACACCACTGTTCGGGGCAAGTTTGCCTACGTTTGATAACAAAGAAGAGGATAGGCTATTCGAATTGGAAATCTGTAAAAGGTTGAGCACTATTTTCGAACCGAAAGGAGAGTAGTCTGATCATACAGAATCCGAAGGACCAGAAACACCTCCTCAGAACTCAGGAGATAGCAACCGTACCACCACAAGCACCATAAGTGGACAACAACAGCAACAACAACAGCAACAACAACAGCAGCAATAGCAACCGCCACTTCCACCTCGATCGGTTCCAACAGGAGTAACCTACACAAAGTTCGGTGGATTTCCAGGTGATGATCCTGATGCTCATATACGCACCTTTGAAATAAGTTATGCAGTACTAAACCATCCACCTGATCCGGCGTACAAGGCCATCGTATTCCAGTCTACATTAGTCAATGAAGCAGCGAGGTGGTTAACCGAGTATGATATCAATCATTTTGTCACCTATGAGGCAGTAAGGGATGCATTTTTACAGAGGTTCTGGCTGAAGAAGAACCCTGCCAAAATTTTTGATTACTTGCAAAACAATAGACAGAAGCCGCACCAAACAGTGTAGGAATATGCCACATTAGTTAGAACTCATTTAAGACAATTGCCTCCGGCACATGCTAATTTACCGGATGATGTCATAACCTAGTGGCTCATTAATGGTTTGACCCCACAGCTTAAACAAATCATGATCATTCGCTATGTGGGTGCTATGACACTGGATGCTATCATAGCAATGGCCCTGCAACTAGAGCATAAGGTTGGAGGTTTCACTGAAGACTTGGAGTGGCTGAAAGCTAGTAAAAATGTTGCAGAAGATCCGGCTAAACAGATGTACTGCACTAAATGTAAAAATCCAGGGCATACTAGTGCTACCTGTGCCCTTAATCAGATGTATTGTGCTATTTGTAATACCACCGGACATTCCACCAAAAATTATGCGTATAACGCCAAAGTGCAGGGACCAGCAACGGTAAATGCCATTATACAAGAACCGCGGCAGCCAGCCACTCACTACGTGCCGCCACAGATGCGAAACAAACAGCCGCAAGGATACAGGAATTATCGAGGACAATAGAATACAAATTACAATACAAATTGTTGGCAGATAGGAACATCACAGGAAGGTACTTCCTTGCCACCACCTCGATGTCATTTTTCTGGTGAGCTTGGTTACATCCAAAGATTCTGCAAGGATGCAGCTGAATATGATCAAAGAAAGAAAGAGCATCAGAATCCAATGACCAATATGGTTTATATCTCACCAGTGGAAACTCTAGCAGCAGTGATTCAATCAAGATTTGGTAAGCAGTTACAACCAGCAGTAGAGGTGTTTGAACCTGGCATCCATGAACAACAGAGAATGTATAACAAGGCTAGCCAATGGACCACCAAAGAGCCTACAGTGTTCCCAGATCCAATTCCGGTGACACAAGTTCCGCTACCAAAGGAAGGATCGCAGGAACAAGATTCTACCCTAGTAACAGGCGCATCATCATCAGAATCAGTGAAGAATACAAATCAAGCACATCAGGTATGGGATATCCTCTCTAAGGCCTCAATTACACTTCCATCAGGACAACTACTTGCCTTAGTGCCCGGAATTCGGCAGCAATTCCAGCAACAGCTTAGTCTTGGATCTCCCAGTACTCCGGTAACTGCCACAATCCAACCGGAAGCTGACTCTATGGTGGATCATGCGGTCCCTTTAATTACGGTATGGCACAAGAATCACAAAATTACTCAAGTCTTAATTGATGGTGGTTCGGGTATAAACATAGCAACTACAACCCTCTGTAAAAAGTTAGGGTGGACGCAAATCGAGCCTGTTCAATTTTTTGTCAGAATGGCAAATCAATCCTGAGTTCATCCGGTAGGACTCGTAAGGAATATCCCGATCACTTTGCAAGGCATCACATTCAAAATGACTTTTTTAGTCTTAGAACTACTAGAATCTACCCTCGATTACAATCTTCTTTTCGGTCGCCCATGGTTGAAACAGGCTAAAGTTATACAGGATTGGTCAGCACAAGAACTGACTTTCAAAGACAACCATCGTAAATATGTTGTCAAACTGGATGCTATTCAGCCCTGCGAATTACATGCCAGACCTTATGTAGCAGAGCGAGTCCACATGTTGGATGGTTTATCCGATGATAAAGAAGAAGAATTTTTGAAGAATAACAAAGATTTGATCTCTTTGGGAACTGTCGATTTGCAATCTGTAGCAGACAACTAGAGTCCGGCAGCCTGTATGGTGATGCCCGTGACCGGAGATGCAGATGCCAATGATAACAATGCTATGGATGGAGCCACTTTGCAACAACTTTTACAGTCAGCTGATGATTCGGTGAAACCCCGGCAATTCTATGTTCCTGAAGATCAGTTAATCACCTATAATTTGGGAGATGAAGTAAACGTGCGACCTGTCAAGATAAAGGAAGGATTATCCGAGGCATTTCAAGCAGATTTGATCCAGCTTCTTTGAGAGTTCTATGATGTTTTTGCCTGGGATTATCGTGATATGAAAGGTCTAGATCCTCGCATCTATCAGCATCAGGTAGTGCTCAAACCAGAAGCAAAGCCGATTAAACAACCCAGTTACCGAATGAATCCCAACTATGCAGCACAGGTCAAAGCAGAACTTGATCGCCTAGTAAAGGTAGGATTCATTGTACCCATTGAGCACGCTGAATGGATCTCCCCGATCGTGATCGTACCAAAGAAAAACAAGCAGCTCCGAATATGTGTAGATTACCAAAAATTGAATGCAGCCACCGTACATGATCCATTTCCTCTTCCATTTCTTGACACCATGTTGGACAGAGTGGCTGGGCATGAGATGTATTCATTTCTCGATGGTTATAGTGGTTATAACCAGGTCCGAATGGCTGAGCAAGATATACTAAAAACAACGTTTATTACAAATTGGGGTGTTTTTGCTTGTACAGTCATGTGGTTTGGGTTAAGGAATGCTCCTAGTACCTTTCAGCGTTGTATGCAAGAACTTTTTTCATCCTACGTCACTTCTTTTATGCAAGTATACTTAGATGACTTCTCTTTATTTGGCAAAATTATGGCACACTTGTATCATTTACGGTGTTGTTTTGAGAAATGCCGAGAATACCGACTTTGCTTGAACCCAATTAAATCTGTCTTTGCGGTTTCTTGTGGTAAACTACTTGGCCATATTATATCTGCACAAGGCATACAGGTTGATCCAGACAAAGTTGCAGCCGTGTTGAAAGCACCTGTGCTTACAACACCGAAAGAAGTAATGCGCTTCCTAGGTCAAATCTGGTGGCATGGTAGACATTTACGGTGGTTAGCTCATCTCGCCACACCACTTAATCGACTCATGACGAGCACTCCACGACAGTTCCACTAGACTCCAGAATGTCAAACTGCTTTTGATCGTTTAAAAGAATTATTGACTCAAGCACCAATTTTGTAACCCCCGGATTGGGAACGTCTTCGTTGATGCCTCAGATATCGCAATTGGAAGTGTTTTAATGCAGCAATCTGATAAGTGGTTCATGCCTATCTATTACGCAAGTCGAAGACTCGCTCCTGCACAAAAGAATTACTCAGTGATCGAATGCGAATGTCTCGGACTGGTGTATTCGGTGAAGAAATTTCGGCATTATTTGTTAGGTCGAAAATTCACCTTTCATGTAGATCATGCTGTGCTGGTGTATTTGGTCTAGCAGAAGCACTTAGGTGGCCACTTGGCACATTGGGTTCTATTATTACAAGAATTTGATTATGAAGTGATTCATCGACCCGACACTGCACATGCATTAGCAGATTTTCTCTCTCGATTAGATTTCGGTGAAGCTCCGGTGGGTGTTGATGACACCACACCAGCAATTTATATTACTGAAACAACTAGTGATGAATCTGCAGAACATCCTATGACACCTACCTACTTGATCAGTTATTAACCTTTCTTACTGATGGATGTCTTCACCCTCAAACTTCTCCTGCTATGTGTCGGAAAATTGCAGTTTACAGTGGTAGATTCCGGTTGATTGCCGAACAGTTGTATTATATGGATCACACTGGAGTCTTGCTTCGTTGTATTCCTCCACATGAAGTAAACTCGGTTATCTCTATGGCACACTCAATACCCTCCGGTGGACATTTTGCAGCAGATTTAACGCACCAAAAAATTCTGCAAAGTGGACTCTGGTGGCCTACTATGTACAAAGATGTGACTCAGTTTGTGCAGTAGTGTGACAATTGTCAGCGATCTGGCTAACCCTTACAACGCCATTTCTTTCCTCTGCAGCTTGTATTACCCTTGGAACCTTTTCAGAAATGGGGTCTTGATTTTATTGGACCAATCACACCTCCAACAATCCTTAGCAACAATCGCTACATTCTGACATGTACAGATTATGCTACCAGATGGGTAGAAGCTTGGGCTTTACGGTCCGCCACAGTTGTTTCGGTGACCAAATGCCTGATGAAGGACGTATTCCCACGTTATGGATTACCTTTGGAACTTGTCACAGATCAAGGGACACACTTTGTCAACAATTTAATGCGAGTGCTCACACACACTTTTCAGATTCTGCATAAATTTAGTTCACCATATTATCCTCGTGCTAATGGCTTAGTTGAGAGTACAAACAAAACGTTGTTGACTATGCTTCGTAAACTGATTGTGGAATCACCAGAAAGATGGGATCAGTTACTACCTACAATATTATGGGCATACCGGACTACATACAAAGTAGCAACCGGACTGACACCTTTCAAGCTTGCTTATGGGCTAGAAGCAATTGCACCAATGGAACTTGTAGTACCCAGTTTACGCGTGGCTATCACTCAAAAACTGTTACCTGAAGACTCTTTGTCATTTCGGTTGGAAGCACTCAAAAACTTGGATGAACATCGCTGGGAAAGTTTTCTGACCCTTCAAGAAGTTCAGTTGCGGCAAGCATGTACTCATAATCACTTTCTTAAAACTCCAGTTTTTACGGTGGGACAGCTTGTGTTATTTTACAATGCTAAATCAAATCGTGCGACTGGAAAATTCAAATTACGGTGGTTCGGTCCTTATCGGATTAGTGAACAAGTGGGTCTAGCTACTTTTTGGTTGACTACATTGACCGGAGTTCCTCTTCCTAAAGTGATCAATGGTTCAAAGTTGCAGCCGTATCACAAAGCACCTGATTCTCGCTGACGTGTTCTTTGTTTTTCTGCGTGTTATTTACTTTCTTTTTTGTTTTTGCATGATTTATTAAATAAACCTGTAAATATCCTCGTTTTGATATCTAATTATGATCACAGCCACCCTGCATTATCGATTCTGCACATGCATGCACGCCATAGTTATGAAGGTTATCATCTCAACACCACACGATGATTAGCATTTTCGATCGCCTCCCGTTTTCAAGTTTCTACTTAATCTTCTTCTTTTTGCTGTTAATCACTATTGTGTCTGTGTGTTTTGTGTGCTTTGTGCTTTCTGTAATCCCTATGTATTTGTGCTATTTCGCTTGTGGATTCTTGCGTGTCCGAGGTTTGTCCAACTTTGCTGAATTGCCCTGGCATTCAGTGGAGTGTCATCCATATTATGCTTAAATTATCGTTGCTATTGCTGCCACACCTGCTATGGAGCAGAGTTGTCCTATTACGTGTTTCCCATCTCGTGTTGTAATCACCCAACAGTCATTTGCTGCCGCTTTCCGACTTCCTCTAGAAGGACGACAAAATGGTCCTAACCTTCCGCTCACTACTATGAATGAATTGTTCCCCAGGCACTCTTCGAATGAGTATGCCATACTCTGTCGCCCTAATCTTGAACGGACTGCCCTTCAATTTTTAGTAGCCATACTGAACTTACAAAAACGCACTTACGGGATTTCTTGCCCGTTCTACTCGATGATTGACATGGCTGCTAGAGAGCCTGTCAATTTTGTTTCTTACTATTTCCGGTGCATTCACCGTGAATGCGTTACGGTCATTAAACATGTTAACAGAGGTGATCTCCCACGATCACGTCTTCCCCACATACTGACATTTCTCTTTCCTGCCTTCCAAGCAGCGCAACCACCTCCAAGAGCTCCCATCTTATATCATGAGGAATCTGCTCAAATACTTGAAGACAACGAAGAAGATGATGAAGAAATCTTCCAGCTCCTCGGCCGAAAACGCATACGGATAAGTTCTTCTGACAATCAAGTGCAAGGGTCTGCCGTTGAAAATAACACAGATAAAAATGAAGAAGAGATTTTCCACGACACTGCCACCTCGATTCACCATGATTCGTTCGCTCAGTCTTCTCCAAACCAGTAACGAGATCAAAGTGTTACTGCCGATTCTAAAGACAGATCCTCTAAGGAAAAATCTCAGCAGCAGTACCAACAAGATGTGCAAGAAGATACGCAGGTTATTGTTGCAGAAGTTTTGGCACAATTGATTGCGGTAGTAGATTCTGCAGTTGCCCAACCTCAAGTGACTACACATCAATCTACCGATCAATTGTTGGTGGCTAACACTCCGCTACCCACTTCTCCACCCATACCTCCGGTCGACCCCATTATATCTGTGAAGCCTATTGAAGAATCTGCCGCTTCATCATCCTCACCGAATTACTCTCCCCCATCTTCGCATCACCTTTTATCCGCCTCTTCATCCCAACCACTTCCTCCTTTACTTCCTCCGATTCCCATGTTCACAGAATAAGAATCCATGGGACGCATGCTTATTCAATTTTCACAGCAGCTTTCGGTGCAAGTAAGAATGGTTACAGAGAATCTTTGTCAGGAATTGCAGCATAAGGTTGATACCCTTGAAGCAGATATTACTCCATTACAGGAAGAAGTCGATGCAGTAAAAGCAGAAAATCATGCTCCCACATACAGATTCAACAGCTACAGGCTAGCCTTGCTGAACAGGAAACAGTGATTAGTCAAAGAGATGCTCCATTGGCTGAAGTAACAGCTAAAGATGATTTATTATGTGATGCTGATGCAGAGATTCTTCAGTTACAGCAGCTAGTTAAGGATAAAGAGGATGCCCGCATAGCACTAGGAAACTTGTTAGAAGAAACTAGAGAACAATTGGATGAAGCTATGCAAAAAGGACAGGAAATGACAAATTTACTAAAGCAAACCAATACAAAGCTCCAGTTTGCAAATGCAAACCTGTTTGAAGCAAATTCTGCTCTTAAAATGCAGATGACGTTTGTTGGGAATGATGGTTGAATGCACTCAGAAGATTAGTTGGTGCTGCAAAACCTGCTTCACACCTGCCCTCCTTTGACTCCAGATATGCTTAGTAGACTCCTTGAGCTTTCAAATGACACCAAAATATGCTATATGTACTTTGGAAAAGGTTTGAGTAATGACTTGATCAAAACAGACTACTTTGTAAATCACAAGACTTGAAAACTTTCTATTTTGGTCTTAATACCTGCTCAGTGTTATGCTCAGTATGACCAGTGTAGTTACAATTAGCAAAATTCCTTCTAGGGATATTCTATTAGCTTAGTAAGCTCCCATTTGCAAGTGGAATGAAAGGAAATGATAAACCACACTCAGAGAAATCACTTTAGCAAAAATAAGGTACACTCCCGACTTTTTAGGAGACTTACAGTCACAGACCAGTGAGCACCTCGATTAGGATTTCTCTGCAATGGTTGATCCAATGGCTTTGAAATTTTGTAGGTGTATAGTAGACTTTGAGCTGAATCCAAATGCACTTTAAATCATCCAATTTGGTTCAGTAGATCTTGAGATATGCCCTGTTGAAGTTGACAGACTTGAGGTAGATGACTCAGAGAAACCAGAGTTGAAAAATGTGAATGTATCTATTGATTAATGTAGATGTACAAGCTCATTAGCATGCCAAGCATAGCTAAATGAGGTATTGTGGTGTAGGCTAAGATGTAGCACTAACACACACACAGATACAGTAGTAAAATGCCTCGGGAGATGAGCTCAATGAGTGAGTCTAGCCCGCGAGTTTTCTTCATAGCTTTTATAAGAGTTGATTGGTCATTTGAATTTGAAATTCAAATTGAAGCTCCCTAAAATCTCTCCACTAAACTTAGGGAGATATTCTCTCCATTACAACTTTCAATTTTCCACGACTTTCTCAAGTAGGTGTGATTACAAGAGTGGTTAAAGTCATATAGACTTTTACATGAGATAAATGGTAAGAACAATAAGACTAGGTTCCTATGGTTCTTGATTCATGTAAATACATCCTTCAAGGGTCAAGCTTTATGTGAAGTCTTCAAGACTGATATCCAAGCCAAATGTTAAGGCTTGAATTTACACCAACAGCTCCCCCTCAAGCCAAACACTTTAGCTCAAGTCTTCATCTCTAGTCTTCAATTATTTCCTGCAATCCAATCATGGATTTAAATCTGCATAGCTTGCTTCCATCCAGAGCTTTAGTAAGCAAATCTGCACATTGCATATTAGTAGACACATAAGTCAATTGGATATCTTTGCTAAGTAATTTCTCCCTCACATAGTGGTAATGAACCTCTATGTGTTTTGTCCTAGCATGATAAATTGGATTAGCTGCAAGGTGAAGAGAACTTGTGTTATCACCAAAAATGATTGGTGGCCTTGTGTATAGGCCCAATTCTGAATATAATAGCTTTAACCAGATGGCTTCTTGAGTGGCATTTGCTAGCCCTCTATACTTTGCCTCAGTAGATGATAAAGCTACTATGGGTTGTTTCTTGGATGACCAAGAAATTGGTTTATCACCTGCAAAACATATGTAATCAGATGTGCTTCTCCTGTCATCCTTGCAACCTGCCCAATCTGCATCTGAATATACCTTAATATCAATGTCTGATGAATAGGGAAAGTACAAACCATGATTTTGTGTTCCCTTTAGGTACTTTACTATCTTCTTTGCTGCCTCTAAATGAGGTACTCTTGGTTTGTGCATAAATTGGCTAAGTACACTAACACCATATGATATATCAATCCTGGTTAAGGTAGCATAATTAAGACTACCTACCAAACTTTGATAACCTGTAACATCTTGGAGTTCTTCTCCTTCATGAGCACTGAGTTTATGGTTGACCTCCATAGGAGTGCTTGAGACTTTAGCTTCCTGCAAATTAAACTTCTTGACCATATCCTGAATGTACTTCTTCTGAGTAATAAAGATACCTGAATTTGTGTAGACCAATTCAAGTCCTAGGAAGTACTTCAATAATCCAAGATCATTAATCTTGAATTTCTTCATCATCTGTCCTTTGATGTGTCTAATTCCCTGAACATCATTTCCTGTAATAATGATGTCATCAACATAGACACACAAGTATATTACCTCTGAATTGTTCCTTTTGATAAACAATGAAGTATCTGCTTTGCTCATTATGAATCCTTGGTCTAGAAGATAGGTTGTCAACCTGTAATTCCATGCTCTAGGTGCCTGCTTCAATCCATACAGAGCTTTCTTCAATTTACAAACATGATTTACCTTCTTGGGATCTTCATAGCCAGGTGGTTGTGACATGTAGACTTCTTCAGATATCCATCCATTCAAGAATGCATTCTTCACATCCAATTGGTACATGTTCCAATTTTTGGATGCAGCTACACTCACCATAACTC
Source organism: Ceratopteris richardii (assembly GCA_020310875.1). NCBI lineage: Eukaryota > Viridiplantae > Streptophyta > Polypodiopsida > Polypodiales > Pteridaceae > Ceratopteris > Ceratopteris richardii. The sequence continues at coordinate 120,467,598 of CM035429.1, read as the reverse complement.
TGATAGTTGGCATCTTGGCCACAGTAGAAAATGTCTCCTCATAATCAATGCCTTGGGTTTGTGCAAAACCCTTGGCTACCAACCTAGCTTTATACCTGTTTATTGTACCATCTGAATTTCTTTTGAGTTTGTAGATCCATCTGGATCCTATCACCTTCATGGAGTCCTTCTTGGGTACCAAGTCCCAAGTGTCACTCTCCTTGAGAGCTTCCATCTCTTCATCCATTGCTTCCTTCCATTCTGGTTTAGTGATTGCTTCTTCAAATGTACCTGGTTCTTCATTCAAGAGATCCTTTGCAAGATATACGAAATGCTTGGTTACAAGGGAAGTATCATACCCATACCTAATAGGCTTCTTACTTTCTCTCTGAGATCTCCTCATAGCTTGAGTTGAGGATTCTGGTATATCCTCTAGCTTCTTCATCTTCATTTTCCCTTTGGATTTCCAAGCCTTGAACTCTTCAATGTTGATGGTGTCTTCACCATCTGAGCTTGTGTCCTCTTTCTGAATTGATTCTTCCTTGATAAGCTTTGGGAAGTCTTCTTCCATGTCATAAGGTAGACTAACCTTCCTGCATTCATTTTCATACCATGAATCATTCTCATCAAAGATGACATCTCTGCTTACCTTGAAGCCTTTATTTGAGGGGTTGTAGAATCTGTATCCCTTCTGATTCAAATCATAACCAATGAAGATACATTTTTTAGCTTTAGGGTCTAGCTTTCCCCTTACCTGTGAGGGAATATGCACATATGCAACACAACCAAAAATTTTGCAGTGATCCAAAGATGGTCTCTTACCATGCCAAGCCTCATAGGGTGTCATTCCATCAAGTGTCTTTGAAGGCAACCTGTTAATTAAATATGTGGCAGTAGATACACTCTCTGCCCAAAGATAGTTTGGCAATTTCTTTTCATTTAGCATAGACCTAGCTGTCTCTACAATGAGTCTGTTCCTTCTTTCAACTACCCCATTTTGTTCAGGTGAGTACCTTGTAGTAATCTCCCTCTTGATGCCTCTTTCCTGCAAGAATTCTTCAAAGTCATTGGAGAAGTATTCTCAACCACCATCTGACCTTAGCTTTTTCAAATGTCTACCTGTTTGATTTTCAACTAGTGCAAGATATTTTTTGAAACAATTAAATACTTCATCTTTATGTTTCATGTAGTATAAGACAGTCCACCTGCTATAGTCATCAATGAAGGACACATAGTACCTTGATCCAGATATGGATGGCTCCTTGCTAGGTCCCCAAACATCTGTATGCACCAATTCGAGATAGTCTTCATGCATAAAACCTTTCTTGGTATAAGGCAATCTGTGTGACTTACCAAATTGACAAGCCCCACACTTGTATATCATGTGTTGCTTCGATACATTAGGTATCCCAAGCACACATTGATCCCTACTCATTTGCTTTAAGGTCCTCTCTCCAATGTGACCTAATCTTTTGTGCCAAATCTCCAATTCTGATAGTGTTTGATCCTTATAGTTGTACAAGGCAATACTCTTAGTGTCTTCAAGTTCAAAGGTAAACAATCTACCTGATTTTTCTCCCTTGGCTATCCTTCTGAATCCATGTCTTGGATCCTCCACATATGCACCATGTTGAGTGAACCTGACCTGTAGACCTTTTTCCACAATCTGACCTACACTCATCAGATTCTTGGTGATTGTTGGAACATACAATACTCTGCTCAATAGATTCTGATTACCATCACTAGTTTTGACATTGCCTACTTTAACAACTGAATGTTTAGTGTCATCACCTGTCTGCACTTGGTGCTTGCCTTTGGGTTCTTCCAAATCAGAAAGTAATGCAACATTTCCAGCTACATGATTAGAGCAACCTGAATCAATATAGAATAAGTGATCATCATTGATACCTGACTTAGAAGTCATATTCATGATCAATAGGGAGTCATCTTGCTCCTCTACATAATTGTTGTAGTCTTTCCTATTCCTGTATCCACCTTGATAGTTGCCATTGTGATTGTAGTTGTTGTTATAATTATTGTTGTAGCCATGGTAGCCTTGAGATTGGTTGAATCTGCCTCTGCCTTGAGAGTATCCTCCTCTTTGGTGACCTCTTCCTCTTTCGTTCTTGTAGTTTTTGTAGCATTCATCTGTGGTATGGTTAGACAAGCCACAAATATTGCATGGAGATTGGTTGTAGGGTCTCCCCCTACCTGACTTACCTCCTCTGCCTCTTCCTCTAGATGACCTACCTCTCCCTGCATAGTTTGCTTGGGAGGTAGAGCCTTCTTCATCAACCTTTTTGTTTTTACCTTTGTCTTTAACTTTCTTATCAGTGTATAGGGAAGAGGGGTTGTTACCTTTTGATTGCTCTCCATTCTTTGTGATCTTTGCTTCATGTGTAAAGAGTTGTCCAATCAGAGTTGTTAGATCAGGTGCTTGGATGTCCATGTATAAATCCATTGCTGTGGTAAAGCTCTCCCACTTGTCATCTGCCTTTAGTCCATTGATTACTTGTCTGACTATTTGCTCTTCCTCAATCTCTTCTCCAACACTTGCAAGTTGATCTGCAATGTCCTTGACTTTGGTAACAAAATCTGAGACAGATTGCTTTGATTGCTTCCTAAGAGTTGTAAACTCAACCCATAGCTGATTCTTTCTGGCTCTTGTGCTTGATGAAAAATAAGTTGACAAGGTTTCCCAAGTTTCTTGGGAAGTTTTGCAATTCCTTATATGTGGTAGAAGGAAATCAGAAATAGAGTTTAGAAGATATGACCTTGCTAAAGCATCTTTTGCACACCATTGATTGAGTCTCTCTTGCTCTTCCTTGGTGGGTAGGCCTCTAGCTTTGAATGAGGGCAATTCCTCATCTCCTGATATGAATCCAAACAAGCTCCTTCCTTGTAGATAGGTCTTCATCCTTAGAGACCAAGCTTGGTAGTTGTTCCTGTCTAATTTGTCAATGAAGGAAGGAAAACCATCACCCATGATTACCTTATTTGCTCTGATACCACTGTTGGGAATGATGGTTGAATGCACTCAGAAGATTAGTTGGTGCTGCAAAACCTGCTTCACACCTGCCCTCCTTTGACTCCAGATATGCTTAGTAGACTCCTTGAGCTTTCAAATGACACCAAAATATGCTATATGTACTTTGGAAAAGGTTTGAGTAATGACTTGATCAAAACAGACTACTTTGTAAATCACAAGACTTGAAAACTTTCTATTTTGGTCTTGATACCTGCTCAGTGTTATGCTCAGTATGACCAGTGTAGTTACAATTAGCAAAATTCCTTCTAGGGATATTCTATTAGCTTAGTAAGCTCCCATTTGCAAGTGGAATGAAAGGAAATGATAAACCACACTCAGAGAAATCACTTTAGCAAAATAAGGTACACTCCCGACTTTTTAGGAGACTTATAGTCACAGACCAGTGAGCACCTCGATTAGGATTTCTCTGCAATGGTTGATCCAATGGCTTTGAAATTTTGTAGGTGTATAGTATACTTTGAGCTGAATCCAATGCACTTTGAATAATCCAATTTGGTTCAGTAGATCTTGAGATATGCCCTGTTGAAGTTGACAGACTTGAGGTAGATGACTCAGAGAAACCAGAGTTGAAAAATGTGAATGTATCTATTGATTAATGTAGATGTACAAGCTCATTAGCATGCCAAGCATAGCTAAATGAGGTATTGTGGTGTAGGCTAAGATGTAGCACTAACACACACACAGATACAGTAGTAAAATGCCTCGGGAGATGAGCTCAATGAGTGAGTCTAGCCCGCGAGTTTTCTTCATAGCTTTTATAAGAGTTGATTGGTCATTTGAATTTGAAATTCAAATTGAAGCTCCCTAAAATCTCTCCACTAAACTTAGGGAGATATTCTCTCCATTACAACTTTCAATTTTCCACGACTTTCTCAAGTAGGTGTGATTACAAGAGTGGTTAAAGTCATATAGACTTTTACATGAGATAAATGGTAAGAACAATAAGACTAGGTTCCTATGGTCCTTGATTCATGTAAATACATCCTTCAAGGGTCAAGCTTTATGTGAAGTCTTCAAGACTGATATCCAAGCCAAATGTTAAGGCTTGAATTTACACCAACAACGTTAACCGCTCAACTCCAGAAAGAGGTTCCAGCAATCCGAAGAGAGCTACCAGACCATCCAGTACCAATCGAACGAACTGGAGAGAAGAGAAAAGCAGCTCGGAGCTCAAGCAGAGCGTTTATCCCGTGTCGATCAACAGATTGCCGATATGAAATTAAGCCGAGATGCGGCACTGGCCAATGACTTTTACCTGCAGGAAGCGTTTTTGCAGACTCAGGCTGAACTATTGATGAGTCAAGTAATTGCCGCTAGTTCTGTTCGTACAGATTCGCTGTTAGTTGAACCTGATATTTTAAAGCAAATGCTGGATTCTCTGAAGCAAAAAATTTCCAGAACATTTAAATTAGCTAGAACAATGTATCTACAGGGTATAATAGATGAGCCTTAAAATTTTGTATACCTGCGGGTTCAAGTCCACCGTGCGTGCCAGTGTAAGCCGCCGGATTGGCAATTGTAAAGCTTTTTCTTTTCATATTCCGCACGAACCGAAGGTCGTTGCATAGAGTTGTATCTACTTATAAATCAATGAAAGGACGCTTCGGTGAAATCCAGAAGAATCGCCAGACTATCTGTCTGGGCGATACGTTCTGTGGAGTTTCCATAGTGTTGTGTTTGAGAATTCTAAGTAGTACTGTGTTTTTTCGTCATCGTTGTTTGATTACCTTAACTTGTGGTTAGCACTTTTCCGTTAAGTTAAGTGTTGTAAGTCTGGGTTACGGTAATGTTTACTTTTTGTGTTATGTTCTGAGAAGTCTTAATCTGTGTACAAACCGGGAATCTGTGAGAGAACGAACCAGAGTAGTGATAGTAATTCGTGTTAACAGAGTTCTTTGAACACTCGTGTACTGCTATGTGAATGAGTTAATTGGGAAAATCAAGTATAGGGCCTCTGATTATCAGACCCATTCCACTCCCAAGAACCCGAAAAGAGCTTAAACGTGCTTGTGACGGCAATGCACGTTTGACAAGAGGAATTAGAACTTTCAAAAATCTACAAAGATTCAGATAGTTCTACTAGCCTCTCTTCCTCGCAATCCACATCTATTGACGAACTCGTTGAGAAAGTAGCTCAGAAGCTACGAGTCTCAAGTAAACAAATTGCAAGGTTTGCCCTAGTAAAAAAGGTGCTATACTTGCGGTGGTGACCACATAGCGAATGTATGTCCCATTATGGCTCAACCCCAAGTGAATCCCAGTAGCCAATATTTCTCCATAGAACGGAGATATACTAATCACACAACACAAGATTTCCCATACAATAAGCAAGCGGTTAGGCAAACCTACCCTCAACCATATCCACAACAGGGCAGATACCAAAATCAGTACCCACCACAACCGTATGCTATGCCTTAACAAACCTACCAACCACAATATCAGGCCCATCAGAGACCTCAACCAGTGCTAGCCCAACAACCTCCAACTCCAGCCAATGTGATCCCAGTAAAATATGCAGTTGCAGAAGAGAACCTGAATAGAGCCATTGTGCCAGTGACACCATTGCTTTCAGAAAGTGACCCTAGTGACCATAGCTTTGATTCTACACATATTGATAGCCCCCAGGCTTACTACATGCAGTCTCCTGAACATGGTGAATCCTACTATAGTGAAGAACCGAGTGAACCTAGTTGGGATCCAGAGTATGCAAACGTCATGTACGCAAACCCCAACTCTAGACCTCAACCGAGGCAAGTCAGAACCCCATTCCCTAGAGGACCGTGCTTCAGATGTCAGGGAGATCACCTCATTTGTGATTGCCCCATACCTGCACTACACAACCCCAATCAGTGACAATCCAGGGCTTTTGTCAAGTTTGTGGAAAGGAGCATCTCTTACGAGATTGCCCAAAGAATCCCAATAATATGCCAAAAATCACTCCAATTAATGTAGTAAACGCTACATGAAGTGTAACTTCCACTCCACCAGTACAGGTGGTCACTAGAGCTCAGGCTTTGCAGTAGAAGCAAGGTTTAGGCCAAGAAAAGAGTGCAGAGGTTAGTGAAACTGAGAGCATAGCCAAGAAGCGATCGAGAGTCTGGAAGGATAGCTGAGAGAGAATGAAAAGACAATGGTCTAAAAAGATGACCGACTTAGAAGAAAGCATAAGAGAAACAAAAGCCAAAATTGTTGAACTCACCTCTCAAACAAACTCTCACATACCACCCCCACCTTCATCCCTATCACCATCTAATCCCCCATCTTTCAACCGACCTCAGACAATCCCACCACCCCCTAGAGTAGGATGAGTCTTAGCTGACCCCACTCCTGAAGACATAGACATGATGCTTAAGGCATATCAAGCCAGAATCCAAGAAGGGCCAAATGTGACGGATCATGACAAGTGCTACCCTAGAGCTGACTTAGAGATAGAAAGAACCAAGCTTTGCGTGAAAATGGTCGCATTGGCTCAGACCATGTTTGAAGCCAGTCGTCTCTTCAACTACTCTTGCTCAGCTAAGGCACAATTGCACTTGGATGGACTATTAGAGAAGTTAGAGAGCATAATTGCAAGATCTGCCAAGGAAGAAAACTCTCAAGAGAGAGATGAGGCAAGTAAAAGAATAAGCATTCCCCCCCAAGAAGCTTATGTGCCTAATTCCACCGAACCAGACACCTCTTCTTCTATGAATAGGTACACACCAGAATTCCTACGAGAGATTCAAGAAGAGAAATGGGCAAAAGAGAGTGAAGTCTCTCCTCCCATTGAACTTGTGGATGACGCGCATGATCAATTCCCACAAGATATTCCCTCCATTTATGAGGAACAGGAGAGCACCCAATCTCAAGAGAGATTAGACTTTGAGTCTAATTCTTTACATGAATACCCCAATTCACAGGCCCATGGGAAGCTAAGTCTACTTGTATGAGAGCACCCACGATCATGGTACGAAAAAAAGACTCAGTCATACCTAGGAACACGGAGGTTAGTAAAGAATACTAAAGTGCAGTGCAATCTCACTTTAGAAGAGTTACTCAAGGTTAGGCCGGAACTGTGGAAACATGTAGCCAATCAAGTGCCGGAAGTAGTGAAACCATGTTCCCAGGTAGGATCCCATAGAACAGTGCCAGAAATACCCTTGGATAAGATAAGAGACATGAGTGAAGGAGAAGAAGGAAACACCTATCTTTCCATTACCCATCAAGGATACACAACCAAGGCAATTTTGGACTCAGGCACAGGAGTTGCCATTGCTACCACTTCCCTATGGAAGCGTTGGGGCAAGCCATCACTTAGGCCAACGAGAATGAAATTGTAGATGGCTGATGGTCACATAGAAAGACCCTTAGGCTTGCTAGAAGGAATAACTCTCACTACATGTTGTGTTGAGTTTGAGCATACATTTGCTATCTGTGACTTTAGCAAGAACCAGGCCTATGCGATGATTTTGGGAAGACCCTTTATCCGGCAGTGTGGTACAGGATTGGGGAACCAATTCCTTGTATTTGCAACACTTGGGTGTCACAACCAAAGTTAATCTCAAGGATTACTCCCATCGAGACGTGCCTCCCATCCAATGGAACCCCATCCATAGAGCCAAAGACTATACTGAGCCAGTGCATTCTATAGGATCAGCATCCTCATGGATGCATGAAGACACGCACTAATGGATGTTCAAAGTGGAAGTAGAAGAGGAGAAGAGAGAAAAAGCTAGAGAGGTGGGTGCGAAAGAAAACCATAGATCAATTCAAGACCTAGCCTATGCACATGTAGTATTTCCTGACGAAGAATTTGAACCTCATGGTTGGGCAGAGATTTTAGCAACAATGGATGTAGCCATCAATGAAGAACAATGGACACCCCACTGTGACGAGGATGGCTATGATATTTCAGTCTTCTCAATAGAGCCAATCATGGAAGACTCAATTCTAGAAGAATGCGAACCTAGTCCTGATGCATTTGAGGATGCAAGTGAATCCGATCTAGAGTCAATCATTATGGACCCACCATTTGCATCAGATGAAGAATACTTCCATGAAGTAGAATCTCATCCTCAGAGACACGAGGAGCTTATAAAAGAACTAAGGTTAACCACACAAGTGATCGCTAAGAGCGAAGGCAAGAAAAGAAAGAAGAGAGAAGTCACACCAGAAGAGGAAGAATCTTTGTTTAAGGTCCCTGAAAACTTTAAGAAGTATGAAGTAGATGATAGGAGAGTCATGGTAAAGATGCCCAAACGCGATGCACAAGCAGGAGAGGCCTATGATAACAAAGAAACCACCAAGAAAATAGTGGTTGCCATAGAAGAAGGAGAGGATAGATGCACTTACATAGGGCATGACCTCACTGAGGAAGAGGAGTATGAGTTGATAGCCTTGCTAAGAGAATACAAAGATGTATTCGCTTGGAATTACAAGGACTTGAAAGGTGTAGACCCTGACATATGCTCACACACTATTCCCATGACCTCATATGCCAAACCCTCTAAACAAAAGCCATACACATATAACGATAACTGCTGCTAAGATCAAGGAGGAGATAGATAGATTGGTAGAAGCCGGATTTATCTATGAAATTGAGCACACTGAGTGGGTATCCCCCATTGTAGTTGTGCCCAAGAAGAATGGAAAGCTACGTGTGTGTACTAACTTAAAGAAGGTTAATGCAGCCACTATTCGAGACAATTATCCTCTTCCTATCACTGAGCATCTACTAGAAAGAGTAGCAGGCAAGGAAGTGTACAGCTTCCTTGATGGATTTTCGGGCTACAATCAGGTAGCCATTGCTCCAGAAGATCAGCATAAGATGGCTTTTGCCACAGAGTGGGGCATATTTGCTTTTCGAGTAATGCCATTCAGGCTTACCAATGCTCCTGCAACCTTTCAGAGACTGATGTGCCATGTATTTAAAGAATTCCTGAGGAAGAATTTAGAGGTCTATGTTGATGATCTTTGTGCTCATTCCAACATTAGACAAACACATATACCTGAGCTCAAGAAAATCTTTGACAAATGTAGAGAATATCAAGTCTGCCTGAACCAAGAAAAGTGTGTTTTCATGGTCAGACAAGGCAAGATTCTCGGACACATAGTGTCAAAGAATGGCATATCTACGGACGAGGAAAAAGTTAGAGCTATTGCAGAGCTACCTAGGCCAAAGAATTTCAAGGAAGTATAAGCTTTCATGGGGCATTGTGGTTATTACCGACGGTTTATACACATGTATGCCATCATAGCAAAGCCTCTGTATGGATTTTTAACCAATTTCGAGTGGACTGAAGAGTGTGAGAACTCCTTCAATGAGCTTAAATGACAATTATGTTCAGCACCAATCTTGACCACACTAGATTGGAATAAGCCCTTTCATGTTCACGTGGATGCATCAAATTATGCTATTGGATGTGTACTCGCACTTATGCAAGGGGTTTCCACACCTCCCAATCCTATGAGATATGCTTCCACAGGATTGACATTTAAGTTCAGTTCTCGACAGTAAGAAAGTTTGACAGCACTAGTGGCTACACCTGAGTCAATCAAGGCCCGTATAGTCCTTGCACTCTTTCCTTGTCCTATCTCTAAGGTCACAAAAGGACGTTGATCAACTATTCTATGAGAGTTAATACTTGAAACTTCACACATAGCCATATGATATCCTGGAGCTGCATAGGCCTCTGTCCTAGGCCACTCTCTGCCATGTCTTCTCAATTTCATCCTTCGGATGCATTCTAACGCTTTTGCTTGAGCTTCTTCTCGAATTCGCTTTTCTTTCTCCTTGCGTTTCTTGGCAGTGTTAAATCGATTTATCATCTCTTCAGTCAGAGGTTCCTGATATAACTTGACTCTGCATCCGCTTATGTAGCTCGAGAGAATATCGCCTTCTAAAGTGGCTAGTTGTACTGCTCCACTAGTCGAGATCCTATTTATGATCATGGGTCCATAGCCTCTCTTCTCTAATTTTCTTGCATGTTGCTTCAAAGTGTAGACTAACACTAGGTCCCCTGCTTTCAAGCCCTTATCCTTTACATGGGCATCAAAGTACGCCTTCTATCTTTTCTTAGCTGCATATATTCCTGCTACAGCTCTTAGTCTTGTTTCACCTAATCGTTCAAGGTCAAAAATTCTCGAAGAGAGTTCATGACCCGTCCACTCATGCTCCTGTGCTATTCTCAATGTAGGAATAAAGAAGTCCAAAGGTAGCACCACATTTTGGCCAAATACCATCTGAAAGGGTGTGGCTTGGAGTACCATTTTATAGGCAACTCGGTATGCCCAAACAGCGTGGTGTAGCTGTTTGTCCCAATGAGAGCGTTTATTATTAACCAATTTTGTCAACACATTGCATAGAATCTTATTTGTGCTTTCGGCTTGCCCATTAGCTTGTGGATGATAGGGAGCAAACTTCTTGTATACAAGCAAGAATTCTTGGAGCATATTTTCAATAAATTCATTCAAGAAGTGAGTGCCCCTATCACTAACTAGCTCTATAGTAGCCCGTATCTAGTGAACACAAATAAGAACTTAGCTGTCATTTGAGCATCGTTCTTCGAGGTGGCTTTTACCTCTACCCACTTGGTTAGATAGTTTGTGGCCATAATGATATATTGAGCATGTGAACCCTTAGCTGGGGGATTAATAGGACCAACAAAGTCTATTCCCCACTTAGAGAATGCACGTCCACCCATCATAGGTTTCAGAGGCATCTCATCTTTGTGTATGGGATACTGAGCTTGCTGACAAACATCACACTGTTTCACATAGGTATGCGCATCCATGTGAAGGGTTGGCCACCATAATCCTGCAAATAGAATTGCCTTGATCACCCGATCCGGGCCAAAGTGTCCTCCTACTACACCTTGATGAGCAGCTTCCAGGATCTTAAGGTATTCACTCTCATGAACACACAATCTTAGGTAACCATCCTTACCACGCTTGTATAAGCCATCTCCAATGAGTGAGTAGTCTAGGGCTTCTTGTTCTAAACTTCTTTTCCTAGCCAAAGTCATGTCTCGAGGGAATGTTTTCGTCCTCAGAAAGGCTACTAATGGTTCACTTCAATCTAGTACTAGAGACACTTGGTACAAGGTTGCATGCTCCACAGGTGGTCTAATACGACAGACTAGGCATTCCTTGCACCACCTATGAACATCTGCTTCCATAGTTGGCCAATGCACTCCTAGTCTCCTTAGTGTATGTATGGTTCATTGCCTTGAGTAATGTTGCTCTAATGCACCTGCATGTGCTAATTGCAACCATTTTGCGTACTCATCCTCTTCCACACAACAAGCTAGGATCCCTTGATCTGTATGCTTGTACATACTTCCTGCCATGATCTGGTATTTTTGGGCTTTTACTATCTCCCTATCTTGAGTGTTTATGACTGGATGGTTAGGCCCGTATATCAATATTGGCACTAATGGCTTAGCCCACTGAGGTACCACTTCCAAATTAAACAAGTAAGCATCAGGAAGATCATCTGACACTCCTTGTGGGGCCTCTCCCGATGTGAGCCTTGAGAGATGATCTGCTCTCAAATGAGTCTTCCCTTTCCTCACCACTACCTCAAAGTCATATTCCATTAGTAAGAGGAACCATCTTACTAATCCACCTTTATTGCATGGCTTGTTTACCAAATACAACAGTGTTTGATCATCAGTAAAAAAATTAAACTTATTTGCAAGCAATAGTGTCTAAACTTTTTAACTGCATATACCATGCCTAGTCCTTCTCGTTCAGTGGTGGTATAATTTCGTTCAGCTGCATTCAATTGTCTACTAGCTCCATTTTGTACAAGCCGAGGAGTCCTCGAGCTTGGGGAGCCTTAGAAGTAGTTGCTTGCCAATTTTCATAATTTTTAAATCTCATTTGAGTCCTCAAATGAGCCTTGGAACCTAATTTTTAACTAGGCCGGACACTAGGTCTGGACAGGGCCAAAGCTAGTCAAAAACTATAAATAGAGCTAGAGAGCTCATTTTTGGGGTAGCTTCTTGTAGTTTTGAGCTTGTATGAGAACTTTGTTGCAATAGAAGTGATTCCATTGTCTTATTCTCTTTGTTCTTGCTATGTGTGCGCGTGTGTGTATGTGTGTGCATGTTAGTGTGCTTCGCACTCACACATTTGTGCCTTCACTTGCTCGAGGTCTTCATACCATCCTCATGTCTTCCCAGATTGACATTAAAGGAGGTGCTACTCATCACTGAGCTACACCAAATTTTGGCACCGTTGCCAAGGATTCGAGCTTTGAGGACGAGCGTGTGATGGTAAGACGTAGAGAGGACGCGTTGGAATGGTAAGTAGTAGGTAAATTTCTGATTTTTCTCCATCTCCATCTCCATCTTCATCTCCACCTTCATCTCCTTCTCCACCTGATATTCTCATTTCAAAACCATTTCCTCATTTGCTTTGTGCGAGTTTGAGAGAGAGCGAGTGTGTGTTCTTGATTGTGTGTGTTTTTTTGCATGTTTCTTGCAGGTTGCAGCTCCATCATCATCTCCTGCAAGCTCAGCAGGTACGGATTTTGTCTGCGCAAGCCCCGAGGCGTCGAGCTCGAGCTATTGCGACACTCCGAAAACTTCACCCGATCACGATTCTGAGTGCACCACGACACTGCGCAGGCCTAGAGCTCATAGGATCACTAGATAGAACAGCAAAATTCACCATAACCCGACCTATCGCGACACCTCGAAGTATCGCGACACCCCCGACCTATCGCGACACCTCGGAGTATCGCGACACACCGACCCCACCTATCGCGACACCTCGAAGTATCGCGACACCCCCGACCTATCGTGACACCTCGGAGAATCACGACACACTGACCCCACCTATCGCGACACCTCGAAGTATCGCGACACTCCCGACCTATCACGACACCTCGGAGTATCGCGACACTCCCAAGTATCGCGACACCCCGACCTATCGCGACACTCCCAAGTATCACGACACCCCGACCTATCGCGACACTCCCAAGTATCGCGACACCTCGACCTATCACGACACCTCGACCTATCGTGACACTTCCACCTATCGTGACACTTCCACCTATCGTGACACCTCCATCTATCGCGACACACCGACCCGACCTATCGCGATACACGGCCTTAACGCATGAAAATTTTAGAGTGAATTTTTGAGTGAATTGAGGTATGTTTGAGCTTAATTTTAGACACATTGGGATAACATTAGAGCCTTAGGAGTGGGCAAAAGAGCTAGAAACCAGAGAGGGATCTCCTGAACCCTGAGAGCCTGTTTTGACCCCTAAGTGCCTGATTGGTCATAACTTCACCATACGAACTCTGATTCATGAGATTTTGGTTTCGTTGGAAAGCTTGTTGAGAATCATACGCGGAGTTTTAGAACATGTATTTTTAAGTTGACCATTAGGTGGAACTAGGTGGTCATAAGGTTTTGGGGGATCAGTGAGTTACTCCAAGGGGGGTCCATAATTGCTGATGTGTGTCTTTCAATTCATTGTGGTAAATAAGCTATATTAACTTGTGAAATTTTGCAGGAACATTGCGTGCACTCAAGGTATTCCAAGGCAGGCTAGCAAGGGTGAGTACCAAGCTTGGGAGAAGGCTTCCTGGGCTGGTGTAGAAGTCTAAGCAACCAGAGTATTGAGGTTGGGAGTTCTCTCAACCCTCCTTTGTCGATTCCTAGCCTAGGCTAAGTACGACTTAGGTGTGGTAATTAATTAGGTCAGCGTGAGGCACAAAATAAGTCTAAGAGAACTAATCAACCAAGTGCAAGCATTAAGTAGGACTTAAGTGCGAAAACCCTAAAGGAAAAAAAGTAAACTTGAATCGATCAATTATCAAGTGTGAAATTCACTTAAGTATTCCGGACGCCGAGATATCAGACAAGTTCATAAACATAATAATCAACTAAAAAGAACAAAGTGATTGGTGCAAAATAACCTGCAACGAGAGTGTACTTGGGACCAAAGGGGGTAGATAAACCAGGCATATGAACCTTAGGTCAGGCAGACACTTAGGCCGGGACAGAAAAAGCCTCAGATCTTCTGAAGCTAGTGTCAATCACACTGCTAGGTCTTGGGCCCAGCAGTTGAGTGATTACCCATACACCACGATCAGAAACAAGTGATTCTGAAATGTCCTATCACATGGAGAGACCAGTAGGTAGTTCAGGGGTGGCTTATCTAGAAAAGCCAGAGGGACCTTACAAGACTCAATTGGAATACATCAGGACTAATCGTCTAGGTGCTCGCATCTACGAAGACGGACTGAGAAGATCTATGGTCCAGATTAAGAACCCCGATCAACCCCATGGACTAGAACACCCGGTAGTCAAGTTTGAGAATGGAGCATACCTAGATAAAGAGGGGACTATATATGTAGTCACCACTCTTCCTGATAGAACTGATGAGTTTGGAAATGTGATTGCGGAGACCGACATGGGTGATATAGAGCAAGGGAATTTAGAGAGAGAGCCAAGAACTCCCCGTGGTAAATCTGTCTTGACCAGAATCATGACTCCAGAGTGGATTCCACAGGATAATAAAAGCATAGATTTGCTTTTAAATCAAGAACCCTAATAACATGCCTAAAATCACTCCTATCAACGTCATTGGGTTAGTGGTAGACTCTACGGGAAGTATAACTTCCACAGCCCCAGTGCATATGGTGACTAGAGCCCAAGCCTTGCAGCAAACTCAAGGAGTAGGGCAGGAAAAGAGTGCTGAGGTTAGTGAGACAGAGAGTATAACCAAGAAAAGGACAAGAGCATGGAGAGATAGCCGGGAGAGAATGAAAAGACAATGGTCATAGAAAATGAGCGAACTTGAAGCAAGTTTGAGAGAAACCAAAGCAAAGATAAGTGAACTCGCATCTCAAAACCACTCTCACACCACCCCTCCACCACCTTTCCCTTTAACCGCCAATCCATCTTCTTCCATTCCCCAACCTTTCAATACACCACCCTTAACCCACCCACCACCCAGAGTAGGATCACTCCTAGCCGACCCCACTCGTGAAGATCTAGATATGATGCTTAAAGCATATCAGGCCAGAATCCAAGAAGGGCCAAATGTGACGGATCATGACAAGTGCTACCCTAGAGCTGACCTAGAGATAGAGAGAACCAAGCTGTGTGCAAAAATGGTCGCATTGGCTCAGACCATGTTTGAAGCCAGTTGCCTTTTCAACCACTCAGCCTCAGCTAAGACACTATTGCACTTGGATGGACTCCTAGAGAAGTTAGAGAGCATAATTGCAAGATCTGCCAAGGAAGAAAAAAATCGAGAAAGAGATGAGGCGAGCAAAAACATAAGCCATCCCCCACAGGAAGCTTATGTGCCCAATTCCATCGAACCAGACACCTCCTCTTCTATGAATAGGTTCACTCCAGAATTCCTACGAGAGATTCAAGAAGACAAATGGGATAATGAAAGTGAAGCCCCTCCTCCCATTGAACTTGTGGATGACACACATGATCAATTCCCTCAAGATATTCCTTCCATTTATGGAGAGCAGGAGAATGCACAAAACCAAGAGAGGTTAGACTTCGAGTCTAACTCCCTGCAGGAATTACCCCATTTCACTGGCCCATGGGAAACCAAGTCTACTTGCCTGAGAGCGCCCACAGTCATGATAAGAAACAAAGATTCAATCATACCTAGGAATACAGAGGTAGTAAGGAACACTAAGTTGCAGTGCAATCTCACTTTAGAAGAGCTACTCAAAGTTAAGCCAGAAGTGTGGAAACACGTAGCCAAGCAAGTGCCAGACATAGCGAAATCGCGTTCCCAAGTAGGATCTCATAGAACAGTGCCTGAAATACCATTGGATAAGATAGGAGACATGAGTGAAGGAGAAGAAGGAAATACCTATCTCCCAGTTACCCATCAGGGATACACAACCAAGGCGATTTTGGACTCAAGTGCAGGAGTTTCAATTGCT
Organism: Ceratopteris richardii; assembly: GCA_020310875.1. Classification (NCBI taxonomy): domain Eukaryota; kingdom Viridiplantae; phylum Streptophyta; class Polypodiopsida; order Polypodiales; family Pteridaceae; genus Ceratopteris; species Ceratopteris richardii. The sequence goes on along the minus strand of CM035429.1, from coordinate 120,451,656 downwards.
ACAACTTCCCTCTGGAAGCGTTGGGGCAAGCCAGCACTCCGACCGACGAGAATGAAATTGCAGATGGACGATGGCCATGTTGAGAGGCCCTTGGGATTGCTAGAAGGCATAACTCTCACTACATGTGGTGTCGAGTTCGAGCATACATTTGCTATATGTGATTTTAGCAAAAATCATGCCTATGAAATGATCTTGGGAAGACCATTTATGCGACAGTTGCAAGTGGTAGAGGACTGGGGAACCAATTCCTTGTACCTACAACACTTAGGTGTTACGACCAAAGTGAATCTCAAAGATTACTCTCATAGAGATGTCCCTCCTATCCAATGGAATCCCATCCATAGAGCCAAAGATGATACGGAATCTGTGCATTCCATAGGATCAGGACCCTCATGGCTTATGGATGTGAAAAGTGGCAGTAGAAGAAGAGAAAAGAGAAAAAGCCAGAGAGGTAGGTGCAAAAGAAAGACATAGATCAATTCAAGACCCAGCGTCTTTCCTCACGAGGAATTTGAACCCCACGACTAGGCAAAAATCCCAGCAACAATGGATAGCCATCAATGAAGATACAATGGACACCTCACTGTGATGAAGATGGCTATGACATTTCAGTCTTCTCCATAGAGCCAATCATGGGAGAGGCAGTGTTAGAAGAGTGTGAACCTAGCCCTGATGCATTTGAGGATGCAAGTGACTCTGATCTAGAGTCAATCATTATGGACCCACCCTTTGCATCAGATGAAGAATACTTCTATGAAGTAGAATTTCAACCCCAAAGGCATGGAGAGCTTACAAATGATGTAAGGCTAGCCACACATGTGACCCTGAAGGAGGAAGGAAAGAAAAGAAAGAAGAGAGAAGTCACACCAGAAGAGGAAGAATCTTTGTTTGAGGTTCCAGAAAATTTTAAGAAGTATGAGATAGATGACAGGAGAGTCATGATCAGAATGCCTAAACGAGAGGTGCAATCAGGGGAGGCCTATGATAACAAAGAAACCACCAAGAAAATTGTGGTAGCTGTGGAAGAAGGAGAGGAGAGATGCACGTACATAGGCCATGACCTGATGGAAGACGAAGAGCATGAATTGATAGCCTTGCTAAGAGAATACAGAGATGTATTCGCTTGGAGCTACAAGGATCTCAAGGGTGTTGACCCAGACATATGCTCACACACAATCCCCATGACCTCAGATGCCAGATCCTCTAAGCAGAAGCCCTACACATACAATGACAACTACGCCGCCAAGATTAAATAGGAGATAGACCGCTTGGTGGAAGCCGGGTTTATCTATGAAATTGAGCACACTGAATGGGTATCCCCCATTGTAGTGGTGCCCAAGAAGAACGGAAAATTACGAGTGTGCATTAACTTGAAGAAGGTTAACGCAGCCACTATCAGAGATAATTATCCACTTCCTATCACTGAGCATCTATTAGAAAGGGTAGCAGGCAAGGAAGTGTACAGCTTCCTAGATGGGTTTTCGGGCTACAATCAAGTAGCCATTGCTCTAGAGGATCAACATAAGACGGCTTTTGCCACGGAGTGGGGCATATTTGCCTTTCGGGTAATGCCATTCAGGCTTACTAATGCACCTGCTACCTTTCAAAGATTGATGTGTCACGTGTTTAAAGAGTTCTTGAGGAAGAATTTGGAAGTCTATGTTGATGATCTGTGCGCTCATTCCAACATTAGACAGACCCATATACCTGACTCAGACAAATCTTTGATAAATGCAGAGAATATCAAGTCTGCCTGAACCCAGAAAAGTGTGTTTTCATGGTGAGGCAAGGCAAAATTCTAGGACACATAGTGTCTAAGAAAGGCATATCCACTGACGAAGAGAAAGTGAGAGCCATCGCACAACTACCTAAGCCAAAGAACGTCAAGGAAGTACAGACTTTCATGGGGCATTGTGGTTACTACCATCGGTTCATCCACATGTATGCTGTCATTGCAAAGCCCATGTACGGACTTCTGACTAACTTTGAGTGGACTGATGAATGTGAGAATTCCTTCCAGGAGCTTAAACGAAGAACTACCTAAGCCAAAGAACGTCAAGGAAGTTCAGGCTTTCATGGGGCATTGTGGTTACTACCGTCGGTTCATCTACATGTATGCTGTCATTGCAAAGCCCATGTACGGACTTTTGACTAATTTTGAGTGGACTGATGAATGTGAGAATTCCTTCCAGAACCAATCTTGACCACACCAGATTGGAACAAGCCATTCCATGTTCATGTGGATGCCTCCAATTATGCTATTGGATGTGTACTTGCACAACCTACGGGTGAAGGTAATATGGATCTCCCTATTGCCTATGCCAGTAGACAATTGAATGTTGCTGAACGGAACTATACAACCACCGAACGAGAAGGATTAGGCATGGTGTATGCGGTTAAAAAGTTTAGACACTATTTGCTTGCAAATAAGTTCAAATTTTTTACTCATCACCAAGCTCTACTGTACCTGGTAAACAAGCTGTGTAATACAGGCAGATTAGTAAGATGGTTTCTCTTACTAATGGAATATGACTTTGAGGTAGTAGTGAGGAAAGGCAGGACTCATTTGAGAGCAGACCATCTCTCTAGGCTCACATCTGGAGAGGCCCCACAAGGAGTATCAGATGACTTACCTGATGCTTACTTGTTTAATTTGGAAGTGGTGCCGCAGTGGGCTAAGCCATTAGTGCCAGTATTGACATACGGGCCTAACCACCCATTAATAGCCACACAAGATAGAGAGGTAGTAAAAGCCCAAAAGTACCACATCATGGCTGGAAGTATGTACAAGCACACAGATCAAGGGATCTTGGCTTGTTGTGTAGAAGAGGACGAGTACGCTAAGTGGTTGCAATTAGCACATGTAGGTGCATTAGAGCAACACTACTCAAAACAACGAACCCTACAGACCCTGAGGAGACTAGGAGTGCATTGGCCGACTATGGAAGCTGATGTCCAGAAGTTGTGCAAGGAATGCCCAATCTGCTGCACTAAACCACCTGTGGAACATGCCACTCTTTATCAAGTGTCCATAGTGCCGGATTGGAGTGAACCCCTAGTATCCTTCCTGAAGACGAAAACATTCCCTCCAGACATGACTATGACGAGGCAAAGAAGTCTAGAACAAGAAGCCCTAGATTACTCACTCATTGGTGATAATCTATACAAGCGTGGAAAAGATGGTTACCTAAGACTTTGTGTTCATGAGAGTGAATATCTAAAGATCTTGGAAACTGCTCACCAAGGTGTAGCAGGAGGACACTTTGGACCAGATCGGGTGATCAAGGCAATACTATTTGCGGGCTTCTGGTGGCCGACCCTTCACATGGATGCACATACCTGTGTGAAACGGTGTGATGTGTGTCAGAGAACTCAGTATCCTATACGCAAAGATGAGATGCCACTGAAACCTATGATGGGTGGACGTGCATTCTCTAAGTGGGGAATAGACTTTGTAGGCCCTATTAATCCCCCAGCTAAGGGTTCACATGCTGAGTATATCATTGTGGCCACTGACTATCTAACTAAGTGGGTAGAGGTAAAAGCCACAACAAAGAACGATGCACAAACAACAGCTAAGTTCTTGTTTGAGAATGTGTTCACCAGGTATGGATTACCTATAGAGCTAGTCAGTGATAGAAGGACTCACTTCTTGAATGAAGTTATTAAAAATCTGCTCCAAGAATTCTTGCAGTACATAAGAGTTCTGCCCCCTATCACCCCCAAGCTAATGGCCAGGCTGAGAGTACAAATAAGATCTTATGCAATGTACTGACGAAATTAGTGAACAATAAACGCTCTGATTGGGACAAACAGCTACACCATGCTGTTTGGGCATACCGAGTGGCCTATAAAACGGTACTCCAAGCCACACCCTTTCAAATGGTGTTCGGTCAGAATGCGGTGCTACCCTTGGACTTTTTGATACCTACATTGAAGGTAGCACAAGAGCATGACTGGACAGGCCATGAACTCTCCTCTCGAATCTTTGATCTTGAACGTCTAGGCGAGACACGATTGAGAGCTGCAGCAGGAATCTATGCAGCGAAGAAGAGGCAAAAGGCATATTTTGATACACATGTGAAGGATAAAGGCTTGAAAGCGGGAGACCTAGTCCTAGTCTACACATTGAAGCAGCATGCACGAAAATTAGAGAAAAGAGGCTATGGACCTATGATCATAAATAGGATTTCAACTAGTGGGGCAGTACAACTAGCCACTTTGGAAGGCGATATTCTCCCTAGCTACATAAGCGGATGTAGAGTCAAGTTATACCAAGAACCCCTGACTGAAGAGATGTTAAATCGGCTCAACACTGCCAAGAAACGTAAAGAGGAGGAAAAACGAATTCGAGAAGAAGACAGGCAGAGGCCTTAGAGCGCATCCGACGAATGAAATTGAGGCAAGGGAGAGATCCGCCTATGATTGACACTCAAGAGTCTCCAGGCTATCACATGGCCATGTGTGAGGCTTCAGGTGAACGTACCCATAGGATAGTGGATCGACGCCCTTTTGTGACCCTAGAAGTTAGACAAGGAAGGGCACCAACTCCTGGTCTCTCCAAGAATCCACATGAGGGTAACAATGTTGTTCTTGTCCAGAGTTCTATGGTGCAGAGGAGTGTCCAGCTTACCGAAGGTACAGGAGCCAATAAGGAGTTCCCAGCTGATCCAAAGAAGATTCTAAACAGGCAGACCGAACATCACTCGACACGAAGGAGGCCGCTGATCAAGAGGCAGGAGCGCCAACCAGTGCAACATGGAGTACCTCGTGGCGCGAAGCAGATCTGGATACGCAAGGATGGAAAACCCACAACTCTAATAGCAGGTTCTCGAGGAGCCAAAAAACAAGCCACACCATCAAGGACAAAATTGAAGGAGTACCCTAGGCAACCTCCTAGGTGCACCACGTCTATTTGGGTCCCTAAGCGGTTAATGAAGGCTAGCCCCAATGCTAGACACATATGGGTGCCCAAGGCCTGTTTACGAGCCCAAATAGCTCCAACTCTAGTTACTGGCATAATTCAACACTCACAAGTCCTCTCGACTAACAACGCAGGAACTCCACCTAAATACCCCCTTGACCCACACTAAGTCCAACCGAGGAATGTCTAGAAATGGGTGCCCAAAAGGTCCCAAATCCATCACACTCTAGTTCATAAATCTCTACCTGTCTTTAGCTCTAAGATCTACGAATCCTCTATCAAAGTTTGGAGACTTAAACCGTGTATCAAACCCCTTGACCCAATTTTGTAAATCCATCTACTCTGACATAGGTGCATTCTGAGTCCATTGCATAACCAAAGTATGCAACTAGGATGACACTGACCTCTAATCACCACTCACATCTATCACAAACACTTCACCTCTATCCACTAACCTTCGGGATTGTCATGTTAGTATTGTGAAGGGAACACCATTACATCCTGTTTCCTATGCAACACTAATGTGCCTTTCTTCTTCTAGCAGATAAGCACCCGATTCCCATGGCAGCAGCAGTAGGCACGAGCTCTCAAGCAGGCACTAGCACTCAAAGCAATTGGGATACCATGCCTATGGAGGCTCCACCGACAGCTAGGCCTGAAGAGTTTTTGAACGTGAGAAGAATTCCCATTTCGGATCCACCAAGTGGCTTAACAGAAAGAGTATTGGTTCAATGAGATGCTAGGAGACTTGGGAGACGCAGATCATATCTGGGAATCCAAGTTGGAATTCGGAGGAGTATGGTGGACATTCCAATTCTTCTCAAGAGAATTTGAAACATTACAGACTGCAGCTCCTCTTCAGGATATCTAGCAGAAAGCGGGATTGCAAGATTACTTTAGTGCAGCTTTGCCTAGACCGGATTTTCTCAGGTGCTACTACTTGATTGCCACATTCAAGCCGACAGGAGATAAAGATCATTCAGGCACATTCCTGGTGCCCTCTCTATCAAACCAGGAAGAAATGAAGAAGTTTGAATTGAATATTACTTTAATCAGGGAAGCCCTTCAGATGTATGGCACCCATGTACCCTCCGATCGAGATCCCTTGATACCAGAGTTGATGAAGAACAACAAAATCAAGAAGTTGAAAGAAATGTGTGCCCTCACCCCCAACATCGCCATACCACTGCGGATGTGCCTTCAACACTTCGCATTTCCAGCTCAAGACCGCTTCACCCAACCTCATAAGAAAATATGGTATGGATTATACCTAGCAGAGACTGGAGGCTTGCCAATTAAAATACCCGTATGGATTCTGGACCAGTTATACGAAGCAAGCAAGCGAGGCGTGAGGAAGCATACCTTAAATGGCTGCTGTGCGATTACAAGAATTGTCTATAGATGCCTTGCCTATGATGTGCCGATCGCAAGGGCCCTTAAATACTCACAACTGGAATTCTTCAAGGGGTAGAAGTCAGGGGTTCAACCTACAAAAAGAATGTGTGGATCACTTTCACAGGTTCTGATCCCTCGTGAGGCCACAACAGAAGCTTCCCCTAGAGAAGAGGCCCAAGTAGACCCTTTCACTATCCATCTCAAAGGAACACAATCAGGGGATAGAGTACAGCCCACTCCATCTGCCCCGCCACTACCCACCGATGCTGAGTTTGCATCCATGGCCACATTAGTAGAGGATCCAAATTTTGACTTTGAAAACTTCCTGCAGACTGCCCACTTATCTGATAGTGAGTGTTTTTCTGACAATGCCGGTCCTGGATCATCATCCCAAAGAGAACAGCCACAGAGTGAGGCAAGAAGGGTACATTGGGAAGATGAGACACAACATCCTCATGCTCAAAGCACACAGACTCAGGAAGAAGCATGGGGAAATGAACCAGAGGAGAGTGAAGAGGAAGCTCCTACCTACACGGCACAACTCAAACGGCTCTACAAGACAATCAAGCAGGTACAGAAAAGACACAAGTTATCAGAAGAGGCAAATAGAGCACTAGTGAACCAGATGCTGCAAGCGGAGAATGTTGACCCGCATTTCGTAGAATCATTGAATCTCTTGGCGGAAACATGTGGAATAGGGGAGGCCATGAGGACCATGGTCTATCGTAATACCCCTCCATATGACCAATGAAGGATCGATACAAGACCACAACGGGGAAAAATGATTCAAATGGAAGTCTCTACCACACTGCCTACCACAACTTCAGAAGATGTTCACATGGCCAGCCCAACTCCCAGTGAGGAATGAGATGTAAATACACAGATACCATCTCCACCATCACCTCCCATCCAGCCCTCAGAACCCTTCCCCACTAGTCTTCCTGAACAACCAGTATCCACCCATGATGAAACCATTATACACACCACTACTCATCTATCCTTCCCTTTACCTACATCCACCACCTCCACCCGATTTTTGAACCCCATATAGGTCATCCTGCCACCGATCAAACTATAATAGGTCACCCTTCATATCTCCTAGCCCTCGGACAGCCACTTGCCACTAGCCAAATCTTAACACACCCATTTCCATCCACCAATACATTTCCTCCCTCCCAACCCCTATCCACTGTACCCCTTTTAACCCCCTCGGAATCAACCCAAGTCACCCAACCTTCATTCTAGAAAAACCTTGTAAATATACTCCAACAAGTTGAGAATTATAATAAAAAGTCCCTTCCCCAACCCAACTCCCCCACATTCACGGCCACCACTAACACACCACCTACCATTCCCGTGTTCACAATTCACACTTCACACACTATCACGTCCGAGCCCATGGACATTTCACCACCCACAGGAGCACCCACCACCACGGTTGTTCCAACATCATCACATTTCACTTCACTCATAGGCACATCATCCACTTTTCCCTTCCCCATTTCCTGACCCTTTGCATTTTCCACCTCTACCCCTGCATCCACATCATTTAGTAATGCACTAGACACCATGTTCAAAGCGGCCACTCTACTTAAGCAAGAATATAAGTTACTGGAAGAAAACAACACAGAGCTATGCAACCTCTCGGCTCAACTCTAGGCACGTGTCAATGCCTTGGAGCTAAGTAATACAGCATTACAACACGAAGTGACTCTCCTCCAACAATCGAATGCAGAGATGGAAGCCAAGTATATGGAGACAGGTAAAGCTATGGAGGAACAACTCAGAGATCAGTTGGCTCGCAATGCTAGACTACAAAGAAACATGACTCTACTTCGTCGCCACTTAGCAGCGGCTCAAGAAGAAAACAGAAGGCTACAGCAACAAAACCAGGAGAATCTAGAAGCAGCCATGGAAAATACCCCTGGAGCACCTATAGACCCCACCAAATTCATGGCTATTCCCTCAGCACACATTCAGCAGGCATTAGAAAAATATGCTACCCTCTTGGAGGCACACGACCAGTTAGTAGACCAGGTAAAGGACCTACAAAGATCCCAAGTGCATACACCACAACCACCAACAGCTAAAGAGATGGTCAATGCTGCAACCTCACCAGAGCCTGAATCATCAATAACCAATGAAGTAATGGAGCTACGACAGCAGGTGGCTGAATTAAAGATTAAGTTATTACAATATGAATGACTCCCCTCTCCACCTGATCAGCCAAACGAAGAGGAGACCATTGTCATTCTGGTGGAAGAAACATTTGAAGATAATTATGAGCCACAACCTCTTCCAGGAGGCAGAATCACTGAAGAGGGATAGGATACATGTGAGGAACCCCCATCGGCATGGATGAAACAGGTAGAAGAAATGGGGCCGACTCATGAAGAACGTATCTCCAACCAGATGTTGGCCATGAAGACCATTGAAGAAACCATACTTCAATCCGAATACTTCAGACATCTGGCCCCTAGAAGACTGATAACTAGTTCAGAGTTATAGTATAAACCATATTTTGTACTGCTGGCTGACTATAATGCTGAAATCAAACGCCTCACCAACAAATACCCCACCTTCGCATCTCAGTTCGAACCAGAGGATATCCCAGAGGTAGCCAAAAAGGGGGCCATATTCCAACCTATCTGGAGGCATAAATTACTGGAAACATATCCGAAAATGCTACGGACATGGGACCATGCTCCCATGCATTTTAAATATAACCCTTGCTTTGGGCCAGTTCAAAGAAGGAGATCATGGAAAGCATTCGCCATCAAGGTTCAGAACAATGCAAATTGTAAACAATGGCTAAATTATCCCTCCATTGCACCCCCAACAGGCACACCTACAGTAGCATATATGATGGCTACTATCAGACATTGGCTTCCATGCCTCCACCCCATGCCAGACGTAGCTGCCCAGATGATGCTCAAAATATTGGATATGATGCAGGTAGTGCTTAAAACCTTCCGCAATGTATGTCACATTCAGCCTCTGATTCCCGGGTTCGTTAATGGTAATTATGACCTACTATATAATATGAGCACAACCCCGAGCATACGAGTTGCTTATGCATGGCACGCACAAATCAGATATCTCCCTGCCTGCTACAAGCAAACTTTTGATGATATGTTCACCACGGGGTTCTGGGAGGCACACTCAGAGGTGTTCGCGCCACGGCCCACTCATTTGCTACAGCTCTTCGCATGCGAACAAACGATGCATTCAGAGCTCTACACAACGCCACAACCGAACATACCAGGAGCAGTCAATTGGGATGCCCTTCAGAGAGACCTGATCGGAGGGCTACGGATCAAAGAACATGACTTGGCAACCGACATTCTCCAGAACTACATTGACCAAACCACAGAGCAAAGGTCTGTCAGAGGCAACAGACCCTAGGGGGGGGAGAGTGTTGGCAGATGAAGCAAGTACGAGCATACATGCAGATCTAGCACAAAGGCAACCCATTAAATTTTTCCAAACCTTACACCATGTTAAAAGTGATTATCATCACTAAACACGCTTGTAAATATTGTTTCACCTTTTTGTAGCTCCATTTTGTACAAGCCGAGGAGTCCTCGAGCTTGGGGAGCCTTAGAAGTAGTTGCCTGCCAATTTTCATAATTTTTAAATCTCATTTGAGTCCTCAAATAAGCCCTGGAACCTAATTTTTAACTAGGCCGGACACTAGGTCTGGATAGGGCCAAAGCTAGTCAAAAACTATAAATAGAGCTAGAGAGCTCATTTTTGGGGTAGCTTCTTGTAGTTTTGAGCTTGTATGAGAACTTTGTTGCAATAGAAGTGATTCCGTTGTCTTACTCTCTTTGTTCTTGTTGTGTGTGCACGTGTGTGTGTATGTGTGTGCATGTTAGTGTGCTTCGCACTCACACATTTGTGCCTTCACTTGCTCGAGGTCTTCATACCATCCTCATGTCTTCCCGGATTGACATTAAAGGAGGTGCTACTCATCACTGAGCTACAATGCAGAGGGATGATGATCGCAACACAGAAGTCAAGGATACAATGGAACTCCCTTCTTTTCCAAAGGCCATCGGGATGCAGCAACCAAAGGCAGAAGAAGCAGACAACTTATGCTCGAAGCCAAAAGAAAATACGAAGCACGGTGTCTCAACCATCAAAACAAGTGTGGGTGCGGAAAGGCGAGCATCCTATTGCAGTCAAGCCACAACAGCTAGCTCAACTTCCTATTAGTGATCAAAGAGCAGACACTAATAAGAAATCCTCCAAAAATTCTTCTATAAAAATAAATTCTATCTAGGTACCCAAGAAGTCGATGAAGGTTGACCCACAATCAAGACAAATTTGGGTGCCTAAGGCTTGCTTGCGGGCTCAACTAGTCACACACACATCACACCATGCACGACATGGTTCACTCACTCTAATAGTCGATGCCCCCTCTTATTTGACACGCCAAATACATATTTACCCATGGGCACGAGCGAAATCACTTGTAAATGGGTCCCTAAAAAGCTCATTTCCAAGCAGACACCCTCATAAAGCCCTCCAGAGTCTCCACAAGACCAAAACCAAAAGCCATCCACTGTGTTTGGCAGCCCAAAGCTTCTAATAAACCCCCCGACCCCATTTGTAAAGTCATCCCCACCTACTAACTGCATCATTCTCACACTGCATCTTTTCACTTAGCTCATAGGACTACGTGTTCACTAACAACACACACAATCATCGAGCACTCACTGATCTACTAACTCATCATTCACCTCATGTTAATGTTGTAACGGGGACAAAAATTGTTCTACCTTGTCCTTTACAATGTTAACGCATGCTTCTATATTCTCACAGAACCAGCAAGCAAGTTGTAACATGGCAGAAGCCGGAGGCATTAGTTCCCAGGCAGGGTCTAACGCCTAGATTGTGGACATTGAAACCCTCCTTCTTGAACCACAACTCACTGAGAGGCCTCAAGAACTTAGAGTTGTGCATGTGCTTCCTATTCAGGACCCGCCTCAGGGGCACACTTCTCAAGTGGGGAAACACGCACATTGGTTTAGTGATGTTGCAGGGCCATTGGGAGACGGCACCTACTTTTGGGAGGCAAAACTTGAGTTTAATGGCAAATGGGGACGATATCATTTCTTTACCTGTGAGTTCGAGCAATACCAGAATGCAGAAGTAATGCGATCGGTATGGACCAAAGCGGGCTTGGATGGCTATTTCTGGGCACATTTACCTAAGCCAGATTTCCTGTGCTGCTCCTATCTTATCAGTACCATCACCCCTAGCAGAGCTAAGGGAGGCGATAGTACTTTCGTGCTACCCTCACTGACACCAGGCCATGACCTCAAAAGACTCAAACTAACCCTCAACCTAGTACGAGAAGCATTGAACATGCAAGGTATGCATATTCCCACTGAGAAAGAAACAATGATTCCAGGCAGGATGAAGCACAAGGGTCTCAACAAATTGAAGGACATGGTAGCAATGACACCAACCATCGCTCTCCACCTATGAACGATCATGCAACACTTCGCTTTCCCCGCCCAAGAACGCTTCACGATGCCACCAAAAAAGATATGGTTTAGCTTGTACTTGGCAGAGACAGAGAATCTCACTATCAATCTGCCACACTGGATCATCGATCAAATCCACCTGGCCCATCAACGATGGAATAAGAAACAGAAGAACGTGCTTCATGGGTGCTGTGCTCTGACAAAAATAATTTACAGGTGCTTAGCTTACGACGTGCCCATTCAAAGAGCACTAGTATGGTCCAGGGCCCAAGAATTCCAAAGACGGCTATCAACGGTGGGTCCTCCATCGAAGAAAATGAGAGGGGCAGTCCAATTACCGTGTGCCCAAGCAAGGGGAGCCACCACCACACCAGAGGTGATCCCTCCATAAACGCGACATGTCTGACCATTTGCTATTCGCCTACCCAGACCAAGTGCAGAAGGACCCAGTCTGGTGTTCCCTCCGATTCCATCGGACTTGCAAAGCAGAGTAAGCACTTGGGATCACTCGAAGACTCATTGCCTCATTGGTCAAGACCCTCCTCACCATGAGGGACTTAGATGGCACAATGGAAATAGCCTTGATAAAATTCCGAGATTCAAGAAGATTCAGGACTTCCATATCACACTTAATAGTAAGTGGCATCTTGATTGGTTGATCTTGCGATGGGACTTTAAGTTTGAATCCATTTGGAATCCCCTCATCGAAATAAAAAATTCAGTGCTTATGTAGCAAATTCTCCACTAGGGAATTTGGTCCAATATAAAGGCTAGCAAAATTTGTAGGGTCCCCCCATGGTGCAAACGATGCCTACATGGCAATGAGGACTTAGGACACCTCTGTTTCCCATGCCCAAATTCAAAGTCGATCTGGCGTACCCTTGAAAAAATTATGCTTCTATAAGGACAAATCAATTGGAAACAAGCTTTGCTAGAAGAAGCAATCGAGTGTTCCTCATCATTGTGGAATGTGATTAGAGATGAGACCTTTTGGAAAATCTAGAAAGAGAGGTGTGCAACCAATTTTGGAAGCCCTCCTAAAGAATGATCGATAAAAAAAATACATATTCCTTTTAAGAAAAAGAATTTTCAATGGTAAGAAACCCCTACCTTTTAGACATCATATAGTATTTTTCCTCGATAACAATGAGTTCAAGAGAAAATGGGCCCCACATGAAGGGGACGAGAGGATGATCAACATTCATTGTAAGGATCCCTAGTGATGTAACCCTTGCTTTGTGGGATTTGGGGGTCTCATGGGTACTAAGCCCATTCTCTTGTAAATTTATTTTTTCTATTAAATAAAGTCTAGGAGAGTAGGTTGTAGCTAAACTTCCATTTATGAAAAAAAAAATTAGTGATTTTCTGTTAGCTTTTAGTTATAACTTGTTAGCTATTTACTTTTTAGTTAGCTACTTGATATTTAGCTACTTGATAGTTAGCTAATTATTGATTTACTATTGGCTAGCTATTTTTTATTAGCTTTTAGTTGTAATTTATTGATTTTTAGTTAGTTGTTAGTTGTAACTTGTTCCATACATCTGTTCACATAGAACTTCTAATCATTAGCTAGTAGTGAGAGCTATTATTCGTCACACTATGTCCACTTAAGTTAGAATTTAGGAAATGGTTACTTAAGAAATCAATCTATAACTATCTAGTAATCGATTCCTATACTACAATGTCAAACTAAAAATTGTTCATCATCACATTGGTATTAGAAATCCTAGGGCATACTATTGTATATGGTCTCATAGACATCACCATTAATGGAAAACAAGTATGAACAATCATGGTCTAGTGACATGGATAAGAACTCTCCCCAAGAACAATGCCAAAAGTGTAATGCTCTTGTCATCATAGTCCAAGAGTGCACACAATAAGAAGAATGTCATATCCATGGAGTGACAAGTCGATAGGTATGAAGATTTGCATGAAACAAGATAGAATCACACACACCTACAACAAGACCTAGGCAACATGGACATATACATACATGTACACACACACGCTCATGAGTAGTCAAGAGATAGGATGCTCCAAGAAGCTCACTATATTGCAAAAGTACACTACTAAATCTCACAAGAGTTGTCAGTTCCCTAAGCTCACTCCAAACAAATAAATCTAAAAAATGAGAGCTCTTTCAATTATATAGACTTTTATGACATCCGTCAAAAGTGTAATGTCCAATGTAACTTCAAAAAATAGTGTCAAAAAGCCATTTGGAAGCAAAAATGATATCAGATAAATATGAAAATTGGTGTGGCTATTCATCTAACATCGTTGCTTGATTATTACTCAATTTTTTACAATTTGGACCAAATTACTACTAAACAAAGGAGTTAATGCCAAAATTAGGCATTCTTACATATATTTTGGGTAAAAAGTTGGAAAAAACCTAATCCAAGGAGGGATGTGAAATGGGAAAAATAGTAGACTCCTTCTTCTTCTATTCCATGTTTTTCCCTCCCTTTTAATATATTCTTCATCCATTGACTGAGCTTTGACTACTAAAGATTTCTAGGTCGGCTTTTTAGCTTCCTCTACTTCCAAGCTTATGCTTCTATTTTACTACATTCTTCATCCTTTGATTGAGCTTTGACCATTTTGACTTTGCAAGTTTTAGGCTAACTTTTGAGCTTTGATGAACAATGTTCGATGACCATTTTCTATAGTATGCATGGTAAAAATTTGTTACTACTTTCTACAAAACCATATTCTCTAGGATAATAAGGAGAGTTGAACTCGTGGCAAATTTTATATGGTTCGTAATGTGTTGGATAAGGAGATTTATGAAATGTTCCCATCTATTAGAAACAATTTTTGGAAGCAATCTAAATCGTGAAAAAAAAAACTTTTGGTTAAAACTTTTGCTATTGCCATTGCCTTTTCTTTTTTAAGTGGTCAAGCTTCTACTCATTTAATATCATAATTTGTGTAGGTAAGGAGATACAAATTTCCAAAATTAACAATTGAGTGTTGGAGTTAGAAGTTTTTGGGAGCACGCGAATAGCACAAGGAAGAAGAAGAAGCTTGGAGCACAACACACAATACTGAATGTATTACTAGAGAATGTACAAAGATAAGTAGCCCATTAGGTCAATAGGCATATATACAAGCCGGGGGAAAAAACCTCCTAAAGAGGGAAAAAAGTGCCCCGGAAGTCCTAGTGTGTTCACACACATCACTACCTAAATATATCAACAAATCCCCCCTAGGAGTGATGTGGTGAACAAGGAGCTGGCACTCATGTATAAGGAAGTGCCAAGCTATGTGGAATCAATCCACAAAAGGAAGTAAGCCCAAAGCTTTGTGGAAAGCTTCAAACTTCTCCCTAGGCAGAGCCTTCGTGAAAAGGTTTGCAATGTTCTCCTGTGTGGGCACATATGCCAAGTTGATCTCCCCAGCAGAGAACCTCTCCTTGAAATAATAATAATGCACCTCAATGTGCTTAGTGCGAGCATGGAACACAAGGTTCCTTGCAACTGCCAATGCACTCTGACTGTCAATGAAGATGCGCACACTCAATAGTAGCTATGAAAGCTGCCCTATACTCAACCTCACAACTAGAAGTGGCCACAATAGGCTTCTTCTTGATCAACCAAGATATACATGAGCTAGCAAGCATGAAGCAAAAGCCACTAGTGGACATACGAGTGTCATAGAAACCAGCCCAGTCAGAGTCAAAAAAAGCATGCAAATCTGGTGGTAGTGATCCCCCCTTGGGATAAAACAACCCAAGTAGTCGAGTACCACTCAAGTAGCAAAAGATGTGCTTAACCACCTACCAATGCTTGACACCTAGGCAAAGCATAAACCTGCTCATCTGTGAGACAGCAAACTGAATATCTAGCCGAGTAATGCATAAGTAAATCAAGCATCCAACAGCCTACTGATAGAGAACAACGTCAAATGCATCTCCAGCATCCTAAAGACTCAATCGTAAACCTGTCTCCATAGGAGTGGCAATAGGCTTACCGTCTTCAAGGCCAAAACACTGCAATAATGTGTCAATATATATCGTTTGACACAAAGCCATTCCACTAGCAACGTGTATAAACTGAATGCCCAAATAGTGATGCAAGTGCCTCAAATCAGACATCTCAAATGAGGCATGCAAATCAGCCTTAAAATCAACAATATGCCTCTCATGAGGACCAATGAGCAGCATGTCATCAACATAAACCACAATGATCAGAAGTACATCATTAGCACGCTTAACATATAAGGTGCTTTTATTTGGACTCTTCTCAAAACCATGTGCAATCAGATAGGCATGTATCTTCTCATACCAAGCACATGGTGCTTTCTTTAAACCATATAATGCCTTCTTTAACATGCACACCTAGTTTTCATGCCCTTTTTCACCGATTTCTCAATGTGGTATTTTTTTCTTATACATTTATTATCATCTACTCCTCTGTTTTGTTCTCTGCTATACTCACTCAGAGCAGTACCTTCAGAAGGTCATATATCGAGTTTTACGGATCTTTTTTCAGTGATTTAACGTGCCTTGGATAGCTCTTACTGTCTACTTTGTGCATATAAATTTTCAAGGTCATTGGATTAATACTTTTGAAGATATCTGCAATTTACTGCTCACTGGTCTATCTCTGCAGAGCCCCGAGAATGGTGGGCATGTTCCAGAAATTGATGAAACTTGTTCTCAGTGCTCAGTCCATCATTTGAAGTGTTTTAACTTGGATTGGGAAGCTTGCTAAGTCTATTTGCTATGCTCAAAAGGAATTTTTCTAATTCCTACCAGGTTGAGAGCATTGTTCATTTTTTCCAGCAGGTGTATGTCCAAAAATAGCAAGTTTTGGGAGCTAGTCATTTCGCAACTAGTCTGTCTTGACTTAAACTTTTGGGATACATGTTCCAAAGTACTTGGCTGATATTTTGGTGGATTTAGGAAGCTTAAAGGGTCTACTAATCAACTCTGAACTCTCAGTTGGCTGGTGTGAAGCTGGTTGTAGCAGCACCTACTCATCTTTGGATTGCATCCACCATCTCTCTTCACATCAGTGGCATCTCATCCTTGCGTATAGGGTACTGAGTTCTCTGCGAGACATCGCACCGTTTCACATAGGTATGTGCATCCATGTGAAGGGTCGGCCACCAGAAGCCCGCAAATAGTATTGCCTTGATCACCCGATCTGGTCCAAAATGTCCTCCTGCTACACCTTGGTGAGCTGCTTCCAAGATCTTGAGATATTTGCTCTCATGGACACATAGTCTCAGGTAACCATCTTTACCACGCTTGTATAGATTATCACCAATGAGTGAGTAATCTAGGGCTTCTTGTTCTAGACTTCTTCGTCTGGCCAGTGTCATATCTTGAGGGAATGTTCCTGTCCTCAGGAAATCTACTAATGGTTCACTCCAATCTGGCACTATGGACACTTGATATAGAGTGGCATGTTCCACAGGTGGTTTAGTGCAACAGATTGGGCATTCCTTGCACAACTTTTGGACATCGGCTTCCATAGTAGGCCAATGCACTCCGAACCTCCTAAGTTTCTGTAAAGTTCTTTGCTTTGAGTAGTGTTGCTCTAATGCACCTACATGTGCTAATTGCAACCATTTTGCGTACTCGTCCTCTTCCACACAACAAGCCAATATCCCTTGATCTGTCTGTTTGTACATGCTTACTGCCATGATATGGTACTTCTGGGCTTTTACTACCTCTCTATCTTGAGTGTTTATGATTGGGTGATTAGGCCCGTAGGTCAGTACTGGCACTAATGGCTTAGCCCACTGAGGTACAACTTCTAGATTGAACAAGTAAGCATCAGCAAGGTCATCTGACACTCCTTGTGGGGCTTCTCCCGATGTGATCCTAGAGAGATGGTCTGCTCTCAAGTGATTCTTCCCTTTCCTCACCACAACTTCAAAGTCGTATTCCATTAGTAGGAGAAACCATCTTACTAATCTACCTGTATTGCATGGCTTGTTTACCAAGTATAATAATGCCTGATGATCGGTAAAAAATTTAAACTTATTTGCAAGCAAATAGTGTCTAAACTGGTAAAAAATTTAAACTTATTTGCAAGCAAATAGTGTCTAAACTTTTTAACTGCATATACCATGCCTAATCCCTCTTGTTCAGTGGTTGTACAGTTTCGTTCGGCCGCATTCAAGTGTCTACTAGCATAGGCAATTGGAAGATCCATATTGCCTTCGCCCGTAGGTTGTGCAAGTACACATCCAATAGCATAATTGGATGCATCCACATGAACATGGATGGGCTTATTCCAATCTGGTGTGGTTAAGATTGGTGATGAACACAATCTTCTTTTGAGCTCATTGAAGGAGTCCTCACACTCATTAGTCCACTCGAAGTTATTCAAAAGTCCATACAGAGGCTTTGCTATGATGGCATACATGTGTATAAACCGTCGGTAATAACCACAAGGCCCCATGAAAGCTTGTACTTCCTTGACATTCTTTGGCCTAGGTAGCTCTACGATGGCTCTTACCTTCTCTTCATCAGTGGATATGCCATTCTTTGACACTATGTATCCTAAAATCTTGCCTTGCCTGACCATGAAAACACACTTTTCTGGGTTCAAGCAGACTTGATATTCTCGACATTTGTCAAAGATTTGCCTGAGTTCAGGTATGTGTGTCTTTCTAATGTTAGAATGAGCACAGAGATCATCAACATAGACCTCCAAATTCTTCCTCAAGAACTCTTTAAACACGTGACACATCAGCCTCTAGAAGGTAGCGGGTGCATTGGTAAGCCCAAATGTTGGAGTTTATTGATCTCCAAAGTACAGCTAGAAGTAGGTGAAACCCAACAGGACCTAGTTGACTTTTTCACAAACTTGTATGCAGAGACCAATTTTCTTGCAGAGCAAATTTCTCTTTACTCACTTGGAATTTTCCAAAACTGTTTCACACACATAAACTAGACTCTAAGATCTTTCCAAAAAGATATAGAACACCTCAAATGGATAAATACACAATGAGCTATGACCTCTGCAATATGCAGCTTTAATGGAGACCTTGAAACAGAGATGAACCTGAGGACACACATCACTTGCAGAGACTACTGATCTTAACTCACAACTCCAATGACTTTGAAACTTTCCAGAATACAAATAGACTTAAAGAGCTTTCTAACAAGCCAAAGAAAACATGATTTGGATTCATACACAAGGAGATATGACGTCTGCAAGTTTGAGGTTTAATGGAGACCTTCAGCAGGGATAAAAAACAGAGAACACACACTACTTGCAGAGAGTATTGCTCTCAGCTCACACATCCAATGATTATGAAAATTTACAGGAAGACAGTAGACAGTAAGAGCTTTCCAATGAGCTATCAAACATGTAATTTGGATATATAATGAGGGAGATACAAGCTCTGCAATCTCTGCATACAAAACTACAGCAGTGTAGAGATACACATATGACTCTCTTGGACATCCCACAAGATCACGACTTTTCTCCTCTTTTTATAGCATGGGAAACTAATCTAAAACCTTCCTAATACATCTAAATTTGTGGTAGACACTTGGATGGAGGTATTACATGACTCAAGTGCTCAAATAAGCAAAGTATTGATGGACTTTGAGAACTAGCCACATCGACCTTCCACTAGGACACCACTGAAGCTCCCTTGTGACTCACTAATTTGACTCACCATGTTCTAGAACTCACGTGGTATTTTTGCTACATTTTATCAATAATATGAGCCTTCTTGAAGTATTTGAATACTTCCCAAAGGTATTTACATAATTTGAAACTTGTACCCTACATAAAACAAATGTTCGCAACATTCTCCCCCTCAAGTTTCAAAGGGTATTTCCTTCATGCCAAGAATATAGTTGAATCTTTGAAGCTTTGGTCCATCCAAGGATTTGGTGAAGATATCTGCAACTTGATCCTTTGTTCCAACAAAAGAAACCTGCACTTCATTGTTCATGGCCTTCTCTCGAACATAATGATAGTGAACCTCTATATGCTTTGTTCTAGCATGAAAAATAGGATTTGAGGTCATATGAATGCTGCTCAAGTTATCCCCATATATCAGTGGTACATCAACCTGCACATTCAAGTCATGAAACAACTTTTTAAACCACATAACCTCAGTAGTAGCCAATGCTAAACCTCTATACTCAGCCTCTGTAGAAGATAAAGCAACTGTAGGCTGTTTCTTTGAACTCCATGTTAATGTCTTGTTTCCTGCTATTACCACATATCCACTTGTGGATCTTCTGTCATCTTTGCTTCCAGCCCAATCTGCATCACTAAAGACTTTAAGAGTTAGATCAGCATCATGACTATAAAACAATCCTTCGTTCATGGTACCTTTCAAATACCTAAGCACTCTTTTCGCTGCATGCATATGAGGTACTCTAGGTTCATGCATAAACTGTGACAATACTCCCACTGCATAACATATATTAGGTCTAGTTTTTGTTGCATAAATCAAAGATCCTACCATGGATCTATATACATTCATATCATGCAACTCATCACCTTCCTTTGCGCTTAGCTTTACATTACATTCCATTGGAGTAGAAACAAATTTACATTCCTGCATACCAAACCTTTTCAGCATATCACATATATACTTTCTTTGTATCAACCACATACCTTCATCGCTATACACAATTTCAATCCCAAGAAAGTATCTGAGCAAACCAAGATCTGAAATTTTAAATTCCTTTCCCAAATTACCTTTTATCTCATCAATTGCTTTTGCATCATTCCCTGTAATCAACAAGTCATCCACATAAATGCATACATAGACACACATGCCATCTACATGTTTTACATAAAGTGAAGGATCAGCATGACTCGCTGTGTATCCTTGCAGCATAAGATACTTTACCATCCTTGCATTCCATGCCCTTGGTGCCTGCTTAAGACCATACAATGCCTTCTTTAACCTGCATACATGATTAGGACATTTTGCATCCACATAACCATCTGGTTGTGACATATACACTTCTTCATTTAACTCACCATTAAGAAAGGCATTCTTTATATCGAGTTGATATATATTCCACCTTTTACTTGCAGCTAAAGCCAACAAAGTTCTCACCGTTGCCATATTTGCTACTGGACTAAATGTTTCCTCATAGTCCACACCTTGAGTTTGATTATATCCTTTTGCTACAAGTCTAGCCTTATATCTAGATACACTACCATCACTATTTCTTTTAATCTTAAAAACCCACTTGCAACCAATTACCTTTTGCTTTGGTGTACTTGGAACTAAATTCCAAGTCTTGTTATCCTGTAGTGCTTCCATTTCTTCTCTCATTGCTTTCTCCCACTTTTCATCTCCTTTGGCCTCATCATAACATGTGGGTTCATTTTCCTGCTCAACTTTTGTCATAAAAGCATAATGAGTATTCATGAAAGATTCATAAGTATACCTTTGAGGTTGCTTACTTACTCTTGAAGTTCTTCTTACCTCCAATGTAGATGCGCTTCCTTTCTTATTAGGAACCTTTGATGATTCTCCATACTCACATACATCACTAATTTCCTCTCCTTCATCATTAACTTCAACAAGTTTGAGTTTACCTTTACTTTTAACACTTGGAGGTGACTCTTGCCTTAATCTTCCATTGAAAGGTGATCCTCTTTCTTCATCTAAACCACTCCTTTCATCATTTAAACTTCCTGATGGCTGAACTATGCATTCATCTCCTTCAACCACACCTTCTTCATTTTCATCCATGACCTGCAAACAATTCTTATCTGCATACCATGAAAGTAATTCATCAAAGTTTACATCTCTTGACACAACAACCTTATTGGTATGAGGATTATAGCATCTATATCCTCTTTGAGTATCTGCATAACCAATAAATATACATTTTTCTGATTTTGCATCAAGTTTAGATCTCACCTCACTAGGTACATGTACATATAATATACCTTCCTGTTTGCTTTTCGACATATGATTTGAACTTCTTGAAACAATCAAAGACCTCACTCTTATGTTTAATAAAATACACAAATGTCATTCTACTATGATCGTCAATGAATGATACATAGTACTTATTACCAACCAAGGATGCCTCTTTAGTAGGTCCCCACACATCTGTGTGTATGAGATCTAGCAAACCATCACTTACATAGCTTGAATGCTTGAAAGGTTGTCTACTCTGCTTACCCATTTGACATGCTTCACAAAGATGCACCATATGTTGCTTAGTAAGATC
Source organism: Ceratopteris richardii (assembly GCA_020310875.1). Lineage (NCBI taxonomy): Eukaryota > Viridiplantae > Streptophyta > Polypodiopsida > Polypodiales > Pteridaceae > Ceratopteris > Ceratopteris richardii. Next base: position 120,429,653 of record CM035429.1, on the reverse strand, counting down.
AGGTAATCCTTCAACAATCCTCTTCTTTGATAGCTCCTTTAACCTGTGTACATTCATGTGTCCAATCCTTTTGTGCCATAGATCAAGCTCTGCTATTCGATGCATACCATAAGAGAAATAGTTTGTATGATTTGGGTTTACCTTGAATGTAAACAATCTACCTTGTTTTTGACCTCTAGCAATTAACCTCCTTTGCTTTGGATCCTCAATGAAGCAACCTGCATGATTAAATCTCACTTGTAGACCTTTTTCTACCATTTGACCAATCGACATCAAATTCTTAGTGATCGTTGGCACATAAAGTACATCCTTCAAGCAATTTTTCTTGCTCTTATCCTGCATAACAACATCTCCAACCTGCATAATCTTATGTGTTGTATCATCTCCTGTTTCAACATGATCTTTACATGACGGATTATGCATATTAGAAAACCATGAAGCATCATGAGACATGTGATTAGAACAACCACTATCTACATACCATACATCGCTATTGCAATTCATCTTAGTTTCTACATTCATCATAAGAAGAGAATCATAATCATCACTTTTACCTTCAACTGCATAATTTCCTTGTTGTTTACCTCTTCTTGAATAGCCTCCTCTTCGATTACCACCTTGATTATTTTCATTTTGATAACAATCTTTGGCATAGTGTCCATACCTTCCACATATATAGCAATTGTTCTTATTATCTTCACTCCTTTGTCTTTGGTTGTAGTTGTAGTAGCCTCTCGTACCTCTAGCGCTTGATCTTCCTCTTCCTCTTGTGTTGAAGAAGCCACTTGAAGTCCTTTGATCATCGCTCCTTCTTCCTCGACCTCTATTTGAACCTCTTCCACCTCTGTTTCCACCTCTTGATGATCCTACATAAAGAGCTTGTCCTTGAGATCCTTTTTGATTTGAAGTAGAACCATTTAGATTCATCTCCTCTGTGACCATGAGGGCAATAAGTTGATCAAAATCTGGTAATTCTCCTCTGACATAAACTGAAGTAATGAAGGGTTTCCATCTCTCATCATCTTTGAGTCCGTTGAGAGTATGTGCAACCAAGTCGTCGTCCTCCACATGAGCTTGAATTGATCCTAGTTGATCTACAATCTCTTTAACTTTCAATATGTAACATTGACCGATGTCCTTGTATCTTTCTTTATGTTATTCAACTCATTTTTGAGTTGAATCTTCCTTGCTCTTGTACCTGTAGCATACAACCTTTCCAATGCAAGCCAAACATCTCTACTTGTGTCTAGATCTTGTATGTGTCCTACCATTGAATCTTGAATATTTTGTGATAAAATGAATATAACCCTTTTGTCTCTCTCATTCCAAAGTCTAAACTCCCTCAATTGTTGCTGATTTGGGTCCTCTGGTAATGTGGGTTTGATATCTGTGTCGTCAATCAAACCATACAAGCCTCTACCTTGCAAGTATGCTGTGATTCTAAACTTCCATGCCTGATAATTGGTCTTATCAAGCTTCTCTATTTGTGCATGTTGGTCTCCCATAATACAAATGCTAAGCTTCCTCCTTTAAGCCTCCTTTCCAATGTGTGTGATGAGAAGAAATATAATATTTACCTTGTAAATGAGGTATGTGCACCTTTCTTTGCTTGGATGTTGCTTCAGATGCCTCCTTGCAATCTTCTTCTACCTTTGTGTAGTGTTGATGATGAACTGCTTCTTTGATAGCTTCAAATTCTTCGTCAAGGTATGATAACCTTCTCCAAGCCTCCAAGTACTTGCTCTGATACCAATGTTTGAGTTTATTGATCTCCAAAGTACAGCTAGAAGTAGGTGAAACCCAACAGGACCTAGTTGACTTTTTCACAAACTTGTATGCACAGACCAATTTTCTTGCAGAGAAAATTTCTCTTTACTCACTTGGAATTTTCCAAAACTGTTTCACACACATAAACTAGACTCTAAGAGCTTTCCAACAAGATATAGAACACCTCAAATGGATAAATACACAATGAGCTATGACCTCTGCAATATGCAGCTTTAATGGAGACCTTGAAACAGAGATGAACCTGAGGACACACATCACTTGCAGAGACTACTGATCTTAACTCACAACTCCAATGACTTTGAAACTTTCCAGAATACAAGTAGACTTAAAGAGCTTTCTAACAAGCCAAAGAACACATGATTTGGATACATACACAAGGAGATATGACCTCTGCAAGTTTGAGGTTGAATGGAGACCTTCAACAGGGATAAAAAACAGAGAACACACACTACTTGCAGAGAGTATTGCTCTCAGCTCACAAATCCAATGATTATGAAAATTTACAGGAAGAACGTAGACAGTAAGAGCTTTCCAATGAGCTATCAAACATGTAATTTGGATATATAATGAGGGAGATAAAAGCTCTGCAATCTCTGCATACAAAACTACAGCAGTGTAGAGATACACATATGACTCTCTTGGACATCCCACAAGATCACGACTTTTCTCCTCTTTTTATAGCATGGGAAACTAATATAAAACCTTCCTAATACATCTAAATTCGTGGTAGACACTTGGAGGGAGGTATTACATGACTCAAGTGCTCAAATAAGCAAAGTATTGATGGACTTTGAGAACTAGCCACATCGACCTTCCACTAGGACACCACTGAAGCTCCCTTGTGACTCACTAATTTGACTCACCATGTTCTAGAACTCACGTGGTATTTTTGCTACATTTTATCAATAATATGAGCCTTCTTGAAGTATTTGAAGACTTCCCAAAGGTATTTACATAATTTGAAACTTGTACCCTACATAAAACAAATGTTCGCAACACCAAATGGCATTACTCTAAAAGCAAATATGCCCCATTCTGTGGCAAAAGTTGTCTTATACTAATCTTCTAGAGCTATGGCTACCTGATTGTAGCCCGAAAATCCATCAAGGAAGCTGTACACTTCCTTGCCTGCTACTCTTTCTAAGAGGTGTTCAGTGATAGGAAGCGGATAGTTATCTCGAATAGTGGCAGCATTAACCTTTTTCAAGTTAATGCACACACGTAACTTTCCATTTTTCTTGGGCACCACTACGATGGGGGATACCCACTTAGTGTGCTCAATTTCATAGATGAATCCAGCTTCCACCAGTCTATCTATCTCCTCTTTGATCTTGGCCGCATAATTATCATTGTATGTGTATGGCTTTTGCTTAGAGGGTTTGGCATCCGGGGTCATGGGGATAGTGTGTGAGCATATGTCTGGGTCAACACCCTTCAAATCCTTGTAGCTCCAAGCGAATACATCTCTATATTCTCTAAGCAAGGATATTAGTGCATGCTCTTCTTCCTCTGTTACGTCATGTCCTATGTAAGTGCATCTCTCCTCTTCTTCTTCTAGGGCTACCACTATTTTCTTGGTGGTTTCTTTGTTATCATAGGCTTCTCCTGATTGTGCCTCTCGTTTAAGCATCCTTATCATGACTCTTCTATCATCTATCTCATACTTCTTAAAATTTTCTGGGACCTCAAACAAAGATTCTTCCTCTTCTTATGTGACTTCTTTCTTCTTCCTTTTCTTTCCTTCATCCTTAGGGGTCACATGTGTGGCTAGCCTTACATCATTTGTAAGCTCTCCGTGCCTCTGGGGTTGAAATTCTACTTCATAGAAATATTCTTTATCAGATGCAAAAGGTGGGTCCATAATGATTGACTCTAGATCGGAGTCACTTGCATCCTCAAATGCATCAGGGCTAGGTTCACACTCTTCTAAAACTGCATCTCCCATGATTGGCTCTATGGAGAAAACTGAAATGTCATAGCCATCCTCATCACAGTGGGGTGTCCATTGTTCTTCGTTGATGGCTACGTCCATGGTTGCTAAAATTTCTGCCCAGCCATGGGGTTCAAATTCTTCGTCAGGGAACACTACAGGTGCATATGCTGGGTGTTGAATTGATCTGTGTGTCTCTTTCGCACCTACATTTTTGGCTTTTTCTCTCTTCTCCTCTTCTACTGCCACTTTACACATCCATAAGTGAGTGTCTTCATGCATCCATGAGCATCCTGATCCTATGGAGTGCACAGACTCTGTATCATCTTTGGCTCTATGAATAGGATTCCATTTGATAGGAGGGACATCTCTATGAGAGTAATCTTTGAGATTAACCTTGGTCGTGACACCTAAGTGTTGCAAATACAAGGAATTGGTTCCCCAATCCTGGACCACTTGCAACTGTCGCATAAATGGTCTTCCCAAAATCATCTCATAGGCATGGTTCCACCTGAAATCACAGATAGCAAACGTGTGCTCAAACTCTACACCACATGTAGTGAGAGTTATTCCTTCTAGTAAACCTAGGGGTCTCTCTATGTGACCATCAGCCATTTGCAATTTCATCCTCGTGGGCCTGAGTGTTGGCTTGCCCCACGGCTTCCATAGGGAAGTGGTAGCAATAGCAACTCCTGCACCTGAGTCTAGAATTGCCTTAGTTGTGTACCCCTGATGGGTAATGGGAAGATAGGTGTTTCCTTCTTCACCTTCACTCATGTCTCCTATCTTGTCTAGAGGAATGTATGGCACTGTCCTATGAGAACCTACCTGGGAACGAGGTTTTGCTATCTCTGGTACTTGTTTGGCTACATGTTTCCATAACTCCGGCCTAACTTTGAGTAGCTCTTCTAAAGTGAGGTTACACTGCACTTTAGTGTTTTTCACTACCTCCGTATTCCTCGGTATGACTGAGTCTTCGTTTCTTACCATGACTATGGGTGCTCTCATACAGGTCGACTTGGCTTCCCATGGGCCTGTGAAGTGAGGTAATTCGTGTAAAGAATTAGACTCGAAGTCTAATCTCTCTTGACTTTGTGCACTCTCCTGCTCTCCATAAATAGAGGGAATATCTTGTGGGAATTGATCATGTGCGTCATCCACAAGTTCAGGGACTTCACTTTCATTAGCCCATTTTTCTTCTTGAATCTCTTGTAGGAATTCTGGTATGTACCTATTCATAGAAGAGGAGGTGTCTGGTTCAGTGGAATTGGGCACAAAAGCTTCCTATGGGGGAAGGCTTATTCTTTTGCTTGCCTCATCTCTTCCTTGATTTTTTTCTTCCTTGGCAGATCTTGCAATTATGCTCTCTAACTTCTCTAGGAGTTCATCCAAGTGCAATTGTGTCTTAGCTCAGCCAGAGTAGTTGAAGAGATGATTGGCTTCAAACATGGTCTGAGCCAATGCGACCATTTTCACGCAAAGCTTGGTTCTTTCTATCTCTAGGTCAGCTCTGGGGTAGCACTTGTCATGCTCCGTCACATTTGGCCCTTCTTGGATTCTGGCCTGATATGCCTTAAGCATCATGTCTATGTCTTCAGGACTGGGGTTAGTTAACACTGATCCTACTCTAGGGGTTGGTGGGATGGTCTGAGGTAGGGGGGCAGATGGTGGGTTAGATGGTGATGGAAATGAGGGTGGTGGTGGTATGTGAGAGTTTGTTTGAGAGGTGAGTTCAACAATTTTGGCTTTTGTTTCTCTTATGCTTTCTTCTAAGTCACTCATCTTTTTAGACCATTATCTTTTCATTCTCTCTCGGCTATCCCTCTAGGCTCTCAACCGTTTCTTGGCTATGCTCTCGGTCTCACTAACCTCTGCACTCTTCTCTTGACCTACTCCTGGGTTCTGTTGCAAATCCTGGGCTCTAGTGATCACTTGTACTGGTGTAGTGGAAGTGACACTTCGTGTTGAATCTACAACTAACCCAATAACATTGATAGGAGTAATTTTTGGCATATTATTGGGGTTCTTTGGACAATCTCATAAGAGATGCTCCTTTCCACAATCTTGGCAAAAGCCTTGAATTGTCACTGACTAGGGTTGTGTAGGTGGAGGTAAGGGGCAATCACGAATGAGGTAATCTCCCTGACATATATAGCATGGTCCTCTAGGGAATGGGGGTCTTACCTGCCTAGCTTGGGGTCTAGAGTTAGGGTTTGTGTACATTACATTTGTGTACTCTGGCTCCCAACTAGGTTCACTTGGTTCTTCACTGTAGTAGGACTCACCATGTTCAGGAGATTGCATGTAGTAAGCCTGGGGACTATCAAATTGTGTAGAATCAAAGCTATGGTCACTAGGATCACTTTTTGAAAGCAATGGTGTTATTGGCACTATAGCTCTATTCAAATTTTCCTCAGTTGCTGCATATTTTATAGGAATCACATTAGCTGGGACTGGAGGTTGTTGAGCTAACACAGGTTGAGGTCTCTGCTAGGCCAGATATTGTGGTGGGTAGGCTTGTTGAGGCCTAGCATACTGTTGTGGTGGGTACTGATTCTGGTATCTTCCCTGTTGTGGATAGGGCTGAGGGTAGGTTTGCCTAACCGCTTTCTTATTGTATGGACAGTCTTGTGCTGTGTGATTTGTGTATCTCTGTTCTATGGTGCAGTATTGGCTACTAGGATTCACTTGGGGTTGAGCCATGATGGGACATACGTTCGCCATATGGTCACCACCGCAAGTATAGCACCTCTTTATTGGGGCAAACCTTGGGATTTGTTTACTAGAGACACATAGTTTTTGAGCTACTTTCTCAGCAAGTTCCTCAATTGATGTGGATTGCAAGGAAGAGAGGCTAGAGGCACTATCAGAATCTTTGTAGATTTTTGAAAGCTCTAGTTCCTCCCCTAGGTTATCCTCTATGTCAATGCACATGCGTACACACTCTTCTATGGTCCTAGGGTCCTTCAAGTACACATAGGATCGCAACTTTGTACTTAGCAATCCAAGAATAAAGCCACTTGTTTGGCTGGTGTGGGCAACTCAGGAACAGGGCATCTCTCAAGATATTGCCTAAACCTTCTTCCTGCAAGTCTCACGGTCTCTTGAGGGGTCTGCTTGAAGCTATGTATCAATGAGGAAGTATTATGCCTTATGCCACTTTTAGAGAATTCATTGATGAAAGCCTCTAAGAGTTGGTCTATGCTCCTAAACTGCCTCTCATTCAATGGTTGAAACCACGTAAGGGCTGTGTTCCTAAGGGTTAGACCAAAGGCATTATACTGCATGAATAGGTCCTCAACTTGTTCAGCTCTCAAGACTTGCCTAAACTCGGCCACATGATCATATGGGTCTCTAGTGCCATCGAAGTAGTTCTTCATGGACTTAACCAGCTGTGTAGGTCTCAAGGTTCTGGTGTGTTCCCTAGGCCTTGGCAGAGGGAAATCATCAGCATTCCTTTGGTTCCTTGAGGCTCTAAGTCCCTCAGATTCCGCTCTATTTGTTTCCATTCTCGTTCTGTCTCTTCCCACTGGGTTGGCGAAGCTTACCTCATGTCTATCTCTATGTCTGTCTCTTTGAGTTCCATGAGCTTGGGATGTTCCAGCTCCTGGGTGACCAAAGGACACATTCAATCTTGGTTGGGGGAAAATAAATTCACCTTTCCAAGTGTAAGCATGCCTATCATTTTCTGTAACCACAAAGACCCTCTCTGAAGCATGATCCAAGTAGGTCACTCTGCTTGGACTATCAGGATCTTTGAACTCATATATCATGATTGTTCCTACCTCATTCGGCTGATCAGATCTATACCTCCAAAAGACTTCATCAGTCTCTCGGTTCAGGAGCAGATCTATGCTCTTATTGTCTTGGGGAATCCACTCTAGTGTGATAATCCTAGTGAGAACAGATTTGCCTCGGGGGGTTCTAGGTTCTACACCCAAGTTTCCTTGCTCCAGGTCACCTAAGTCCGCTTCTGGGATCACATTCCCAAATTCATCTGTCCTATCTGGATGACTGGTGACTACATATATTGTCCCTTCTTTGTCCAAGTATGCTCCATTTTCAAACTTGACCGCTGGATGTTCTAGCCTAATGGATTGGTCAGGGTTTTTTATCTGGACCACAGATCTTCCTAGGCCGTCCTCATAGATGCTAGCACCTAATCGGTTGGTCCTAAGGTATTCAAGTTGCGTCTTGTAAGGGCCTTCTACCCTATGTAAATATGGCACTCCGGAGCTTCCTGTAGGTCTCTCCATACCATGGGACATCTCAGATTCGCTAGTCTCAGAGCTAGGGTAATACGAATGATGGCTCAACTGCTGGGCCCAAGACCTAGCAGTATGATTGACACTAGCCTCTGAAGATCTAAGACTTTGTCTATCTCTCCCTAGGTGTCGTCCTGATCTAAGGTTCATATGCCCAATTGAATGATCTCGAATTTTCCCAAGTACACTTTGCGTTGCTGAATTCTTTTGTATTATTCACTTGTTCTTTTTTAATTGCCCTTAGGGTGTCACTTCTTGTCCATTTAATCTTCGTCGCAAGGAACACTTAAATTTTATTGTACTTTGAGTGTGGTCGCTCAATTTAAGTTCTTTTCCCTTAGGTTGTTTCGCAATTGTAATCTCCTAACACTTGCACTTGAGTGATTAGAGTTCTTGGACTTGGTCGTTCTTAACGTGTCCTTAATTAATCAAGACCTCTATCCGTACTTAGCCTATGCTAGGGATTGACAGAGGGTGTTGAGAATTTCCAACCTTAAGTTTCTTCCCTTGGTTGCCCTTGTATGCCCAGGAAGCGTGTTCCCAAGCTCGCACTTACTCTTGCTTCAAGTACCCTTTGATGCTCTCAAAGAACCTGAAAAAGTCCACAATTAGCTCAAGAATTGAATTCAGTTGACAGACAGATCACTTTCATGCATGTAATCCACAGACCCAATTGCCTTTTGCCTCTATGGAAAACAATCCCAAGGGAAACTTAGTTTTCCTACCCTGGGATATGGTCACTTCAAATTACCCTATTTAATAATCCTGACATTAATTCTATCGTAACCCGTGGAAGTTTTGGTTGTACTCCCCACGAGCTTTCCAACAAAGCAAAAGTCACCGCAATCGGATTTTGTATGAGGAGGTTATGTCCGTTCAGGGTTTTGGGGCTAAAACAGGTTAACTGGTAGACAGGACTTCTCAAAATGCTCTGGGTATAGGCCTCACAATGCTCTACTAACCCTTAAAAGTTCCCCACAATTTGCCAAAAAATTAGACCACTATTTTTTTGTCCTAAAAAATTGGCCAAATTTGCCCGTCAATCGCGTCCGCAAGCTCTGTCAATCGCGATTGATAGGTCTATCGCAATTGATAGGTCTATCGCGATCGACGTGTCGTTCGCGATTGACAGGTCTGTCATGGCTGTCAGTCGCGATTGATGGGTCAATCGCGATTGACACGTGTCACGCGTAAGTTCAGTCGATCGTGGTCAGTCGGTCGTTGACTCTGTCGGTCGCAATTGACGTGTCGGTCGCGATTGACAGGTCAGTCGGCAAGTATCCGTCGTGGTTTGTCGATCGCGATTGACAGGTCGATCGCGATTGATAGAAAACTGAGGAATTTTAAAATTTCAAGCACACATTTAGGATGCCCTAGGCCTACACATCATAGTTATACACTTTGTTTTGCAAAATAGTCAACTTTTCTGTCGGTCGCGATTGACAGAGGTCAATGCGTCGGGACCTGCACAGTCAAATTTTTTACCTACTGAAGTTGGTGCAGCTGCTGGGGATGGTGATTGCTGCAAAAAATCTCAAAAAACACAGAAAATCACAAGCACACAAACGCTCTCTCGCTCTCTCTCACAAGTGAAATGAGGGAAATGGTATGGGTGGGGTGATATGACCAAAAACTGAAATTTTTCGCGATGATGGAGATGGATGTGGGAGATGGTGAGGATGATGATGGAGATGATAAAAACAAAAGAAAATAGATAAAAGTGAAGACAATACCTATGACTCCAACACCTCAACTCTACGTCTTACCATCACATGCTCGTCCTCAAAGCTCGATCCCCGGTACCGGCGCCAAAATTTGGTGTAGCTCAGTGATGAGTAGCACCTCCTTTAATGTCAATCCGGGAAGACGTGAGGATGGTATGATGACCTCGAGCAAGTGAAGGCACAAGTGCGTGAGTGAGAAGCACACAAACATGCACACACATACACACACACACGCACACAAGGTAAGACAAAGAGAGAGAAGCAATGGAGTTCTTTTAGATTACTTTCAACAAGCTCATACAAGTTCAAATCAATTACAAGCCAACCTCAAAAATGAGCTCTCTAGCTCTATTTATAGTTTTTGACTAAGTTTTGGCCCTGTCCAGACCTAGTGTCCGGCCTAGTTAAAAATTAGGTATTCTGCCCTATTTGGAGGTTCAAACGGAGTCTACTTGCTCCTTCTTCTTGTGTGCCCAACTCTTTGATGCCTGAAAATTTTAAATGGCCTACTTGCCAGATCTTCTTTGACTACGGTGTCTGCTTGTGCTTTCTCTTCACTCCGACTCCCTTCGTAGGCTTCCTTGTCTTGTGAATCCTTCAGTTCCTTGACTACTGCCAACAGTGGGTATACAAGCTGAAGCATAAACCTGATGGAATAGTTGATAGGTATAAGGCTAGGCTTGCTGCAAAGGATAATGTGTAGGAAAGAGGCATTGATTTTCATGAAACCTATGCCCCTACTTGTCGAATGACTATTGTTCGTAGCATCTGTGCACTTGCAACTCATCATGGTTGGGATGTACATCAATTGGACATTAAAACAACATTTTTTAATCGTGACTTGCATGAAGAAGTGTATGTTTTTTAGCCATGTGGCTTTGTGCAGAAAGGGCATGAAACCTAGGTGTGCAGGTTAAAGAAGACACTATATGGTTTAAAGCAAGCAGCGCATGCTTGGTATGAAAAGTTACATGCCTATCTGATTGCACATGGTTTTGATGAAGAGTCCAACTGAAAGCACCTTATATGTTAAGCGTTCTAATGATGTGCTTCTGATCATTGTGGTATATGTTGATGACATGCTACGCATTGGTCCTCATGACATGCATATTGCTGATTTTTAGGCTGATTCGCATGCCTCATTTGAGATGTCTGATTCGGGGCATTTGAATCACTCTTTGGGCATTCAATTTATTCAAGTTGATGGTGGAATGGCTTTGTGTCAAACCAAATATATTGACATATTATTGTAGCATTTTGGCCTTGACGACTGTAAGACTATTGCCACTCCTATGGAGACAGGTTTACAATTGAGTCTTCATGATGCTGGAGATGCATTTGATGTTGTTCTCTATCAGCAGGCTATTGGATGCTTGATTTACTTATTCATTACTCGACCAAATATTCAGTTTGTTGTCTAACAAATGAGCAGGTTTATGCGTTGCCCAGGGGTCAAGCATTGGCAGGCGATTAAGTGCATCTTTCGCTACTTGAGTGGTACCCGACTACTTGGATTGTTTTATCCCAAGGGGGGATCACGACCGCTATATTGGAATGCTTTTTCTGACAGTGATTGGACTCGTCGCTATGACACTCGTGTGTCCACTAGTGGTTTTTGCTTCATGCTTCGTAACTCATGCATATCTTGGCTAAGAAAGAAGCAGCCTTTTGTGGCCACTTCTAGTTGTGAGGCTAAGTAAAGGGCTGCTTTAATAGTGACTCTTGAGTGTGTGTGGCTCATTATGTTAGGGAGAGGTTCTCTACTAGGGAGATCAGCTTGGCATATGTGCCTTCGTAGGAGAACATTGCAGACCTTTTTATGAAGGCTCTACCTAGGGAGAAGTTTGAAGCTTTGCGCAAAGCTTTGGGCTTGCTTCCTTTTGTGGATTGATTCCACATAGCTTCGCACTACCTTATACATGAGTACCAACTCCTTGTTCACCATCCCAGGGTGGATTTGTTGATATATTTACGTAGTGATGTGTGTGAACAATTTAGGACTAGTGGGGCACTTTTTCTCCGCTTTAGGAGGTTTTTCCCCCCGGCTTGTATATACACCTATTGCCCTAACGGGCCATGTATCTTTGTACATTCTAGTGGTAATACATTTAGTATTGTATGTTGTGCTCCGAGCTTCTTCTTCTATCTTGTGTTGTTTGTGTAGTTTCACAGACGTCTAACTCCAACAAAAGACAAGAGTAGCAAGAAGAGGAAACGAGGAAAAAGCAAGGAAGAAGATTCAAATTCAGAAGGAGATAACAAGGCATCATCTTCAAGGAAGGGCAAGAATGGCAAAGGGAAGAAGAACCCTCATCAAGGTAAAACTTGTTTTATATGTGGTAAGCATAATCATATTTCTTCAAATTGTTGGTTCAAGGATGACAAAGGCAAGAAGAAGAAGGAGCAAGGGAACTGTGCTAACAAATCCAAGAAGGATGAGGAGACCCCTCCCAGCCATTATACATAGCTACACTAGTGATTCCAAGGACAGAAAGTGGTACATAGACTCTGGATGCTCTAATCACATGTCATGTATGGATGAATCTTTTGTTCATATGCAAGTCCCAAGCTCAAAAGGTTGTGTGGAGATAGGAGATACCACTAAGCATCCCATTGCACATGTGGTAGATGTGAAGCTAGGTGAAGGTAAATATCTCAAGGCTCTTAAAGATGTGCGCCATGTTCCATCTTTTCCAAGAACCTTATCTTTGTAAGATAGATGGTAGAGAGAGTTATGCAAGTCATATTTGATGCAAAAGGATGCATGGTGAAGCAAGGAGGCAAGGTCATTGCCAAGGGAAGGAAAGAAGGTTGCTCCTACATACAACAAGGTATATTATGTGATGATTGGTAAACAAAAGGATTGCAAAGATTGATCTTTGGCACAAGAGGATAGGCCCTATCAATATTCCCAAGTTAAAAAGCATGTGCAAAGTAGGTTTAGTGTAGGGACTACCAAATCTTGAAGACCAAGGTCTACATGAGCTTTGTGATGCTTGTCAACTAGGAAAGCAAGCAAGGAATCCATTTCCAAAGAGTGAATACAGATGCTCTAAGCTCTTGGAACTCATATGCTCAGATGTATGGGGCCCTAGAAGAGAGGCTTCATTTGCAGTAGCTAGGCACTTTGTCATTTTCATTGATGAACACTCAAGAAAGGTATGGCTATATGTTATGAAGGAAGAATCAGAAGTGTTTTCATGATTTCAAAAGTTTAGGTCCCTTTTTGAGAAAGAATGTGATGCATACATCAAGACACTGAGGACAGATGGAGGGGGAGAGTATTTCTCCAAGGAATTCACAAATTACTTGCAAGACAATGGCATAAAGAGGCACTTTACATGTAGGTACACTCGTCAACAAAATGGTGTTGCAGAGAGGAAGAATAGGAATTTGGTTGAGATAGCTAGATGTCTCATAAATGAAGGTATGTTACCATTCTCTTATTGGGTTGAGGTTGTGAATATAGCTTGTTACTTGATAAAGAGGGTTCCAATAGGTGATGTGTACAACTTGACTCCACAGAAAGTCTATTATCGCAACAAAACAACCATGGAGTACCTCAAGGTGTTTGAATGTGTATGCTTTGTTCATGTTCCTAGTGAACTGAGAACAAATTTAGAGCCCAAGAGTGAGAAATGTGTTTTCATTGGCTATGCAAATGAGAAAAAAGGCTACAAGTGCTACAATACTCTCTCAAAGAAGCTATATGTTTCAAGAGATGTTGTGTTTGATGAGTCAAGGTCATGGTATGGAGAAAAGGGCAAGGCAAAGTTGGATGAAGAGGATCAAGAGGAGTATGTAGACTTTGATGTGTAGATTCAACCTCAAGATTCAATCACAATTAGTAGACGAGAGGCTTCTACATCTAAGGTAGACTCATATGATCACTCTTACACTTATGATTATATAAGACCATCCCCTACTTCAAAGCATATAAGGCTACAAGAGATAGATTATGATACTAGGGAAGCTCAAGAGGAGTCAAAAGAGGAAGATCCTAGGAGGTCATTATTCCTTATATAAATCTCAATAAACTCAAGAAGAAATATCCCAAAGGTCAAGAGAGTGTGAAGAGATGGATTTGTATTTGGTCAAGATGAAGTGGTGCTGCAGAAACTTTGCACTACACCAACCAAATGAACTCCAAGGATACTTAGTGGGCCCTTTTAGCTTGCCAAAGGATTTACTAGAAACCCTATGTATCTTGGAAGATCACTCTCAAAAATTTGAATCAACAAACTAGTTTCACCAATTGTCAACATGATGAAACTTTCTAATTTGGTCATGAATGCTTTAGTATTTCACTCAATGCTCATTCTCTTATTACAATTGACTAGAGAGCTTTTAGAGAAATCTAGTTAGGATATAATGCAACCTATTGGGAGTTATTGCATCAAAAATTATTTAACATACTAAGAGAAATAAGTTTAGCAAGTCAGGTATGTGGTCTTGACATTTCAGGAGGTAGAAGATGCATAGATACAGGTGACTTCAAATAAATATATCTCACGATTGTGAACTTAAAATAAAATGGAACTTTGGGAGTATATATTAGAATTAGGGAGCTAACTTTATCAAGTTAAATCACTGAAAATGATGCACCATGCTCAGAGAAATCATCTCTCCAATCTGACTGAAAAACTAAGAAGTATGGCAGTGGACAGTACACTCACATAGGCATGAAGATATGGTCACAAATGATCATGAAAACAAATGTATATTGAATGTAGAGTACAATGGACTTATTGTTACATGTGTGTGCCCTGAGATCACACTTTGATATCGAATGAAGTTCAGCTAATGGTGTTCTTCACCTCGTGACTAAACCATGTGTATATATAGTGCTGATTGGATCCAAGATTTGAATTTGAATCTTGCTCACCTAAAACAAATCTCCTACCTTTTAGCAATTGATTCTCCAACTAACTCAATCACGAATTCATGGATTTCTTTTCCTACTCATCAAGTGGATTCAACCACTTTAGATTCGTTCACTTTTACATCAAGTAAAAGCTCAAAGGTTACAAGAGTGAGTTCACAAGTGAACTCTTCAAAACTTTATCATTTGATTCAAGTTTCTATGTCATTTGAAGACTCAAGCCAACACTTTGACTTGCCATGAACTTGGCTCCCCCTCAATTCAAGTAAGTTTGAGGTCTTCAATCTGCCAAGATTACTTGCAAATCAATCATACTTTTGAATTTACTGAGTTTTGTTCCATCTAATGCCTTGGTTAAAATGTCTACACATTGTTGATGGGTTGACACATAAGATAGCTAAATTTCCTTGATCATAATCTTCTCTTATAAATAGTGGTAGTGTACTTCAATATTTTTATTCCTTGCATGAAAAATTGGATTGGCAACCAAGTGAATGGAACTCATGTTGTCACCAAAAATACTTGGAGTTCCAATCTCCAATCCAAGATCTATAAATAGTGTCTTCATCCACATTGCTTCTTGAGTGGCTATGGCAAGACCTTTATATTCAGCTTCAGTAGAAGAGAGAGCAATTGTGGGTTTCTTCTTGGATGAGCATGAGACAAGTTTTGATCCTGTAAAGGTAAGATATCCTGAGGTGCTCCTTCTGTCTTCCTTGGAGCCAGCCCAATCTGCATCACAGAACAACTTTAGACTTAAATCAGATACATAAGGTTAGTATAACCCTTCATTCATGGTCCCTTTGAGATATTTGAGTATCCTCTTAGCAGCTTCCATGTGAGATTTCTTGGGTGTGTGCATAAATTGACTTAGCACACTCACACTATAACATATATCTACTCTTGTCAATGTGGCATAGTTCAAACTACCCGCAAGACTTTGATAACCTGTGACATCTTCTCACCTTCATGTGAGCTCAATTTATGATTAACCTCTATTGGAGTACCTACAATCCTACAATCTTGCATCTTGAACTTTGTCAACAAGTCTTTAATGTACTTCCTTTGAGTAAGGAATAGACCATGATCTTTGTATACCACTTCCAATCCTAGGAAGTATGTAAGTGATCCTAATTCACTTATCTTGAACTCTTCTTTAATCTTCTCCTTTACCTTGTTTATGCCATCTGCATCATTTCTTGTTAGTATAATATCATCCACATACACACACAAATAGATGACTTCAAAATTACTCCTTTTGATAAAGAGTGATGGATTTGCCTTCCTAGGTTGAAATCCTTTGTCTTGCAAGAATGAAACAAGCCTATGATTCCAAAACCTTGGGGCTTGTTTGAGTCCATATAGAGCTTTATTAAGTTTACACACATAACCAAGATATACTTCATTCTCAAAACTAGGTGGTTGTGACATACACACCTCTTTTGTTACCCATCCATTAAGAAATGCTTTTCGACATCTAATTCAAGTATCTTCCGATTCTTGGAAGAAGCAATGCTAAGCAGGACTCTAATTGTAGGCATCTTTGCCATAGGAGAGAAAGACTCCTCATAGTCAATTCCCTGAGTTTGTGCAAAGCCTTTTGCCACAAGCCTTGCCTTATACCTGTTAATGGATCCATCTGAGTTCTTCTTCAATTTGTAAATCCATCTTGAACCTATCACTTTCATTGGTGAAGACTTGGGAACTAATTCCCAAGTGTTATTTTCCTCAAGAGCTTCAATTTCTTCTTCCATTGCATGCCTCCATTCTGATTTATTATTTGCTTCCTCAAATGTTGAGGGTTCCTCTTGATTTATGTCTTGTGCTAGATAGATTGAATGTTTAGTAACTATGGAAGTATCAAACCCAAACCTCTATGGTTTTCTTTTCTCCCTCATGGACCTCCTTAGGCCATGATGTGATGATTCTGCCTCTTGTCCAAGTTCCTGCATTTTAGCTTTACCTTTAGACTTCCACATTTTGAGTTTTTCAATCTGGATTGCTTCAACATCGTCTAAGGTATCCTACTCTTCAATTTTAGGAAGGTTGTCCTTGACAAGTTTTGGAAAATCTTCTTCAAGATCATAAGGTAAGTTGATCTTCGTGCATGAATCTTCATACCAAGAAGTATTCTCATCAAACACTACATCTCTACTCACCAAGAATCCTTTGGTTGTTGGGTTGTATAATCTATAGCCCTTTTGGTTGTTTTCATACCCTATGAATACACAACTTTCTGTTTTTGGATCCATCTTCCCTCTAACCTGTGAAGGAATATAAGCATAAGCAATACATCCAAAAATCTTACAATGGTCCAAGCTTGGTCTTCTTCCATTCCAAGCCTCATATGGTGTCATGCCATCAAGTGATTTTGAAGGTAACCTGTGAATCAAATAAGTGGTTGTGGATATAGCCTCAGTCCATAAATAATTAGGTAAGTGTTTTTCATTTAGCATAAACCTTGCAACTCCAAATGGTGTGGTGGAAAAAAATCAATGTCATACATAGGAATTCACACACATGAATAAAAATCATTAGTATTCCAAAAATAAATGAAAAGTAAACTTTAGACATAAATTTAAATATGTAAGTTAATTTAAAAAGAGTTTCAATCAATTAGAGTTTTCAATGCAACACAAGATAGGTGAATAGAAAGTTTTCCTTGCTCTCTAGCTAAAAGCTATGCATGGATGTCTACACCATCCATAATTTACTAATAATTCATCACCAACATGTAATGAAGTAATAGCATTGATAACTATGTATCTTGCTACATTTCTACTCACATATGGTGATTCGTGACTATTTTCACACTCCTCAAATGTGCAATTAGTCATTGAACTATTATATCCTTGACTAATGTTTATTAAACATGTTATGTTTCCATGCATTTAAGGTCTCCCATCAATATATAATCTTTCATTTTTAGCATGTGTAATCCCTCTACTAGCAAGAGAAGCTGCATTTAGGCATAATCCGTAAGTATTCATGCTTTGAACATAACGTGTAAGTCAATGCCAATCTCCCCATCCATATAGAAGACCAAAAAATGACATAAGAGTGACTTTAGAGTTCGGGGGCACATACATATCCTCTACAATAAAGAGATCATGAACACCACCAGTAATAGTGGAAGGAGCAATCATATAGTGATTATCCCAAAAGTTAAAAACCTCTCCATCTAAAGGAAGTGGTCCTGTATTCCATCCTCCATATCTTTTTCTATCATATGTTTGTACTAGAGGACGATCATGAGTTGGCAATGGATAATCTTCAGAAATTTCAATTTGTAACCCAAGAGGTAGAGGATTTCAAGAAACCTCTACTCGTAATTGATAAACGGCAAGTCCGTGATGTTTACAATATATATTAGCATTATTAGTAAAAGAATCATCCTCATCATCATCGAGCAAATATTCCTATATATTAAGTATAATTTGATTTTGTATATGATTTTCAATTAAAATAATGACATTATTTTATAGAATCAATACATACCTAAGCTCTATCACATTGACAAGGAGGTGATGCATGCTCAAACTACCATACTCTACCTCCTGTTCAATACATTCCAATCCTGGTCTTCAATACGTACCATAGCAAAAATTACACCAACATATAATATACTCTTGATAGTAAAAATCATCATAATCCCTATCGCAAGACACATGTGAAGATGTGGTT